>OU343224.1:11842089-12022655 GCA_910596185.1 Chrysanthemum makinoi
GATCCCTCATAAGGGATCCGTGGGAATTTTGACTATAAATAGTGAGACATTTTCATTGTAACTCACCTCTTACAAACTCTCTCATATATTCTTTCATTCTTCTAATCTCAGATCTCTTGACCTATATAGTAGTTCTTCTTTCTTTTGTTGTGATTCTCATATAGGTCCTTCTAAGGCTTAGATCAACGAGATACTAAGTCTACTACAAGCAAGGGTCCTGATTGATTTGTTCCTCCACAAGATTTCTCGTAGCAAGATCTTGTATTCCATATTTCACATAGTTGTTGTGTTATAGTTGTGTTGGTTTGGTCCTCCGTGTTAAGGACTCGTTATTTAGCTTTGTACCGAAAAAAGTGTAAGCTTAATGTGAAGGCTTCTCCGCTGAGTTGAAGGAGTTTGTTGACATAGTGCTTGAACTCTCAAGTAGGTGACTCATCCACTGAACAGATTAACTCTATTCAGTTGATGATGGCTTATTGTCTAATGACAGGGACCAATATCAACATTAGAGAGATCATGTACACTGATCTCGTAACCAAGATCCAGAGTATGTCTAGGGTGAAATACATTTCATACCCTAGATTGGGATTGATCCAAAGACACTGGCAGTACGGAAATTAAAAGGGCCCAGGATGCTGAATTGCTAGCCCTCAAGAAGCAAAGGGATGAAAAGCTCAAAAGATTTGCTGAGGTGAAGAAGCAAAGGATAGATTAGTACAGATGGACAATGACCAGCAGAAGAAGGCCTGAACCAATCATTGGCTTCAAGATTCAACCAAAGACTGTTAGGTCACTAGTTTTACAACACAAGCTTACTAGAAAGAGACAAAGAGAAGAGGCGGATGAACAAGACACAAACCAAACACTATGCGTAGATATATTAGACCTAAGTATGAATATGCAAGTGACAGAGAGAATGAATTGAACAACCAACCCTCAAATGAGGGTTTACAAGATTATTTATAGGAGGGAAGCTAGGACAACACTCCTAGTTCCCATCCTTTCTTATGTGGGCTTGGGCCTAAGCTTATGGGCCTTCTACATAAGCTTGACCTTAAACAAACATAAAGGCCATAATAAAGCTACCTATTACATATGAAATATAAATACTTGAAATATGTTTAGGAGTGATTCCAACAATCTCCCCCTCAAGTATATATGAATGTAAACGTTGAAGGCGTTGATGTAATATAGTAGCAGTGGACGCCTTCCGACATTCTTCTTTCTTGTGAGAGGAATTGCCTTGATTCAACAATCTCCCCAAAGTAGAGAGATAGTTATCTTTGAAAGCTTATGCTTTGACGTCAGCTTTAACTTTGTTCTTTGATCATTGTTCTTTGTGGTGAAATTGATAGTATGTTGTTGTTCCAGACATCAGCTTCTCAGTCCGCTTCGCCGCCAGTGTCTCCACGCCATTCTTCAACATGCTCACACGCCTTGACGCTGGAAATCAATATCGATGAAGTTTTGTAAGTCTTTGACTTTGTAGATTCTTTGATTGATGAAGAATCATTCGACCGCTGTGTTGCATTGAGATAGAACTTCCATTAGTGATGATGTTGGCGTGAGCATGAGAAGAATCATCACGATCATCCCGCTCCAGAGCTTCCATAAGAAGAAAACATTTCAAACGGTTAGTAATAAGCTGTTTCCGGCACTTACAAGTTTGAACTTCGAGAGCCGCAAAGATAGTGAGGACACAACTCTAATTTACAAAGGCCGCTCGAACCGAGTCCCACAAGTGAGATAACGCGATAAAAATCGGTACATCTACAGCTCAGATGAGTCGAGGTACACCAAGCATCACTCACGATCAGACCGCTTGAGACACACTCCAGAATCCACGGAGTTACCGAAGTGACTACCGATACAGGGCTGTTTGATGTTGACCCGGCAGAGTTTCCATTCAATCACCGAGGATCACAGATGTGAACCTCTCATAAATGTTCTCGAATGATTGCTAAGATCGTGAAGGACTCGATATGAACCAATGATGATCTTATTAGTTGATCATCAAGTGATTAAATGTCAAGTGTTCCTAAGAGATCTTTTGATGAATCTCGTGGCTCTAGACTCAATAGTGCGTTTTGGTTTTTCCCGAAGGAGACTAGGGAGAGGGTCTCCTTCTTCAATACCAGAATCTCTAGGAGAAAGCCGATAGTTTACGTAGGGTTCCCTGTGAGAATGAAACAAGCTTCGTTTGAGAGAAACTTGAGTGGATAAGAAGGTTTAGTGCATGCGTCACCGGGTCCATGACGACTTTTAATCTTCAATACCGGCGTCACTAAGTGACAACCAAGAGCATATGAATTGAACCCGGTGTTCCGCCCTAAGTTGAATAACTGAGGGCTTCTTTTCACCCTTTACTTTACATTTTCTTTTGATTCTTCAACTCCTTCTTTCTCCGATTCTCATTTTCTCCTTTTTATAATCATTCCTAAGGACTTCTAACACTAACTAATGGTAGTGTCCTGGGTAGATCCCTCCCGCTCAAGGATCATAGGACGGTTTTTCCTAACCTTAGTCACCTTATAACTCCATGACTAACCTATGTTTGCCATTAAAACCACTGTATGATAAAATATCTCTCAAAGGGTTTGTTAATGAAAACCATGTTTGAACCATTGTGAGAGATGATGTTTTGCATAAATACCCTCCACACATGTTAATAGTTTTAATGGTTAAATGCACAGGAGGAAAGAGCGCGACTTTTGAATTGATCCATCAAGATAGACAACTCCCCGGAGACCGTTACGCGTTGCATAGTTAAAATGTTACATTGTCAGCTTTTAGGTGACAACTAGCTCTAATAACTACCTTGAAGGTGTAGACAAACCTGGGAAGGTTGTCAAACCCGTCAGAGTTCATGTCTATCAAAAGTTTCTCGAATGGTACATTCTACTGCATAAAGTCCTTTGGAGACACGCTTACATCACTAGCTTAACTAGCTTGAAATTATTACCCGCCCAGACAAGTCTTTTCGAAGTTACTAACACTTTAGTACCGTAATTCAATTGGTTAAGTCCGAGGTACACAGATTCATTTGCATTTTGTACAACATATTTCTTATCACACAATTTTTCTCCCCCTCAAAAATGGCATATAAAATGTTATTTTTGAACGTTTGAGAATAAATATGACCATTTCGAAAGTGTTAGGAAGAATGACCACTGGAACAATTGGTGAACAAAGTTTTAATTTCAAATACTTCCCCTCAACTAGTGATATTAACGGTTGAGGTTTTGAAAAACATCATTTGGGAAGTACTTGTTCTTTTGAGCAAAACCTTGAAAATTGAAAGGTTTGATAGGTTTTACTCAAAAATAAGAAGCTTTCGCTCCTTTTATAAGGATTGTGGCAATCAGGCGTACCACAGGTCCTTTATTGACAATTACTGGTTGTACACTATTATGTGTGCACAAGCCATAGACATATTTAATCACACATCCAAAATTATATGAAGGAAACAATTCAAGGGGTACCAGAAGTGCAGGATATTCCCAGAGCGCGCAGGCGCTGAAAGCCGGTGATGTTTCTCCCGGTCGACCACCAACATAGCTCTCCAATCGTCTGAACCGATCCCTTCGAACAACCGCTCATCAATCATGGTGATGATCCTTCACATCCCTCCTTTCCTCGAGAATTCCAGCGCTTAGAGACCCAACTTTCAGCGATATCCTTCAACTCAGACGCCAATCCATCCCTACCCAGCTTCAAGGTATGATCCCCGAATTTGTGGAGCTCACTACACGCCATTAAGCAGCTTTGAAGTTCACTATGGTAAACAAAAGGTTTGCCGATGAGTGTATATTGAGAGAGCTGGTTGAGATCGAGAAGAGTAAGCGTTGGAGGAGTGAGGTTGACACGCTGCTCGATAAGATTCAAATGTACCATCCGATATCTTCAACACGCTCTTTGATCACGATGCGTCTAATGAAGATGAGAACAGACTTGATAAATTCACGTTGAACTTCAGTCGAGAATTGTCTCATACGACTCAGACTTTGGCAAGGTACATGTCTTCGATGTCGTTGAGGGACAAGTTCTCAAAGTCGGCCTCGGAGAATCCATAGTCGTTTCATCTTGTCGCTTGACTATGATATTCTTTAAGAATGTGTAGTCCCACTTAGACTTGAGATCAATGTGTTTGATGGCCACGATGTCCTTAGAACTATACACCGCATGTTGAGACTTTTGAACCAGTACCGTAGTAGATTCTTCCGTCGTGCCAATGATGAATCCCATACAATGCATCTTGGTCGTATGCTTGCACGCTTGTCGAAAACAAGTGATTTGCACGCCTCGATAGCTATGCAGTTTGAGTAAATAGTCACTGGAATGGAAGAGTCAATGATGTAGCGTATTCTCGCGAACCATCGCTACCGTGTAAGAGAAAATCCGTGTCTCTGTAAAGAAGTATCGAAGGAATCCGGTTCGCCTGTTTGGCCAATGGTCGGTAGAGGGTTGGTCCAATCGGTGTAGTATGGAGGGTTGTCCCTTTGTGTGAAGTCAATGTTTGCTTCCGGATTGAGCCAATCCATGTTGTTAGACATAGCTCGGGCGATATTCTCAAGATGATATTCGACCAGGGCGCTTTCGAGCTGTCTTTAGAAGTTGAAACGCTTCATTCTTGATTCGCTCAACTCGATTTCGCCATTTTCTTCACATGGAACTTTTCTTGCAAAAGTTTTTGCGGCTCCAATGTAGAACCGCTCTACCAATTCTTGACCTTCATCGTAGGAGTTTGATTGACAAATGTGGAGAACCATTCAAACTCTTCGGTTTTATCGTCATCTAGCCATGAGACTACCTCAGTCGAGTCGCCTTCTTCTTCTTTTTGGAAGGCCTTGATGATGATACCGTTTCTCGCACTTGTTTGGGTGAGGTGGGTTGTTGTCGGGGCTCAAGGACCTCTTCATCGCCACCACCCGTATACTCAAAGTAATCACCATGAGTCGTGGTGGTAACCTGAATCGCCCCAGGTTTATCAAGAGAAGACCGAGGTGGAGGAGACCTTTGTTGAGAAGAAGTCCGTGGTGGAGGAGGTGGCATCGAAGTAGATTTACCGCATTGCTTCGACGCTTAGGTAAGAGTCCTTGTCCTTATCATCGCCATCTCTTGGCGCTTTGGGTTGATCGCTGACTCTTTGCATGATGATCTGAGTTGAAAATCAAGTAGATTTTGAAAATTTAGCTTCATCCGGCAAACGCTCCAGATCGCTTTGACATTTGTATCACAAGTTTAGCGATTAACTTTATCTCAGAGATCGCTTCTTTGGCCATTGTATAACCAATGCTACGATGTTAGGGGTGAGTTGTCTCGAAAATACTTCTAGTCACACCGGGACAGAGATCGAGAAGAAACTTGTGAGTATGATCTCTTGCCGCTCTCCGCCTTTTGGACTTTAGGAACGATATCTCAAGGTACTTGTTAGTGTAACCTTCGATCATTTCGCTCAGCCTTTTACGATGTTTCTTCATGAACTTCTCAAACAAATTCTTTCTCCATCTTGTCTTTCTCATCATTTAAGTACTGACCGTCAAGAAACCAATTCATTTTCTCAGAAAGTATGTCCTTCTTTTTCGACTTGTTGGACACCTTTCACAATCTTTTTATGGACCGAAATCCAAGATTTAGGTTGTTTCTTCACGGATTTGGATGATGATTTGGTTGACTTTGTAGATGGTGGTGGTGATGAGTGAGATGAAGAGTCTGATGATGAGGAGACATGAGGAGACTTCTGTGTCCTTAGGAGTTTCGAGGTTTTCTCCCTTGAGTGTGTTGGACTGCCTAGAAGAAACTTTGTATAGTCATCCTCGCTATTCTAGACTTTTTCTTTTCTTCCGCCTCAAAATCATACTCAATAGTGTCCTCAATAGGTTTTTGTTGTTGCACAAGAGTGGTGGCACTGCATCCCTTATCGTCGATTAACCGCATCGATCTCTGAGAGGAGTGAAAGTGGCACCACTTGATCCTCCCGGCCACCCATTTGATCTTTAGCAAATTCTTACTTTATGAAGATGTCTAACATGTGAAACTTCTTCCCGTATGATTGATCCAGCTGCTCTTCATCTTCTTCGTGAGCTCATCTTGTGGCACAAGTGTGAGTCTTCCTTTTCCTTTATTAGTTTGAGGACTTGAGGTTTTGCATGAGGATTTTCATCCTTTTCGCTTTAGAGTATGTGATCTCTTCATCTCGTGTCGTAGCATCGAGTCCTCGGCCCCGAGCTGTCTTTGCGTTCGTGAAAGGATTGGAGTGGCTTCCTGAGAAGGAACTTTTTCTTAGTGGTAGGCTTCCGCTTTGGAATAGGTTTCTTCTTTGGAACATTCCTCCGACTATCAACTTGTGACACTTCCAAAGACTTCCTTTTCTGGTTCTCCCCATGTGGGTTCCGTAAGATTTTTCGTCGAGATGACCAACTTTGCCTTGTCTGACCGCTTCCAGATACCTTTAATGATCTGAAGCCGACATCTTCGCTAGAAGGAAATCGGCAAAGACAAAGACCTTGTTTCTTTGTAGACGCTTCCTTGATTCCGACAGATAGAATGGGTTCCACAACATGTCGTGATTGTCGGGGTCATTGAGCCTCTTGGAATGTCGATGAAGTCCAGTGCTCTCCGATCAACAATTTAGTCTATCTGATGTAGGGAATCTTTGAGCCAAGTTTGTTGAGAAATGACATCATGTCATCCCAAATCGAGCTTCGAGAAGCGATGTGTTTCTTGTTGACCAATGCCCAGAATTTTTGCAGTTCCATGAGCTTAGGGTGCTCATAGCCAGCCGCCACGACTAAAACACTTGGTGATAATCATGTAGAGAGTTCTCCAAGGTTGAGGAATACTCTTAAGCTCTACGTGAGAATGCTTGGTGATTATTCCCAGTAGCCACGTCATAACCGATATTGATTAAGAATGGAGAGTGAGCTCTTCGCCAGTGTGGCATATAGTTTGGTTGGATCGACATCGAATTAGAGAATGTTCTTAAGTCCGCAGTGTAATGGTGACTTGTTTGTGATTCAGAGTCACCGCCACGCAGTATGTCCTTTGACCCTTTCCATAGTGTTCCGTAACCTGGATGTAGATCTCGTGAACAGTTGCAGAGTGTGAAAGCATGTTCGATACGGATGAGTCCTCAGAATGTCAATAGCAATTAAACAAGAAGATTCAGAGCAAGTGAGGGTGTCAAAGTCAACACGGAGATTATTCTTTCCTATCTTCATTGGATAGCCATGAGGATATATATCAGCAATGGAGAGAACTTCGTGTGCATCCATATTCATTTGTTCACCATGTCGCGGATCTCGAAATAACATTAGCCTAAAGAACCAACATATCGAAAGACATAATGTTAGTCAACAGATGGTCTTATTGTCTAGTTATTGAATGTATGCTGTCAATGAATGTTACGAGTCCTAAGTCACTTGTATATTCAATAGTCCAATGACGCCGTGAAATGTTTCGTGAGTTAGTTAACTTTAAGTTTTAAAGTTTATTTTATCACTTATTGTTCACAACATATCAAACGATTTCGGTTTATTAGTGACATTTTAGGATTCGTGATGATATGATTAGTTTATTTACAAGTTTGTACACGAACAATTCATAACGGGTATGATCTCGGCTTATGCGTAGGATTGGTAAAGTTGGCGCGAGACGAATGATATATGCGAGGCTTAAACTTACGCCAGAGGGTCTTAACTTACGCTGCAAGAAGTGTTACGCGTGAGGAAAAAGGACCTTATGCGCGAGAGCTTATGCGTAGGCATATATTAACCTTACGCAAGGCTACTGTAAGAGTTGACCTTGGCGCGAGGTGTCATCGCTTACGCATATCCTTCACGATACGCCAGTAGTCCCATATGTAGAACCTTATGTAGACGCTACGCCGTAAGACTAATCTTACGCGATAACAAGCTACGCGTAAGGTGATCCTTATGCGATTAACAACAACCTTGATTCTCAATATTATGTTGCAAGCCTGAAATAAAGCATCATATCATCAATGATTAACACATAACATTCAGTTTATGACAAACAAAACACAATTGACATTTTTCTAGTTATATAGAGAACTCTTACTGTAGTCTAAACCCTAATTCTACGCATATGAAATCTAGCCATGGATTATGCACCAAAGTTTTTCTAGTATATCATAGATGTTGTGAGAGCATGTAGACCAAGTTTTAACACTTTTTGTGCAAAGGAATCAAAAATACCCAATATTAGAACATTAAACCCTAATTCCTAATTCTGAATCAATTAAGGTTTCGGGGTGGTTATAAGGCATGGATATCATCAATTCATCATCACATAAGCATAACACAACAATCTTTTGACCAAAACACTTCTCATATGAAAATACCCAATTCGACTCATAAACCCTAATTTTCAAAAATCATCAATTGCGGTTTCGTGGTTTTTGATGATTAAAATGATATCTTTAATGTATTTGAAACATTTTGACATAATCCATTTAACCACAAACACACACATATTGATTGTGTGTTCTTACGATAAGCCGAGAACACCTAATCACGCTGATAAAACGTTTAAGCCGGATTTACATGAAATTCAAAACCTTCTTAAAACATGTTGTAATCACAAAACACTTACAAATGAAGATCAAAAGCACGTTTTCTTGAATCACTTAAGCGTAGGATGGTTTTAGGGTTTTTGTAATAAATGAGAAGTGTAAGTAGGTGGAGGATATTTTTATTCAAAATATCTTTAAGATTTAGACAGTTTTGGTCCCTCCACCTTTTCCTTTTTCAAACAAAGCCTTTTAACTTCCATTTTGGTTACCAAACAAAGATTTTGAAAGAAACTTGATACATTACCCCTCGACTTGAGACAATAATGAAAGGTTATTAATTAAAGTCCGAGGAGTGTCTTTGAACCAGAAAATGTACCACCATTTGTAAAAGATTCAACCGAGATAAGATAAATACAAGTACACGATGTTTTGAAGCAAGCATAGATTATTTTTTTCTCCCCTCAACACTTGATCAGAAAAATACTGAATTTTGAAAGATTAAAGTGTTGACGGAAGAAATGTACTTGCAATGTTGAAAGAAATATAGATTAGAAGAATATTTTTGTTGTTTTATCGAATTTTATATTTTTGTATTTTGTTTTTGAAAAGATATTTACAGAAGATGTTTTGGTGTTTGATGTGTTTTAAGATCTGCTTTAAGAGGTCATCCAATTCCTTTGAGTCAAACACCTCATACCAACCCGTGGACCAACTCATTAAACCTAGCGGAGGCAAGGCTTTGGTGAGCAGATTCCAATTGGTATTCAAGACTCCACAAAGTATAGTTCAACGCACCTGCTCCACGCGGTCCTTGATGAAATGATAGCGTAGATCGATGTGCTTTGATTTCGAAAAGCCGAATCGAAGTTGCACGAGATGGCAATGGCACTGATTGTCGCAAAGACATCGATTGTCAAATAAGTAACCATAGTCTTTGAGTTGTGTTCTCATCCGTGATGACTTGAGCACAACACGACATGGCTACATATTCTACTTCTCGTTGATGACAAATATGTACAATCCTCGCTTCTTGATTGCCAAGACACCGCTTATCACCAAGAAATTGTAGTGCTCAAGTACTTTTCCTTGAGTCTAAGCATCCTCGCGGATCGGCCCCAAAAGTTTATTGTTCAAAACTATCCTTCGGATACCGCATCCCCAAGTTAATGGTTCCCTTGATGTATCTGAGGATTCTTTTAGCCTCAGAGGTGGGTTTCAGTTGGTCGCGACCGATAACGAGCATAGATAAACGGAAAGACAATATCGTCCGCTAGTCTGTTAGATACATGAGAGACCCAATAACACTTCGATATTTGGTAGGGTCAACCAATTTCCCATGTAAATCCAAGATCTAATTTCTTGGTATGAGCCATTGGTGTGGCATATGTCACTGTGTTGTCATTCCAAATTTGTTTAACAATTCAAGGGCATATTTGGATCGACTCAAGAAAATAACACGGGTGATTGATGAACTTAAAGTCCTAGAAAGAACGTAAGTTCACCCATCATGGACATTTCAAAATTTTTCTTCATTAGTTTTGCAAAAGTTATTGAAAACTTTTTATGTGTAGACCCAAAATGATGTCATCCACGTAAATTTGAACAATTAAGATGTGTGCCCCGTGATATTGTATGAGTTGGGTCAACCGAGCCTTTGGTGAAATTATTGGCAATGAGGAAAGATGATAGCTTATCGCACTCATGCCCGAGGGCTTGTTTGAGACCATAAAGAGCTTTGTTCATGTAAACATGGTTCGAACTCGTGATCAACGAATCCATCCGTTGGTCACATAGACCGCTTTAAGTTGTCCATTGAGAAACGCCGCTTTGACATCCATCCGATAGACCGCCATATTCTATATGAGCAAATGAACGCTAGAAATATCCCAACATTCTCAAGACGAGCAACCGAGCAAAAGATTCTTCAAAGTCTATTCCTCTTCCCGACGATAACCCTAGCCAACTAGACGCGGACTTGTTTCGATGACGCTCCTTCAAAGATCCAATTTGTTTTTCCAAATCCATTTTAAACCAATGACGACCCCTCGTTGGTCTTTCAACCGCCCCATACTTCAAGACGCTTGAATTGGTTGAGTTCTTCCTGCATGGATTCAATCCAGCTTGTCTTTTTGTCAAGGCCTTTAATGTTTTTAGGTTCGATTGGCAGACAAAGTGAGTGCATAAATGCAATGTTCACCGTCTGTGAAGACGCTTGTCGCTAACGACGGGTTGATTCGGGTTGCCAATGTTAGCCGAGGATGGTCTTTGTCCATCTATGTGTAGAGGGTTGATGTTGGTATACATTGTGATTCGAGGTTCAAATGGTTTGTTGAAGATTCCGACATCCGTGCAAATGGCCTCATTAGCAAACGGATTGAAGAACGATTTGGATCAAAATCTGCAGTGGGGTATTTCATTCAATATCACCGGTTCATCATTGTTGGAAGCGTGTGTTCAACTCTGTGTTGGAGTCAACTGTGTAGGTGCATCTTCAACAAGAGTTGTTGTAGCAGTGTATCGTGTATAGGAATATTATCGGTTGTAAATGGAAACAAATGGATACACCGAGCACGCTCATCAATATCGCCACGAACGTAGAGCAAATAACCTTTCCATTTGTTGACGAGTTAGCCGAGGGCTTTCTTCACCGATGATGGGTTGAGGGAAGTTTAAACGGTTGTGACCGGTTCTAAGTCAGTTATACTGTAAGCCATTTCCGGAGTTCATCGAATGAGCATGAATCGCTTCCATTACCTCCTTAGTTCGACGATTCCGTGATTCGAAACCTTTAGAATTGTCACAAGATCCATAAAGACCCAATATCGCTTTGGCTTTGAGCTTTCCAAAATCATCACGCATCATTATTCGATAGCAAAGGGATCCACATACATGAAAGTGTTTGAGGTTCGGTTTATAGTTGTGGACAAGCTCGAAAGGTGTTTTGTTGTGACGCTTTGTGATCATAGAACGGTTTTGAGTATAGCATGCAAGAGATACGCCCATAAGTAACTGAAGTTTAGCATTGATTAACATTGTTCTTGCCTTCCACTAACGCTCGTTTCGGCTTTCAACAACAACTCGCTTTTGTTCAGTGTACGTAAGCAATAGATGTTTGATGTCAATTCCCACTTTCTCATAGAATTCACGGGGTTTTGTTAACAAATTCAGTTCCTTTGTCGCTCTCGATGATTCCGGCAAAGGTTATGAGTCAACTCAGATTTTTGTGAGAAAGGTGATGATCATTTGTGGAGCTTGGTCTTTGCTACTAAGAAAGTAGACCCAAGTCCATCGTGAGTAGTCATCAACAATTACTAAGATGTAGCGCTTGCCATTGATCGTTTGCACACGCATCGGGCCACACAAATCCATGTGAAGAAGATGAAGCACATGCCGAGAGCCGGTTCCACCTTTGAAGGAAAATGAGCACGCAGTGCTTTTCCCTTGTTCAAGCTGCCGAGCAAAGGTGATCTTTTGAATACCGGAATCGCGGGAGTCCTTCAACTAGTTTGTGTCGAGCAAGGTTGGTGATGGTTTGAAAGTTTAGATGTGAGAGACGACTCGTGCTATAGCCAGGATTTTGTTGATGTTGCCTTAGAAAGTAAGCAAATGGGAGAGGAAGCAACCATGTCTTGCATAGAGATAGTGTAGAGACTAGAATTACGCCGCATATATAAGGTCATTTCCTTGTAGATCACTTAATGAAACAAGTTTTCTCCCTCAAAGCAACCTCCAAATCTCCATCACAAAATTGACCCATCTAAAAAACATATTGTGACCGAGGCCTTCCACATAGTAAACCCTGCTGATTTCGATGTTCCCATTGACATAATCTCAGAGTCCATGATAGTCAAGTGATCATTCCCTAACCTCGACAAAGGCCAATGAACTTTGCAATAAAGTTTGATAACAGCTTTAAGATTGCTCGTCATGTGTTGGGAACATCCGCTATCAACAATCCAGAATGATCTCAGACACCGTGATACACAATGCATCACACAGATGGAATAGTAGATTTGGAACCCAAAATGTTAGAGGGTTCCATAGCGCTTATAGTGGATATGCAAACATCAATAGCTTTAGGTATCCACTTAAATCCTAGTGTGTTATATAACCATTTCTGCCATCTATAACTACTCTTGGCTTTAGTCTTAGTGAATTCACTAGGTGGTACTACATTCCTAGGAGTGAACCGAGCTACAGGACAAATAATGCTTCTTAGAATCTAAAGATGGCGTCTACCGCTAATGCACTTAGAAAGATTAGTGGGCCTAGAGGTATTCCAGTTCTTAAGATTCCTTAAACGAGAGATGATAGCTTTAGCAACACATTTATCATGACAATCAATTCATACTTTACCTAATACAAATATCACAAGATGCATTAGACTAAATATCAAAAGTACTTAACGGTTTAGCATTCGTTACATCACTATTTCTATTACATTTGCTAGACTAAATATCTATAGTGGAGGCAACGTGTGTCTTATTCATAGTCCTAGGGTGTTCTTCTACTTTAGCATTCTTGATTGATCTTTTCTTAGGTCGCAACTTCCTATTCTTCAATTGAGTGCTCCTAGGCTAAGGTGCGGACGCTTGGAAAAGGCTCAACTATTCCTCGCTTTCAAGAGAAGGAAGCACGCTAGCTACTTGTGATTTGGCAGTAGAGATTCTAGGTGCATGAGTACTAAGTGTTACGGGGACTAATCTCTTAATGATTGTTGGCGGAAGTTGTTCATACTTTCCTAACATTCCTCTTAACTTGATGATAGTGTGAATCGATTTTGATTTTCGTGATCAACATTTCCAAAGAAATGCATAACTTCTTTAGTGTGTGCAAGATAATGATCAAGTTCATTTGATGCTTCATCACGAAGTCTTTTGAGTAAATCAAATATGACACCATATTCCTTTTAACTTTTACAAGTTCTTGTTCATATTTTGAGATTTGACACTTGAAAGACACGCTTGATCATCCGCTTGCTCAATTTTAGAATCGGTTTTGCACGCGAATCGGGTTGATTTTGTGTTGGAAAGCAAGTTGTTGATCGTGAATATCTTTTTGACACCAATTAAGACGACGTATTGCATTTGAAAGTTCGCTTGACAATCGCTTGTTTTCAACCTAAGATGACTCGACCAAGCACATTATCGCTGTTCTCAACATTTACCACGTAAGCAACAAGATCGCCAGAGATATTATCAAATGCATATGACAACGAATTCAATAACACAAAGATTTTGAACATCGCTGACGATAACATCTTCCAAGAGTCGATCAACATCTTTTCTCAAGAGTTTCTTTTTACGCTTAGTATTAGAAATAGATGTTTCTGCTCTAAAACGCTTTTCATGACCCCAAGTTCCTTATGAAAATCCTTTTCCCAGGCAATTGCACAACTTTTCAAGTTTTAACATTAGGTAAAAGATTTTTCAAAATGTCTCTTTGTTCTCGCCAGAGGCGCATTGAAAATGTTCAACTTTGATTTCAGAACAATATTCTATCTCATGTTGTAAAATTTTGAGGTCAGCCATGAAAATGTCAAAATATCAAGAATTTTTCGACAGTTGTTAGTTTACTTCACTAATGGAAGGTAAAGGACCATAAGTTTGTAACTGCTTTTGGGATTAACAGAAGACTCGTGTGTTTTGATGATAACCCTTGGTGTGTTTGAAGAATCCGCTGGTGTGACAAAAGTGACCGGTTTTGAATAATTAAAAGGTTTGTTGTAAACAATGTTTTAATTTTGATCGACTCTCGCCTTCGTGAGATCTAATTCCTCTTGACGATGATATTCAACAACATTCATAAATGTAATTATCAATTTTATATTGTGCAATCGAAACTTGTGGATTTGGTTTGAATATTTTGGTTGAAAGCTTAGGTTTGTAATCAGCAAGATTCGGTCCATATCCATTTGGATTTGGTTTTAAAGTAAACTTTTCAATGGTCGTGACCGACTCGCCATGTTTGTAAACAACGCAAACTCTTTAAGTTTGTTTTGCAAGCCGATGATTTCTTCAAGATGATCATCTATTCGCTTTGTTGAATGCTTTTTGTATGCAGAGAATCTTTGACAATTTAACAACTCAAATTCTTTAGCTTTTGATTTTCCAAGGTGAGAGCTTAATTTGCTTTTTATGTTCATGTTTCAGCTTGTTCTATTTCGCATAACAAAGCATTCTTCAAGCGCTAGATCAATGACTGCCGCTCTAAATATTTTTCGCTTTGATAAGATTTGGCAAAGGTCGCTTCAAAACCGCTTTCACGCTTTTCTTGAGTTTTGAAAAAGTTAAGTTGCTTTTGTAAACATTCAAAATCCTTTGTTAACAGTGCATTTTTACTTTTCAAGTCCCGATTAATTGCACGACATTCTTCCACTATGGTTTGTTGGTCTTGTATTAAACGCAAAAATCCGGATGAAAGTTCGGGCGGTTCAATGTGAGTCACAACATGATCATTAATGAGATCCTCAAGTATAACCACGGAGTCAATTTGATTATCAAGGGAAACCGCTTTGGTCATCTTGATCGCCAAATATAACTACGGGTCTAGTTGAAAATCGCCGAATGAGATGTGGACGACTCATTTTGAACATTCTCGAGCCTTGCCGGATTCGAGATGTTGGCGGAGATGAGATCGAGATAAATATGGTTTGTTCTGTACTGAGACAAGCCATCAGTCATCATACATCGGCCTGCGGTCACTCATGTGTAACGCCTGCATATTAGCCATCAACATAATGTACCGCGATACCGCAAGTCCTCCATATCATCATCCGAAGTCATCATTTGCCATAAAGCTCGTTTTGTCCGTGAGAGTTCCACCCGCCTTCATCCTTAAGGCCAAAAGAAGAGCCTCTTGAAATAAGCACGCTTTAGTCCTTGGTTTGGGCATGCATTAGCCGTGTGTCCTTCATTGCAGCTTGTAGCATCGAAGACCATTCAACCGATTTTGAGCATTACCGTTCCACCACTGAGCTCGTTGTTATTCCTACCCACAAAGATTAAACCCTTGACCACTTCATCCGGACGCACCATAATCACGATTCAACTTCAACACGCCCATTGTTACAATGTACTGAGTCCGTGGTTAGATGAGGAACTAATACGCATTGTTGATTTGTTGGTGTAACGGCCAAAAGCATTAGCAATCATCACAAATCCTTGTTGCAATGCTTCTCAACGATCGGCTTCCTCAATCGCTTAATCGACATATGCTTGAGCATTGTTTTGTATGGAACCAATTGATTTTGTTGAGGTTGTTGTCGGAAGGTGTGTTTGAAGCATTTGGTTGAGCAATGGGTTGAGGAGAATAACCGCTTTTGAGCATATAAGGCAAGTTGTTGATTTTCCTGATGTGTTGGTGGAGCAATTTGAGCACGGAGAATCCTTTCCCGATCAACTTCCTTTTCATGAGGTTTCAAGTAATCGACAACAACCGTAGGTAGAATGATGCATGTTCTTCGCTTGACGGAGACAAATGACATACTTCTCCCATTCAGAACCAAGACTACTCAGGAACTTAGTATTCATCGCAATTCTTGGCATGATGATGTTGTGTTTATCCAAATCATTGATGATGTCTCAAAAATCGGGATGATAAGACTTAGTGTTCTCCGTGTTCAATCATGAAGTATTCATAAGCCAAGTAAATTTTGATTCCAAATCTTCGATGAGTACGATCCTTCCATAAGAAGATCTAATGTGATCCCACATTTTCGTGCGCTTTTGAGCATCAACACTACAAAGAATTGGGTTTGGTAATCCTAAAAGGATGTATTCCATGGCAAGCTCATCGGCTTCATAGTGTAGAAGTTCTTGAGGATTCAAGTCCGCAAAGAGGCAATGTTTGTTTGTTCATCTCTTGGTGGAATGGCATTTCGATCTCCGGTGTTGGGAATTAAGGTAAACTACTGATTCGCCAAGATTCCACAAGAGATTCTCGCCAAGAAGAATGGATTCTCACGGTTATACGCTGGTAAATGATAAAGCGTATATTGTGTTGTCATTGCGCGCACTCACGTAGAGAGATAAGTCGAATAGAGAAAAGTCAGCCACAGTATTAAAGATAGTTGGCTACTGTGATATGTAGAGCTTAATCGCATTGTGTAAACAATATGATGAGCAAAACAATATGATTAGTTGCATGCTTGTCTAGATGCATGCTTAGTCTATGTTAGTATTAGGAGCGTAAATTGTCAACGCTCTTTTGGGTTTCTTGCCTATATAAGAAACCATTATAGTTTGTAATAGATAAGTTTTTTTCTCAAGTCTTTCAAGTCTTGATAAAACATCCTAAACATAGAGTTTTAATAATCAAAAGATCCATAGAGGATCAAAGAGTTCTTAGTTATTATAACTTGTATTTACTTTCCGCTACAAAATAATGAGTTGTAGAGATCTTCTATTAGTTTGCTTGTGATTACATAGGCAACACTAACGATCTCCGAAAGTGCTTAAAGATCTATCAAGGTCTTTGTAAGTTAACAAGTGGTATCGAGCCTCTGAAGTCTCTACGATACTAAGAACATTCATTCACCATGCCCGATCCGATAATGAAACCGGTCACCAACACAAACAACACCAACACCACTTCCATGCAAATGTTTCTACTCTCAAACAAGAATGGTAAACTTCCTGATTTGAAAAGGGAAGAATATGAACTTTGGGCTATGAAGATGGAAAACTGGATTTCCAATATTGATTGGAATCTGTGGGAGGTTGTAAAGAAAGGAAACAGTTTGAAGAAGATGATCCCCATGTGGGTGGGAAATTTATCATGGCTCCACCAAAACCGCTGAAGAGGTACTAGCTATGCAGAGAGAACATAAAGTAAAGACCATTCTCGCTTCAAGCCATTCCGTAAGATCATTCAGTGATTTTCATCATATGGATGATGCGAAGGACATATGGATGGCTCTCAAAGCAAGGTTCAGTGGAAATGAAGAATCAAAGAGAATGAGGAAGTCCATGCCAGACAACAATTTCGTGACTTCAATATCTCCAAAGAAGAAGGCATTCACAAAGGATACGACAGTTCCATAGATCTTGAGTCACCTAAACCACCGGTGCAAAGCCGATAATGATGATCGCAACTCAAAGTTCCTTCGACGCTATTCTCCATCATGGTTACATGTAAGTATTGCTCTGGCTAAAGGAGGTCGGATATGCTACCTTTGATGAGCTATATAATGCATCTCTAGAACCTTGAACCCGATGTCAGAACTCCCTACCGCATACTTCGCCCGCCATGCAAATTTTGTTGGGACATCTCACTCCAACGTGATGGTACAAGCTCCTAGTTCCAACTATTTTCCATCATCTCCTAGCCCAACTACTTTCCATCATCATCTTCATCCTCCTCCACCACTTAACCTCGTTCTCCACCATGTTCTCAAGCTAGGACTAGTAGTGTGATGGAGGATGTTCTTCATTCATTTGTTGCTGACTATGATACTCAGCAATATCTTGCATATGAAGACTTTGATCGCTTGGACCCACTTGAAATGGAGGAGATGAAACCGAAAATGCGTGTGGCATTATCGCATGGACATCAAAGGTTTGAAGAGAAGTCTCGAAGGAAGTTTGCTTGGGAAAGGAACCAAAGACGCTTTTGACAGAGGAAAGTCAAGTGTTTCACTTGCCACCGTGATGGGGCATTTCTCAAGGAAATGCAAAGACAGGAAAAGTGGAGATGGAGCTAATTACCTTTCCTATCGCCAAAACAGCAGAAACTGAGCTTCAGCGTTCTTTCACCATGGATGAACAGGTCAACTGATCAGCACATGAACCTCAGAATGAAGAAGCTCATGATTCATAAGCTTGGATTGCTGGGCAAGGTGTACTTCGGATGAAAGGCATGATCTTGCCTTGATGGGACTATCTCAGGTACAAATCAGATATTTGGTTGTAGTGTAAGATACAATGAACTTAAAGAAGAGTATGATGCTATGAAACCTAAGTTTGATGAATGCTATGTTGAAAATGAAGCTCATAAACTAGCATTAAAAAAAAGAGAAAGACAAAAGGTATGGCTTCAAAAGAATCAAATAGCTTATGAAGAAAAGATAAAGGTGTTACAGCTTGATCTTGAAGTTGCTAATAATTATTTAAACCTGCCCTGAGAAAGCTAAGGATGAAGTCAGACCGAAACCTAGAGCTTAAAGAAAAGGTAGCTGAGGATATAGCTAGAAATAAACAATGGTTAATTGCAGGTGATAATCTAGCTAGAGAACTATATAACAAATAATCCAACCTCTCGCTTAGGATTAGGTTTTCAAAAGTATGTAGGATTGAAGCTAGGAATGATGGTCGAATCCACACCCGCGGGGTTAGCTAACTTTGTTAAAGAGGTAATATGCATGCTGCCCCCGACCTATTAGAGGTGAATTTATGCCCACGCACTGCCCATCATCGTTGACTTTGATGGATCACATCATCTATATGGCAAAAAGTCAAAGACTTGCCGACCCTCGATACCTCATCTAATGACTTTGTTCTTGCTCGACAAAGGACAATTCATCGGATCAAGGGTCTACTTCCTATGAAAGCCGTGGATTCAAATGAGAAGTCTCGACCTTCCAAGCCTGACCGCACCCCAGCCTACTTACAAGCCTTCTAAGGAAGTCAGCCGAGGAATCAACTTCCAAGACAGCTTCTTCTGAAGACTTGTCTTTTAAATCTTTGAATAATCAGCCTGTTAAAAACAATTCCTTGAATGTTTCTAATTTAAGTACTTCTTCATGTAATCAAACATCTCCCTATTTGAATAAATCTTCCAAAAAGAAGACATGTTTTGTATGTGGAAGTAAATTTCATTTGATTAAGGATTGTGATTTTTATGAGCAAAGATTGGGTGCATGTGCTACCACCGTAAAACACAAATCTAAATGGATCAATGTTGCTAATATTCCACCTTATGTCCCACAAGCAGCTAATACTGACTCTCATTGGAGAGGTTCACCACTGACCTTTGTGCAACCAACTAGCCCATACTTTAAACATGGTTATTGGCCAACATATGTTGACTCTATGTATGCCGGATGGGATATGGAGCACTGCCAGTGAGCCCTCACAGGTTGTTCTTGACTAACAAGGACCCATTATCAATGGAGGACCAAGAACAATGGTGGATCCTCTAATACTCTTGTCCTAAACCTGTGATTCATTAAGGTGTTCAAGTCAAGAATGACTTGAACCTCATTGTATACTAACAGTTTGTATATATTTTGTTGTTGTTTGTAGGATCATCCCCTTAAGCATAAGAATATTGGTATTGTTGATAGTGGTTGTTCCTAAGCATGTCCGGAACAGGATATGATGCACAATTTTGTTCCTATAGAAGGAGGAGGCAATGTGACCTTTGGAGGAAGTGATGGTAGTATCACAGGGAAAGGCACCATAAAGACACCTCATCTAGATTTTGAAAATGTGTACTATGTTAAGGAACTTCAAGATTTCAACTTGTTCTGCTTTCACAAATCTGTGACACTAAGAACAAAGTCCTCTTCACCGAGAATGAATGTCTTGTGCTGTCTAAAGACTTCAAACTCCCTGAAGAAACTTCAATTCACAAAGTTCCTCGAACTCACAATTTATACACATTCAACCTTAATGAAGTTCAACCCGGTGGTGACCTCACATGTTTGGTGGCTAAAGCATCACTTGATGAATCTACTAAATGGCATAGGAGGATATGCGATGTGAATTACAAGACCATTAACAAACTCTCTAAAATGAGTCTTGTTCAAGGTCTTCCCACCAAAGTTTTTACCAATGATCATAATTGTGTCGCTTGCAATAAAGGCAAACAACACGTAGCCTCTACAAAGCTATCAATGCTATGAGCATCATCATGAACCTCTTCAGCTTGCTTCACATGGATCTTTGGTCCAACTCAAGTCGGCATTGATCATAAGTACTTCGCTTTGGTGATCACCGATGGCTATAGCAGATTTTGTGGGTTTTCTCTAACAAAAGATGAAACATCTCAAGTGCCGATCAATTCATCACCTTGTTGAAAATCGTTGAACAAAAGGTCAGGTATTCGTGTGATAATGGGACAGAGTTTAAAAATGTCGTTCTTTTAGAACTCAGGTCAAAAGGCATAAAGAGGTACTATAGTAATCCAAGAACCCCACAACAAAATGGGGTAGCTGAAAGAAAGAATAGGACCTTAATTGAGGCTGCAAGATCCATGCTTGCAGACTCTAAACCGCCCACTATGTTCGGATCAAGCTGGGACCGCCTATGTGCTAAACAGTGTGTCCATTACTAGACCACAACTCAAAACCCCATATGAACTTCTCTTTGGGAAGGTTCTCGCCATTCACTACCTAAAACCTTTTGGTTGTCAAGTGACCATTCTGAACACAAGTGATCCATTGGGAAAGTTTGATGAGAAGGCTGATGATGGTTATATTGTGGGCTATTCAACTCATAGTAAGGCATACGTGGTGTACAACTTGCAAGCCAAGAAAATAGAGGAGACTTTGAACCCGAGATTTTTGAAGATAAGCCTAATGTTCAAGGATAAGGTCATTCATGGTCCTTTGATCTTGACTACTTAACTGACATATCCGTTACCACAGATATCCGGCTAACCAAAATGCAGTCCTCAAGTGTTCCAACTAACAATGCAAGTCCCCTAGATGATGGCTCTGAAAATGAGTTTGAAGATGATGAGCAACCCATACTTGTACCTTCTTTCTCCCTAAAAATATTGCGTGTACCACCTCCAAGGATACTGCTGATTCGAGTGATGAAGATGACTCTCATTATGCTAAGGACCTTGCTCGGCTCCAGACTCAAGAATTTGCAGCTAAGCTTGAAGCAGAGAAACTGAATGGAGAGGTTAATAATGAAGGAGTCGGTAGAAACTTTCATGCTGAAGTTGATTCTCGCACACCTACCTTCCCCAACTCACGAAGGCTATGTCGTTCCTTCTCAAGTATCTTCACTTTGGTGAACCCTATACACGCTTTCCAAAACCTTCGATCTTGGAAATCATCAACCCAAAGTCGGCATTTTCACCTCACCCTCTTATGATGTCAATTTGAACCAACCATCACTAATCTTGATTCATCCATTGAAGTCAACCCCACTACTACCGCGGATCAACATAGCTCATCCTCAATCCAACATTATAGGTGATCTTCTGGCACCTGTTAGAACTAGAAGGGCTATCACCACCCTCGCTTGGGACAGATTGCTTTTCTCTTATGTCTCCAACCAAAGAAAGAGACAATCACACGCACCTCAAGCATTGTCTGTTAGCTTGTTTTCTCTCTCAAGTGGAACCAACTAGTGTTTCTCAAGCTCTCAACGATCCAAGCTGGATAGAAGCAATGCAAGAAGAAATGCAACAATTTCACAATCGAAGTTGGATTTTGGTTCCACTCCCGGATGGCAAATATGCCATTGGGACAAAATGGGTTTTGAAGAATAAGAGAGATGCTAGGTGTATTGTGATCAAAAACAAAGCAAGGTTGGTAGCTCAAGGCTTCAGACAAGAGGAAGGGATTGATTATGATGAAGTGTTTGCACTGTTGCCCGAAGAAGCAATTCGCATTTTATTGGCATATGCTTCATACATGGGTTTCATGGTGTATCAAATGGATGTCAAGGGTGCTTTTCAGATGGTGAGATTGAAGAGGAGGTCTATGTCACTCAACCCAAGGATTTGAAGACCCGATCACCCAAATCATGTCTACAAGGTGGTTAAAGCTTTTATGGCTTACATCGTGCACCTAGAGCTTGGTATGCTAGGCTTTCGCTTCTCTCAAGCATGGCTATAGAAGAGGTGCTATTGATAAAACTGCTCTCAAGAAGAATTACTCTGACATCATTTTGGTGCAAGTGTATGTGGACGACATTATTTTTGGTTCCACAAACGAAGCTTGGTGCAGGGAATTCGAGGAACTTATGAAGGGTGAATTTCAAATGAGTGCTATGGGAGAGCTTACATTCTTTTGGGTCTCCGTGTTCAGCAGAACAGGATGGGCATCTTTATCAAGATAAATATGTGAGGGACATTTTGAAAAGTTTGGTATGGAAGGTGTTAGGATCGCCACAACACCTTATGAAGCTCCAAAGCCTAAAGCAAATAATGAACCGTGATCTACCGTGAATGTTCATCCAGACAGTGTCCATGATTGGTTCATTGATGTATTTGACACCTTCAAGACCGATATTACATTTGCCGAGTGTTTGTTTCCGACATCAAGTCACTCCACTTGCTTCCCATCTCGCCGCAAGAAGATCTTTAACTACCTCAAAGGCCAACCTCTTTTAGGCCTTTGGTACCCAAAAGAATCTCCTTTCAAGTTGGAAGCATATAGTGACAAGGATTATGCCGGTGCAAATCGATAGAAGATCCACAACTTGGGGCTGCCAATTTCTTGGTAAGAGGTTGATTTCTTGGCAATGCAAGAAACAAACCATCGTGGCCACCTCAACCATCAGCGTAGTAATGCTGTCGCAGAAATTGCCGACAAGTCCTTTGGATTCGAACCAATTGCGGACTATGGGTACAACTTTATGAACACTACAATTCATATAGATAATCAAAGTACCATCGCAGTCAAAAATCCAGTTTTTCACAAATGAACAAAACACATTGAAATCAGGCACCACTTTATAAGAGATGCTTATGAAAAACATTTGATAAAAGTGGCTAAAATCCATACTGATGATAATGTGGCGGACTTGTTAACAAAAGCGTTTGATGGACCAAGGTTTCAACACCTCGTGGTCAATATTGGAATGTTAAACCCTTGACTGAATAGTTTGAGGGGAGGCATAGGCCTGTGGGAGGCATATGCCTGTGGAGGATTTTGTGCATACTCTGCATTATTTTTGTATATTAGTTTGTATTCTAACACTAACTTCTAATTATTCTCTAGTTTGTTTGTTTTTGTTGTTTGTATGTGTTTTATGTCCTGCTTTGCAAATTGTTCTGCTCATTATCTCGATTGCAGCTTTGTATTTCCCTGATCATGTTCAAATTCATCAAGTGTGGTTCATGAGTATATGGTCAAAACAGCTAAAAGAATGTTGCTTGTTTCTTCTCGATATCAAATAATGAGCATACAATTTGATTCCAATCAAGAAAAGAAATTGAAGTCAAATTGTTCATTCATTCAAGAAATACATGTTTCAGCTTACATAAAGTCAACCTACTACTATGCATCTACAAGATACGAAGCCGTACCTTAAGCTAAGCCTAAACTAGTGTATATCCTCATTTCAAATCTAAGTGAATGTTGATATGCATTAGATGCCGGCTTTGCTTTCAGAGGTCTGCGTAACCACCCATTCCGCTTAACCGCTGGTGGATATGCATGACCAACACGACGAAGATGCTAAGGACCAAAATGGGAGGATGGATTGATGCAAACGATTGATGATGACGATGACCACGCAGATGACGAGAGAACTAACGTGTCCCGTGTGCTTCATCTACTCATTTCAACCAAAATGCAATCGATCCACCCTCCTTAAGCCCTTCTACTATACGATGTGTGTTCATGCACCAAAAGATGCGCAGTTGAGACCAAGAACCACCTCTCTATCTTTGGGGAGTGGCGATTCCTCGCACGAGGTCTTTGTGAGACCAAGGTGCCGGAGGTTGAGTAAGACATTCCCTCCTTATAGGAGTCATCGTAATCATCGCCAGATTCACTTGGATTCACTACACCGCCATCTTCTCAAGAAGGAAGAAAGGGCGATTTATTTGGTCGTAGATAGGGTTGAGGGAAGTAATGGTACCATGGGTTTGATTCACCACTTGATGATGATGATGAAGATGAGGAAGTGAGATCTATGATCTCGTGTTGGTATTCATGGTGCAATTGCTTAATTGGGTTTATTTTGCTTCTAGGGTTTGTGGTAATTATTTGGGGATCTTGATGAAGAGATGAGTTACATTGGGATCATTTTATAGACGGATTCAAGGTTCAATGAGTTTAATGCAAGTGGTAGTGGCACAAGAATTCTAGAAACTTACCAAGATACTCTAATCTTTGATGCATTCTCATAAGGTATAACTTCAACAGGATTGATCATATGTTTCCTCGCCGTGTTATTTTGGGTTGGGACAAAGATGCAATACACGCCAGAAAGGTCAAACAAACGATCCATTTTTCTTTGACTATAATTTGGGCAAAAACACTTCACCCACCATTACTCGCTTCAGAACAAACCAATTCTCTTTCATTCCACTTTCACAAACACTCACCATTTCAAGAATCATAATCCTAAACACTCATTTTCCTCATGGCTCTTGAATTCAAACATGATCACAACAAAGTCGCATTTCCGGAAACGGTAAGGGCTATGAACTGCACGTTTAACCTATGGTGGAATTCCCTAAAAGGTCAAAGATTTGTTATGCTCTATCTCATTCTCCAAATGAGATATATGAGTCTCGATCACTCAATTTTGGGAAACCTGCCGAGAAGAGGAGCGAGACAGAGATTAGGGCCGTGATTGATGAAATAGAGTACATTGTGACCGAGGAGTCGATCGTGAGGAAGCTTCACCGAAGATGTCAGGGAGTATTTCATTCTGAATCGAAGATGTGCTTAATGGGTTAAGGGCTATTGGGTATCGAGGAACAAGAACAGATATGTGGCTAAAGAAGGAACTCGCCAAAATGGAGGTTCCTGTTCACACCCGCTCCAATGCATGAGCAACAAGACGGAGGATGGGACCAGCTCCACTGACCGGCTATGGTATTGTGTATCTTTCACAAGGGGTAACTTTCAATTTTTCTAAGTATATTTTTGAAAACTTGGTTGAAAATATTCAAAAGACAAAGGGAAAGTTTTTAATGTACCCAAGGTTTCTTCAAATGATTTTAGACACAAATACCCAAGCCCAATCTTTCTATCCCATAAGTACTTTAACTCGCTAAATTGTTTGCTGCTACAATGAGAACCCACTTTCGGGGAACATCATCCCTTGCTAGCACCATGTTGCCCCAAGGTAATGAGGTCACTGATGAGGAGAATGTGGCTCATAGTCCTCCTTCCTCAAATTGCTACCGATGGTAATCCATTGTTTCACTTTGGTGAGGGCCCATCTTCAACTGTTGAAGCAACTCATGTTGCTCCGCATCAACCACCATGTCCCAGCCCTCCACCCACTCTAGCTACTCATGATGAGTCGATCTCAATAGACCACCCACACTAAGTCCTCGTGAGGAATCCTCTCGATGAAGATCTTCCTCACATTGAGCATGACCAGTGTTACTCGAAAGGTCCAATGAGGCTCCCCTTACCACGCAGCACCGGTGGAGCCGAGACCCCATTACACTCTCATCTGTGTATGCTCTGTCAACAGTATGCAGCAGAGGTTAATAGTCTGAAAAAGGAGCTTGCAGAGACCAAGTCTTCTCTTGGGGTTAAGATTGAAGAACACAAATCAGTCAAGGTCTTAGAGCACAAACTAAAGTGGCCTCCAAAGGAAACTTGTGGTTTCCTCTCGATGAAGAACAAGAAGATCCCCATTTTGAGTCTCCGACATGTTGGTCGATGTTTCTCTCAATGATCCTTTATCATTAACTGCCACTTCCTCAAAGAAGAAGGAGCCTGTCCTTTACAAAAGAAGGAATAGATCTTATTCTCATAAGGTTTCTTTTGAAGCTTCAAAGGAACCCGGGTTGATAAGGATGCATCCGCCGATGTACTTATGGAGGATGTATCTTCGTGATCCTAATCAATCAAGACGGCCAAGAACCAACAGACCTTTCCCTCGCCAGACTGTCTGACATTGCTACTATGACCACTCCAGTTGATGATCGGCATCAACATGTTGACCTAGGTACTACTACGCAGGTACCCATTGATTTAATCAAGAAGAGTGTGCCAAGAAGCCCGATGATAAAGGGAAAATGTCATCACCGAAGATGAGCTTGGTCCCGACCGGTGAGTGAGGTGGAAAGACTCCGTCAAGCAAGTAGATTGCTAGTTTGAGAAGTCAAAGGAAAGTGTAGCATTGGCTAAAACAAATTTGAAACAGAGGAATTTCCATCTTTAACTCCTGAGAGAAGAAAAGAACTCGATGAACTGAGGGTTCAGATGCCTCTGAACACCGATATTCTAACTCGCCAAGTCATTTCAAGACCTTTCTAGCTCAAAGTATACTGGTGGTGATTTTCTCAAAGGACAATTATGTAGAGCTTAATGATGGATCGGGAAGACAAAGGAGGCAAGAAGCAATGGCACAAAAGAGGGCCATCCAAGCTCGTATACAAAGACAAACCCCTACTAAAGATGAAATGAGAAGGGTGGTGAAGAACCAATGCTCAACGTACAACTCTGGGTTAACAATGAAACAAGTCAAGGCTTTTCCGATCATGTCCCTGATCGAAAATATAACCAAATCATGAAGGACAGATCATCCCCGCCCTTCTACCAACTTAAAAAAGGATTTCAGAGAATGAAGATGCTCCGTAGCCAAAAGACTCAAGGTGATGATGCTCCAACCAAGGAATCCTCTTCATCATTCCCTGCTGAAGCAACTTCCGGGTTGCTTCCTCTACTATCAAGGGTCAATCTCCGAACCATCTTCCATTTCTCCGGTGACCTCAAGCATCAACTCCCTCTCCCCTGGCACCTGTTGTCACACCGAAGATTCCGGCAAAGGAAGCCGATCTCACGTGAAACTAAAACAGAGAGAGCTATAAAGATATTCCACAGGATGAATGCACTTCGCGCTCCAACCAAGTCTCAATCTACCGGTTCAAATCCTACCACAAATGCACAAGATGAAAATGCTCCCTCTAGGGAAATCTATTATCCTGGGAGAAGGAAGAAGAGAATGGCCAAAAGATCTTCCTTGGATCTTGAAGCTGATGAATCAACTTTCATTATAGAAGGAACTGTCACCGGGATTTTCCTGATGGAAACTCAGATGAGGTGTTAGAGTGGAAATTAAAGGATGATGAGATGAATGTTCTTCTTCTCAAGGGACTCCACTTCAATAGAATTCACCTTTTAAAGGAAATTCTACACTTGAGTAGACAAGGTAATTTACTTTCTCTGCTCACTCAAGTCAACACCTATTATCGCAACAAGGAACCACAAGGTTCTGGATGTTCTTACCAGGAGATCTTCAAGTTCTGTTAAACTCCCACATTCCAAATAGCAAAGCATCTTCCATTTGGGAAAACTCACATCGGTGGAAGCTTACCTCCCTGGAGATTCTATCCCCTTCCCTCGTGCATGTGCTTGAGACTAAGGGTGGAATCACCTGTCATGCATGTTTTCTCGAAAGAAAGTATCCTTGCCCCAAAGACTTATGGAAAAGATGCTGAGTCAAAAGTTGGAAATTCCTCCAGATCCTGTGGGAAATGAAAGACAATGCTTTAACATTGTGGATTGATCAAAACTCAACTCCAAAACCGCAATAGGCCTCATCCTCATCCTTATCCCGCACCCTGTACTTTCTACACCGCTTTGTTTTGTTCATTTAGTCTGCTTTATTTATAAAGTTGTTTTCTATTTTCTTTTTTAAGTAAAAGTCTTTCATAAAAAGAAAACTCACAAAACATCATTTTAAAAATAATGATAGCTATTTAATGTAAAATTAAGTTTTAATTTCCTTTTCAACTTATTATCAATCTTTTTCATTATAAATCGCTTTTTAGTTAAAACGCTTTGTTTGTTGTCCAATGCAGATGGTCTTTAACTCACCGGATGTACCTTGTGTATGTCAAAGAGTTGGCTAGTCCAAAGGGTACAACTTTGGTAAAGACACATCAAATTGATAGTGTAATGGTTTGCTCAAAATCATAGGGTATGCAACCACCCATGCTTAATCGCTGAGGGTTGTATGGTCATCAATTCACCATGGTTTATTCCTCTTTGGAATCCAAGAATTGGCTAGCCCACATGTATATGGCATGTGGTAAAGGCAATCGACCTATATTTGGTGCTCAATTCACCAATACTAAGAATTGACTAGTCCCTGAGCAAACGGCTGGTGTAAAGACACATCAAACTGCTTATATATGGGCTGGTTTGCCAATAAATCGATGGTTATCAATGTACCATAGTTTTCAACCTAAACATGTGGCTACTCCAGTAGTAATGGCTATTGGTAAAGAGACATCAAACCCATTAATTTCAATGATTCACCTCTCACAGGAGTTAACACACCTGGAAGTGATGAGAATAGTATGAAACTTATATGTTTTGATGTACATGGTGTCATATGTTGCTGCAAAGATCCTCTGTATCACGTTCAGTCATCATAGAGATGTTCTCTTTTTCTTTGTTGCTGATGCTTGAACACAATCCTCAACAAGTTTACAGATCTATCACGAAACGGAACTTAACCTTGTCAAATTCCGTTTAGGGGAGGATTGTTGGGAATTAAGGTAAACTACCGACTGCCAAGATTTCAAGAGACTGAAGAAGAATGGATTCTGCCGGGTTATACTTCAGAAATGCTAAAGCGATATTGTGTTGTCAGAAAGTGCTGCACTAATGAGGAGAGATAAGCTCAAGATAGAGTAAAAGTCAACCGATTAAAGATAGGTTGGCTCGATATATGTAGAGCTTAATCAGAATAAACAAAATGATGAACAAAACAATATGATTAGTTGCATGCTTGTCTAGATGCATGCTTAGTCTATGTTTGTATTAGGAGTGTAAATTGTCAACGCTTCATTAGGTTTCTTGCCTATATAAGAAACCATGCTTAGTTTGTAATAGATAGGGGTTTTGAAAAGTCTTTCAAGTCTTGTAAAACATCTGAAACATAGAGTTTCTATAATCAAAAGATCCATAGAGGATCAAAGAGTTCTTAGTTATTGTAACTTGTATTTTATTTCCGCTACAAAATACTAGTTGTAGAGATCTTCTATTAGTTTGCTTGTGATTACATAGGCAACACTAACGATCTCCGAGTGCTTAAAGATCTATCAAGGTCTTTGTGTTTTCAACAATTTCCAAAACTTTGTTTATGTTTGAGCATTCGTTTCGTGTATCTTTTTAATATTATGGTTTGCGTTATATTGTAAGTCGTGTTGCAATGGAAGAGTCGAGTGCATTAGTACATCATGTGTGGCGAGTCGGGATGAAATGAAAACACGTTGAATGAAACGGAATTTGGTCGAAGGAAAAACTCGAGACGACACACGTGTAACACCCCACGTGGGCTATTTACACCAAACGGACAACCCAGTTTACACACACTCTAATAAAACTTTGTAGGCTGGGCCTGTGTTTAAACCAAACCAAACCAAACGCACCCTCTTAATCTGTGGGCTTCGCAGCCCAACTACAACCCCACAACAACCCACCCTTTTAAATCTCGGGCTTGAGGCCCAACACACATTGTTACTAACACGGTTTTGTGATGTCTTGTGTTTTTGGCACAGTTTAACGTGAGGGAGACAACCAAAATGCAAGCACCAAACGAAACCAAACACTCACATTGCGAGACTCTTACGAGTACTCTCTTACCATGTCGTAGTCTAGTGTTAAATCGAGTAGGAACAACCTCGAGGTGTCCTCCCTTGACTCGAATCAAGCAAAACAAATGCACCCTTTGGTGACTTGAAATGACTACAACATGAGACTCTTGTGAGTTTATACGCAAGGAAGGATAAGCTAGAAAACATGCCGAAATTAAAATAGACAATAAGCTATTTATAAGCCGAAAGTTGTAACACATATGTCGAACACCAAAGATGCTAATTAAGATTCACATAAGCCGAAAACTATGATGAATAAGCCAAAACCACATAAAACGAATAAGCTTATTTATGTTCAAAAATCAAATAAGATGTGTAAGCCGAAAACTTCAATAAGAAAAATAAGCTTTACCCTAAGCCGAAACTAAATATGCCAAGAATCAAATAAGCCAAGTCATAAGCCGATTATACCACCTAAGTAATTAACATGTTTTTAGTTTTTCTTTTCCTTGTCTCTTACCACTTAACAGCCAACAACAACAATATCATTAACAAGATTGCAAATTCCTGCTAATCCCATATTTGTATACCATTCGAATGAGAACAAAAAAAAAATAATAATAAAAAAAAAAAAAAAAAAAATACCAAACAAATAATTTAAATGCTAAGATTTTTAATCAAGAGTAAATTACAAAGATGGTGCTTGTGGTTTGCGTTGACTTTCACTCTTGGTCCTTTAACTTTTTTTTTTGCGTAGATAGTCCCTAACTCTGAAATCCTTAACACTCACAGTCTGTAGTATATTGGTTAAAAAGTACAGTATATAAAAACATATACAAAACTTATATAAAAACATAGATGTTTTTATAAATACGTATATACAAAAGTATATAAAAACATGCAAAAAAAAATGTTTAATAAGTATATAAAAACGTATATGAAAACGAATATAAAAAGTATATAAACGTATATAAAAACGTATATGTTTTTATTAAAAACGTATGTAGAAAATCGAAATACTTTAAATAAACCTAAAATTCTAAATTATAAACAACCGTCATTATAAAGGATAGACGATGAATTGCAAGTCATTAAAAGGACTAACGTAAACGAGCATCGACCACTTGACACCGGTTAAAAAAAAGACCACAAGGACCATCCATGTAATTTACTCTTATTAAAATTCACATAAAGACAAAATTAGATACGACAAGTACGTTGACTTACAGAACAACAAATTAACAAAAAGCCATAAACTTTACATAAATTTAAGTAGTGCATGCTAGATCTGATCTTTCTCAAATGCAACCACGACAGTTGCCTTACCTGCCTCTAGCAACAGGTGATATGGGTTGCTTGCTCATGCTGTCAAAGGTTCTTGAACTTCCGTTGGCCCCATCTGTGTATTCATAGTCATCCGTTGCCTGTTTTAGAAGATGCACAGCTTCGTCTTCATCTGAAGTGATTTTTACCCACGGATGCTTGTGAATCATTGATGCCAATATTCCTTCCAGCTCAATTGCCACTTCCTTCATGGATGGCCTTTCATCTCCTCTAATGCATAAGCATCTTTCTGCAAGCCTTGAAACTTGGATGATCTCATTAGGAACTTCATTTAAATTCAGGTGTTCATCAAGAACTTGGAATAGTCTTCCCTCTTTCAAAGAAGATAAAAAATATATGGCTAGGTTCCTATCTTTCTCTGGCCTATCGTAACTAAGAGCCTTCCTTCCGGTAAACAATTCTACTAGTACTACCCCAAAACTATAAACGTCACTCTTATCTGTCAGCTGATTCTTTTGTAGATACTCAGGATCTAAGTAGCCCAGTGTTCCTTGCACTATTGTAGCCAGCTCAGTCTGGTCGATAGGAATTAGCCTAGATGCTCCAAAATCAGCAACTTTTGCTACTAAATTATCATCCAGAAGTATATTCATTGGCTTAACATCTCGATGGATAATTGGAACAGATGCTGCAGAGTGTAAATATGAAAGTGCTCCAGCTGTCTCTGCTGCTATTCTGAGTCGGATTTCCCAAGTAAAAGCCAGCGACTTGTTTTCGTTGTGGATGTGATCCGAGAGTGTGCCATTTGGAATGAATTCATAAACCAATGAAGGGACTTCTGTTTCCAGGCAACATCCAATCAGTTTCACAACATTTCTGTGATTAATTTGGGAAAGGATGACAACTTCATTGATAAATTGCTCAATCTGAGTTTTGGTTTGATCTACTAGTTTGGACTTCTTTATGGCTACTACTCTGTGGTCAGGCAGAACTCCTCTATAAACTGTGCCATAGCCACCGTTTCCAATAATCCTGCTCTCGTTGTAGTTATCGGTAGCCTTCTTAAGCTCATCTGTAGTGAAGAGTACCTTCTCCCGTCTATGAGAACCCCCCTCTCCAGAAATACGTTGCTTTAACATTATTCCACCATTTTGCTTAAAGAATTTTTCTCTAAGCATTATACCCTTGCGCTTCTTGAATCCTAAATACCCCCATGTGACAAGAACGAGCACAAGAATGATGGCGATTGAGGCGCCTGCAATGATAGGCATTACTTATAGGATTTTAACAGAATGATTCGATTTGTCATAGTAGCTCACCACATTCATAACTTTAGAGAGGGGAAATTCCACAAAGAAAAATAACACACTTTCACTTTTATCATGTACGAGTCAATGAACTAAGTTTAGTCCAAATGAGTCATTAAAACATGGCTTGTGTTTCATATTGGTCATTAGGTAACCTACTATGATTCATACAGGAAATAAACGAACTCATACAACACAAGAATAAAATGCATTGTTAGCTGTGAACTCGTCATTTTACTTTGGTCAACTAGCTAGATATTAGGTTACTGAATGACTTAAGTTATATGAAACCATCTTATTGTGACAGAAGCAAGAAAAATTCGAACTTTGCTTTTAGTTTAAACGCGCCTTTAAAGTACATAACGGAAATTGGGCACGCAAATTTCACAATCTAGTTCGTAATTTAGTAGCAGTTCTCTAATTATCACTACGCTTTTGGTTCACATAATGAAGAAAACTGAAGTTTACTATTTGATTCACAAACAAAAACGGAAGTTAGCTATTGATTCACAAATAAATGCGAAGTTCGCACCTTTGGTTCAATTCGCAAATAAAAAGCAAAACTTGTGGCTATTTTTTTAGAAAGGACAATTACTTAAAAATGTATATCTGTTTGAGTGTTGTGTGGCCAATCTTTTTTGCAATTTTATACTTAACTTTTGAATTTCAAATTTGATATATATTTTGTTCATGTCCACTGACCGTTATACACTTCCATGATACGGAGTAATAAGTTGGTTAAAAGAGACAAAAGTAAAATATTCACAAAATACATATAAAGTTAGAAATTCAAAAGTTTAGGAATATTATAAGAACTGATCAAGCAAGCACGCAAGCGGGCGTATACTCAAGTGACTATTTTTTGTTGTAGAAAATGTTTTTCATTTTAAACTTTTTTTATTTAGCATATCTCAAATACTTTATAACGTAGTAAATATATGTTTTTTAAAAGTAGAACGTCTAAATTATTAATAGTGTTTTCAAATTTTCGTATTAAATTGGTAGTTATAAATTTAGTTAGCATTTCTTATAAAACATTCTATTAAAATATATTTTATTGAAGGGATTATTATATGATTTTAATGATACTTAAATTTTTAAATTTTACATTAACTTTCTAACTTTCCTTTTATAGTAAGAGTTTATGTCAGAAGAATAACAGATTTTTTCAGCCAGTTCGTTAAGACGTGCACTTTTTGTTGTAATACATGTAATTTCTTACGAGTGTCCTGGAGTAGCATTGCATTTTAATCTCGAAGTGTCAATGGTCTTTCATAAGTTTCCATTTTAGTACGCCGATCGACGCATAAAATGAAACACTTATGAAGTATATCGCTATTCTACAACTTTTAATGGTTAAAAAGTACACGCATCTAGATTGAACACTTATGAAAGTACATCATTATTCTACAACTTAAAAAAAGTACACGTACTAAAACTGGACACTTTGAAAAGTACATTAATATTCTACGACATAAACCCTTATAGTAATGTTATTTGTCTTAAAATTTCAATACTTCATTTCCTTTTATACTAAGACCCAAAAGCTTTATTCTATGATAATTTTTTTATTTATTTATTTATTTATTTATTTATTTTTAACTATGAGTTTTTCTTTATATTAAGATTTCGTAATTGAATTTTAATGTATCAAGAATATATATATATATATATATATATATATATATATATATATATATATATATATATATATATATATATATATATATATATATATATATTTCAGTTTTATATGTTACAATTATTGGTATGGTTGTTACACATTTATTTTTCATTAAATCACTTATTTAATCATTAATACGACTGTTACAACTTTTGAGGTTACAAGTATTGATCAAGGTTTGAAATCTTTCCATAACAAGAAATGTTTTTTTGTCTTAATTTTTTTAAGACTTATAATTAAAATGTTCTAAATGCATTATATAGTAGTATAGATTAAAAAATAAAAATAAAAAATAAATAAAAAATAAAAAATAAAAGTTTGCAACACAATACTCTGAACAGTGTCAACTTGTATGGCAACTTGGATATATATTTTGAGCAAATTATTCTTTCTAAAATGAGAGGTGAGTTGTATAGTCACATAAATGTTTGGAACACTTAAATTTAGAGTGACTTGATATATATATCCTCACATTATTTTTAGTCATGTTCATCCTGTAAAGATATAAATGTCTAAACAATCTAAATTGAGTGTCTTAATCATTTATAAAAATGTGCAAACTTTCTCCCTTTCAAAATAGCTATTTTTAAAAGTTATTTTATTATTTTATGTAAAACCCAATATTTATATTTTAACTATTCCCCCGATCATAAGTAGGGGTGAAAACGAAATGGAAATGACCCGAAGCCGTAGAAGCTCGAGCTCGAAAGCTCGAAATTGCTGAGCCTCACCTTTTGAGCTCGAGCTCTCTCGGAAATTCTTCACAAGCTCGAGCTCCCGTTGCACACAAAGCTCGGCCATTAACACAAGGCTCGAGCTCGTTAACACGCTTATAACACGATAGAAAATATATACGTATATATTTTTAGGGCTCGCTTATGTCGCGAGCATAAACGAGCTTTTTGTATAGAGCTCGGGCTCGAGCTCGATTATTAAATGAGCCAAACTTAGGGTTCTCGAGCTCGCTCGAAATAGGCTCAAATTGCTCGAGCTTTTACCATCCGATCCCGAAATTACCGAATGAACTCGGCTCATTTCCACCCCTAATCATAAGTTATGCACATGTGAGACAAAAATGCTACGATAACTCATATGCAACAAAATTACAACAACATAACATTTTGTTCAATATTGAGCTATTATAGAAAAGGTAAAGGCTGTAAAATAGTCACGTACTTTTCAAAATATACCGATTTAAAACATTTACTTTTTTATTAACATTTAATCTACGCATTTACTTTTTTATTAACATTTACATTCACGCACTTTTAAAAATGTTTTGACTTCAACTATATGCCTGATTTATATTAATATAATATCATATTAAAATAATATTATTTTATTACAATATGAGTGAAGTCGGAACAAAATTTGAAAATACGTGAGTGTATATGTTAATAAAAAAGCAAGTGTTATAAGTCGGTACATTTTAAAAAGTACGTAATTAATTTATGGCTTTTACCCTTACATTGAGATTACTTACATATGACAATCTTTATAACGAGTGACTGATCTGCACTGCAACCTGATCCATTTTTCGTGCCATCTCCAGAAAAACCTTTTCGACAGGAACACGTATAGCTTCCTTGTGTATCATGGCACTCATGTTCGCAATCATGGTTTCCTCGTTTGCATTCATTAATATCTTTATAATACGGAGTAGCATATTGTCAGTCATATACTCATATGAATGGAATAACATATTGTCAATCATTAATATATGAGTTAACTACATAAATGGTCCCTATGGTTTGTTAGAAATTATGAATAAAGTTTATTTTTTGTTTTTGTATTAAATTTAGTCCTTGTGGTTATAAATTTTCTAAGATTCAGTCCATTTTGATATGAAATGACCAAAATACCCTCACTTATAAAATAAACAAAAGTGTAAATTACGTGGATGGTCCCTGTGGTTTGCCCCTTTTTTTACTTAAAAGAGTAAATTATTCCTTTTCATCCGTTTTTTATGTTTTTATCCGTTTTATATGTTTTTATACATTTTCGTACATTTTTATACCGCCATCCATTTTATACGCTTTTCTTGCTTCCACGCTTTTACGCTTTTTATCCGTTATAATACGTTTTCATCCGTTTTTATACGTTTGTGTTCGTTTTCCTACGTGTTTATATGTTTTATTACATTTTATACGCCAGATATTATACGTTACTGCTTTATAATTTCTTATGCTTTTCCCACGTTTTAATAATTTTTAATATGTTTTAGTCCTTTTTTTTTTTTTTTTTTTTTGCTTTTATTAGTTTTACATGCTTTTTATCGTTTTGTCGTTTTATTTTATATAAAATCGGCAAGCGATATGAAAATATATAAAAATGGACGAAAAAGTATGAAAACAAAAAAAACTTATAAAAACATATAAAGACAAACGAAAACGTTTAAAAATGCACGAAAACGTATAAAAATGGCCGAAAACATATAAAAACGGATACAATGTAAGAAAACTGAAGAAAACGTATAAAAAACGGACGAAAACGCATAAAAATATAAGAAAACGGACAAAAAGCATTATAAAACGAATACAACGTATGAAAACGGATAAAGTGTATTTAACGTAATAAATGTATAAAAATGGACGAAATCGTATAAAAACGGATGAAAACGTATAAAAATGAACAAAAACGTATAAACATGTGAAAGTGTAAGAAAATATATAAAAACAGACGAAAACGTATAGAAACGGATGAAAACTTTGAGGGACGACAAATGGAATTTTAGGCAAACCACAGGGACCATCCATGTAATTTACTCTTTTATTATTTTGTAAGTGAGGGTATTTTGGTCATTTTATGTCAAAATAGTCTGAATCCCAGACATTTTAAAACCACATGGACTAGATCTGATACACAAATAAAAAATGGACTTAATCTGTAATTCTAACAAACCACAAGTACCATTTATGTAGTTAACTATTACTAATATATATAAAGAACTGAAGCACCAAAAGTAAGGAAATAACACTTACTCGTGCAGTTATCAGCAACATACGGATTGCCTTCATAACCGGCAGAGCAACGACAGCGATATCCAGGACCAGTATAATTATAATCACATTCGCTGTGTCCCTTGCATAAGAACTTATCAGGATCCATACTTGCTACGTCACAAGTTTCGTTTCCAATCGCCCAGTCAAGTAGCATTGGCGTGTACTCAACAGCTCTAAAATCAGTCAGATTGTTGGAAGAAAAGTTGAACTTCTCCTCATGAATGACAAACGCATAGCTACAAGGGTTGAAGTCCGATATATTGGTATGGTTATTGTAGCTAGATGCTGACAAATCATAAGAACTCATTCCTTCCGGGATTTCTACTTGACAACACCCAACTCCCGAGCAAGATCCATTTGTAAAGTGGCTGTTTCCACCACATGTAGAGCTGCATCCAGTACTTACGGAATCATTTCCTATCGTTCCTGTAATAGATGCATAGGTGTCACACCCAATGGCGACAAACTTGTTCTTGGTTGAGATTCGGAAACTGGTCAACGTCAAAGATGTATCAAATGACTCGTTGTCTATCTGTTTACCAAAGATGTCATAGCAATCCTTAGCTACAAACACCTTAACCTCCATCTCGCTCGTGTCGGCCGACATATTTGTAATTGGAATATTGGTGTCCCGATAGAAAGGTGTGGGCACGTCAAGCGATCGGTTACAAGTTACAAGGAAATCGGGACTGTAATAGCATCCCTTGCCTGAACCAAAAGGGTATGTAATATTCACATTGCCACATGAACTTTCACAAAGTGACTCCTTTTGAGCACTTGATGGCCCCAAAAATGCCAACAGTACTACTAGTGCTAGTAATCTTTGTAAATGCATGATTATTTTATTTTATTTTTATGTGAATGAATGGATTTGGTTCTTATTTGGGGAAGTTTGAATTACTACTGGAAGTGGCCAATGGTAGGCATCTTATATGAACATTGCCGTGAAGACTTGGTCGCAGTTATACCACAAGTTGATGGTTGACTAGAAAAGGTCTTTTTATACGTTTGGCCCATTTTTGTATGTTGATTGGAAACGACTTAGAAATTTGTAAACTAATAACAAAACTGATAAATCATCATTGATGACACATCCTTTGGTTACATATGAACCTAGAAGTTTAGTTTAATATAGACCCCAAATAATCTATTCCTATCTATTCATTTTTTCATCATTACTGAAATAAAACCATTTTTCACTTTTTTTAAAAAATAAAATATCTTGCAGTATAAATCGTTAAGCGACATAAAATACTCTATCACGGCGAGAATTTTTTTTATCTTTCAATAGACAGGCATTTCGATATACTTTAGGTGGACATTTTTTTTCGAGTTTCGTTTTCTTTGTTAAAATTTGTGTCTGAGCGAATCACATGTGATTTGTATGTAAGGAATCACGTGTGATTTCACAAATCACATGTGATTTGTATGTTAGAAATCACGTGTATTCCGTAAATCATATGTGATTTTAAAATTACAAATCACATGTGATTCTTTCAAACGTAAATTTCAACGTTTAAAGAAAAAGAAAAAAAAAATCATTTAAAGCATATAGAACTGCCCTTTATAGAAAGATAATATAATATCCGTCGTGAAGATATTATTCTTTTCGCATAACGATTAACGGTTTTTTTTTAAAGATATTTAGGAAGTACGATTGATTCCAACACTTTTCCTATTTTTATATATATATAATTTTTTTTCTCTCATTATTACTCCGTATAAGATTAAGAGAGATGATATACACATTATTAAAAATGATTAGGACACTCAAATTAGTTGTGTTTGGACATTTATACCCTCATAGTCACACTTATATTTTCACCCCTATAAGAGTATAAATGTCCACACACAACTAATTTGAATGTCCCAATCATTTTTTAAATTGACAAATCACCTACCTAAGACAAAATATACGAAATAGATAAAAAGCTATTTTACACTATTCATAAAAGACGTAAATGTAGGTCAGGATATGTATAAGTGTATAACAACACTCATTACATAATTGAATGAATTGAATTTCATGTACATGATACGCTAGTGTCTTGGTATTATTATGTTTATACCTTTGTAGTTCATTTTTCTGGTTCATCAGTCCATTTGTCGTCGATTTCAAGTCTTTTCCGAAAATTTATTTCAAAATTTCTTGATGATACACATAGTGATGGTATGTTTATGTGTGGTGTGTGTGAGATTCGTATGTGTAGAGAGTGTCTGAGAATTATCCTCAATAATGAATTAGAGTTAGGATCAAAAAAAAAATTAACAAGGGTGAGAAAAAACCACAACTATACATTTTAAATGCACTTACAAAAATATATGCATCTTTTTAAAATTCACACTTTTATTTGAATCGTGTGGTTAAATGTATTTCGTATTCTTCTCATTTTAGTTTTTCTTTTCACCAAATCTCTTCTTAATGAATTGTGATTAATGACCTATAGTACAAGAGTTACAAAAGAAATCAAATACCTCTATCATTTATAGTGGTTAGCGAGAATACAACTGGGCATATCTAGTCTCCGGACTTTCTCAAAAATTAGATTTCTTATCCCTTACAAGCTCCATTTAGGAATCTATGTTATACAACTTATTCTATTTTTGTAATTTTCGATTTTCTATTGCAAATAAACGTAAGTACAAAATAAATAATCTTCAACTTCCTCGTTGTTGTTTCAATATGTTTTCTTGACTCCAACACCCGACAATCTTTCTCTATCTCCTATATACATCTTTAATCTTCGAACCACATTTCTCTAATGTTGGAACCACATTTCTCTAATGTTGGAACCGCATTTCTGAAGATGATAATATCGCTCAACTCATGCAAGGCATTGTCTATAAGACCTCATGTTTTTTAGGAAGAAGATTATTTTTCAGACCATACTTGTCTTTGGGCTTTCTTGTATGTAGATGAAACAATATCATCATTAGCGTTCTATCTGAATACTTTTCAACTTCACTGAACCTCAAGAACTTCTTCTCATTCTGCTCATGATTCCCAAGAAGGATTTCTTTGGTTTGGTGAGGTTAATCTTCTTTTGATAACTTTAAGACCTAGATGAATATCATGAGTTCGGGCATAAGGTACAAAGTGTTTTAGGGACCAATGAACTCTCTTATAAGCATCACTTTCTTCCTTGGTCACCAACTTCACTTTTTCATTTCAATCCCAAAAGTGATTACACAAGAGTTCAACGTCATGTATATGCAAATGTGGAAGATCATCTTCAGAAAATCGACATGTAGACCAATCTCTTCTTGCAACCATGCAGAACGGAAGTCGTTGTCTATAGTATGTCAATATATCTCCTTGGAATAATTTCATGTCGGTGATAAAGTAATGTTAAAAGTATCTCTTTGGAAGGGACTCATTCAATTCAGAAAGCGCGGTAAGTTTGAACCATGTTATATTGGTCAATTCAAGATTGCAACCATAGTAGGAAAGGTAGCACAGAGACTTGAATTTTCAAGATAACTAAACAGCATCCATAATACTTTCCATGTATCACAGTTAAGAAAACTTTTAGTGGACGAACCATCATATTCCCCATTAGCATCCATCGTGGTTGATGAAAAGCTTGGCTATGTTGAAAAGTGTGTGGAAATCCTTGATACAAAGTCAAGAAACTCGGAAAAAATTTCTTCTTCTTAAAGTCAAATGGAAGAACATCATAGGCTCAATAGAAGTGGGAGCTTGAAGAAGAGCTCATCAAGTATTATCCATCATTAATCAATCAGGATTTGTTTGTGATGACACAGATCAAATAAGTGGGGGAGAGTTGTAACACCCTATTATTCACGGTAATACTTTAAAATACTTTTTATAATGTATAAGTCAACTCATGTTATGTATATAAGGTCCCGTTGCATGAAAATATGTTAACAAAGAAAAACTACCCATGTAATAGTTCGAATAACAGGGTCTAACCTTGCAAAACTGGGAAACTTAGTTAAAATACTTTTATTACCTCCCATAATAGTTAACAAAGCTCAGTATCTTTCCCTAGCCTTACACATCTCATAAGGTACGAAAGCATCAAAGACTGTTTCATTATCAATTAAAGGTTCTAGTTAAGATTAAGGGAAGTTTAAAGCATAAAAAATGGTGTTAGCAAGGTGTATGGTATGAATTAATAACACTTTTAAGCTAATTTTGATGTATGAATCATTAGAATACCTTAAATTCATGTTCTAGCATTAACCCATTAAGGGCTTTAATCAATTTTCTTGCTATAAGGCTTTGAAAGGGGTGTTGATGAATTTTAGCAAGAGTTATGATAAATATGTGTAATCATGATTCCTAGAAATCATCAGGGAATCAAGAAAATCATATTGTGATGTTATGATGAATCATGGGTAACATAGTATGATTGTTTAACATCATCAAATGATGTTAATGCATGAAAAGTGATAATTTTGGTTACTGTAATTCTGCTAGCCAAACACCCCCATAATGCTCTTACTAGTCCCAAACATTAGTTAAAGAAGACAAGCTCATGTTGTAAGTAATTCCCATGTTCATGTTATGAAATTAGGTGATAGAAGTAAATTGGGTGCCTCTTGGAAGCTCGGAACTCTATAAATGCCTTAAGGTGATTAACGCAGTATAAAAGTAAGCATAAATTGCTATATTCCAGTAAATCATGGTTATGTAATTTATGTTTCCCATGTTTATATGATGACATGTATATGATGCTATATCTCATGTTAAGAGTTTAGTTTATGCAAGTTCATGCTTATGCTCACGTATATGCTTTTATGCTAGTCATTATGCAAGTTGTTTAATTTTTAATTTAACCTTGTTGACCTAAGAGGTCTCAATTTTGATTCACGTAAACCTGTGTGGTCATTATAACATGTTCAAGATATTCATGAAGTTATATTTCATGTTATGACATTCTATGTTGAGTTCTAGTGCTTAAATAGCATTTATGTTATGTAGAAGGAACTTATGACGTCCTATGTGGAGTGCCCATGCTTATATGGCACTTAGGTTTTGTAAATGGAACTCATGAAATCCTATGTGGAGTATATGTGCTCGAGTAGAACTTATGATCCTTCGTGGAATACATGTTTAAGTATTTATAACATACTTTGTAGAGTAGCATGGTTACGACACCTACATGGAGTAAATGTGCTCAATTGGCACCTATGTTCATGTTACGACCCATGTTTGTAAGGAAGCAATACTAGTATGTTAATACAAATAATATCAAAAATGTTGTTTGCATTATTCGATCTCTATATGTTTTGATATATGTTACGTAAAAATATACTTGATAAGTTTTTAACCGAGAAAGTTAGTTTCGACTACAACATCACTTAAGGTATGTACAAAAAATATACTAACTTAGTTAAGTGATCAAAGAAGTTAATTTGTTCCTAAAAACTTAAATTTTCATAAATGTGACAAAGTTTTTTACAAATAACTTATACAAATTAATTTTGTATATAAATGAAATGTTTTATTCATAAGAAAATATTTGAATTTGAATTTTCCCGCTCAAATCAGATAAATTTTCACCAGATAAATATTTTACTTCTAAAGGACAAAAATAGAAGCGTCTACTAGGGATGGTACCTTATAGGGTCGAAAATCCCTTATAGGGTCGACGATCCCTTATGTATATGGGACTGTCCACATTTAAGGGATCGTTCCCCGCTCATGCTGTGCCTAAAAACACTGCACAATTCCACAGAAAAACTCAACCTTCTTTGCACAAAAATTTTCTACCTTCTTCTATCTATCAAATCTCTCTTCTTTGATCACATTAACGTGTTGTAATTTGTTTACAAGTGATCTTGTTACCTTCTACCTCAAAGTACAAGAGAAGAACACTCGTATTCGCCAAGAAATGTAGTGTTATAGATTAGGCATCACACACACACGTAACTTGTGTTACGATTCTTTTCTTCCTCTAAACTCTCTACATCTCCGTTCTTGTATTTTGGTGTATTCAACTTGTGTGTGAGTCGAGATTACTTGTGTTTGTGTAGATTTGGACAAGGTGTATGTCCGTATAGTGTTTGTATAGACTTGGACAAGGTGTATGCCCGTGTAGTGTTGTGCGTAGATTCGGACAAGGTGAAAGTCCATAAAGTGGTGTGAAGACTTGGATCGTGTGAAAATCCAACTGGATGAGGTGAAAGTCTGTGAAGTGGTGTGAAGACTTGGATTGTGTGAAAATCCAAGTTGACGAAGTGAAAGTCCTTGAAGTATTGTGTGAAGACTTGGATTGTGTGCATATCTAAGTGGACGATGTGTAAGTCCATGTTGTATTGTATATTGGTGTATAGATTGGTTCTAGCTAAGATTAGAACTGGACATTCCTCTTAATGTCGAAAATTGGTGTAAGCGAATTTGTTGACATAGTGATTGTGAACTCTCGAGTGTGATACTCGAGGAGTAGAGTAGGACAAAGAGTGAGCTTCGTTCCGAACCACTATAAATCTCGTGTCTTGGTTCGATATTTCCATCTCTTTATCTTTCTTTCATTCATATATTACTTTAATTGTGCATATCTATTGTGCTTATATATTGTTGATTGATATCACATAACTTCGAATCAAGCGATTTTCAAGAAAATAATAAAAAAGTTTTAAAGTTCTTAAAACGTAATTAAAATTGGTGAAAATATTCAACCCCCTTTCTAGTTTCTGATTGGTATCTGTCACACCCCCAAAATACCTGTTTTGCAGCGAAATGGAATTCCTGGGGGATGCCTGCCATAGCATCACAGTTATAGTTATATTGAACGACCTAAAGTGTCGTTTGAAAAATACATCGTTTGATATAATAAAACATTCAGAGTTTACAAAATATAGGTCCCAAATAAAAATCAACTTGTGCGGAAATAAGTTTGTCACAATCCAAACGATGTTTTAAAGTGCATAAAATCCATGTGAGACGCGTCGACACCGCGACTCTATGGTAAGTCCTTATGCATGCCATGTAGTATATGCCTTAGTACCTGAAAATACATTGCTAAAAGTGTCAACACAAAGGTTGAGTGAGTTCATAGAGTTTATGTAAATGTTTTATACGACTACCACAAGTATAGGCCATGTAAGACAAATATGTCACATAAAAATGTTACAATTGCTATAAGCACATGACACCGAAGCTAGACTGATCATGATGTTCGCTGATGAGTGTGTAAATACTCATCATTTTTAGTCAAATTGGAGCGCAAAGCGGTTAAAATGCTCGGATATGCATCAAAATGAAAATATTCCAAAATTACATTTTATATGTTTCAGATGCAAAATGTTCAAAATCGGATGAAAAATGAGCAAAGTTTGCATAATTGGCGATTTGGTCCCAGACTCCGAGAAAATGGCAAAATCCGTCCCTAGGCATTTATTTTAAAAGAAAAGTCACCAAAGGTCCTTTTGTAATCACAAATTGTCATATTTAGTCCTTTGGTGGAAAATCCAAAATATTTGAGAAATTACAGTTTAGTCCTTGAAAATCCAAAAATGTCAAAACTAATCCTTGGAATTTCACAATTGTAATAATAGTCCTTGGATTTTTGGAGATTGTCAAAACAAACCCTTGGATCATAAACTCAGAAAGTACATGTTTGGTCCTTGGAATTTCAGGTTTACAAATTTGGTCCTTTGGTTTTGAGAAATTGCAAAAGTGGTCCTTGGTGTTACTAATAAACCAAACCGGACCTTATGTTATTATCAAGCCCAACTAAAACCCCGGCCCAAATCATTTACGGTCCAAACCCTTGACCAACCCAATATTTAAACATAAACAAACCGCCCATGCCTCTCCCGACAACTCACATGCTGCTCCCCCACCGACCACCACCTACCTACCGTCCACCCTACTTCTATTGTCTCCCCCCTCCTCACCAACCTTCCAAATGCATTAATACATCCCCTTTCCCTCTCTCGATATCAAAACAAGAATTGGCGCCAAAACCATCAAGCGGTCAAGATGGCTCAAAAACAATCAATGGCTTAGATTGTTGTTGGGATCCACTCGAGAAAGGTGAGATAAGAGTTTGGAGCATATAAAAGAAGAGAAGAGAGGTTGAAAAGAGTTAGTTTTAGTTTTTATAAAGATGTATGTCGTTTTGTTACTTATCTTGTCTTACCTAGTTTTCAATTGTACTCTCTAGTTAATTTGTATCAAACAAGTCATCCAAGTGTATTGCAACCATTATCAAGTTTTAATTTAAGCCTTTGTTTACATTTCCAATCTTATCTCAACTGTTGCAACTTTCCATATTATATTCATTGTTAAAGTCTCAAAAGGTCTAATTATAATCTCAAACAAGCTTCTATAAGCTATTCATAGCTTTTACAAGCTTGAATTTAGCTTCAATCACTTTGGAACGGTCAACAAAAGTCAAGCAAGAACCAAAATGGGTGCATAATTGATTGGGTTGAGGCGATGGAAATGGGTTAGTTTAGAGTTCATTGGGTTGGATTTATCGGGCTAGTGTTCGGTTTCATGGTAGCAAGCCATAGTGGCTATTGGACAAATTGTAAGTCAATTCAAAGTTTTTTAGCATGATCGGTATTTGTAGTTTTAAATTGTTAAATCTGTTCTAATAGAAGTATTTGGGTTAGTTAAGTCATTTTGATCATAATGCTTGTCTTGTCAATGTTTATCTTAGAATTGCTTAGCAATCGTTGAGTAAAGGGGTGTTTGGTTTCTTTGTCATATCGTCCCCGAGAATTGAATTCGATGGTGGCTTGTTGTTGGCTCAAGTTCATTTAGCAAAAGTAAACTCAATTGAGTCATTAAAATTGATCCTGACCTTTAAAGTCAACAGATCATAGAATCGTCTTAATGTTCAATCTTTGTGGTTGTGGATTTGCAATCACTTATTTTGTGTGTAAAAGTCTTAGACAAAGCTGGTATTAAGTTCATTTCATTCATAAACATCAATATCAGTCATCAAATTGGATTCAAGTTTCATTTTAGTCAAAGTTTACAACCATTTTCAAAAGTCAAAAATAAGAAACTTGTTTTACGGATATTCAGCAGTTGCTTTCGATGCTTATTAAAGCTTTTTGGGTTCGATTTTGGTATAAGTAGTCTAATAGGTGGTCTCTAAGACCTCATATCTGTTTTTATCTTAAGCTTTCTAAATAAGCTGCGCATAAGCTCTAAGTAAGTCTAGTGCCCACGCTCACGGAGCTTTCGGTGACTTAGTTTTCAGGCCTTGTGCAAGCTTGCAGGATTCATTAGAGCCTTCTAGTTCGGTCTTGTGGTTCAAGTAGTTACTTAGGTCTAGTTTAAGTCTTAATATTTGGATTTTGCTTTTAAGCTTATTTGAGTGCTTAATTTGTGACTGTAAGTAGGTACCAAATTCTGTTTTAGCTTATTAGCTCAAATTATCAAGTTTGATCAATCCTGTAATCCAGTGGTTAAAGCTTATTGTTTTTAGTTGCAATTTGGTTAATTCAGTATATTAGTGCTTCATTATCGATTGGGTTACTTGTTTGGGTCATTTGCTTATTAAGGGCTTATTTCAACAAGCACTTGATTCATCGATTTCATATTCTTCCAAGTAACCATCTGTTTTTCCATCTTTCATAGATTCTTATTATTATTTTAGAGTTTTCCTGAAATTTTCAGATTTTTCCAAGCTTGTTTGCTATTTTTCTTAATTTAAAGTAGTTTTTAAGCATTTTTAATTAGCTTTTAATACAAAAAATTAAGAAAAGGTTAAAAAAAAAATAATTTTTCAATTTTCTTAGGTTTAGATAAATATAAAAAGTAAAAAAAGTAATTTTCCATATTTTTCATAGTTTATTTGGTAATTTTTAGTAATTTAATTAGTTTTTAATAGTTTAAAATTCCTAGAAAATAGAAAAATAATCAGAAAAATATAAAAATAGTTTTGAAAATTCTATTTTGATATTTTAGACTTTTCTAAGTCTTAATTTTATTTTTCTAGCTTTATTTCCTATTTTCTTGTGTTTTAGGTAATTATTTAATAGTTAAAAATAGTTTTTAATTAGATAATTAGTTATAAAAATAATTTTATTTTTCCATAAATTTTCTTTTATCATTAGGATTGTAAAAATGTATTTTTCATATTTTTAAGACTTTTATTTCTTAGATTTCACTTTTTATTTTGTACGTTTACGTAATTTTATTTTAAACGTAAGTTTTAGGTTTTAAGTTTTAAACGTTCATCATTTTAAAAATAGTGATAGCGTTTATTTAATAGATTTTATCTTTTAATTTCCTTTATTTTGCATTTAAGCCCTTGTAGTTTATGTCCTTCTCCTTAGTTATAATAATTCAATCTCATTTTCCGTTCAAATCTCTCGATCACTATCGTTTGGTGATCCATTGCAGCTTCATTTGGGACATAACGACCGAAACACGTACTCCTCAGATCTTCATTGATTTCGTGCTAAGCAGTTTTAAGGCGGATTACGGTCCGCCATTCACAAGTGGCGGGCTTGTGTGATTTAGCTTGACATTTTGGCACGCATCAAATTGGCTTGCTAGCGGTATTTGTCTTGATCTATCTTCCGGTGCGATTAGTTGTTTGAATACTCACTCTTTGTTTATATCATCCATATCTATCTATATATATATCCATATTTTCTTATAAAAACCCAAAACCCAAAAGCAGCCAAAAGCGTATAAAACACAAAAATATTTTTTCTTTTGTTTCTATATATGTATCAAAAATAAAAATAATACAAAAGATTAAATCGTTTTCTTTAATAAATAACAACTTAAAAGATTACCACATAAACCAAGGTAGTGCACTACCTAGCGGGGAATGCGACCATAATAAGTCCCCGAACTAAAGATTTAAAACTTGCCTTTGTGTCCTTGTGATTGGTGTACCTTTTTCAAAGAAGCCATTCATATTGTGATTATTGGTTAAGTTCCTTTGTTGTTTTGCCTCGATTTTGTGTTAATTGATTTTGTTGTGATATCGGCGTTTAGAACCGAGAAAACCCATAAAGATTCTTCTCACCCCAAAATTTTTATAAAACGTCTTCATAATTCCCATTCTCATCGAAGATTTTCATAATTCCATTTCTCTCCTTAACTCACGAGTCTCTTAGAGTTAACTCTGAGTGCATCTTTTCGCGTTCTTCTAGATCATTGAGTCCTTTGCGTGATCTAGCAGAAATTCCTAGACAGCGTTCACGTAGGCGTCTTTGCCCAAATAGTCGAACCGAGATTCGTACTATTTCAAACAACAATATGGCGACGAGCGTACTATGGCGGAAATGCTCCGAGGCCCACGAGGGTTATGGAGATGCCATCGTTTACCGGTAATCAACTCGATCACTTGAATTGAAGACACATTTGATCCAACTTGTGTCTACAAATCAATTCCTTGGTCTGTAGAAGACCGTATGCACACATCCATTGGTTTAACAAGTTGACTTCAACTATCAATTTCAAGGATGTGCCACAAAAGTAATCAAGTTGATGCTTTTCCCGTTCTCACTTGAGGGGGCAGCCCGAATTTGGCTGGAAAAAGAACCCCCTCGATCCATCGAAACTTGGGAGGATCTTGTTCAAAAGTTTGTTAATTACTTCTTCCCTCCATCAAAGACGACTAATCTAAAAAATGAAATTTCTGGATTTCGTCAAAATTTCGATGAAAATTTTGGAGAGGCATGGGAGAGATTCAAAGATCTCCAGGGAAATGCCCCATCATGAATTCACGGAGCTTCAACAAGTCAATATCTTTTATAATGGGTTGAAGCGCGATCAAGATTCTTTGAATGCATCCGCGGGTGGCAATATCTTGAATCGTAGACCTAAAGATGTGCTTGAAATTTGCGAGAGTAAATCAAAAGTTCCTATTTCTCGAAACAAAGTCAATGTTCGAACACTCCACTTCTACATCCGGTAACTCTTAAAGTTAGCAGCTCCGTTAGCCGCTCTAACGGACATGATCCATTTATGATAAAGAGGTAAAGAAATCAAAAGCGAAATTCAAAAGCGGAACCAATCAAAGCCATAAACAAGGTGTGTGAAATTTGTAGTGGTCCACACGCGTATTATGATTGTCAAGCAACCGATGCTTCTTTTACCAAGCTCGTAGCCGGTAAACCACAATCAATACCGACCACAAGTTGATCCTCAACACCGTGCACCTAGCGGTATGACACCACACGGTTTTCCTCACATGCAAAACCATGGCAATCAAAACCATGGCAATCAAAACCATGGCAACCAAAATCGCTTTGTTCCGAATCAAGGACACAACTTCAATAACTCTCAAAATTTCAATCAAAACGGGAACAATTTCAACCAACCTTATCAAGCTCCTAATCATCAAAGTTATCAACAACCTCCTCAAGCTCCCATACCAAATGACTTCATGAAAATGGTGAGTCGAACATGCGTTCAATGCAAACTCGGATCAATAACATGAGAGGTGAGCTAAAGAGGAAATTGATACCACATTATCTCGGCGAGACAAATGAGTTAAAGAATATGATGGCGGTTTCATGAACATGAATATGAACAAAGCTTCGCCATCTTATGGAGGACTCCCAAGCAATACTATTCCCAATCCTAATGCCGAGTTGAAAGCCGTCACCACTCGTAGTGGTAAGACGCACAATGGACCTTCGACTCCAATGCCCCTCCTCCGTGGCATTGAGTCAAGTTACCAAGGAGACAGCGGACAAGGTGCATTATTCAAGCCCACAGTACGCACCGCGTCCAACCGGTAGTCAAGCTTCAAGTCCGGAACCGAAGTTCGAAGAAAAATCTGAGCCGAAAAACACTTCCATCCCGGCTCAAAAGTAGTCACTTCCTTACCCATCAAGAATGAATGATGAAAGCTCAAAGAAAAACAAAGAGCAAATGGCAAAATTTTTCCAAATCTTCAATGAGCTTCACTTTGATATAAGCTTCGTTGATGCTCTCTTTCTAATGCCTAAATTTGCATCCAGCAAAGCTTACTCACCAACAAAGATAAGCTATCGGAGATGGCTAAAACCCCTCTAAATGAGCAATGCTCGTGACCATTCTTAATAAGCTTCGAAAAGCTTGAAGACCACAGCGGTTTTAATCGTGTGATTTCTTGGTGATGGTTCAATGCTCCGCCTTGGCCGATCTTGGCGCTAGCATTAACCTCATGCCACTCTCAGATATGGAAGAAGCGTCTCTTCTAAACTTTCATCCACTTGTATGACACTTTCGAGCTAGCGGACGTGCCGTAACTTCGTCCTCTTGGGATAGCCGAGGATGTCGTGATGAAAGTGGGAAAGTTTCACTTTCATGTTGACTTTGTTGTAGTAGACTTCGATGCAGATCCTAGAGTTCCCCTTATCTTAGGGAGAGCTTTCTTGAGAGCAGTGGGTGCTTTCGATTGATGTGTTTTCTTTGAAGAGTTGACCATACGGGTTGACAACGAAGAGCTTCGTTAAATATCAACCGGAACTCCAAACCTCTGTACAAACAGTGTTGCCACAATTGATCAAAGATGAAGATTCAATGCAACACTCTCAAACTTCACGGTTAAGAGGAGTTTTCAAAAGCGTCTTTGAGCTCAAAGCTTTGAAAATTACCCACTGTTCAAACAAATGGTTTGAAAAAGTTGTACCGGGGAAGTCAAGAGTGTTCTTGATGATGATGATCTAGATCGAGACTTCATCGGGAAGTGGTGGAAGCTGCTAGCTCTAAGAGCACACCACTTGTCCCACCTCGGATCGGTTTGTCGCATCGAGTTTGTTAACTCTGTGGATGAAACCAAATTCTCTTCGGTTTCATCGAGGTTGGATGATGATGTTTGTGATCCAATGGGAAACATTCTTCCCATTGATGAATTGCTCAAAAATGATCCATCATCTTCTAGTCTTATTCGCGACTCTTCCATCCCTTCTTTCACTCACGATGAGGAAGATGACATCTTTTGGAATGAAGTCGATGCATTTCTTAGTGATGAGTCAATTCCAACGGGAATTGATAACACTACTGGATCGAGGAGGAGACATCCTTTTACGGAAAGTCTGTTGATTGAAGAACCATTTCCCCTCCCTCCCGGACATCTTGACAATCACCATATAAGCTTCAAGTTTAAGCTTAAAATGTCAAAATGGTGATTTGCTTCTCTCTGATGAGGAATGGACATGCATTCATGCATGTCTTTATTCCATTCTTCACGAGATGGTGTGGTTGCTCTTTCCCTTTCTCTTTTCGAGAATGAGGATACCATCTTTGACCCCGGTATCATCCCTTATAGTTTCTACTATTAACAATACAGCGGTTGTATCTCGTCGGTGTGGAACTTTCTGATGTTCATATGTTTATTAACATTGTGAGCGAAAGTCCGATCGAGATTGGTTTTCCACGTTACTTTCCCCATGAACAAATGAATTAGGGGTCGAGTCAAGCTAGCGACTTCGGGAATCAAAAAGCAAAGCACGTATGGGTTTTCACCCGTATTTCTGACTTCTTTCTACTTTCTACCACCCTAGTGTGGGGGGTTGCCCACATGTTGTGTATATAAGTCTTCTAAAAAAAAAAAAAAAAAAAAAAATCTTCTTTCTAAATAATGGCCGTAGTATTTCCCTTTTCCGTTCTTTGTTTCGGCATAACCGCCGGTACTTTGAATATTGAGGGCAATATTCATTTCTAAGTGTGGGGATTCTCACGAATTTTATCATGTAATTATACGCTAATTCCCCGTTTTTGGCCAAAATTTTTGGAGTAAGTGTTTTGCACTTTCTCATTTGGTTATCGATCGCCTTGTCTAATAAACAAAAGGATTGGCTAATCCAGGAGCAAGCGGCTCTTGGTAAAGATTTCTCAAATCCGTTTATATGGCTTGCAATTTGCCCAAAATTGTATGGTATTCAACTCACCATATCCTAAAAAGTGAAGAGTTGGCTAGCCCGCAAGGTTATGGCTTGTGGTAAAGGCGGTGGAAAAACCATAATTGGTATTGACTCACCAAAGATAATTACGATAATTTATCTAAGAGTTGGCTAGTCGAGCAAAGCGGCTTACGGTAAAGACATCAAATCCGTTATATGGTTTATGATTTGCCTATAAATCGATGGTTATCGATGTACCATGGTTCTTACTTGAAGAAACATTTGGCTACTCGAGTAATGGCTTTTGGTAAAGAGATTCAAATCCATTATGTTTTCTCAAAAGATTGCTAGGGACTAGCAATAGTTTAGTGTGGGGATTGATGAGTGTGTAAATACTCATCATTTTAGTCAAATGGAGCTGCAAGCGGTTAAAATGCTCGGATATGCATCAAAACACTGAAAATATTCCAAAAATGAATTTTATATGTTTTAGATGCAAAATGTTCAAAATCAGATGAAAAACGAGCAAAGTTTGCATAATTGGCGGTTTCATCCCCAGACTTTCAAAATGGCAAAATCAGTCCCTAGGCATTTATTTTAAAGAAAAAGTCACCAAAGGTCCTTTTGTAATCACAAATTGTCATATTTAGTCCTTTGGTGGAAAATCCAAAATATTTGAGAAATTACAGTTTAGTCCTTGAAAATCCAAAAATGTCAAAACTAATCCTGGAATTTCACAATTGTAATAATAGTCCTTGGATTTTTGGAGATTGTCAAAACAAACCCTTGGATCATAAACTCAGAAAGTACATGTTTGGTCCTTGGAATTTGATTTTACAAATTTGGTCCTTTGGTTTTGAGAAATTGCAAAAGTGGCCCTTGGTGTTACTAATAAATACCCAGGACCTTATGTTATTATCAAGCCCAACTAAAACCTGGCCCAAATCATTTACCGGTCCAAACCCTTGACCGACCAACCCAATATTTAAACATAAACAAACCCGCCCCATACATCTTCCCAGACAACTCTTATGCGCTCCCACCCGGCCACCACCTACCTACCATCCACTACTTACATATTGTCTCCCCCTCCTCACCAACCTTCCAAATGCATTAATTACATCCCCTTTCCTGTCTCGATATCAAAACAAGAATTGGCGCCAAAACCATCAAAGCGGTCAAGATGGCTCAAAACAATCCAATGGCTTAGATTGTTCTTGGGATCATTCAGAAAGGTGAGATAAGGAGTTTGGAGCATATAAAAGAAGAAGAGGAGAGGTTGAAAAGAGTTAGTTTAGTTTTTAAAAAAGATGTATGTCGTTTTGTTACTTATCTTGTCTTACCTAGTTTTCAATTGTACTCTCTAGTTAATTTGTATCAAACAAGTCATCCAAGTGTATTGCAACCATTATCAAGTTTTAATTTAAGCCTTTGTTTACATTTCCAATCTTATCTCAACTGTTGCAACTTTCCATATTATATTCTGTTGTTAAAGTCTCAAAAGGTCTAATTATAATCTCAAACAAGCTTCTATAAGCTATTCATAGCTTTTTACAAGCTTGAATTTAAGCTTCAATCACTTTGGAACACTGGTCAACAAAAGTCAAAGCAAGAACCAAAATGGGTGCAGAATTGGATTGGGTTGAGGCAGTGATGGAAATGGGTTAGTTTAGAGTTCATTGGGTTGGATTTATCGGGCTAGTGTTACGGTTTCACGGGTAGCAAGCCATAGTGGCTATTGGACAAATTGTAAGTCAATTCAAAGTTTTTTAGCATCATTATTTGTAGTTTTAAATTGTTAAATCCTGTTCTAATAGAAGTATTTGGGTCTAGTTAAGTCATTTTGATCATATCGTGCTTGTCTAATGTTTATCTTAGAATTGCTTAGCAAATCGATGAGTAAAGGGGTGCTTGGTTTCTTTGTCATATCTGTCCAGAATTGGAGTGGTAGCTTGTTGTTGGTTCAAGTTTATTTAGCTCTAAGTAACTCATTTGAGTCAATAAAATTGATCCTGCAACCTTTAAAGTCAACAGATCATAGAATCTGTCTTAATGTTCAATCTGTTGTGGTTGTGGATTTGCAATCACTTATTTTGTGTGTAAAAGTCTTGAACAAAGCTGGTATTAAGTTCATTTCATTCATAAACATCAATATCAGTCATCAAATTGGATTCAAGTTTCATTTTAGTCAAAGTTTACAACCATTTTCAAAAGTCAAAAATGTCAAAACTTGTTTTTCTCAGATATTGCAGCAGATTGCTTTCAGGTCTTATTAAAGCTTTTTAGGTTCTGATTTTTGGTATATAAGTAGTCTAATAGGTGGTCTCTAAGACCTTATACATTTTATCTTAAGCTTTCTAAATAATTTCTTTGCATAAGCTCTAAGTCGGTCCTAGTCATGCCTTTCGCAGGCTCGGTATTGTGAGTTTTTCTCGGGCCTTGTGCAAGCTTGCACATGATTCATTAGAGCCTTCCTAGTTCTGGTCTTGTGGTTACAAGTAGTTACTTAGGTCTAGTTTAAGTCTTATATTGGATTTTGCTTTTAAGCTTATTTGAGTGCTTAATTTGTGACTGCAAGTAGGTACCAAATTCTGTTTTAGCTTATTAGCTCAAATTATCAAGTTTGATCAATCCTGTAATCCAGTGGTTAAAGCTTATTGTTTTTAGTTGCAATTTGGTTAATTAGTATATTGAATTTACATTATCAGTGGGTTACTTGTTTGGGTCATTTGCTTATTAAGGGCTTATTTCAACAAGCACTTGATTCATCAGTTTCATATTCTTCCAAGTAACCATCTGTTTTTCCATCTTTCATAGATTCTTATTATTATTTTAGAGTTTTCCTGAAATTTTCAGATTTTTCCAAGCTTGTTTGCTATTTTTCTTAATTTAAAGTAGTTTTTAAGCATTTTTAATTAGCTTTTAATACAAAAATTAAGAAAGGTTCAAAAATAATTTTCAATTTTCTTAGGTTTAGATAAATATAAAAAGTAAAAAAGTAATTTTCCATATTTTTCATAGTTTATTTTGTAATTTTTAGTAATTTAATTAGTTTTTAATAGTTTAAAATTCATAAAAAAATAGAAAAATAATCAGAAAAATATAAAAATAGTTTTGAAAATTCTATTTTGATATTTTAGACTTTTCTAAGTCTTAATTTTATTTTTCTAGCTTTATTTCCTATTTTCTTGTGTTTTAGGTAATTATTTAATAGTTAAAAATAGTTTTTAATTAGATAATTAGTTATAAAAATAATTTTCTTTTTCCATAAATTTTCTTTTATCATTAGGATTGTAAAAATGTATTTTTCATATTTTTAAGACTTTTATTTCTTAGATTTCACTTTTTATTTTGTACGTTTACGTAATTTTATTTTAAACGTAAGTTTTTAGTTTTAAGTTTTAAACGTTCATCATTTTAAAAATAGTGATAGCGTTTATTTAATAGATTTTATCTTTTTAATTTCCTTTATTTTGCATTTAAGCCCTTGTAGTTTATGTCCTTCTCCTTAGTTATAATAATTCGCAATCTCCTTTTCCGTTCAAATCTCTCGATCACTATACGTTTGGTGATCCATTGCACAGCTCGCTGGGACATAACGACCCGGGGAAACACTGTACTCCTCAGATCTTCATTGATTTCGTGCTTAAGCAGTTTTAAGCTGGTCACGGTCCGCCATTCACAAGTGGCGGGCTTGTGTGATTTAAGAACATTTGTTTGTACGCATCATCGCCCCAACGAGTGTTTTTCCAAACAACTCAAAATAATGATATTAAATGAAATGCATCCGTTTGACCCAGTTGGGACCACCAACAGGATGAAATCTCACCCTCAATAGATCTATTCACTTCACACCGCTTCTTCGGAATTAACGGTTCATGATTATGAAATGTGGACATTCAATTGGCAATGAGGCAACTTAAGCAATGTAATGAATTTGATATACTTGGTATCGTAATAAAATGATGTTGCAATGTATTCTCCCGTAGGTTTGAAATAATGTATAAACTTGTAAAGCGGGGCTATGAATTTCACTTGATCAATGATATGATGGTAAAGTGGATACACTGAAATGGTACTTGTCTCTATTAGCGACCTATTATGAATGATATGATTCTAGTATAAGTTATGAAATAATGTTATGCATGCAAACTCATATGATATTCATATCACTTGTACATTTTGAAAATAAAGTTTATCGTCGAAAAATAAGTTTATGACATCTCGTCATGTTATAAGATACTTTACAAGTACTTACGTTGAAACGACATCCTACGATAATTAAGTTTAGTGATTTATCGAAATTATAGTTTTAAATGCATAAAATAATGTACTTTGATAATTAGGAAAGTGACTAAGTAGCATCGAAAAGCTAATTAAAATAAAATAGTGAATATCGAGTGTTAGGAAGCAAACTCAGCGGTTTTAGAAAGCTTGTAACATTATCTAAAAGTCTTAGCATTTAACTTTTGATCATAGGGGTCTCGATCATGGAGAAAAATATAGATGAAGTAGGGTAGTTGGACTAAAAATATTGTTTAAGGTTAGTTTTGGCAAAGTTTGAGAAGAACAAATATTATTAGATTCAACTTCGTTTGACAACGGTTGAACATTTGGAAATAAATTTGGTGAACTTACTTTTACTTGTAGACATCGTTTTCTCAAAAGTACTCTATCGATATGAAAAACGACTCCAAACATGGTCACTTGCGACAACCATTTTGACTAATAGAAAATATATAAGTGTTATTACTTGTGAAAAATAGTTACGATATCCATATTTAAACATTGTATAACTTAGTAGATTATAAGTCCGTTTTCTCGTTTTTATATATCCTTGGTTTCGTGTCAAAGTATACTAATATATTTTTGACAAATCGACTCATTTAGACAATGTTTAAAACTCGTTTTTGCTCTTAAAATAAATCTTGACAGACTTACCATTTTTCGGGAAATATAGTTTTTTGGTAAACTTGAAAATAAGCGTATCTCCTTGCGTTATAAATCCGTTTTAACCCGTTCAAGCGACCAGGTTTTCGTTTTAAAGTATATTTTCTGAATATCTAGCCCAAAATATTTCATGACCTGCTGATTTTCAGATTTTGCAAAAAACGATCAGACCACAATCTAAAGTTGTCGAAAATGATTTTTCTTGCGTAATACTTGTTTTGTCACTTCAAATCAAGTAAATCTATTCTAAACCTACCATACACCTTATTAGGGTGTCATGGGTTTCTAAACATCATCAACAATGATATGTTTTAAGGGATTAATTATTGGATGATTATTGCTCATATTAAGTACTAAAAACAATTAAAATTGGTATGATTCATAGTATATTTGCATGATTTTCTTACTAGATCATAAAAATACATCAAGTAAGAGTATGAAAGATTAGGAAAAATTATTAGAAACTTACTTGAGTTATTGAAGAGTTTTTGAGCTAGAACCTTAATTAATCCATAGGTTTTTATTTCAAAACCTTAACATAGATCACTAATAGAACTTGATAAACACTTGATCTTGAAAAATTTATGGTTTCCTCTTGTTTTCTTGAGTTGTCCGGCCACAAGGATGAAGAAGGAGAGGTTTTTGGTTTGTTTTCACCTCAAATGTGTGTTGTGTATGTGTTTAGTAAAATAAATATCTTGTATAAATTCAATGCTTAGTCATAGAAATAAATATGTGTACATCTATGTTGAAGATATATATTTTTTAAAAGATGGTGACTAGGGGGGGGGGGTCGGCCAAGGGATAAGGGTGGAAGAGTTGGATGAGTTTTGTGGATTAAATGTGTATAAAGTTATGTATATTGTATATTTGGTACATGTAATTAATTATTGGTGTTAAGCGTTAACTAGAAATCGATTTTAGCGGAACATAATAAAATATATTGAAGTAATAAAATTATAAAAAATGCATTTCATAAGAATTGAGTGAATAAATAATTATAATTGAATTCACAACCAAGTAAGTAAATATATATATATATATTTATATATATATATATATATATATATATATATATATATATATATATATATATATATATATATATATATATATATATATATATAACATAGACAAAATAAATAAAAACGTGAGTTAGTAATAATATAATTTTTATAGTCTTAAAATAGTATAAAAATATATTGATGATTGTTGAAGTATAGGATCAATTATTCAAAATAAATGATGGGTGTGATGGATTTATTTAATAAATATCACAGTTAATGAAATATGCAAATCCATGCATAAGCTAATATGAAGATGATGTTCTTTGATGATATGTGACTAAATCTAGTTTATATGAAATGTCCCATGACGTTTCATGAATGCAGCGACAACCCCAAGGTTACGGCGTATTTGATACTCGCAAACCTAGTTTACAAAAAATGATGAATAGTGAATCATGAATAGTGATTTTTCTCTGGGAATGAATAGTGTTTCATGAATAGTAAAATTTTGAAATACACTCTCAGAATACCAAATCGACTTAAAAAACGATGAATAGTAAAATGATGAATAGTAACCGATGAATAGTAAATTCGAGATGAATAGTAAATTTGAGAAGCGACATGAAATTACGAGTTGTCACATTAAGCCACCCAAAAAGGTGAGTCCACGAATTAGTCATGTTAGTTTCTACGATTGTTATTTGTGAAATGGTGTGGATATTTGGTCGTGAAGCGTGTTATGTAAATTGGCGGTTGGCCGAAGATCAAGTTTGTATGCTAGGGATATACTCTATCGAATCTTAAATAACCAATGTACCTCGAGTTTAACTTCGTTTTTCTTAATCGTCTACCACGCCTTTTTCCAAGGCGAGACTTTCAACATAACTCTTTGCCAACGAAATTCTAATGGTTTGTGACTTATGGAACACATTTCAATATTTTTAATTAAGCATATCGGCGTAGCTTTTCTATCTATTTGTTGTTGCTTGTAACTGATTCTTGATCTATACGTCTTCTTTCTTTGTTTCATGAATAAGTTATGGACTAGTGAGTTGGGCTTCCTGATTTTTGGCCTTTCAATAAGTGATTGACACCTCAACCATAGGGTGCCTCAAATGGTGCAGTCAGTATGTTCATGTGATAAATATTGTCGTAAGGGAACTTGTTCGATGAAGAATGATTTACCTAATCATTTCCAGAAATCACACATGCTTTGAGTATATCTTCTAATGTTTGAATTGTTCTCTTGCTTTGACCATTGAGCTGAGGATAATAGGTGGTACTTATGTCCTAGTAGATTCCATGGGAAACTTGGAATAATTGTCAGAAGTCTAAGGAGAATCGGCTACCTTATATTAGGTATAATTGAAATTGATACCATGTGTCTCGTGACAAATTCCCAAAATGTCAAGTCTGTCGAAAAGGACATTATTGAAAAGAATAGATTATGGGTAACAATTGTGATTCCTCGCGCTTCTAGTTCTAGCGAATGTCATGACTTGAGTCTTCCTTGCCTAAGGTGCTTAGTCTCCATTACTAAAATGTTTATTGTTTGATGGTGTCTCTCCTAATTTACCTTATCGAAATATTTCCACACTCTATGTTGCCAAGTCACAAAACCCTAAATACTTAAGTGATGTGGTGTGGTGGTTGATTTTTCAAGATTTGTTCCGATATTGTGTGCTGCTAAAATAGTTCATCACTGAGATTGTTAACATGCTAGCAAAAAATTAGATATCAGCTCATACTATGATGAAGAATGTTTGTTCTGATTTCACTTGTAGATGGAGAGTCATTAATTGTCCGATATGTTCAGACTTGTTGCATTTCTTGATATGGAAGTGAGGTTATCTGTAATTTCTAGAGAACACAATGCCTTAGGGGAAGTTTATATCGATAACCTTAATTTAACTCAATTTTCCTTTGAGGGAAACTTATTGTAGGGAAGTTCACATATTGTTGAGGCCACGTTTAATGGAATGTTCTGCAATCTTGGTTAGAAGACTTGGTTTATCTCTATAGTGTTACTTAGTGGGTATTCGCTTTGTACTAAATCTTGTAACTCGGTCTAGCTGGTACTATTAAAATGATAGAATTTGGCTTCTAATCCAAAGATAGTGGTTCGGATTGTCTCGTGATGTCTTAAGCTTTATGTTGAGTTTTGAATCATCTTACTACATACCTCTAGTCCTTGTTGGTAGTTCTGAAATCCCTTCATTGTTTTCTTGTATCGCGGAATCCTCCTCATAGATGGTATGGAAAGTCTTTCCTAAAAAGGTCACTAGTAAAATTTCAACTTACCGGTTGAGTGAATGATGAATGGCCTAGGTATCTATAAAGTGTTAACAAAATAGATATTTATGAACAATTTATTTGATTACAAAGCTTTGCTTTTGAATGAAGATTGTTTTAGGAAGTTCGAAAAGATGCTTGTTTCTTTCATGACATAATCCTTCCTGAATTATACATAGGTGATCAGGCTATGTATAATCGAGGACAAATGATGTGATGATTGGTTTTGTTAAAATGATATTATGTTTCTCCAAAGTTTTAGATGGTATTCGACGTGTTGTTTTTGTAAGATAATGGCCTAACAATTTTTCAGAGAAACATGAAAGTCGTTTCGCGTAATTGTAGTAAAAAGTTAATAGAATGACTGAAAGTCAATTTATAGGGTGGTAACAAAACAGCTTGTTGTAGAACTTTGTGAAACAATTTTCCTAAGATGGTAGTAAAATAGCTTGAAATAAAATTATGTAAAATAATTTCATATAGTGATAGCAAAATGACTTGAAATAAGATTTGTTGAATGGTTTGTAGGATACATGGGAGAACCTCATGGAATGGTAATAGTCTCCTAATTGGTCAAGAATAAAGTTGCCCTAATCCCTAGTAAGATAGTGGTATATTGTTGCGAAATAATTGAAAATTGGGCAATTGGAATAGGGAATGAAATAAATAAAGGTTGTGATTATCGTGGAGATAATAAAGGATAATTATTACATTAGATCGAAAGGTACTTATTATCTATTCCTGTTGATGGTCTAATCATGTCTCAAGTGTAGGAGCAATAGGCTGTCTAGCAGCAACAGCTCTGAAACTCTTACAGTCCTCAAACCTATAAGATGGTGCAGTGTCTATAATCTTAGTGATAGATGGTAATGGCGTGTCAAATCATGCACGCTTTCCAAGCTGCAAGTCAGATGTATGAGTAGTGTCTATGAGATTTGATGGTACGGATGGTGCTCTAGATGATAATGATAATGAAAATGATGATGATGATGAAAATCCTAGTGGTAAATTAGGAGATGATGGTGAATGATATACTACTCTCTTTCGTGTTGTCTCGCGACGTTTCAGAGGTAAAACTGGAGTATGCACTATTGGACGACTAGTAGTGGTATGAGTAACTGATGGTGGTTGTATTACATGGGTAGCAGGTGATCTAAAAATGAGGGTAAGAGAATGTACTTTCTTCCTTGCAGTAAGCTTCCTAATAGGTCCATTAGGACTAAGCCTATAAGTCCTACCAAATGGTATGATCTGTCCCGATAGAATGATAGGAACTGTCCTGATCTTACGGTGAATCAATGGTGATCGTGATGGTGTAGGTTCAACTTCGCCCTCCTCAAAGGGTTCAGTCTCCACATCGGATAATATGTGTGGTAAGTCTGGTGTATAGTTGATGAGTGTCTAAATACTCATCATTTTTGTACCGTTTAGAATGCCAAAAACATCTGAAAACACTCAGAAATGCATCAAAATGATAAAAATATCACAAATAAGTGTTTTATGTGTTTTAAATGCAAAAATACCAAAATCGGATGAAAAACGTATCAAGTTTGCATAATTGGCGTTTTAGTCCCCAAGTTTGGAAACTTGTCAAATCTAGTCCTGAATCCAAAATGTGGAGTTTTATCATTCAAGGTCCCTGAAATATTCTAAGTTGTCAAAATGGTCCTTGAATGAATCTTTGGTCAAATGGCAGAAAAGGTCCCTAAAGTTTAAAAAAGTGTCAAAAATAGTCCTTGGATATTTAAAAATGGAAAATTATCAAATATGGTCCTTGTACTATTCAAGATTGGCAGGATAGGTCCTTGTGATAACTTTGGAATGTTGGCAGTTTTGGTCCCTCATAAAACAGAAAATTACATAAATGGTCCTTGTGTTAATACCAAACCAAACGGACCCTTGTATTAATATCTAACCCAAACCCAGCTGGCCCAACATATAGCCCAACCCACTACCCTTTTGAACCTTGACCCCTGCCAATATTCCACTTGAACCCCCCAAATTGAACCCTCCCCGTTATTAATAAAAACGGGTCAAACCCAGTCAACGCGCGCCAAAACCAGAAGCACTGTGCTTCTCCCTCACCATGCCTGAAACCCAAAACCAGGTTGTTTTCCCCACCTCTCCACCTCACCACCACCTGTCCCCCACCTGTATATCCACTCCCTTCCACCTCCACATCCTCCCAAAATTCTTTAAATGCAAGAAACCTGCTCTTGATATTTTTGGCGCCAAAAGTTATTTTAATGGCTAAGATGAGTTGCAGTGATCCAAGGGCCATGAAATAAAGTGGGATATGTTCAGAATCAAGTGGGAAGACTCAAAAAGATCTTTATAAAGAAGAAGAGAGGCAATGTGGATAGTAACTAGAGTAATTTTAATTTGCTTATGTTGTTTTAAATATTTTAAGTTTTCCAGTGCAATTTAAAGCTTTCCAATACCTTGTTAAGTTATCTCAGTGTAATAAAAACTTGTTTTCAGTTTCAATTTCAGTATTAAGTTCTAATTCAGTTTTATGCAATTTTCATTTCAAAAATCTCAATATGTGTTAATGTTGTTGTTAGTTGTTGCTTTGGACTCATAAGCTCACTTAAGCTCCTTATAAAGCTTTTCTAAGCTTTTAGATACCTTAAAACTTTGTTTAGTATCAAAAAGAAAAAAAAATACCAAAAATACTAGAAAATAGTGAGAAAATCAAAAATCAGTGTAGAAGATGAAAGAGACACCTGGAGCGGTTGATATTGGATTTCCTTGGTTTAGTGCTTCTTGGGAAGCTATAGGTTGTATTCTCAGTTCTTGGTTCTGTTTTCAGCTTGGATAGTCTCTTGTAAGCTTTTAACTCAACTTTTGCATTTTATTGTATAAGTAGTTTATTGCCTGAATCTTTGTGTTTTCATGTTTCTGTGTTATGGTTAAGTAGATTCATTGATTAAAATAACTTGTTTGTTCTTTGGAATTCATAATTGCTTTGAAATCTCATTTTCACAGTTTTAATAGCATAATGATTGTTCTTAAGTTTCATGCTTATATCATTGTTGTTTAATGCTCATATGGACTTGTTATATGCTAATACAAAGTTTTGCATCAGTGTTGAGGTTTAAATCACTCATTTGTTTTGAAAATCACAAAAGCAGTTTGTTAAAGTGTTGTTTGGATTCACTGTGTAAACTGTGTTAGAGTTTGTTCAAGTCGTTGTTCTTGTTTGTTGTTTGTCACACTTGGTCATAATAACTCAGTGCAATCATAAAACCGGACATCATTTGATAAAAAGTCAAAATAGATTTTGATCACATCTAGTTTACTAACTGTTGGATTTTCATGTTCCATGATCATGTTTTCATGTTTATAAGTTGTTAGAATTGATCAAATCAGTCTTAATACACCTTATTACAACATAATCAGTGATTAGGATTAATCCAAAGTTCACTTAAGTCAACTTATTAGTGTAATATAAAAAGTCAAAATTTCCATTTGGTCAGTTTTTAAATAAAATAGATAATTTTATATAGGGTTTAATATTAGTTTTCAAGATTTAAGCTTTTGGGATATTAAAATATTGTTGCTCATCTTCCTAATAGTATTTTTATAATTTCTGTTTAGCTTATTTAGTTGCTTATTTCTTAGCTTATTTTGACCCCTTGTTCAAAAGTGCCATGTGCACAGTTGAGCCAACCTTTTTCACAAGCTCATAAAAAGCTTATTAGTGAACCATAGCTTGTGTATTTTGGTTCTTTGGAAAGCTAACCTAGCTATCTTGAATATCCAAGTTTAAAATTTTACTTTTTAGCTTATTTAGTATGGTCAAGTAGCTTATTGTTTGTCCCATTGCCTTAACTAAGTAATCATTGGTTTACAAGCTTTTTCACAAGCTTGTCATAAGCTCATTAGTCAACCATAGAGTGTGAACTTGGACTTTTGGAAAGCCCACCAGCTCATCTTGACACCTCAGTTCTTATTTTGAGCTTTGAAGCTTATTTAATAAGCTTAAATTGCTTGTGAAAATCTGTGCATGCCTGTTTGGTTTTCTAGTATAGGATAAGTGCTTATTTGATCATTATAGCTTATCAGTGTTGATATTTGTTCTTTTTAGCTTAACTTAAGTAGCTTTTAGCTTTTTGCAGCTTATGTCACCTTTGGTTCCAGCTTGTAAGCTTGTTTGAGCTTAAATCATCAAAATAAGCTCATAAGCTCACTGTTGAGATCATAAGCTCTCAAATAGCTTATTTTTAAGTTGTAAAATTTTTGTTTTCATTAAATTTGCTTATTTTAAGTAGTTAAATAGTTTTCAAAAAGAAAAATCACAAAAACATCATTTTTAAAATAGTGATAGCGTTTATTTAATATAAATTAGCTTTTTAATTTTTCTTTTCAGCTTATTATTAAGCATTTTCAGTTTTTATAATTTTCTTAGTTTTCTGTCATCATAGGATAATTTTACAAAAAATTTCATAATTTTCTTAGCTTGTTTAGTATTTATTAGAATTAAAAATAGTTAAAAGTATTAAATAATTAATAATAAATAAATAAAAAGCATAAAAAAATATCTTTTCAGTTTTAAAATTAGTTTTATAATATTTTAGATTTTTCTAAGTCATAATTTCATTTTTCTAGCTTTATTTTATATTTTCTTATATTTTAGAGTATTATTAAATAGTTTAAAATAGTTTTTAATTAATAATAATTAAATAAATAGTTATAAAAATAATTTTAATTTTCTAATAATTTTATTTTATTATTAGGGTTGTAAAAATATCATTTTCATATTTGTAGGTCTTTTATTTCTTTAAATTCACGTTTTAATTTGTACGTTTACGTAAAATTTAGTAAACGTACGTGTTTACATTTGTTTAATCTGATTGTTGTGCTTTAGAATTCTGTATCCAAATACATTCCAATCAATCAGTAGTATAATTTCCAACCAAAATCCTTACTGATCATTATCCTTAGTGATCATTCGACATCTGAACGTTTTGAAGCACCATTAATCCTCCGTGGGACTTAACGACCCGTGAATCCACTATATTCCAAGGGAAATTGCATTGGTTTTAGACTGTTTGAATTTTATTACGGTTGACCATTCACAAGTGGTTGACTTGTGTGATAAACTTGACAGTTCGAACCCGATCAAATTTTGGCGCCGCCGGGAGGCTTTAGCGTGTTCTAAACATTCTCGACCGTACTTGCACATATACCACCTTTTGTAAACAGTTTTTGTAAAGTTATCCAAAAGTTCATTAACACTTTTCCTAAAGTGTTAACAACACCAAACAAAATATAAAACAATAAAACAATCGAACGCTTTTCTTTCTTGTATTTTCTTTAAGGTGATTCTAAAGAGGTAATCGATTTGGTTAAACGAGACAATACCAAAAATATTGTCCAAAAGTATTTAAACCCTTAGCACAAATCTATACCTACGTCTTTTTAGTGGTACTTAATACATAAAAATCAACCACCGCAAATCAAGGTAGTACACCTACCAACTGGGGGTGTGAACATTAATAAGTTCCCAATCTTAAAGATCAAAACTTGCCTTTGTGTCCTTGTGATCTGGTGTACCTTTTTCAAAGAAGCCATTTCATTTGTGATTATTGGTTAAGTTCACTTGTCGCTTTGCCTCGCATTTGTTTTGAAAACTGATTTTTAAACTTAGTGCATGCGCACTCGTTCTTCCAGCTCCACAAGTCCACTTTCGGAGCTTGCAAATATTCCGCGTAGACGTAGGACGCTTCTGCTCCTTCACCGTGGATCGAGGAACGCCTAGTACCACCACCCCGTCGTAATGGCGTAAGACAAACCGATGAAAGAGCTTCTCCAAGCACCCATCGAGGGTTACGGAGATGCCATTATTGTCCCAAACCATCGTGGGCTGATACCTTTGATCTCAAAACCGGGTTGCTTAATCTTGTAACCCAAAGCCAATTTTATGGTTTTGAGCGGAATGATCCTCATGCACATATTCGATGGTTTAACAAGATTGCATCTACCATCAAATACAAGAATGTCCCACATGAAGCAATTAAGCTTCTTCGCTCCCATTCTCTCTAGAGGGACAAGCCCGAATTGGCTTGAGAAACAACCCCTCGCTCCATTGAGACATGGGAAGACCTAGTCACTAAGTTTGTTAACGAATTCTATCCTCCATCCCTAACTACAAGTCTTAAGAATGAGATAATGAAATTTTCTCAAAGATTTGATGAATCATTCGGTGAGGCATGGGATCGTTACAAAGAGTTGCTCCGAAGTGTCCGCATCATGGTTTTACCAAGTTAATGCAAATGGATACTTTCTACAATGGTCTGAACCAAACTAACCAAGACTCTTTGAATGCCTCCGCGGGAGGTAATTTCCTGAGCAAGACCACAAAAGAAGCCTTGCAAATTATAGAAAACAAGTCCCAGGTCCGCCCTTTCCGAACAAAGACATATCGCCTCTCGGTCTAATGCAGACCTTCTACTTCATCTCCAGTGAGTACATCTAGCACCGATGCTAAGATTGACAAACTCACGGATATTGTTCAGCTTTGGTTCTTGCAGACCAAAAGAAAGTCACTTTCACACAGACACCATCACATGGTGAAGTGAAGAAAGTCGAGGTCTGTGTTACTTGTGGTGGCCCTCATGCATACTACAACTGCATCGCCACCGATGGTAGTCCGTTTGAAGCCAATGCTATAGCCGGTACTTCACATCGAGGAGGTAATCAATACCGTCCTCAAAATGAACCAAACTACCGTATAATACTTATCGTGGACCACCCGGTTTTAGCCGTAATCCTAACATACAAAACCGGAATCAGAACCAACCTAGAATGAACCAAGGTTATCAAAACCAAGGTAATTTCTATCCCGGACCAAATCAAGGTTTCCAACATCAAGGAAACCTTAATCAAAACAATTTCAATCGAGGGAATCAATTTCATGGGAATATGAATCCTAATCAAGGAAATTTTCAAAATCAAGGCCCTAATTTGAACAATAGAGGCCAGAATTTTCCTAATCAAACTCAAGCCATTGTTCCAACTGGACCATCATCTGATGAGTTATTGAAACAATTCATGAAATCCCAAGATGAAATGAACAGGTTGTTGGTCGGTCCGATCGCCGATCTAAAGAAGTCTTTAAATGATCAACCCTCGGCTCAGGAAAACTTCCGAGCAACACGATCGCTAACCCGAGGGGCGATGCAAAGGCGATCACAACCCGAAGTGGTGTTTCATACAATGGACCCGCTATTCCTACTACCTCTTCTTCTTCTCTCCCAAAGGTAGTAGAAAGTGAACCTGAGGCGACAAAGGACAAGGAACTTCCTACTAATAACAGAGGTACCAACGATGTCCAACCTCAAGTTGTCCCGAAACCCAAATCCAATCCAGGAGTTGTTTTTGAACCTCCAATAGCTCCCGTTGAAAACCCCAAATCCAAATTCCTTACCCATCACGCTTGAATGAGCAAAGCTCCGCGAAAAAAGCCAGTCATCAAATGGACAAATTTTTTCAAATTTTCCAAGAACTACATTTTGACATAAGCTTTGCAGATGCTATCATGCTGATGCCCAAGTTTGCATCAACTCTCAAACACATGTTAAGCAACAAGGAAAAGCTGTTTGAAATGGCTAAAACTCCTTCGAACGAGAACGCTCTGCAGTTATCTTGAAGAAGCTTCCTGAAAAGCTTGGAGATCCCGGAAAATTTCTCTTACCTTGTGTATTTCCAGGGATGGTTGAATGCTTTGCCTTAGCCGATCTTGGTGCAAGCATTAACCTCGATGCCTCATTCAAGATGGAAGAAACTTTCTATTCCGGACCTTATTCCTACATGCATGACTCTCGAGCTTGCAGATCGTACAATATCCCGTCCACTTGGCATTGCCGAGGACGTATTCGTGAAAGTAGGAAAGTTCCATTTTCCAAATGACTTTGTAATTGTTGATTTCGATGCTGATCCACGGGTTCCTCTAATTGTTGGACGAGGATTCCTGAGAACGGGCCGTGCTCTCATTGATGTATTTGAGCAAGAAATCACATTACGTGTGGGTAATGAAGCTGTCACCTTTAACCTTGATCAAACTTCGATGTACTCCGCAAACTATGATTCTGAATCGGTTAACCGAATAGATATCATTGATGTTGCTTCTAAGGAGTACTCTCAAGAAATTCTTGGTTATGATCATAATTCTTCGAGTGATAATCTCACTCATTCATCTCAACCCATCATTGCCAATTCTACTCCTTCTCTCACTCCGTTTGAGGAAAGTGACTTCATCTTGGAAGAGATTGAAGCATACTTGTCTAGTGATTCGGTTTCATGGGAAATTGATCATGCTCCAATTGACATCGAGGGAAATATTCTTCTCATTAAGAAGTTGCTTAATGATGATCCATCTCCACTCCCTCCTGTTGAGCTTCATAACAAGGAAGTCAAGTCAGTTGAGAAAACTGAAGAATTTCCTGAAGTCAAACTTAAGGACTTACCACCTCATCTCGAGTATGCATTTCTTGAGGGTGATGATAAATTACCCGTCATTATTGCTCGAGATTTGAGTAAAGATGAAAAGATTGCTCTCATAAAGATCTTGAAGTCACACAAGCAAGAAATTGCTTGGAAACTCTCCGACATTAAGGGTATCAACCCTGAGTTTTGTACTCACAAAATCTTGATGGAGGATGACTTCAAGCCAGCAGTTCAACATCAGAGACGAGTAAATCCAAAAATCCATGATGTTATTAAACAAGAGGTTCTCAAACTTCTTGATGCAGGATTAATTTACCCGATCTCTGATAGTCCTTGGGTTAGCCCAATTCATTGTGTTCCTAAAAAGGGTGGCATAACTGTTGTCACAAATGAAGAAAACGAGTTAATTCCAACTCGGCTGGTAACGGGATGGCGTGTTTGCATTGACTATCGTAAGTTGAATGACGCCACCCGAAAAGACCATTTTCCTCTACCCTTCATGGACCAAATGCTTGAGAGATTAGCAGGGAACGAGTACTATTGTTTCCTTGATGGTTTCTCAGGTTATTTTCAGATCCCCATTGATCCACAGGATTAAGAAAAGACCACATTCACCTGCCCATACGGAACTTTTGCCTATAGACGTATGCCTTTTGGCCTATGTAATGCTCCCCGCACGCTCCAACGATGTATGATGGCCATTTTCCACGACATGATCGGGAAACAATGGAGGTGTTTATGGATGACTTCTCGGTCATTGGGGACTCGTTTCAAACATGTCTCTCCCATTTAGAAAAATGCTCAAACGGTGTGAAGACACCAATCTTTGTCTAAATTGGGAGAAGAGCCACTTTATGGTCAAAGAAGGCATAGTCCTTGGCCATAAGATTTCAAAAACGGGATTGAGGTAGATAGAGCAAAAGTCGATGTTATTGCCAAATTGCCTCATCCTACTACCATCAAAGGTATTAGGAGTTTTTAAGGTCATGCCGGTTTTTATCGCAGATTCATACAAGATTTTTCTAAAATCGCCCGGCCTATGACTCATCTTCTTGAAAAAGATGCTCCTTTTATCTTCTCACCTGAGTGCATCGAAGCTTTTGAAACATTAAAGAAAAAGCTTACTGAAGCACCCATTCTCGTTGCTTCCCGACGGGATTTACCCTTTGAGCTTATGTGCGATGCAAGTGATTTTGCTATCGGTGCGGTCCGGGGCAACGTAGATCCAAGCATTTTCAGCCTATCCACTACGCAAGTAAGACTATGATCAAGCTCAAACCCATTACACCACCACGTAAAAGAGCTACTAGCCGTGGTGTATGTGTTTGAGAAGTTTCGGCCGTATTTAATCTTGACCAAATGCGTGGTGTATACGGATCACTCGGCTCTCAAATATCTCTTTGCAAAACAAGATGCAAAGCCGAGATTGCTCCGTTGGGTTCTCCTTCAGCAAGAATTTGATATCATAATACGTGATAAAAGGAGCCGAGAACCTGGCACGATCATCTGTCACGTCTAGAAAACCCTCACCAGGATGTGTTCGAGAAAAAGGAAATAAATGAAACATTTCCTCTCGAGACACTCAATGCGGTTTCTTTTCGTGGAAACTCTACTACCCCATGGTTTGCTGACTTCGCAAATTACCATGCGGGTAACTTCATAGTGAAAGAAATGTCGACCCAACAGAAGAACAAATTCTTCAAGGATGTTAAACATTACTTCGGGGACGACCCCTACTTATTCAAAATCTGTGCGGATCAAGTCATCCGACGGTGTGTTTATGGACAGGAAGCTATGGACATTCTCAAAGCTTGCCATGCTGGACCCACCGGGGGACATCATAGTCCAAACTACACTGCCAAGAAGGTGTTTGATTCCGGGTTTTATTGGCCCACTATTTATAAGGATGCCCATGAATTTGTCAAAGCATGTGACGCTTGTCAACGTCACGGAAATATCTCACAGAGAAATGAAATGCCGCAAAACGCCATTCAAGTGTGTGAGATATTTGAATGCGGGGATCGAGTCAAGCTAGTGACTCGGGAATCAAAAACAGTAGCACACACCATATGGGTTTTCACCCATATTTCTGACTTCTTTCTATTTTCTACCACCCTAGTGTGGGGAGTTGCCCCCGCTTGTTGTATATCAATTTCAAAAAATCACAAAAATAATGGCCATAGTATTTCCCTTTTACGTTCTATGTTTCGGCATAACAGCCGGTACTTTGAATATTGAGGGAAATATTCATTTCTAGTGTGGGGGAGAATTCTCACGAATTTTATCATGTAATTATACCACCCAATTTCCCCGTTTTTGGCCAAATTTTTTTTTTGGAGTAAGTGTTTTTCACTTACTCGAGATGGTAATCATCCGCCATGTCTAACCAACATAAGGATTGGCTAATCCAGGAGCAAACGGCTCTTGGTAAAGATATCTCAAATCCGTTTATGGCTTGCAATTTGCCCAAAATTGTATGGTGTTCACCTCACCATATCTTTAATTAGTAAAGAGTTGGCTAGCCCGCAAGATTATGGCTTGTGGTAAAGGCAGTTGGAAAACCATAATTGGTAATCGACTCACCAAAGATATTTTATCTAAGAGTTGGCTAGTCCAGAAGCAAACGGCTTCTGGTAAAGACAAATCAAAACCGTTGAAAGCTGGTGATTTGCTCAAAATCATATGGTTATCAGTGTACCATAGTTCTTACTTGAACTGAAACAATTGGCTACTCCAGAAGTAATGGCTTTTGGTAAAGAGATGAAATCCATTAAGTTTTCTTAAAAGATTGCTAGGGACTAGCAATATCTTAGTGTGGGGGATTGATGAGTGTCTAAATACTCATCATTTTTGTACCGTTTAGAATGCCAAAAACATCTGAGAACACTCAGAAATGCATCAAAATGATAAAAATATCACAAATAAGTGTTTTATGTGTTTTAAATGCAAAAATACCAAAATCAGATGAAAAACGTATCAAGTTTGCATAATTGGCGCTTTTAGTCCCCAAGTTTGGAAACTTGTCAAATCTAGTCCCTGGAATCCAATAATGTGGAGTTTTATCATTCAAGGTCCCTGAAATATTCTAAGTTGTCAAAATGGTCCTTGAATGAATCTTTGGTCAAATGGCAGAAAAGGTCCCTAAAGTTTAAAAAAGTGTCAAAAATAGTCCTTGGATATTTAAAAATGGAAAATTATCAAATATGGTCCTTGTACTATTCAATATTGGCAGGATAGGTCCTTGTGATAACTTTGGAATGTTGGCAGTTTTGGTCCCTCATAAAACAGAAAATTACATAAATGGTCCTTGTGTTAATACCAAACCAAACGGACCCTTGTATTAATGTCCAACCCAAACCCAGCTGGCCCAACATATAGCCCAACCCACTACCCTTTTGAACCTTGACCCCTGCCAATATTCCACTTGAACCCCCCAAATTGAACCCTCCCCGTTATTAATAAAAACGGGTCAAACCCAGTCAACGCGCGCCAAAACCGTAAGCGGCTTCTCCCTCACCATGCCGAAACCCAAAACCGGTTGTTTTCCCCACCTCTCCACCTCACCACCACCTGTCCCCCACCTGTATATCCACTCCCTTCCACCTCCACATCCTCCCAAAATTCTTTAAATGCAAGAAACCTGCTCTTGATATTTTTGGCGCCAAAAGTTATTTTAATGGCTAAGATGAGTTGCAGTGATCCAAGGGCCATGAAATAAAGTGGGATATGTTCAGAATCAAGTGGGAAGACTCAAAAAGATCTTTATAAAGAAGAAGAGAGGCAATGTGGATAGTAACTAGAGTAATTTTAATTTGCTTATGTTGTTTTAAATATTTTAAGTTTTCCAGTGCAATTTAAAGCTTTCCAATACCTTGTTAAGTTATCTCAGTGTAATAAAAACTTGTTTTCAGTTTCAATTTCAGTGTTCAAGTTTCAAATTCAGTTTATGCAATTTTCATTTCAAAAATCTCAATATGTGTTAATGTTGTTGTTAGTTGTTGCTTTGGACTCATAAGCTCACTTAAGCTCCTTATAAAGCTTTTCTAAGCTTTTAGATACCTTAAAACTTTGTTTAGTATCAAAAAGAAAAAAAAATACCAAAAATACTAGAAAATAGTGAGAAAATCAAAAATCAGTGTAGAAGATGAAAGAGACACTGGAGCAGGGTTGATATTGGATTGCCTTGGTTTAGTGCTTCTTGGGAAGCTATAGGTTGTATTCTCAGTTCTTGGTTCTGTGTTTTCAGTTGGATAGTCTCTTGTAAGCTTTTAACTCAACTTTTGCATTTTACTGTATAAGTAGTTTATTGCCTGAATCTTTGTGTTTTCATGTTTCTGTGTTATGGTTAAGTAGATTCATTGATTAAAATAACTTGTTTGTTCTTTGGAATTCATAATTGCTTTGAAATCTCATTTTCACAGTTTTAATAGCATAATGATTATTCTTAAGTTTCATGCTTATATCACTGTTGTTTAATGCTCTTATGGACTTGTTATATGCTAATACAAAGTTTTGCATAAGTGTTGAGGTTTAAATCACTCATTTGTTTTGAAAATCACAAAAGCAGTTTGTTAAAGTGTTGTTTGGATTCACTGTGTAAACTGTGTTAGAGTTTGTTCAAGTCGTTGTTCTTGTTTGTTGTTTGTCACACTTGGTCATAATAACTCAGTGCAATCATAAAACCGACATCATTTGATAAAAAGTCAAAATAGATTTTGATCACATCTAGTTTACTAACTGTTGGATTTTCATGTTCCATGATCATGTTTTCATGTTTATAAGTTGTTAGAATTGATCAAACCAGTCTTAATACACCTTATTACAACATAATAAGTGATTAGGATTAATCCAAAGTTCACTTAAGTCAACTTATTAGTGTAATATAAAAAGTCAAAATTTCCATTTGGTCAGTTTTTAAATAAAATAGATAATTTTATATAGGGTTTAATATTAGTTTTCAAGATTTAAGCTTTTGGGATATTAAAATATTGTTGCTCATCTTCCTAATAGTATTTTTTATAATTTCTGTTTAGCTTATTTAGTTGCTTATTTCTTAGCTTATTTTGACCCCTTGTCTGAAAAAGTGCCATGTGCACAGTTGAGCCAACCTTTTTCACAAGCTCATAAAAAGCTTATTAGTGAACCATAGCTTGTGTATTTTGGTTCTTTGGAAAGCTAACCTAGCTATCTTGAATATCCAAGTTTAAAATTTTACTTTTTAGCTTATTTAGTATGGCTGCAAGTAGCTTATTGTTTGTCCCATTGCCTTAACTAAGTAATCAGTGGTTTACAAGCATTTTCACAAGCTTGTCATAAGCTCATTAGTCAACCATAGAGTGTGAACTTGGACTTTTTGGAAAGCCCACCAGCTCATCTTGACACCTCAGTTCTTATTTTGAGCTTTGAAGCTTATTTAATAAGCTTAAATTGCTTGTGAAAATCTGTGCATGCCTGTTTGGTTTTCTAGTATAGGATAAGTGCTTATTTGATCATTATAGCTTATCAGTGTTGATATTTGTTCTTTTTAGCTTAACTTAAGTAGCTTTTAGCTTTTTGCAGCTTATTTCACCTTTGGTTCCAGCTTGTAAGCTTGTTTGAGCTTAAATCATCAAAATAAGCTCATAAGCTCACTGTTGAGATCATAAGCTCTCAAATAGCTTATTTTTAAGTTGTAAAATTTTTGTTTTCATTAAAGTTGCTTATTTTAAGTAGTATAATAGTTTTGTAAAAGAAAAAACACAAAAACATCATTTTTAAAATAGTGATAGCGTTTATTTAATATAAATTAGCTTTTTAATTTTTCTTTTCAGCTTATTATTAAGCATTTTAAGTTTTTATAATTTTCTTAGTTTTCTGTCATCATAGGATAATTTTATAAAAAATTTCATAATTTTCTTAGCTTGTTTAGTATTTATTAGAATTAAAAATAGTTAAAAGTATTAAATAATTAATAATAAATAAATAAAAAGCATAAAAAATATCTTTTCAGTTTTAAAATTAGTTTTATAATATTTTAGATTTTTCTAAGTCATAATTTCATTTTTCTAGCTTTATTTCATATTTTCTTATATTTTAGAGTATTATTAAATAGTTTAAAATAGTTTTTAATTAATAATAATTAAATAAATAGTTATAAAAATAATTTTAATTTTCTAATAATTTTCTTTTATTATTAGGGTTGTAAAAATATCATTTTCATATTTGTAGGTCTTTTATTTCTTTAAATTCACGTTTTAATTTGTACGTTTACGTAAAATTTAGTAAACGTACGTGTTTACATTTGTTTAATCTGATTGTTGTGCTTTAGAATTCTGTATCCAAATACATTCCAATCAATCAGTAGTATAATTTCCAACCAAAATCCTTACTGATCATTATCCTTAGTGATCATTCGACATCTGAACGTTTTGAAGCACCATTAATCCTCCGTGGGACTTAACGACCCGGGAATCCACTATATTCCAAGGGAAATTGCATTGGTTTTAGACTGTTTGAATTTTATTACGGTTGACCATTCACAAGTGGTTGACTTGTGTGATAAACTTGACAGTTCAGACCCGATCAATAGTCAACTAATGTTAAAACTATAGTAGGGAATGACAAGGTATCCTCCATGTCAGAGTCTGATATGAGTATGATGGGATGGGTATCTGAAGACATTAATGTGACAATCGATTTGAAATGAAAGTAAATAACCCGCATAATGTGCATATAAAACCGCATGTATAGTGAATATGCACTTATGATGAAATAATGAGATGCTATGATGATGTAGTTATAGTCTAGGGTCAATGATACAACCTAGTTCTCTATAACTCTTGCTCTGATGCCAATCTGTCACACCCCCAAAATACTTGTTTTGCAGCGGAATGGAATTCCTGGGGGATGACTGCCATAGCATCAAAGTTACAGTTATATTGAACGACCTAAAGTGTCGTTTGGAAAATACATCGTTTGATATAATAAAACATTCAGAGTTTACAAAATATAATCCAAACGAAGTTTTAAAGTGCATAAAATCCATGTGAGACGCGTCGACACCGCGACTCTATGATAAGTCCTTATGCATGCCATGTAGTATATGCCTTAGTACCTGAAAATACATTGCTAAAAATGTCAACACAAAGGTTGAGTGAGTTCATAGAGTTTAGTTGTAAAATTTTTATGGACCACAAGATTTAGTATTCATTTCATTATGTGACCAGTTCACTCGGTCATGTTACCAGTTCACTCGGCAATGTGACCCGTTCATTCGGTCATGTACGTACATAGCAAATGCAACCAGTACAATCGGTCATGTGACCAGTTCACTCGGTCATGCAGTCATAACAGTTTCAAATACTTGTGTCCATATGTAAAAGCATGCATTAACTTTACACTAGAATGCATCTAAGTAATCAAGTAATTGGCAAGTAAACACATAATGCATCCAGTCATTCAGCATAGTTTTTGTAAACAATTCACTTGTTCAAGTAAAATCAGCATTTAGTTTAAGAAAAAAAAAAGAGCGTGTATTCTCCCCCAAAACAGTTATGAAAACAAGTAAAAGTATGGGCTATGAAACTCACTTGATACAATGATATGATGACAAAAGTGGATACACTGAAATGAGGCACAATCTCTAACCGCGACCTATTATGAATGATATGATTCTAGTATAAGTTATGAAATAATGTTATGCATGCAAACTCATATGATATTCATACCACTTGTGCATTTTGAAAATAAAGCTTATCGTCGAAAAATAAGTTTATGACATCTCGTCATGTTATAAAATACTTTACAAGTACTTACGTTGAAATGACATCCTACGATAGTCGTTTAGTGATTTATCAAGAAATTATAGTTTTTCGTCGCAAAATAATGTACTTGATAATTCGTGAAAGTGACTAAGTAGCCTCGAAAAGCTAGTCTTAAAATAGTGAATATCGAGTGTTAGGAAACAAACCCAGCGGTTTGAGAAAGCTTGTAACATTATCTAAAAGTCTTAACATTTAACTTTTGATCATAGGGGTCTCGATCATGGAGAAAAATATAGATGAAGTAGGGTAGTTGGACTAAAAATATTTTTTAAGGTTAGTTTTCGGCAAAGTTTGAGTGACCAAATATTATTCGTTACAACTCCGTTTGACAAACGGTTGAACATTTTGGAAAATAGGCTAGGTGAACTTACTTTTACTTGCAGACATCGTTTTCTCAAAAGTATTCTATTGATATGAAAAACGACTCCAAACATGATCACTTGCGACAACCATTTTGACTAATAGAAAATATATAAGTGTTATTACTTGTGAAAAATAGTTACGATATCCATATTTAAAACGTGTATAACTTAGTCGTTATAAGTCCGTTTTCTACGTTTTATATATCCTTGGTTTCGTGTCAAAGTATACTAATATATTTTTGACAAATCGACTCATTTAGACAATTTTTAAAACTCGTTTTTGCCTTTAAAATAACTCTTGACAGCTTACCATTTTTCAGGAAATATAGTTTTTGCCGCTAAACTTGAAAATAGCGTATCTCCTTCGTTATAAATCCATTTTAACCCGTTCAAGCGACCACGGTTTCGTTTTAAAGTATATTTTTTGAATATCTAGCCCAAAATACTTCATGACCTGCTGAATTTTCCCGATTTTACAAAAACGATCAGACCACAATCTAAAGTTGTCGAAAATGATTTTTCTTGCGTAATACTTGTTTCAATCACTTCAAATCAACGCCAAATCTATTCTAAACCTACCATACACCTTCTTAGGGTGTCATGGGTTCCTAAACATCATCAAAAATGATATGTTTCAAGGGATTAATTATTGGATGATTATTGCTCATAATAAGTACTAAAAACAATTAAAATTGGTATGATTCATAGTATATTTGCATGATTTTCTTACTAGATCATAAAAATACATCAAGTAAGAGTATGAAAGATTAGGAAGAATTATTAGAAACTTACTTGAGTGATTGAAGAGTTTTGAGCTAGAAACATAATTAATCCATATGTTTTTATTTCAAAACCTTAACATAGATCACTAATAGAACTTGATAAACACTTGATCTTGAAAAATTTATGGTTTCCTCTTGTTTTCTTGAGTTGGCCGGCCACAAGGAAGAAGAAGGAGAGGTTTTTGGTTTGTTTTCACCTCAAATGTGTGTTGTGTATGTGTTTAGTAAAATAAATATCTTGTATAAATTCAATGCTTAGTCATAGAAATAAATATGTGTACATCTATGTTGAAGATATATTTTTTTAAAATATGGTGACTAGGGGGGGGGGGTGTCGGCCAAGGGATAAGGGTGGAAGAGTTGGATGAGTTTTGTGGATTAAATGTGTATAAAGTTATGTATATTGTATATTTGGTACATGTAATTAATTATTCAGTGTAGCGTTAACTAGAAATCGATTTTAGCGGAACATAATAAAATATATTGAAGTAATAAAAATTATAAAAATGCATTTCTCGCAAGAATTGAGTGAATAAATAATTATCGAATTGAATTTACGAAAACCGTCGTAAATATATATATATATATATATATATATATATATAACAATTTATAGACAAAATAAATCTAAAACATCGGGTAAACTAATAATATAATTTTTATAGTCTTAAAATGAGTATAAAAATATATTCGGATGATTGTTGAAAGTATCGGATCAATTATTCAAAATAAATGATCGTGTGATAGCGTTTATTTAATAAATAAATACGCGTTAATGAAATATGCAAATCCATGCATAAGCTAATATGAAGATGATGTTACTGATGATATGTAGACTAAATCTAGTTTATATGAAATGTCCCCAATGACGTTTCATGAATACGCAGCTTAACCCTCAAGGTTACGCGTATTTGATACTCGTAAACCTAGTTTACGAAAAATGATGAATAGTGAATCATGAATAGTGATTTTTCTCCGGGAATGAATAGTGTTTCGTGAATAGTAAATTTTGAAATAAACTCTCAGAATATCAAATCGACTTCAAAAATGATGAATAGTAACTAATGAATAGTAAATTCTCGAGATGAATAGTAAATTTGAGAAACAACCTGAAATTACGAGTTGTCACAGTATCAGAGCCATGTTCCTCAAGACCTTTAAAATATATTTTATTTTAAAACTTGAATCAATCTATGGAGTCTAAAAGAAACCTAAAAGGGCAATCTTTTCAAGGACCACCATTTTTCGAAAGTAATAATTTTATTCCTTGGAAAATTTTTAGAAAATTATGTAAAATCAGTAGATCAAGATCTTTGTCATGTTATTTCAATTAGTGATTTTCAATCAATGAAAATTAATCTTGAAAATCAAAATGATGATTTTAAAAGAATACTTTCTAAAAATAATGAAACCAAAATATTGATATACAAAGCTTTACCAAAAAATAAATATGAAAGAATTTTCATGTGTAAAACAAAAAATGAAAATTGGAAAGTCTTTTAATCATTCATCAAGGAAATAGTCCAGTCAAAGATAGCAAGTTTGATATTGAACAAATATATGTACAACTTGTCATGTCTAAGGACGAATCTATAGATAGAACTTTTGATAGGTTCAATACTATTGCTACTTCTTTAAATGTTTTTGATGAAGGAAACGCCATCAAGAATCATTGAGAAATTTTCAAGGAAAACTTATTCAAGAAGCATAGAGTGACAGTGATGAAGAAGACAACAACGTTTATAAATATGAAGTATGTCAAATGGTTGGAACTTCAAATAAAGAACGTCCGGAAAGTGAAGAGAGAACAAATGAAAGGTCTAAATATCACTCTTATTTTCATCCAATGGGAATCTCTAAATCACTCAAATCATGCTATGCTCACGACACACATAAAAGTAGCATCTTAGGCAAAGGTATGCTGAGTCAAAATCTCGTTAGTGTTCCTAATAATGAATGTGCTATTATTTACAAATGTGAAAGTATGATTACTAAGTCACTATTAGCTTCTACTTCATTCTCTGAAAATAAAAATTGAAAGTTAGAACTATTGCCTGATAACATGATCCCTATATGAACTAGATGGATTTTTAGAAATGATAGAATCGCCCATGTCCCGGATATAAAACTCACAAACGAAGATAAAGGTGAGTCCATGGACGAAAACTAGTGTCAAGGCACAATAGGTGTTATATAATACCTATATTGGCAAAAAGTCTCAATATCATATCTAGTGTTTGCTAATGAGCTCGTTATGAAAAGATCCTTTCAAAAGCAATTAATTGTATTTCTCAATACAATAAAAACACTACATATTTAGGATTATTATATCCTAAGAGTAATGACATATAAACACTTTATATTTTAACCTTGATAACATGAGAAAATTTATGAGAAGCTTTGGAAATAATTGTACGATGATTTTTTAGTCTTCGTGAGACACAAGTTGCTTCTGCTACATGCATGAATAATGCCATATTTTCAAAGTCAATGCCTTCATTCTGACGATATACTTTAGCCACCAAACGAGACTTGTTTCGAATTATTTTACCTTCAGCGTCTACTTTGTTTTTCCAAATCCATTTTATTCCAATAACGTAGACCCCATTTGGGCGTTTGACTAATTCCCATACCTAAAGACGTTTAAACTGATTCAATTCTTCTTGTATTGATTCAATTCAGTTGTCATATGTCATTGTTTCTTTAATGTCTTTAGGGTCAGCATGACTCACTGTGAGTGCATAAATGCATTTTTCACCGTCTGTATGAAGTCGTTGTCTCGTTATCACTGGTTGGTTTGGGTACCAATGATATTTACTAAAGGATGATCTCTTGTCCATTTATGTGTCGAGGGTTGGTGTTGATATACTGTCTGCAGATTAGGTGGATCTAAATTGTGTGTGGATGATTCTGCAATATCTTGAATAGTTGAAGTTGATGCAAAAGGTATAAAGAATGTATTTCCATCATAATCTATAGGTGCGGGTACTTCATGATTAAGTAGGTCATTAGCTTTTTAGTTGTCATTTAAAGCAGTTTGTTCTACTGTTGTTGGAGACTCGATCGGTGGTGCATCTGCAATAACGGTTGTTGATGTAGGTTCAGGTGTATCAGGTATTGGAATTTGATCAGATTGAGCAGCGGAAATATTTGATACATCTGGAGCACGTTGTTCGAGAGACTCGTTAAACAGTGGAGCAAGTAAAGTTTCCAATTGAATACGTGTAAGTTCAAATTGTGGTCCAGCTGATGATTTAGGGAAGTTTAGATGGCTGGAAGCGGGTCCTAAGCTGTTTTGCTCAGAAGTCATCGTTGTAAGCTCATCGAAATGTACATGGATGGTTTCCATGAATTCCCTAGTACGACGGTTCCAAATTTGAAATCCTTTAGATTTTTCACAGTATCCAATGAATACACTCCTATAACGGCCTTAGGTTTGAGCTTTCCAAGATCATTATGATCATTATTCGGGTAGTAAAGTGCCCCAAACACATGAATGTGCTTGATGTCATGTTTAATTTTATAGACAAGCTCATAAGGGGTTTTGTTGTGGTGTTTGTTGATGATTGAACGGTTTTGTATGTAGCATGCAGTTGAAACGGCTTCAGCCCATAAGTAATCTGGTAATTGAGAAAATATAAACATCGTTCTTGCAGCTTCCACTAACATTCTGTTGTGTCTTTCAACTACACCATTCTGTTGAGGATTCCGAGGAATTGATGTATGATGCGTAATTCCAACTTTATCAAAGTATCCACGAAGTTTTTGATTTTTGTATTTAGTACCATTATCCGTTTTTAATATTCTGACTGTGTTCTTAAGTTGAACTTGAATCTTTGTAAGAAAGGTGGTTATCATTTCTGGAGCTAGATCTTTACTTTGAAGAAAGTAAACCCAAGTCCATCTGGATAATCCTCGACAATTACCAAAATGTAACAGTTGAAACGGCTTCAGCCCATAAATAATCTGGTAATTGAGAAAATATAAACATCGTTCTTGTAGCTTCCACTAACATTCTGTTGTGTCTTTCAACTACACCATTCTGTTGAGGATTCCGAGGAATTGATGTGTGATGCGTAATTCCAACTTTATCAAAGTATCCATGAAGTTTTTGATTCTTGTATTTAGTACCATTATCCGTTTTTAATATTCTGACTGTGTTCTTAAGTTGAACTTGAATCTTTGTAAGAAAGGTGTTTATCATTTCTGGAGCTAGATCATTACTTTGAAGAAAGTAAACCTAAGTCCATCTGGATAATCCTCGACAATTACCAAAATGTAACATTTGCCATTGATAGTCTGCACGCGCATCGGGTCACATAAATCCATGTGAAGATGTTCTAGCACATGATTGGTACATTTGTATGGTTTTGACTGAAATTTAGCGCGTGTGTGTTTTCCTTGTTCACAATCCGAACATAAGTGATCTTTGAAATACCAGAATCTAGGAAGACCTTCGACTAGTTTGTGTTTTGCAAGTTCAATGATGTTTTGAAGTTTAAATGTGAAAGTCGTTTGTGCCATAACCATGATTTAGTCGAAGTTGCTTTTGATAGTAAACAGATTGGTGAGGAAGCAATCATATCTGTCATGGAGACAGTGTAAAGACTTGTTTCACAATTGCCTGACATTAGATCGTTTCCTTGCAAATCACGTACAAAACTTGTTTTCTCCCAAAATGCTACTTCCAAATCCCAGTCACAGAATTGAACGACTGAGAAAAGGTTATGACCAAGGCCTTTGAATAGTAGACTCGACTTATTTCAATATTGACATTCATGTAGTCTCCATAGCCAATGATAGTAGTGAAATGATCATTCCCGAATTTGACAGTACCGATGAACTTTGAGACAAAGTTTACTAACAATTTGAGATTTCCTATCATATATCGGTTGCAGCCGCTATCAACAATCCACAAGACGATTTGTATCACTTGCCTCACACAAAGAAGACGAAGGTGTAATAATGGTAGATGTTGAACCTGAAGAGTTAGTGGCTTCCGTTACATTAGTAACACACATGTTAACAAGTTTGGGTATCCACTTAAAACTACATGTGTGTTGTAACCTTTTCTGTCATGTCCAACTATTTCTTGCTTTAGTCTTAGTGAATTTTCTAGGTGATTGAATTTTCTTATGACTTGTATTTGAAACTATGGGTTCATCTAAGGCATTCTTAGAAACTAAATTTGGAGGTTTACTTAGCACAGACTTAGAAGCTATAGTGGGCCTAGAGATGGTGCCATTTTTAAGTTTTCAAGTACGAGATAAAAGTGAGTTCGCAACACAGTGATCATGATTACCAGATAGAATACTTTTACGACAAAACACACAAGAAAGATTATCATTCGCTTTTGTTGGGTTCAGTAAATACTCAAACCCCTTAACTTTAGGATTTGAATAGAAAATACCCTAAGTGTTTAGATCCTTAAACACTAAGTCATTGAGCGCATAGTCACTCAGTAAGCTGTCTTCGGGATACTCAGTAAGAGACAAAGTAGAAGTCTCTCCACTCAGTAAGGCAGAACTTAAGGGGTGAAGACTGAGTCAAGAAGAAGATGGTGGATCCAGTGAATGATGACAATAACTCACTGAATCCCAAAGCTCCTCACCAACTACTATCACTGAAGACAATACTGAAGACAAAGACTGTAGGCTGAAGAGACTGAAGAATGAGCGGGATAAGTTTAAACAAATAAGACGAAGTCCTTATCAACCAAAGTCAAACTTTCCATGAATTGCTAACTACCAGGCTCAGTGTCATCACTGACAAGAAGAAAGCAGCCTTGCCACTTACTCTAAATAGCCATTGTAAATAGAGACAAAATACATCAGTATTTTGTCTTTTGTAACCTGTTAGTTTGTCCTTTAGGATATAGTTAAAAACCATACATGTATAAATAGCCATAAGAGTTGGAGTGAAAGTTTTTAAGTTTGTGCATTAACTCTGAATTACACACACAAGCAATCTTTAACTCCTCCCGATACAACTATGTCCCTAAAATAACTCAGTGGTACCTGAGTAGTTGTGCTTAGACTTAGTCTAAGCTTAGTGAGGAGTCACACTATACTTGTCATTCAATCCCAAGTGTTGTTCCACAAGATCTTGGGTAATATATTCTTTTTGATTCATTATTAATAATTGATAATAAACGTTGAAAATCTCAGTGTGTCTAAATTTTCATATCTTGTTTAATTGTGATTTTCTTTATACTTACTTCTGTCATGTGTCACTTTTAGTCTAAGATTTTTCATTTTACTAATTGTGAAACGGGAACAACAAGTGGTATCAGAGGAGGCTGATTTATAAAACTCTTTTTCAAGCCTCTCAAAAATGTTTTTAAAAGCAGGATCCAAACATGGCTGAAAGTGATGTGCCCCAACTTGTCGACAAAAAGGGTGGAGCCTATGCTGCTATTGCCCCTCAACTCAAAGTTGGTAAATTTAACAAATGGAAAAGGCGAATGCTTTGCTATTTGACTGGGATGGAACCTTACTACATTAAGTGTATTAATGAAGGTCCATTTATCCCAAAGACTGCTGAAGGTTTACCTAAAACTGAAGCTCAGTGGACTCAGGACGAGATAAGAGTGGTCAACCAGGACCAAAGGCTCAAAAGCATCATCATATCTTGTCTTCTTGATGATGTTATGAAGTCTGTCATTGGTTGTAGTACAGCTAAACAAACCTGGAATGACCTGGTCCACAGCTATGAAGGTCCCTCAGATACCACGGAAAACAGGATTATGGACCTGAAACTTGAGTATAATACCTTCAGGGCTAAAGACTCAGAAACTCTCTCTCAAACTTACACCCGGTATAAAACTTTGTTAAATGAATTGTCAAATGATGGTGTAAAGTTGTCCAAACATGAAATCAATGTTGGTTTTGCCAATAGTCTCCTTGAGAAGTGGTTGAATTTCTCTCAGGGACTTAGGAATGCTAATCATATTCAGAATCTTGAACTTCCTAAAATTTATGGGAAATTTGTCTATGAGGAAAACCTCGTCAACAGACGATACCCTGACTTGAAAAAGTCTCAGGAAGTCAAGAAGTCACTGACAACTACTTCAACACCAATTTCTACTTTTTTTTATTCAAACAATGTGGTTTAGGATTTTTAGGAAAATTCTGATGACGAGCCTGATGAGAGAACAAGCGAGGAGTACCTGAATGACTTGAACACTGAGTTTCAGGAAAGGGAACTCCTTGCTAACTCTAAAAGGTTTATAAGAAGGAACAAACGTTTTTCTAATGCTAAAGCTAATGAGGACACTGAGTGTTTTAAGTGTCACAAAAGGGTCATTTTACTAAAGACTGTTTTTCAAAAACTATCTATGAGCCATCTTACAAACCCTCAGGGTCAAACCAGTTTTTAGGTTTTAGCAAATTTCAACCAAAAGTCTATCAGTCTCATCAAAATTTCCAAAACAAGTCTGACCAAAACAAAGCTGTTGATTTTGAAGCTAAGTATAGGAAGGCCAAGGCAAAACTAGCATGAGGCCACTCCCTCTGAACAACAAACAACGTTAAATCTGTGCAGGGTAAAAACAAGGGCCTATTAGTTGAAGTCTTTGACTGGGATGAAGAGCCAGTCTCCTTAGATGATGAAATGGTGCAGGTCAGTGCACTGATGGCTCTCTCAGAAGAGGACAAGCTAGCTGTTGGAAAGAGTCAAGCTAGGAATGGTGAATGGGTCAATATCACAATGAAGAAGGTAAACATTTTCCTTTCTATGGATGATGATTCAGATTAGCAGTCTTTCATGAACTATATTAAAGTTGGCCTTAAGTTCGTAGAAGAGCAGAGATTAAATCTTTTTTCAAAATACAACAAGTTAAGTTTTGAATTAAACAAGTGTAGGGATGAACTGTGTTAATACAAATAAGCCGTAAAAACGTTTATTTATATTTTACGATCTTCTAAATGTTTTGTCGATAACAAACGTAACATCATTTTAACGAAACAAATAAAATACGTAAATGGTTTGAGCCAATAGTTTTCTAACACACTTACGTTTTCATATAAAATACTAAAACAAGTATAAGTGATTTTATGATTTAGTAATACATATGTACAACAACTAGTGTTTACATATTGGGAAAATACATACATAACTAGTATGTATTATAATGGGTAAAAACTACAACCCATGGAACATATTCATAACCCATGAAATTGACCCATACCCATTTGACTAGATACATTGCACCCATTAGGTACATTGTATCTAAATAAATACCCATGGATCAACCCATAACCCATGACCCATGACCCACAACCAAAATACCCATGGGCAAAGGGCGTCCCATGGATCCCTAGCATTACACTAGACGGATCCCTTGAGGGTGGGATCCGTGGAGCGAAGTGTTTCTCCTCTATAAATAGTGAGTCATTTCTTCCTTTTGGCTTGCCACTCTCACACATACTATCCCCAAGTATTGTAACTCTCTAACCACTGATCCTAAGGGATCTTTCTATATAGTTTGTCTTTTGTTTTTGTGTGATTCTCTAGGTTCCTCTTAAAGGCGAGATCACCACTTCTTGAAGTCGAGCAAGCTCAAGTCCATGAGTTGCCATGCTTCGTCATCATCAAGACTACTGAGGTTCTCTTGTTGATAGTTCTTTCTTCCTCCATAGAAGTGTTGTGTCGAAGGCATTAGTGAAGGATGCCGAAAGAGTCAAGACGAAAGCATTACTGAAAGGTGCTTAACGTTCGTGTCAAAAGCATTAGTGAAGAATGCTAAAGGAGTCAAGACGAAGGCATTAGTGAAAGGTGCCAAGCGTTCGTGTCAAGGGCATTAGTGAAAGATGCATGGGAGTCAAATCAAGTGGCATTAGTGAAGGATGCCAAGGTCGTATAATCGATGAGGTACATCGTTATACAAATAGTGATACCTTGTTTCTAAGGATGTTGATATCCTGGATGGTGTTGTAATAAGGAGTGGGTCTCCTTTGGGATTAGGTGTTGTGTAGTGTTGGGTAGTAGTTCCTCCATTGTAATAGAACTCGGTACTTAGCCTAGTACTGGATAAAGGGTAGGCGACGTTGTGTTAGGTGTGGTTCACCTTGGTGAAAGAACGCGGTGGTTAGCCTAGTACCGGAAAAAGAGTAGGCGACGTTGTGAAGGCTTCTCCGCCATAAGGAGTTGGTGTCGTGTTGTGATTACGAACTCTCGAGTAGGTGACTCGGGGAGTGGAGTAGGGCAAGGAAGGTGTCCTTGTAGCCGAACCACTATAAATACTCATGTCGTGGTTTTGTGCTTCTTACTCTTTATCTTTCATTGCATTCTTTATATATATATCTATCAACGTCCAACATACACATCTAAATAGATTGACATAAGTCGATCTAAATATTTTAAAACAAAGTTTTAATTGGTAAAACTATTCAACCCCCCTTCTAGTTTTCCACAATTGGCATCAGAGCTTCGTTACCAAGTTTCTTAGAGTATGTTGTACTTTAAAAACTTGATACGATTCGTGTATGTTTGAAAACTACAAAGAAGGAAATATTTTAAAACATTTTTTTTTCTTTCATGTTGGATATTGATATATTATTCTAACATATTCGTTTCAAGAAATCTTCATGCTAGGATCTCTCCAAAACCTTCATTTCTATTCAAAGATTAATGAAGTCAACTTTCAAGAAAGAGTCTAAAAGTAATCGCAACCTACTTACTCTAAGTACAAAGGATTACTTTAAGAGCTCATGAAGTATTTTTGGTCTCATGTCTTCACAAACCAAAATCAAGAGCATAGAGGTATGTTTACTCTTCAGTAGCTAGATTATATCTACATGAATATGTTAATACCATTCTTCTTATAAATGCTAGTCTTTCAAAAAGTCTCCTTTCACCACTTTCCCGACTCACTCATCATCGGGAATAGTATTTCTTTTGATCTCGTCAAACTAACGCCGTCGTCACAAATGGATTCTCGATAATTAAATCCCGTTGACCAAACATTATTTATTTTATTTTTTCCCCAAAACTATTTTTGTTCCATAAGCTATTTCATAACTTATAACAAAAATATTGCCAAACACCCTTTTTCTGTCTACAGTAGCCGGATCCCTCTAGTTGTACTAGCCGGATCCCTTATACAAGGGATCCGGGGGAACCGTGGGACAGAAAATAGCTATACGCTTTTGAAAACCATTACTGATCATTTTCCCTCTCCCCACAAAACACAAAAACGACTCAAGAACTGATTTCATCCTCACAGGACTCCATATCCTCAAGTACTCTTCTCTAGAACACCATTGTAATTAATTACACTAACATGTTCTAATTTTCATCATCCTCATCCTAGGGTTTATGGTTTCTCAATCAATTAATTTAATTAGGGTTTTCAAAATTGATCATTAAAAAGGGCTTTCACTCAACTAAGATTACATTGTGTTCATAACATTGTTAATATAAATCAAAACCATAAACCCATCTCAACAAATTTTGCCTAATTGGAATATTTGTGTTTCTAGGACCAACCATGCCTAAAGCCACTTAATAAGACCATCATGATACCGTCCATTACCTCACCCATTACTATCAGAAAGAAGGATTGTCAAAAACTGACCAAAAAGTCTTCAAAAGACTTGAAAAATGACTTATCCACGAAGGCCGTGTAGTTAAGGAATGTTTCCTTGAAGATACTGATATTCGTCAAGTCTTCTCGGCAATCAACTTTGATTGTCTTCTTGACATTGATGAACAAATTTGTCCGGTTTTCATCTTTGAATTCTACAAAAGCATTAGAATCATTCGAAACACCGATGATAGCATTTCAATCGCTTTCATTATCAATAAACAAAGCTTCACTCTACCCCTCAACACATTCGCTCAAATCCTTCGCATTCCTTGTAAAGGAATTTGTATGTACTCTCAAGATTGGGCAATTTCCTCTCAATCCTTTGCTCTTGATCCCAAACCAATATACCATACTCCTCTTGATGAACCCGAAACCGTTCGAGACACCATCTTCAAAATTAGAGCCGACCAATCCCGTCTCAACCGAAACAAAAAGCTCATTCATCGTGATCCCTTTCAAATGGAACTTTTCGAAATACACCCCATTTTTAGAAAATGGGAAGAAATTCTTAGGGAAAACGTCATTAGCCTAGTCTGTAACAAGGATCATCCAAATGCTTGCCTTGTGCAAATGATTTATTGTCTTATTCACCAAAAGCCATTCAATCTCGCCTATTACATTGTGAAGAGAATGGCCGGGGTATTCAAATTGCCAACATGGTACTTCCATATGGTATGCTCCTAACACGACTTTGTAAGTATGTTAGTGCATTGCAACCATCTCCTATCAACGATGATTATTTACTTTCCGATCACGTCATGGTACCTCTTACCAAACAACCCCCTAAACGGTTCATGGTCAATGGAAGAAAACCTAAGGCTCTCTCAGACTCCTCGGACGGAGAAGAAGAAGAAGATAAAGAAGAAATTGTAGAGTTTGATAGACTCATTTAGATCATTTTGAGCCTTAGGGTTTAACAATAACAATGATCATACGCAGCGGAACATAGAATAAAACATTAATTGTTATTGACACAAGGTTTCAATCACTATTACCTCCAATTATATTAATAACGAGGTTAACTAACACTAACTAACCCTAGACGTTTATAGGAACACGTCTAGATAACTAAACTACTAACTAAACTAATAACCTAGGCGTTTACAAGACTATACGCCTAGGACACACACACACACCTTTAAGTCGACTACATCTTGGACGACATGTATAAAGCCTACACCTATGTCCTCTTTATATACTAGAGTATTAGGGTTTACAAAATACTACAAAGGACTAATAAATAAAACTTCTTTTGCAAGAAAGTCCTTCCATCTTTTTGTAGGTTTCCTTCTTGTCGTATTAAGTCCCTCTTGTTTCATTCTTTTTGTCTTATCAACTCAAACATATAATTCCCAACAATCTTCCCCTAGTTGATAATGACAAAACCATTCTTGAACGAACTTCCCTAGACGAAGTAGAGAAATTGAGATCAGGGATCTCACCATGAATGAAACAAGTATGTCTTCCTTTGTCTTCCCCTTAATCCATGCTACACCACTCCAACATCTCTTCCCCTTTTTGTTATTATCCAAATAGGGAACGTATGCAAATAATGATCTTGACCACCACGAACCAATATCATACTTCCAATCTAAGCCGTCCAATGTTTCGAATTGCCCTCCAGGAAGAACACCAAAATGCCTACTAAAAATGAATCCAAAATAGTAGAAAACTCCAACTAGCAGTAGTAATAATGATCAACAGTAGTAAAAATCAAACACTTCCCCTTGAGTGGTGCATGAACATCAAATGATTCTTCAAATCTGTAAGCTCCTTGTAATGATCACTTGTGAAGAAAACCAAATATAACGAATTTGATGAAGAAGTAAAATAACCCAAACTTGCATCTTATGTCTTGTTTATCCACGTGACGTTGAACTTATAACGCTAATCAAAAATATAAGTAGATCGCAACCTCTTGACAAAATCCTCATCTACAATGAGACACTGAGCACTACAATGTAACTCCTTTAAGTGATAGTTAACTAAGTCTTCATCCATCCACCCCTTGACCTATGAAAACTAGATTTTGCAAGTCTTCGTCAACATCCTTTAAGCACGAACAAGTTACTTTTAAACGATTCCGCCGTTTAAAAATATAATAAGAACACGCATCCAAGAAAATCCACTTCATCTTCAAATAAGTGATAAATAATCGTCTTCGTAATCAATTAATTAATAAAAACAAAAAACGAGCCATTTAAAACCTTTAAGAACAAATTCTAAACTCCCTGTGTGTGTGAACCAATAACCTTTTGTGTGTGTAAAACCATCTCCATACCAACAGAGAACCAAAAAGTATGTACTATCCGATATCGACAAAAGCTTGCTTAGAAACAACATATATCGGATAATACTAGCAGTAGACAAATAATTTCTCGAACACCACTAGCAGTACAAAAATTCCAATGAGCAGTACTAATTATAAAGTCAGCAGTACTAACCATATCGATAGCAGTAGTAACGTACCACTAGCAGTATAAACCATGAACCGTAGTAATATTCTCGGTAATCAACATACCACTATCTCACATACCTTCTTTAATTACCACAATCGTAACCATATACCAACGTTCTTTAACCCAAATTATGTAAAGCTAATAATATCCTTAAACTAAAATAAGGATGTTTTACATTAAAACCAAAGTATATGGCAACCAAATAAAATTTTCATCATTCCTATAAATTAATTCCATGTAAACATGGTAATTAAAACATAGGTACAAATAAATCCAATCGACCCACATGTTGAGAACGTCATCATTCAGTGAAAAGAACCAATCAAAACTCTTTACCTTTTTAACAAAAATCAATTTAACACTGGTGAAGATACAAACGAATAATGTAATCGAGTTATGGAATAATAGAGATACGAACAACTTGTTGAGATCGTTAAAGAACTAGTTATACGAACCATGCATACCGTATATTTTAAACATGAGATTCAAAGTTCAAACGATAAAGGCATAATCAAAAACCTTAAAAATCCAATTTTCTAAAAAACGTCACCTTCCTTCAGCAGCAGTTTTCGACAAGTAATAACTTTCTATTGGAAAATCAGATCAACGATCCCTTCGGTGAAAACTTAGATTGATATATAAAGAGCGTCCACCAAAAATTTTGTCACGATCCAGCCGTTAACGAAAAATTTATTAGCTCTTGAAAATAGTGCTGCAGAAAAATACGAAACTTTTACATTCGAATTTTTTCATCTTTTTGCCATTCTTCTACCAATAAAACCTTGTGAATCCCTAGGTAACGAGCTCCCCAAGCTCTGATACCAATTGTGGAGTTTGATAGACTCCTTTAGATCGTTTTGAGCCTTAGGGTTTAACAATAACAATGATTATACGTAACGGAACATAGAATAAAACATTAATTGTTATTGACACAAGGTTTCAATCACTATTACCTCCAATTATATTAATAACGAGGTTAACTAACACTAACTAACCCTAGACGTTTATAGGAACACGTCTAGATAACTAAACTAATAACCTAGGCGTTTACAAGACTATACGCCTAGGACACACACACACCTTTAAGTCGACTACATCTTGGAAGACATGTATAAAACCTACACCTATGTCCTCTTTATATACTATAGGATTAAGGTTTACAAAATACTACAAAGGACTTATAAATAAAAATTCTTTTGCAAGCAAGTCCTTCCATCTTTTTTTAGATTTCCTTCTTGTCATATTAAGTCCCTCTTGTTTCATTCTTTTTGTCTTATCAACTCAAACGTATAATTCCCAACAAAGATGTCGACCCCGTAGCTTACATCGAATTGGAACCCTTTGTTTACTATTAACAACTTCCAACTATTCCAAACGAGACCGCGGAATTCAAACAATTAAGGGGTATGATTCAAAACCTAGCTCACTACGTCCCGAAGTCGGGAAAGAGGAAAAGAAAGGATTGACGAAAGAGACTATAAGACTATGCTTATTTTGAGACATTTGATCCATGTGTGAATGACTATGTTTTAGCACGGTTGTTTGTGTTTTCTTAGATATTATTGTTTCTACCATTAACTATGATATGCCGTATGTGATAACATGTTTACTTTGCTGTTCAGTTTAATGGTTATTAGTGTATATTGCTTGGTGCAAAATCTGCATTTGCTGTTGTAAGGGTTCTGATCTGCAAATTTCGGATCCCTTGTTTTAGCCTAGACGGATCCATTCTCTAAGGGAACCATGGGATCCGTGACTACAGATGAGCTATACAGATTTCCTTACATCAAAACAGCTCACTAGATCACTTCAAACTAGCCAACATAAGACCTTAGAACCAACTAAGTCTTCTTCAAAAATTTGATAGCTTCACATTCACCCATAGCTTACCTAGGATCTAGTTCAAAGTACTTTTTGATTTATCAAATCATCAAAACTCACCATATTTCCGCTTCAATACTCACACATTGCTTTTCACATCTCAAAACACTTAGGTGGATATATTGATCAATTTTAGGAAATTGTTTCTAGCCATCCTTATCTCAAAACGGGTCAAAAACTAGTTTTTCAATTCTTCTGATTTTTGAGGATTTTTCAAACTTCATCTCAAGTTTACATCTAATCTCTAGGATCATTTATTATAACTTGACACCATCAAAATTCTTAGTGTCATCCTTGAACATCCATTGGTAGTCACAAAGTCTCATTTTCCTTCCATAAAAGGCAATCATTAGCTACATCAATCATTACCCTTAAGTATTTAAGTACCTCTTCATTTAAGACACTCAGATGGACTGAAACACTCAAGATGGTATAGGCTTTAGACCTTAGAAACATCATTGTTACCCTCTCATAGCTGCTGAGAGCCGGATCCCTAGGATTAGCCTAGACGGATCCCTCAAAGGAGGGAACCGTGGGATCCGGGTGACAGATTATGTCAAATCTAATTAAAACAATCATTTCAAGCCCATCTTGCTAACTTGAACACTCCACCTCATCTTAATTGAGTCCCTAGATTAGTAAAATTCTAAAGTTGACTCTTGTGCATGCTAATCATCACATTCCTAAGAATCTTAGTGGCTTAAGTCTTAAATGCACTTGCCAAGTTCTTCCCTTTATAAGTCATCTTGCTAGAATCCCTTAGTCATCCAACACAACATAATTCTCAGCAATTAGAAACATCTTCTTTAGTCATTTCATCATGAGGAAAGCTCCTAGTATTAACTCATCCACCCAAGAACCACCCAAGAAACTTGCTCGGGTTATACACGAAGTTTCCTCAACCGAATCATCTTCGGTTAAGTCCACAAATGCTAGGATTTCCCCTACACCAACACAACCAATCAAACCAATCCCCAAGAGAATTGTTCCCACTAAAATACTATCACCAAACTCTACAATTCCTACTAAACCAAACACATCATTTTCAACCCAATCAACATCATTGGTGCCTAGAAAAATATCACTTACCACCTCACAATCATCTCCACATTCTTACAACTTAGAAGACTTACCCCCTAGGCCATCTCATCCTCCACCATTACCTACACACTCTTCACTAGAAAAGATTGTTCAACAAAACCAAAGTGTTGAATCAACACTTGCACCAATGTCAATCTCTCCATTTCCCTCTAATGGTCCATTTTGGATTACGAGGAGACATCAAAGTCAACTACCCGACCACATGGAAGTTGACACTTCCCTACCTCCACCATCAACCCTTGTTGAGCCACCACTTAATGTGCCTCCACAAATTCCTCCCTCATTTGAGGATCTTTAACCCACTTCACTTGAACCTCCGCTTCAAGACACTCAACCTTTACCACCATCCTTTCAAAACCATGACAAGGATTGCTATCACTGTCAACATGTTGAAAAGCTGATACATGAACTACGTGAAGAGCAACATTTCATGTTTTATCACCTCCTCGAACGTTTCGATGAGGTCAAAAAACCTTAACAACCATGAGCTTAGTCTCATGCTCAACTTAGAACGTTTAGGAATCCCATCTCATGTTTGATCATCCTTAAGCACATGGTTGCTTCTTAAGTTTAGGTCATCCATTAATATCAAATAGAATATGTATGGCTAAATCATTCTCTTAGTTTTAGAGATTTCTTGATTATCTCTTTGTTTATTGAATGATAACTTATTTGCCATATTGCTTTGAGTATATGTTAGTTGTTTGTATACATATCTAACTTTCATATTTAGCATTGTTTGGTATATCACCATTCTTTGAAAATCTGTCACCAGACAGACGGATCCCTGGAAATTGCCTAGAAGGATCCCACAAAGGAGGGAACCGTGGGATCCGTGCTACAGAAGAACAATTTTCTACTAACTTGAATTTTATTTGCAGGAAATTATGGACTATATACTTGTTTTCTAACCTTTATCTTGTAGATTTTCAAAATACACATGAAGACTTTGACATCTTAAGCTAGGGGGAGCTTTGTGTCAAACCATACATTGCAAAAATATTTGAAATATAATCCTTATTTAGATTACATTTCATGACATCCCATTGCAAAGGTGCAATCTTCAAGGGGGAGCATTTCCGTCACAAGGAGGAAACCATTTGCAAACAAAGTTGCAATGCATTAGCTTACTAGTTTTTATTTACTTGACGCCCTCACAAAGGGATGGACTCGTCAAGGGGGAGTTAAGACGAGAACTATTCTCGTCACTTGCTCTCTTTACATTTTTTCTCTTTTACATATTTTTCTTAAAAACAATGTGTTAGTTTCTTTTCGATGCTCTTTTTGTTTCGACAAAAAGGGGGAGAAGAAAGTAAAAACTCCAATTCGAACTTTTACGAATTTTAGTTTTTCCTTAAAATAATTTTATGTTTTGTCATCAACAAAAAGGGGGATATTGTTAATACAAATAAGCCGTAAAAACGTTTTTTTATATTTTACGATCTTCTAAATGTTTTGTCGATAACAAACGTAAAATCATTTTAACGAAACAAATAAAATACGTAAATGGTTTGAGCCAATAGTTTTCTAACACACTTACGTTTTCACATAAAACACTAAAATAAGTATAAGTGATTTTATGATTTAGTAATACATATGCACAACAACTAGTGTTTACATATTGGGCAAATATATACATAACTAGTATGTATTATAATGGGTAAAAACTACAACCCATGGAACATATTCATAACCCATGGTATTGACCCATACCCATTTGACTATATACATTGCACCCATTAAGTACATTGTATCTAAATAAATACCCATGGATCAAACCATAACCCATGACCTATGACCCACAACCAAAATACCCATGGGCAAAAAGGAGCGTCCCACGGATCCCTAGCATTACACTAGACGGATCCCTTGAGGGTGGGATCCGTGGGATCTGTGGAACAGTAAGTGTTTCTCCTCTATATATAGTAAGTCATTTCTTCCTTTTGGCTTGCCACTCACACACATACTTTCCCTAAGTATTGTAACTCTCTAACCACTGATCCTAAGGGATCTTTCTATATAGTTTGTCTTTTGTTTTCGTGTGATTCTCTTGGTTCCTCTTAAAGGCGAGATCACCACTTCTTGAAGTCGAGCAAGCTCAAGTCCATGAGTTGCCATGCTTCGTCATCATCAAGACTACTGAGGTTCTCTTGTTGATAGTTATTTCTTGCTCCATAGAAGTGTTGTGTCGAAGGCATTAGTGAAGGATGCCGAAAGAGTCAAGACGAAAGCATGAGTGAAAGGTGCTTAACGTCCGTGTCAAAAGCATTAGTGAAGAATGCTAAAGGAGTCAAGATCAAGGCATTAGTGAAAGGTGCCAAGCGTTCGTGTCAAGGGCATTAGTGAAAGATGCCTAGAAGGATGCCAAGGTCGTATAATCGATGAGGTGCATCATTATACAAATAGTGATATCTTGTTTCCAAGGATGTTGATATCCTTGATGGTGTTGTAATAAGGAGTGGGTCTCCTTTGGGATTAGGTGTTGTGTAGTGTTGGGTAGTAGTTCCTCCATTGTAATGGAACTCGGTACTTAGCCTAGTACCGGATAAAGGGTAGGCGACGTTGTATTAGGTGTGGTTCACCTTGGTGAAAAAACCCGGTGGTTAGCCTAGTACCGGAAAAAGAGTAGGCGACGTTGTGAACGCTTCTCCGCCATAAAGAGTTGGTGTCGTGTAGTGATTACGAACTCTCGAGTAGGTGACTCGGGGAGTGGAGTAGGGAAAGGAAGGTGTCCTTGTAGCCGAACCACTATAAATACTCGTGTTGTGGTTTTGTGCTTCTTACTCTTTATCTTTCATTACATTCTTTATATATCTATCTATCAACGTCCAACATACACATCTAAATAGATTGACATAAGTCGATCTAAATATTTTAAAACAAAGTTTTAATTGGTAAAACTATTCTACCCCCTTCTAGTTTTCCACAAACTGCTTCTTTTAAAACAAGCCAAGCTTGAGGCTGTTACACTGCAAATTAAAAACTCTGAATTAGTTAAAAGAAATCAGGCTCTTCAAAAAGAACTTAAAAAGGAAAAAGATATAACTGAAAGCTGGACTGCCAAAAATCCTAGAGTCTTTGACATTGTTCAAGCCCCCAGTAGAAAAAAAAGAATCATAGGTGAAGATCATCTCCCTGCTTCTCTCAGTGAAGACCAAAGTCTAAAACCATTTGTGTCTGCTTGCATGCTTTCCAAAAAGGAGTTAATGCCTAAGTCTAGTGATTGGGTTGAAAGGGTAAAACACGAGTAAGCTTCCAAATTTCGATTATGGAAGGATACTTAAGAGCATGCTTGGACTCCCTGATGTACCCAGTATTACTGAACACATCACTGAGTCTGAAGCTGAATCTCAAGCACCGCTTCCACCTCTGAAACCTCTTCAGGGTGTTGCACCTAGCTCTGAGCTTACTCCAATGCAATTCAACCCTCACTCACCAAAAGAAAGGTCTGGTCTTAGTAGAACCATTTTGAAAAGGCCAACAAAACCAACTCAATAAAATTCAGTCCCCACTGAGACTTTCACATCTTTAGTTCCTACTGAAGAAGACCAAATCCAACAACTAACTGAACTTGTCAGGAAATTGACTGATAAGATGAACTCTATTGAGAAAGATCCTGATTCAATAATCAAGGAACCTACGTCAACCTCCTCTAGTTCCTCAAAGTCAAAATCAAACACCAAACCCAAGCAGAAGTGTGATCTGTGCCATTAAACAAGCCATACCACTGATAATTGCTACAGAATCCTTTTTTGCATGATCTGCAAAAAGGAAGATCACAGAACTACTGACCACTTACATTATGTAAGTTCATTCAGTGAAGCAAGTCATACCAATTTTGGTCATCAGTATGCTTCATCTTCAAAGCAGGCTCACAGGCCTACAACAAAACCCTTTCCTCCTTGCCCACACTGTGGCTTCAATGATCATCATCCTGATGATTTCTTCATGAACACTTGCTGTGAAATATGTGGAAATCCAGCTCATGAGACATCTCAGCATGACAGAGTCATCCAAGCAAGGAGAAGTTCTAAACAACCCCGCATCACCGAGTATTCCTCAATTAGCAAATGAAAAAATAGTGGTAGCACATTGCACTCAACCACTGACCATGAATCAAATGCTAAGTTTAAGCAGACCATCAGACCCAAGCCCACTAGTAAGTGGGTCAACAAGATAAACTAATTCAGTTTACTATTTGTGCAGAGACACGCCAAGGAGCTTATTTGGCATCTGGATAGTTGATGTTCAAGGAGCCTATTTGAATAGAAAATACCCTAAGTGTTTAGATCCTTAAACACTAAGTCATTGAGCGCATAGTCACTCAGTGAGCTGTCTTCGGAATACTCAGTAAGAGACAAAGTAGAAGTCTTTCCACTCAGTAAGGCGGAACTTAAGGGGTGAAGACTGAGTCAAGAATAATAAGGTGGATTCAGTGAGTGATGAAAATAACTCACTGAATCCCAAAGCTCCTCACCAACTACTATCACTGAAGACAATACTGAAGACAAAGACTGAAGGCTGAAGTGACTGAAGAATGAGCGGGACAAGGAGGGATAAGTTTGAACAGATAAGACGAAGTCCTTATCAACCAAAGTCAAACTTTCCCTGGATCGCTAACTACCAGGCTCAGTGTCATCACTGACAAGAAGAAAGCAGCCTTGTCACTTACTCTAAATAGCCATTGTAAACAGAGACAAAATACATCAGTATTTTGTCTTCTTTAACCTGTCAATTTTTCCTTTAGGATATAGTTAGAAACCATACATGTATAAATAGCCATAAGAGTTGGAGTGAAAGTTTTTAAGCTTGTGCATTAACCGTGAATTACACACACAAGCAATCTTTAACTCCTCCCAATACAACTATGTCCCTGAGATAGCTTAGTGGTACCTGAGTAGTTATGCTTAGACTTAGTCTAAGCTTAGTGAGGAGTCACACTATACTTGTCATTCAATCCCAAGTGCTGTTCCGCAAGCACTTGGGTAATATATTATTTTTGATTCATTATTAATAAAGGATATAAACGTTGAAAATCTCAGTGTGTCTAAGTTTTCATATCTTGTTTAATTGTGATTTTCTTTATACTTACTTCAGTCATGTGTCACTTTTAGTCTAAGATTTGTCATTGTACTAATTGTGAAACGGGAACAACAGCTTTCAAAGCGTTTAAAGCTTTAACATTGCCTTTACTATTACATTTTTCTAACGAAATATCTAAAGTAGATGCAACATGATTCTTATTCGAATTCCTAAGATAATGTTCTACTTTTGGGCCTTCTAGTGTTCCACTCCTACGTTGCAAGATCCTATTCTTCTGTTTGATGCTCATAGGTTTTGATCTCTAGTAGTAGGGGCAATTATTCCTGTAGAAGTGGAAGGAAGCACATTAGTATCTTGAGGTTTGTCTATAGTGCTCTGCCTAGTAGTTGTATTGACTTTAAACATTTCAGGTGCAATCACATTTGTGTTACTAAACTTTTCTTTTTTCCATTTTAGCAAGTTTCTCTTTTAATTCAATGATGATGTGTTGTTGGTCTTGAATTTTTTCTTTTAATTGACTGGTCTCGTAGCACTTATTTCTATAAAACTCAATATGTGTATCGAGTTCTTTTGATGACTGACTACGTGTCTTTTTGAGAGAATCGAAAATTGTTTTGTATTCCTTTTTCATTTTTTCAATATCTTGTTCGTATTTGAAATTTTGACATTTCATTGACGCGTTTTCATCATCCAATTTTTAAAGTTTTGGCTACAAAGTGTTTTCAGAAGACTTGTTATCTTTATTTTGTAAAGCTAGCTCAAAATTAAGACTCTGAGCTTGACACCAATGAAGACGCCTTTTGAGTTCAGAAATTTCGTTTGACAGTTTACATTGAACATCATCATTTTGACTAAAACATTCTCTCATTTTCCTTTTTTAAAATCTCAATCTCTTGTTTCAACATTTCATTTTCCTCTTTTTAACTTTTGAGTTTTAGCATTGTTATCAACAATATGCACAGTATCACATGAAGAATAAATAGAAGACATAAACACAGACATAAGATCAGAACACAGAACATCTTCCAAGAGTCGTTTAACATCATTTCGAAGAATTTTGTTTTTTCTTTTCGTGTTGGAAATCGAGTTTTCAGTAGAATTGAAAGTGTTCATCATGGATGTTACTTCCTTTTGTAGTTCCCATTCCGAGTGTGTTGCATAGAGACGCAAATGTTTGACTTGAGGCAAAAATTTCGTTTGAAAATTTTGTCTTTATTCTCTTGCGTAAGCATATTGAAAAGTGAAAATTTTGATTTAAAAATTACGTTCAATTGTTCCAAAAGTTTAATGTCCTCCATAAACGTATCAAAATACCTAAGTACTAGACAACAGTTAGGAAGGTTTGGTAACGAATTACTTTCGCAAGAAGAAGGTAAAGGGTCATTAATTTGTGCAACTGGTTTAACGGGATCAACATTGGAAGAAGATTTATGAATTTCCAAAACATACCATGGTTGTTCTGATTTTTCTCTTTGAGGAACAAAGTGTTCATAAAGAGCAGGCAATTTTGAATAATCAAATGGTTTATTAAATTCTTTTTACTCATTTGTAATCGACTCTCGTCTTCCTATTCCCATTCTTCCTCACAATCATATACAATAACACGAACAATGGATGAATCTTCCAAACATTCAGCCCTATACAATTTTGGATTTTCTTTGAGAATTGTGTGTAGAAAACGTGGATTGTTGTATCCAAGGGCAAAACTTTTTGAGCTATCAGGATTTGGTATTAAAGTCAACATTTGTATTTGTTTAACTGAATCACTGGTATGTGCTAAAACACATACCTTTTCATTATCAAAACTGACCCAAAATAACCAAGAAAGAGCCGTTTATTGCTAATATTTGTTGTTTTCTTGAGTTTGTGCTTGTGCAGGTACGGATATGTCAAAACACACAAAAAGAAGCCAAATCAGACGAAAACCCGAGCACGAGAGATTAAGAGAGCTAAAGCTGAGCTGGAAGGTCAGAATTATGCATTTGTGAAGATTTTTATTCTCAGAGGATGATTTTTGGAAGATATGATCAAATTTGAAGAATTGTCGAATCAGGTCCACTGAACTTTGAGCATTTGGCGAGAATTTACCACTGAAGTTTCGAAGTTGCAAATTCAACCCTTGGATTATTTGAGAATGACAACAATGGCCCTTGGATAATATTTTCAGATTTACACTTATGGTCCCTGGATTTCCAGCTTTTGCACCTTTGGTCCTTGAAATACTAAATGAGTACTAGTCTAATCCTAAATCTAATCCAATATGCTAAGGCCCATCCACACAAACCCGGTCCAATAACCAACTCAAAACCCACGGTTTAAAGATCTCACCCGGTTTATAACTTACCCGGTATACCATTTGGACCCTGGTCAACCCCTCATAACCCGGTCAACTAAACTCGAAATATAATAAACAAATACCCCGCGCCAAATTTGCCCCCAAATTCCCCAGCTTAAGAACCCTAATTTGCCCTCACTCTCAATTGAACAAATTAAACCAATTAAGGGTATAACCGTACAATCACTGACACACCTGACATGTGCACAGTGCCAGGTCATCAATCTGTGTGCAACACTTCAAATACTCTTCTCTGATTGGTGGAAACAGCGTGGCATGTGCAAACCAAGGGTTGAGATCAAATGGGATTCGTAGAGGAATGATCAATGGCTCTAAATGCACTCAAAGAAGCACACATTTGCAAGTTCTAGATCCTTCCTTGGCCTCAAGCTCGCCTATATAAGGCCCTCTTATTTCACTTGTATTGATATGTAGAATTAAGTAGTTAATTTTAGTGTTTATTTCTGTTTTTAAATAGTTAAGTCAATTTGTATTGCATTTCTCAATTTGTAATCAGTTTTTATGTTAATGAAAGTTGATTTTTAAAAGTGAAATTTCTCATAATTGATTTATTACTGTTTTGATCAATCTCAGCTGCTTATTAGTTTATTATCAAGTTCCTTTAGCTTATCTCAGCATTTATTTTAGCTTGTTAAATATCAAATCAAAAATCACAAAAAAATCTAGAAAATACTTTAAAAAATAAAAAAATATGTCTAAATCAGTTTCAAAGCTTCATTAAGCTTTATTTCCTGTTTGACTAATCTTACATAAGCTCACTATAGCTTATTGTGGTTTAGTTTGGTTTCATACTCAGTTCTACATCAAAATTCAAAATCAAACAAATACAGTCAAAGCTAGTCAACTGTTAGATCATTCTTGAATTCTGGTGTATAATTGGAATGGTTGGATATGCAAGTGGAATTGGGTTGAAAATAGATCTGAATTGGGGTTAAATAGGAATAGATGTTACTGTTTCATTGATTTCAAGCCATAGTGGCTAGGACCTCATGTGAGTACTAATTTCTTTTAAAATCTGCTATCAGCTTAGAATTAGTTTAATCTGCTTCTATTGTTTTGATTTGTATTTACTTGATCATATTCTAGCTCTAGTTATCATAGTTAGTCCTAGTCATAGTGTTACTCTAGTTTTGCATTCTACATTTTAAATCAGCATTAGATAGATCATAATAGATTTAGTATAGTGTAGTTATTAAAATAGTTCAATTAAGTGATAATATAGCATACTAAATCTGGATATAACAAAGTTATAGATCAGAACTATGTTTTAGAGTTATAAGAACCAAATCAGTATCATAAACTAGTGTTTGGTATAGGTATCAATTTCGAGGTCTAGTACTTTTCAGTGGTTAGTCTCAGTTGTTTAAGTCTCATTCAGGTTTAGTATAGTCAATTCATTTAGTTATTTGCACATTAGAACTCAAAAAGTCAAAATTCCACTAAAATCTGTCTAAGTTGCATATTAGTTAGCGTTAGATCATCAAAACTTGCATATAGGCAGAGTAAGTAGTAAGTTAGCTTTCATTAGTTGTATTTCTTCATTTCATAACATTCTCAGTTAACAATTTGGATTCAAATCTCAGTTTAGTCAATATTGCACATCTGTCATATAAAGTCAAATATTGCTCAAAACAGTTTTTCACCAAACTAAGCTGAATTTTCATGTGCTAATCTTTGAGTTAAAACTATTGAGTTTTTAGGATAAACATCTTCAATTGGTCATGTTTTGAGAAACCATTTTTGTGGAATTTTTGTGATAATTCATAAGCTCCAAATAAGCCCCTTAATCAGCACAGATTTGCCCTGTGCACACTCAGCATTAACTGAGTTGTGCACAGGTTTCTTACAGAAGCTCTCAAGGCTTCAATATAGCTTATCCTTGCCTAAAAATTGGTTTGTGTAATCTCTGGTTGGTAGTTTCCAATTTATTGTTTCTGTTCCAGCTCACTAGATAAGCTGGTGCTTGAGCTTAAAGTAGGGCTTTAGTAGCTGTTTTGCTCTAGTGGATAGTTAGCATCAAAACTTGGTAGATTGCTTATTAGAGGTTAGAAGTAGTTGCAATAAGTTGCCTTAGAGTAGATTTAGCATATTATAGCTTCTGTAGATAATTGGTGCTCTTCTACAACTTGTAGCTTATTTTGTCTAGCTTATTCATAATCAGTTTACATTACAGCTTGTTATTCTTACACATAAGCATAGGTTTTGATATTTTTCCTAGGTTTAGAATAATATTTTAGATTTTCCATGAATTTTTCATAATTTTTAGACTTTGTTTGCTATTTTTCTTGATTTAAACTAGTTTTTAATACTTATTAAATAGCATTTAATTCGATTAAATCAGAAAAGGTTCCAAAAAAATAATTTTTCAATTTTCCTAGATTAAGAAAATTATAAAAAGCCAAAAAAATATTTTTCCAAATTTTTCCTAGTTTAATTTGTAATTTTTAGAATTTAAATTAGTTTAAATTAGTTTTTATTTCAAATAAATTCCAGAAAAATCATAAAAATTAATTTTAATTCTTAGTTAATTTTCTAATATCATTTTTAGTTAGAAAGTAATTTTAGATTATTTTTTAGGATTTAGATTAGACGTAGTTGCATTTTATTTGTGTTTCGTTCGCGTATTTAGGATTTCCCGTAGTGTAATTTCCCTTAATTGTTTTCCCATTCCCCGTAGTTTTAATATAAAATCATAAATCCAAAACATCAAGAATTTTAATGACAAACCAATAACGACGTTGCCCATTCACACCTCGTTGGGAAACGACTCGGATTTCCTAATCCGTATCACTATCACTCACGGGTTTTGATTCATTATCCTTTTTCCTAAAGGGATTTTAAATCATTCCTTGTGTTTATTTTTTATATCTATATTGTGGTTTTATCCATACACACACACCCCTAAACCTCAACGAATCAATCACCAGTTTTGTAAACAACGTTGCTAAAATCCTTTAATGTTTCTTCCAGTTTGACGATTTCATCAAGGTGAGAATCAATTCGTCTCCTAGACTTTTTCTTGTATTCAGAAAAGTTTGCTTGAAAAATTGACATCTCCAAATTTGATTTTGAAAGTTATGTTGTGAGATGTTCAAATTTGATTTGAGATAAATCATAAACTTTTCTTCTAATTTGTATAAATTAGAAGAATTTCTCACAGTCTAAATATTTCTCAAACTTATACAAGAGAGAGAAGCACTGAGTAATCCAGAAATCTTGAAGATGCTGAAGTAGATGCAAATCCGAAAGAAGTTCGAAAGTTAGGGTTTCACAAATCCGAAACTTGCAGTTTTCCGTCAAATCCGAAAGTTAGGGTTTCTGACATATCCGAAACTTGCGCAAAACTTTCAAAACGCTTAAATTTTACCAAGAACGCTTTTCTAACATGGTTTTCTTTTACAACTAAGCTTAAAAACACTAAAACTAGAAGAAAGTTGCAAACTTTAACGTTTTTACGAAAGTTTACACAAATCTGAAACTTGGTAATATCAAAATAATACGATGAGAAACCTAAATTTTTATCCACAATGTTTGAAAGTTTCTTGTTTAACAAGGTTTGTAACACTTATTTGTAATCAAAAGAGTATTAAAACTAAAGAAAAACAAGAAAGTACCCAAGTTTGTAAAAGAACGTGTAGGAAAAGTAAAAGTATGCTCCGAATATCAAACACAAAACACCTCTAAACCGTCTTCTAGCGATTGATACCACTTGTTTGGTCACCATATTGACATACATAAGCTTATCTTTAGAGAGAGAGAGAGAGAGAGAGAGAGAGAGAGAGAGAGGAACACTTATCAGAGAAAATGATTAAAAAGTAACTTGCAAAAATAAACCAACAACCTCACAAGTAAGGTTTACAATGTTTATATAGGCTCCAAAGGTAGGGCAACGCCTAGTGTGGAATCTTCTAGCATATACTACACGTTAACCAAGGCTCATGGGCTTGCTTCATGAGCCATGGGCTTAAAGTAACATACAAGCGTATTAACTTATGACACATTACATTACCTTATGACCGACACTTTAATAATTAATGATTACACATAATCCCAACACGTGATTTTGACGGTACAAATATGGTGAAAAAATGAGCCAATGAAGATGATGAAATGTATCACTAATCAGCATTGTGCTCTGATATCAATTATTGGATCATACATATAGTAATTGTGTGTTAGTGTATGTATTGTATGAGTTACAAAATAAACCAAATACCTCACTCCACTATTTATAGTGGTTAGGTGAAATACAAAAATTACATATTTAGTCCCGGAACGTTTTCTATAAAACTATATTCCTTATTCCTAACATAATTATTTCTTAATGCGTAAGCTAAAGATTATTAGTTCCACTCCACTTTTTCCCTCAATATATTTAGATCGGTTATAACTTTCTGACTCTGTGCACCGCTTTTGGTATTTTTTTATTTTTAACAAAACGTATTGTTACAAATGTAGCAATACGGTTTTAAGGCATAATTATATATTTAATTCGAATAATTTGTATATCTAATGGTTTATGCTTAGAAGTTAGAACTTAAAATGATGCAAAATTTGTGTAGGTGTGTTGAGAGTAGTGAGTAGTTATATGCTTCATGCTTGTGGAGGGTGGGTTATGATTAATATACAGACATTGAATATAATACATGTTCTAGTGTTTTATACCGTAGCCATTAGAGCACTAGGTGCCATGATAGAAGTTAAGTTATTTATTTTAGGTTCACAGGTGTCACATCACTATAACAAACTTTCACAACTAAGCCTCTCCCAATTCACAACAGACCTCAACTTACTCATTTAGGGCTCACCACTTACAAATTTATTTTTTTATTCAAATTTCCAAATAAACTAAATTCATTTCATTAAAAATTAAAATACATTACAACATAATAATATTACACGCAACTTAAAATTACGGTACGAAAAAAAAACGATACAGAGAAAAAAATACAACACATATTAATAATAGGAAACTTAAACATTTTACTCGTCATCGACATCGGCATCTTGATATTTTTTAATTATTTTTGCTTGTCTCTTTCGGATGATATCGGCTTTTACCGGGGTAGTAGTCATGTTGAGACCTAGCAGGAGAAACTTCATCTCCTTCATCTCTAACGCCCCTACTTCCTTCTCCCTCCTCGCCTCGTAACAAGCCATTTGAACGTCGGCTTTTTGCGAATATTTTTCGGATAATTGCCTCGAAAAAGTACTCGTTTGACTCCCATCGGAGCTCGCTCGCTCGTCGTTGAAGTCGACTTTTGTTTCTTTGCAACTCGACTCTTTCTGTCGACGTCTCTTTCGGGACGAGGTCGTTTGTCTGGGCCGAATATATCCTCGAGACATGTAATGTCTATCGGATTCTTAGCATCCCATTTCGGGTAATTTTTAAGATCTTCAAAGCGTGACCATACACGAACTCCTTCGCACCAAAGCGTTCTTCAAAGTTCTTCTTCGCATTTTCGAGATGATCGTGCTCATTTTCACTACTTATACGCTGCAAATGTTTATAAATAGCGTTGAATTTTTTGAAATCACCATTAATCCTCGTCCATTTACCCGTAATCATATTTTTGGTACGAGGGTCATCGGCAGTCTGAACGTTGAACATCTCCATAATGTAGTTCCAAAAGAAATCTTCGGAACGGTCATTTCCCATATCTTTGTCTTGCGAAATTTCTATCCAAATTTCCGAAAGTAACTTTTCTTCGGCCTTGATCCATTTCCTTTTCATAGTCTGGCCTACTGCTTTCACATCATCGTCATCGTCCACGGCCAAATCCATACCTTTGTTTGAATTTTTTTGCCTTGGTTTTTTTCCTCTACCTTTAGACGGTTCATGTGCTTGTGGTAATTTGAATTGAGAACCGGACGGTTGTGATTCAATTTGGGGTTGTGGTAGAGATAGATGAAACGTTGGAGGTTGTGACGGGTTAAAAAATTTTGGTGCCGGAAATCGTCCGGGAAAATTTGTGAATCCTTGTTGAAACGCATATTGTTGATTAAGTTAAATTTCTTGGGGATAAAATTGTTGCGTACCCTATAGCGAAGACGTGTTAGAATTTTGCGACCGGGGGGTAGACGGGTTAGACGAACCTTGTGTATTGTGGTGGGTTTGAATTGAGGAGGTTCGTGAAATAGCCTCCTTCATTCGGGTTTTGTTTTTTGTTTTTTGTTTTTTTTTTTAAGACTTAGAGATATAGAGAGTATAATGAAATATGTTGGTTGAATTGTAGTGAGAAAAATGTTAGTTTATGGTTTGGTATTTATACGGTGTGTTAAGTTTATTTTAAAAAAAAAGAAAAAAAAACAACGTTTGAAAACGACAGTATTTTTTCAAAATTCCATTTGCTCCAACGTGTACATTGTCAGATGTGAACCTCGCCGTGCAGACGACGAGGCTCACAACGGCGAGCGACGACGAAGGTAAACGATGTCATGGCGAGGCACGGCAAAAAAGACACGTGACACGGCAAGCCACGACGAAAACGACACCGGATACTCTTAGGCGACGTTTAGCATTTTCGTTCGAAAATACAATGAACATTCAACGTTGGTATATTTATAACAACTACTCTCTAATTGACATTTAACTACTAATCTATGACAACAACAAAAAAAGAAGTGACGTGTGTGACTTTTTCGTTAAAAGTTGATTATTCTTGTGGGGAGTAATAAGCATGATAACAAAAAAGAAGTGATGTCCGAAAGTACAATGAACATTCAAGAACATTGTTATGGGACATGTGATTTGCACACTCTTATAAATGATTTAAATATTTAAATTTTAAGTATTTAAATATTTATATTTTTATAAAATAAATATATAAATAAAATGTAAAAAATATAATTATTTAAACACACAAAATTTGAATGTCCTAATCATTTATGAAAGTGTGTAAATCATCTCCCACTATTATTAATAACAACGAATCTCAAATTGACATTTAAATACTAATCGATGACAACTCGACTAGTTGACTTAATAATGGAGGTCAATAATCGTCTGGGACGGAGTAAAAGAAACTACATAATGTGAAGTCTTCTTTAGGACCATACAATGATATAAACCTCCAAAATTGAAGAATAATCCAACGGTCCTACATGCATGATTTTCACACATAAAAGTATAAGATTACGATTAATAAAGGGATACACTATTGGAACCCTTCCTATGGAGTCACATCCATAGGGAATATTCCCTTTGTCCCTCCATTTTTTCAGTACAGCGCAGTTTTTTGTCAATTTCTGTTCCGTATTTCTGACAGTTTTAAGCGTTTGGCTTATTAAACTTTATATTCTGATTCCGCATTTTTCGGTTTATAGCTTTTGATAGAAACAAAATTATAAAAATAAAAAAAAAAAAAAAACAAAAAGGGGGGTCCCAATAAAAAACTAGGTACCGTCCCAATAACCCACCCCTACTTCCTTCTCCCTCCTCGCCTCGTAACAAGCCATTTGAACGTCGGCTTTTTGCGAATATTTTTCGGATAATTGCCTCGAAAAAGTACTCGTTTGACTCCCATCGGAGCTCGCTTCATTCGTCGTTGAAGTCGACTTTTGTTTCTTTGCACCTCGACTCTTTTGCCGACGTCTCTTTCGGGCGAGGTCGTTTGTGCTGGGCCTAATATATCCTCGAGACATGTAATGTCTATCGGATTCTCGGCATCCCATTTCGGGTAATTTTTAAGATCTTCAAAGCGTGACCATACACGAACTCCTTCGCACCAAAGCGTTCTTCAAAGTTCTTCTTCGCATTTTCGAGATGATCGTGCTCATTTTCACTACTTATACGCTGCAAATGTTTATAAATAGCGTTGAATTTTTTGAAATCACCATTAATCCTCGTCCATTTACCCGTAATCATATTTTTGGTACGAGGGTCATCGGCGATCACGAGCGTTGAACATCTCCATAATGTCGTTCAAAAGAAATCTTGAACGGTCATTTCCCATATCTTTGTCTTGCGAAATTTCTATCCAAATTTCCGAAAGTAACTTTTCTTCGGCCTTGATCCATTTCCTTTTCATAGTCGGCCTCACTGCTTTCACATCATCGTCATCATCCACGGCCAAATCCATACCTTTGTTTGATTTTTTGCCTTGGTTTTTTCCTCTACCTTTGGGCCGGTTCATGTCTTGTGGTACTTTGAATTGAGAACCGGACGGTTGTGATTCAATTTGGGGTTGTGGTAGAGATAGATGAAACGTTGGAGGTTGTGACGGGTTAAAAATTTTGGTGCTTAGGAAATGCGTCAGGAAAATTTGTGAATCCTTGTTGAAACGCATATTGTTGATTAAGATAAATTTCTTGGGGATTGAATTGTTGCGTGCACTACTATGGCGGCGGCGTGTTAGAATTTTGCGATAGGTAGGTAGCGGGTTAGAGCGAACCTTCTGTATTGTGGCTGGGTTTGAATTGAGGAGGTTAGTGAAATAGCCTCCTTCATTCGGTTTTTTTAAGACTTAGAGATATAGAGAGTATAATGAAATATGTTGGTTGAATTGTAGTGAGAAAAATGTTGGTTTATGGTTTGGTATTTATACGGTGTGTTAAGTTTATTTAAAAAAAAAAAGAAAAAAAAACAACGTTTGAAAACGATAGTATTTTTTCAAAATTCCATTTGCTCCAAGCGTGTACATTGTCGGATGTGAACCCGCCGTGACGCAGACGAGCGGCTCAAATTCCTTGGCGGCGCGACGACGAAGGTAACAGATGTCATGGCGAGGCCGGCAAAAAAGACACGTGACCGCGCAAGCCCACGCGGCCAACGACCGCCACCGGATGCTCTTAGGCGACGTTTAGCATTTTCGTTCGAAAATACAATGAACATTCAACGTTGGTATATTTATAACAACTACTCTCTAATTGACATTTAACTACTAATCTATGACAACAACAAAAAGAAGTGGCGTGTGTGACTTTTTAGTTAAAAGTTGATTATTCTTGTGGGGAGTAATAAGTATGATAACAAAAGAAGTGATGTCGAAAGTACAATGAACATTCAAAACATTGTTATGGGACGTGTGATTTCTGTATTTCTTATAAATGATTTAAATATTTAAATTTTAAGTATTTAAATATTTATATTTTTATAAAATAAATATATAAATAAAATGTAAAAAATATAATTATTTAAACACACAAAATTTGAATGTCCTAATCATTTATGGAAGTGTGTAAATAATCTCCCACTATTATTAATTACAACGAATCTCAAATTGACATTTAAATACTAATCTGTGACAACTCGACTAGTTGACTTAATAATGGAGGTCAATAATCGTCTGGGACGGAGTAAAAGAAACTACATAATGTGAAGTCTTCTTTAGGACCATACAATGATATAAACCTCCAAAATTGAAGAATAATCCAACGGTCCTACATGCATGATTTTCACACATAAAAGTATAAGATTACGATTAATAAAAGGATCTGTTATTGGAACGCTCACTGCATGGAGTAGCATCCAGTGGGAATATTCCACTTGTCCTCCATTTTTTCTGTACAGTATGATTTTTGTCGAGTTTACGTTCATATTTCTGACTGTTTTAAGGTTTTGGCTTATTAAACTTTATATTTCTGATTCAGCATTTTGAGGTTTATAAACTTTTGATAGAACAAAATTATAAAAATAAAAAAAACAAAAAACAAAAACTAGGGGGTCCCAATAAAAGCTAGGTACGCGGTCGATAATAGCTCACTTCCCCCTCCTCTTCGCCTCGTAACAAGCCATTTGAGCGTCGGCTTTTTGCGAATATTTTCGGATAATTGCCTCGAAAAAGTACTCGTTTGACTCCCATCGAACTTCGCTTCGCTCGTCGTTGAAGTCGACTTTTGTTTCTTTGCACCTCGACTCTTTCTGTCGGCGTCTCTTCGGGGACGAGGTCGTTTTATGGGCGAATATATCCTCGAGACATGTAATGTCTATCGGTTCTCGGCATCCCATTTGGGTAATTTTAAGATCTTCAAAGCGTGACCATACTGGCGAACTCCTTCGCACCAAAGCGTTCTTCAAAGTTCTTCTTCGCATTTTCGAGATGATCGTGCTCATTTTCACTACTTATACGCTGCAAATGTTTATAAATAGCGTTGAATTTTTTGAAATCACCATTAATCCTCGTCCATTTACCGTAATCATATTTTTGATACGAGGGTCATCGGCGATCTGAGCGTTGAACATCTCCATAATGTCGTTCAAAGAAATCTTGAGCGGTCATTTCCCATATCTTTGTCTTGCGAAATTTCTATCCAAATTTCCGAAAGTAACTTTTCTTCGGCCTTGATTTTCCTTTTCATGAGTCGGCCTCTTGCTTTCACATCGTCATATCGTCGCGGCGAAATCCATACCTTTGTTTGATTTTTTGCCTTGGTTTTTTCTCTACCTTTGGGCGGTTCATGTGCTTGTGGTACTTTGAATTGAGAAGGGCGGTTGTGATTCAATTTGGGGTTGTGGTAGAGATAGATGAAAGCGTTGGAGGTTGTGGCGGGTTAAAAATTGGTCAGGAAATCGTCAGGGAAAATTTGTGAATCCTTGTTGAAACGCATATTGTTGATAAAGATAAATTTCTTGGGGATTGAATTGTGCGTTACCCTATGGCGGCGGCGTGTTAGAATTTTGTAGGGGAGGGGGGGTAGATGGGTTAGACGAACCTTCTGTATTGTGGTGGGTTTGAATTGAGGAGGTTCGTGAAATAGCCTCCTTCATTCATGTTTTTTAAGACTTACAGATATAGAGAGTATAATGAAATATGTTGGTTGAATTGTAGTGAGAAAAATGTTGGTTTATGGTTTGGTATTTATACGGTGTGTTAAGTTTATTTAAAAAAAAAACAAAAAAAAAAAACAACGTTTGAAAACGATAGTATTTTTTCAAAATTCGATTTGCTCCAACGTGTACATTGTCATATGTGAACCTCGCGTCGCGACGGCAGAGGCTCAACGAGAGATCGACGGCGAAGGTAAGATGTCATGAGGGCGCGGCAAAAGACGTGACACAGCGACCGCGAAAGCGACAGGATGCTCTTAGGCGACGTTTAGCATTTTCGTTCGAAAATACAATGAACATTCAACGTTGGTATATTTATAACAACTACTCTCTAATTGACATTTAACTACTAATCTATGACAACAACAAAAAGTGGCGTGTGTGACTTTTTAGTTAAAGTTGATTATTCTTGTGGGGAGTAATAAGCATGATAACAAAAAAGAAGTGATGTCCGAAAGTACAATGAACATTCAAGAACATTGTTATGGGACGTGTGATTTCTTGTACTTCTTATAAATGATTTAAATATTTAAATTTTAAGTATTTAAATATTTATATTTTATAAAATAAATATATAAATAAAATGTAAAAAATATAATTATTTAAACACACAAAATTTGAATGTCTGTCATTTATGGAAGTGTGTAAATCATCTCCCACTATTATTAATAACAACGAATCTCAAATTGACATTTAAATACTAATCTATGACAACTCGACTAGTTGACTTAATAATGGGGGTCAATAATCGTCTGGGACGGAGTAAAAGAAACTACTTAACCTGAAGTCTTCTTTAGGACCATACAATGATATAAACCTCCAAAATTGAAGAATAATCCAACGGTCCTACATGCATGATTTTCACACATAAAAGTATAAGATTACGATTAATAAAGGGATACACTTATTGGAGCACCACTTGTGGAGTCACATCCATAGGGAATATTCCCTTTGTCCCTCCTTTTTGATCTGTGTTGATTTTTTTGGGTTTATGTCGGTATTTACATTTGTTTTAAGGTTTGAGCACATTAAACTTTATATTCTGATTCGCATTTAGGGTTTATAGGCTTTTTGATATAAACAAAATTATAAAAATAAAAAATAAATAAAAAACAAAAACGAAAAACTAGGGGGTCCCAATAAAAACCAGAGTCGTCGCAATAACTTGCCTACTTCCTTCTCCTCCTCGCCTCGTAACAAGCCATTTGAGCGTCGGCTTTTCGAATATTAGGATAATTGCCTCCGAAAAGTACTCGTTTGACTCCCATCGGAGCTTCGCTTTCGTCGTTGAAGTCGACTTTTGTTTCTTTGCCTTCGACTCTTTTCATCGGCGTCTCTTTCGGGGCGAGGTCGTTTATGCGGGCGAATATATCCTCGAGACATGTAATGTCTATCAGTTCTCGCATCCCATTTCGGGTAATTTTTAAGATCTTCAAAGCGTGACCATACACGAACTCCTTACACCAGCGTTCTTCAAAGTTCTTCTTGCATTTTCGAGATGATCGTGCTCATTTTCACTACTTATCTGCTGCAAATGTTTATAAATAGCGTTGAATTTTTGAAATCACCATTAATCCTCGTCCATTTACCGTAATCATATTTTTGATGCGAGGGTCATCGGCGGTCACGAGCGTTGAACATCTCCATAATGTCGTTCCAAAGAAATCTTGGAACGGTCATTTCCCATATCTTTGTCTTGCGAAATTTCTATCCAAATTTCCGAAAGTAACTTTTCTTCGGCCTTGATCCATTTCCTTTTCATAGTCACGCCTCACTGCTTTCACATCATCGTCATCGTCCCGGAAATCCATACCTTTGTTTGATTTTTTTGCCTTGGTTTTCTTCCTACCTGGGCGGTTCATGTGCTTGTGGTAATTTGAATTGAGAACCGGACGGTTGTGATTCAATTTGGGGTTGTGGTAGAGATAGATGAAACGTTGGAGGTTGTGAGGTTAAAAATTTTGGTCTGGGAAATGCGTCGGAAAATTTGTGAATCCTTGTTGAAACGCATATTGTTGATTAAGATAAATTTCTTGGGGATTGAATTGTTGCGTACCCTATAGCGACGACGTGTTAGAATTTTGCGACCGGGGGTAGGCGGGTTGAACGACCTTGTGTGTATTGTGGTGGGTTTGAATTGAGGAGGTTAGGTGAAAATAGCCTCCTTTTTTTTCGTTTTAAGACTTAGAGATATAGAGAGTATAATGAAATATGTTGGTTGAATTGTAGTGAGAAAAATGTTGGTTTATGGTTTGGTATTTATACGGTGTGTTAAGTTTATTTAAAAAAGAAAAAAACAACGTTTGAAAACAGCAGTATTTTTCAAAATTCCATTTGCTCCAACGTGTACATTGTCGAGATGTGAACCGCCGCCGTGGGGAGCGGCGAGGCTCACAACGGCGACGGCGAAGGTAACCGATGTCATGGCGAGGCCGCGGCAAAAGACACGTGACCGCGGCAAGCCACGGCAAGCGACCGGATGCTCTTAGGCGACGTTTAGCATTTTCGTTCGAAAATACAATGAACATTCAACGTTGGTATATTTATAACAACTACTCTCTAATTGACATTTAACTGCTAATCTATGACAACAACAAAAAAAGAAGTGACACGGCCAAATCCATACCTTTGTTTGATTTTTTTTGCCTTGGTTTTCTTCCTCTACCTTTGGACGGTTCATGTGCTTGTGGTACTTTGAATTGAGCAGGACGGTTGTGATTCAATTTGGGGTTGTGGTAGAGATAGATGAAGCGTTGGAGGTTGTGGCGGGTTAAAATTTTGGTCAGGATATCGTCAGGAAAATTGTGAATCCTTGTTGAAACGCATATTGTTGATTAAGATAAATTTCTTGGGGATTGAATTGTTGCGTACCCTATAGCGGCGGCGTGTTAGAATTTTGCGGCCGGGGGTAGGCGGGTTAAGACGAACCTTGTGTATTGTGGTGGGTTTGAATTGAGGAGGTTAGGTAAGAAATAGCCTCCTTCATTCGGTTGTTTTAAGACTTAGAGATATAGAATTATAATGAAATATGTTGGTTGAATTGTAGTGAGAAAAATGTTGGTTTATGGTTTGGTATTTATACGGTGTGTTAAGTTTATTTAAAAAAGAAAAAAACAACGTTTGAAAGCAGCGGTATTTTTCAAAATTCCATTTGCTCCAGCGTGTACATTGTCGGATGTGAACCTCGCCGTCGCGGGGCAGCGAGGCTCTTGGCGGCGACGGCAGTGCTTGATGTCATGGCGAGGCGCGGCAAAAGAACCTGCGCATTGACCGCGGCAAACTGACAGCATGCCAGGATGCTCTTAGGCGTTTAGCATTTTCGTTCGAAAATACAATGAACATTCAGCGTTGGTATATTTATAACAACTACTCTAATGACATTTAACTACTAATCTATGACAAACAAAAGAAGTGGCGTGTGTGACTTTTTCGTTAAAAGTTGATTATTCTTGTGGGGAGTAATAAGTATGATAACAAAAAGAAGTGATGTCAGAAGTCATATGAACATTCAAAACATTGTTATGGGACGTGTGATTTCTGTATTTCTTATAAATGATTTAAATATTTAAATTTTAAGTATTTAAATATTTATATTTTATAAAATAAATATATAAATAAAATGTAAAAAATATAATTATTTAAACACACATGAAATTTGAATGTCTGTCGTTTATGGAAGTGTGTAAATAATCTCCCACTATTATTAATTACAACGAATCTCAAATTGACATTTAAATACTAATCTGTGACAACTCGACTAGTTGACTTAATAATGGAGGTCAATAATCGTCTGGGACGGAGTAAAAGAAACTACATAATGTGAAGTCTTCTTTAGGACCATACAATGATATAAACCTCCAAAATTGAAGAATAATCCAACGGTCCTACATGCATGATTTTCACACATAAAAGTATAAGATTACAATTAATAAAGGGATACACTATTGGAACCCTCCCTATGGAGTCAGCGTAATAGGAATATTCACTTTTCACTTAGTTTTCGATGCAGTAGCGGTTTTTTGTCGATTCGTTAGTATTTAAAGCGGTTTTAAGCGTTTGGCTTATTAAACTTTATATTCTGATTCAGCATTTTAGGGTTTATAGCTTTATATAAACAAAATTATAAAAATAAAAAAATAAAAAAATAAAAAAAACAAAAACTAGGGGGGTCGATAAAAGCTGATGCAGTCTAGCGCCCTCCTTCTACCTCACTTAGCCTGCGTATCGCCAATTTGAGCGTCGGAACTTTGCGAATATTTTTCATAATTGCCCGAAAAGTCTCCGTTTGACTCCCATGAGCTCGCTTCGCTCGTCGTTGAAGTCGACTTTTGTTTCTTTTCAACTCGACTCTACGTCGAGCGTCTCTTTCGGGAGACGGTCGTTTATGCGGGCGAATATATCCTCGAGACATGTAATGTCTATCGGTTCTCGGCATCCCATTTGGGTAATTTTAAGATCTTCAAAGCGTGACCATACCACGAACTCCTTCGCGCAAAGCGTTCTTCAAGTTCTTCTTCGCATTTTGAGATGATGCGTGCTCATTTTCACTACTTATCTGCTGCAAATGTTTATAAATAGCGTTGAATTTTTTGAAATCACCATTAATCCTCGTCCATTTACCCGTAATCATATTTTTTAGTGCGAGGGTCATTGCGGCGTCTGAGCGTTGAACATCTTAATGTGGTTCCAAAAGAAATCTTGAGACGGTCATTTCCCATATCTTTGTCTTGCGAAATTTCTATCCAAATTTCCGAAAGTAACTTTTCTTCGGCCTTGATCCATTTCCTTTTCATAATGCGGCTCTTCTTTTCACATCGTCATCATCGTCCACGGCCAAATCCATACCTTTGTTTGAATTTTTGCCTTGGTTTTTTTCCTCTACCTTTAGACGGTTCATGTGCTTGTGGTAATTTGAATTGAGAACCGGACGGTTGTGATTCAATTTGGGGTTGTGGTAGAGATAGATGAAACGTTGGAGGTTGTGACGGGTTAAAAAATTTTAGTCAGGAAATCGTCAGGAAAATTTAGAATCCTTGTTGAAGCATATTGTTGATTAAGATAAATTTCTTGGGATAAAATTGTTGCGTACCCTATAACGGCGATGTTAGAATTTTGCGGCCCAGGGGTAGGCGGGTTAAACCGAACACTTCTTATTGTGGTGGGTTTGAATTGAGGAGGTTAGTGAAATAGCCTCCTCATTTTTTAAGACTTTCTGAATATAGAGTATAATGAAATATGTTGGTTGAATTGTAGTGAGAAAAATGTTGGTTTATGGTTTGGTATTATTTCACGGTGTGTTAAGTTTATTTAAAAAAAAAGAAAAAAACAACGTTTGAAAGCGATAGTATTTTTCAAAATCGATTTGCTCCGCGTGTACATTGTCGGATGTGAACGCCGTCGTGACGGCGAGACATGGCGATCGGCAACGAAGGTAACGATGTCATGGCGGGAGCGCAGCAAAAGACACGTGTGCGGCGGCGAAGCGACACGGATGCTCTTAGGCGACGTTTAGCATTTGATTCGAAAATACAATGAACATTCAACGTTGGTATATTTATAACAACTACTCTCTAATTGACATTTAACTACTAATCTATGACAACAACAAAAAAAGAAGTGACGTGTGTGACTTTTTCGTTAAAAGTTGATTATTCTTGTGGGGAGTAATAAGCATGATAACAAAAAAGAAGTGATGTCGAAAGATGAACATTCAAAACATTGTTATGAGGACATGTGATTTCTGTATCTCTTATAAATGATTTAAATATTTAAATTTTAAGTATTTAAATATTTATATTTTATAAAATAAATATATAAATAAAATGTAAAAAATATAATTATTTAAACACACAAAATTGAATGTCTGTCATTTATGGAAGTGTGTAAATCATCTCCCACTATTATTAATAACAACGAATCTCAAATTGACATTTAAATACTAATCTATGACAACTCGACTAGTTGACTTAATAATGGGGGTCAATAATCGTCTGGGACGGAGTAAAAGAAACTACTTAACCTGAAGTCTTCTTTAGGACCATACAATGATATAAACCTCCAAAATTGAAGAATAATCCAACGGTCCTACATGCATGATTTTCACACATAAAAGTATAAGATTACGATTAATAAAGGGATACACTATTGGAACCCTCCCTATGGAGTCACATCCATAGGGAATATTCCTTTGTCCTCCATTTTTCGTCTGTGTGAGTTTTTATCGAGTTTGTTGTATTTCATTTTTAAGGTTTTGGCTTAAAACTTTATATTCTGATTCAGCATTTTCGAGGTTTATAGCTTTTGATATAAACAAAATTATAAAATAAAAAATAAATAAAAAAACAAAAAAAAAAAAAGTCCCGATAAAAACTAGGTACCGTCGATAAGCCAACTCTTCTTACTCCTCTATACCTCCGTAACAAGCCATTTGAGCGTCGGCTTGCGAATATTTTTCGGATAATTGCCTCGAAAAGTACTCGTTTGACTCCCTATCAGTTTCGCTGTTCGTCGTTGAAGTGTTTTGTTTCTTTGCAATTCGACTCTTCGTAAACGTCTCTTTCGGGACGAGGTCGTTTATGCGGGCGATATATCCTCGAGACATGTAATGTCTATCGGATTCTCGACATCCCATTTCGGGTAATTTTAAGATCTTCAAAGCGTGACCATACACGACTCCCGCGCTGGCGTTCTTCAAATTCTTCGCATTTTCGAGATGATGGTGCTCATTTTCACTACTTATCTGCTGCAAATGTTTATAAATAAGCGTTGAATTTTTGAAATCACCATTAATCCCGTCCATTTACCCGTAATCATATTTTTGATACGAGGGTCATCGGCGTCCGAGCGTTGAACATCTCCATAATGTAGTTCCAAAAGAAATCTTGAACGGTCATTTCAATATCTTTGTCTTCTTGAAATTTCTATCCAATTCCGAAAGTAACTTTCTTGACGCCTGATCCATTTCCTTTTCATGAGTGCGGCTTTCCTTTCACTGTCATTAAAATCATCGTCGCGGCCAATCCATACCTTTGTTTGATTTTTGCCTTGGTTTTTTCTACACTTTGGACGGTTCATGTGCTTGTGGTACTTTGAATTGAGAGCAGGACGGTTGTGATTCAATTTGGGGTTGTGGTAGAGATAGATGAAGCGTTGGAGGTTGTGGCGGGTTAAAAATTTTGGTCTTAGAAATCGTCCAGGAAAATTTGTGAATCCTTGTTGAAGCAGCATATTGTTGATTAAGATAAATTTCTTGGGGATTGAATTGTTCGTACCCTATAGCGGCGGCGTGTTAGAATTTTTCGCGGTAGGCGGGTTGAGCGGAACTTTGTGTATTGTGGTGGGTTTGAATTGAGGAGGTTCGTGAAATAGCCTCCTTCGTTTTTTTTTTAAGACTTAGAGATATAGAGAGTATAATGAAATATGTTGGTTGAATTGTAGTGAGAAAAATGTTGGTTTATGGTTTGGTATTTATACGGTGTGTTAAGTTTATTTTAAAATAAAAGAAAAAAAAAACAACGTTTGAAAACGACAGTATTTTTTCAAAATTCCATTTGCTCCAAGCGTGTACATTGTCGGATGTGAACCTCGCGTCGCGACGGCGAGGCTCATAGGCGGACGGCAGTGAGGAGTAATGTGGCGTAGCGGCAAAAAGACGCGTGACACAGCGGCCAGCGACCGGATGCTCTTGGCGGCGTTTAGCATTTTCGTTCGAAAATACAATGAACATTCAACGTTGGTATATTTATAACAACTACTCTCTAATTGACATTTAACTACTAATCTATGACAACAACAAAAGAAGTGGCGTGTGTGACTTTTAGTTTAAAAGTTGATTATTCTTGTGGGGAGTAATAAGTATGATAACAAAAAGAAGTGATGTCGAGAGAATCAATGAACATTAAAAACATTGTTATGGGACATGTGATTTCTGTACTCTTATAAATGATTTAAATATTTAAATTTTAAGTATTTAAATATTTATATTTTATAAAATAAATATATAAATAAAATGTAAAAATATAATTATTTAAGCACAAAATTTGAATGTCTGTCGTTTATGGAAGTGTGTAAATAATCTCCCACTATTATTAATTACAACGAATCTCAAATTGACATTTAAATACTAATCTGTGACAACTCGACTAGTTGACTTAATAATGGAGGTCAATAATCGTCTGGGACGGAGTAAAAGAAACTACATAATGTGAAGTCTTCTTTAGGACCATACAATGATATAAACCTCCAAAATTGAAGAATAATCCAACGGTCCTACATGCATGATTTTCACACATAAAAGTATAAGATTACGATTAATAAAGGGATCTTTATTGGAGCCTCCACTGGAGTCAGCATGTAGGGAATATTCCTTTCCTCCTGTTTTTTGGTACAGTATGTTTTTGTCAATTTACATTAGTATTTACGGCAGTTTTAAGCGTTTGGCTTATTAAACTTTATATTTCTGATTCGCATTTTCGGTTTACTTTTTGATATAAACAAAATTGAAAATAAAAATAAAAATAAAAAAAAAAAAAACTAGGGTCCCAATAAAAACGGAGTCGTCCGATAACCGCCCCTTCTTCTCCTCTCCGCGCACCGTAACAAGCCATTTGAGCGTCGGGCGCGTATTTTTCGGATAATTGCCTCGAAAAGTACTCGTTTGACTCCCATGAACTCGCTTCGCTCGTCGTTGAAGTCGACTTTTGTTTCTTCTGCAACTTCGACTCTTTACTCGGCGTCTCTTCGGGGCGAGGTCGTTTATGCGGTAGATATCCCGAGACATGTAATGTCTATGGATTCTTAGCATCCCATTTCGGTAATTTTAATCTTCAAAGCGTGACCATACACGAACTCCGCCGCAGGCGTTCTTCAAAGTTCTTCTTCGCATTTTCGAGATGATGCGTGCTCATTTCACTACTTATCGCTGCAAATGTTTATAAATAGCGTTGAATTTTTGAAATCACCATTAATCCTCGTCCATTTACGGTAATCATATTTTTGAATGCGAGGGTCCAATCTGAGCGTTGAACATCTCCATAATGTCGTTCCAAAGAAATCTTCGAGCGGTCATTTCCATATCTTTGTCTGCGAAATTTCTATCAAATTTCGAAAGTAACTTTTCTTGGCCTTGATCCATTTCCTTTTCATACGGCTACTGCTTTCACATCGTCATATCGTCCGGCCAAATCCATACCTTTGTTTGAATTTTTTTGCCTTGGTTTTTTTCCTCTACCTTTAGACGGTTCATGTGCTTGTGGTAATTTGAATTGAGAACCGGACGGTTGTGATTCAATTTGGGGTTGTGGTAGAGATAGATGAAACGTTGGAGGTTGTGACGGGTTAAAAATTTTGGTCGCGGGAAATCGTCAGGAAAATTTGTGAATCCTTGTTGAAACGCATATTGTTGATTAAGATAAATTTCTTGGGGATAAAATTGTTGCGTACCCTATGGCGACGACGTGTTAGAATTTTGCTGCGACGGGGGTAGGCGGGTTAGGCGACCTTACGTATTGTGGTGGGTTTGAATTGAGGAGGTTAGAAATAAACTCCCATTCGGGTTTTTTTTTTAAGACTTAGAGATATAGAGTATAATGAAATATGTTGGTTGAATTGTGAGAGAAAATGTTGGTTTATGGTTTGGTATTTATACGGTGTGTTAAGTTTATTTAAAAAAGGAAAAAAAACAACGTTTGAAAGCGATAGTATTTTTCAAAATTCCATTTGCTCCAACGTGTACATTGTCGGATGTGAACCTCGCCGTGCTGACGGCGAGGCTCTAGCGCCGGCGGCGACACGAAGGTAAGATGTCATGGCGAGCGGCAAAAAGACGCGTGACCAACGCGGCAACGACAGGATACTCTTGGCGGCGTTTAGCATTTTGGTTCGAAAATACAATGAACATTCAACGTTGGTATATTTATAACAACTACTCTCTAATTGACATTTAACTACTAATCTATGACAACAACAAAAAGTGGCGTGTGTGACTTTTTCGTTAAAGTTGATTATTCTTGTGGGGAGTAATAAGCATGATAACAAAAAGAAGTGATGTCGAAAGTACAATGAACATTCAAGAACATTGTTATGGGACACGTATGATTTCTTGTCTTATAAATGATTTAAATATTTAAATTTTAAGTATTTAAATATTTATATTTTTATAAAATAAATATATAAATAAAATGTAAAAAATATAATTATTTAAACACACAAAATTTGAATGTCCTAATCATTTATGGAAGTGTGTAAATCATCTCCCACTATTATTAATAACAACGAATCTCAAATTGACATTTAAATACTAATCTATGACAACTCGACTAGTTGACTTAATAATGGAGGTCAATAATCGTCTGGGACGGAGTAAAAGAAACTACTTAACGTGAAGTCTTCTTTAGGACCATACAATGATATAAACCTCCAAAATTGAAGAATAATCCAACGGTCCTACATGCATGATTTTCACACATAAAAGTATAAGATTACGATTAATAAAGGGATACTATTGTGGGCACTTCATGGAGTCACATGTAGGGAATATTACTTTGTCCTCCATTTTTTTAGTACATTAGATTTTTGTCGGTTTGCTTCGTATTTCTGCAGTTTTAAGCGTTTGGCTTATTAAACTTTATATTCTGATTCATTTTGGTTTATAGCTTTTGATATAAACAAAATTATAAAAATAAAAATAAAAAACAAAAAAACAAGGGGTAGGCCAATAGCTGATGCGTCCCGATAGCACTTTTCCACTTCCTACCCTAACCGCCCGTAACAAGCTTTGAGCGTCGGCTTTTGCGAATATTTTTGGATAATTGCCTCGAAAAGTACTGCGTTTGACTCCCTGTCAATTTCGCTTCGCTTCGTCGTTGAAGTCGACTTTTGTTTCTTTGCAACTCGACTCTTTACGTCGGCGTCTCTTCGGGGACGAGTCGTTTATGCGGGCGAATATATCCTCGAGACATGTAATGTCTATCGGTTCTCGGCATCCCATTTGGGTAATTTTAAGATCTTCAAAGCGTGACCATACACGAACTCCTTCGCACCAAAGCGTTCTTCAAAGTTCTTCTTCGCATTTTCGAGATGATCGTGCTCATTTTCACTACTTATACGCTGTTTATAAATAGCGTTGAATTTTTGAAATCACCATTAATCCTCGTCCATTTACGTAATCATATTTTTGATGCGAGGGTCATCGGCAGATCGAGCGTTGAACATCTCCGTAATAATGGTTCCAAAAGAAATCTTCGCGGCCATTTCCCATATCTTTGTCTTGCGAAATTTCTATCCAAATTTCCGAAAGTAACTTTTCTTCGGCCTTGATCCATTTCCTTTTCATAGTCGGCCCTCACGCTTTCACATCATCATGCGCGGCCCGAATCCATACCTTTGTTTGATTTTTTTTGCCTTGGTTTTTTTCCTCTACCTTTGGACGGTTCATGTGCTTGTGGTACTTTGAATTGAAGCAGGACGGTTGTGATTCAATTTGGGGTTGTGGTAGAGATAGATGAAGCGTTGGAGGTTGTGGCGGGTTAAAAAATTTGGTGCAGGAAATCGTCAGGGAAAATTTGTGAATCCTTGTTAAGCATATTGTTGATTAAGTTAAATTTCTTGGGGATTGAATGTGCATTACCCTATGGAAGCGTGTTAGAATTTTGTAGGCGGGTTAGACGAACATACAACCATTGTGGTGGGTTGGAATTGAGGAGGTTAGTGAAATAGCCTCCTTCATCGGGTTTTTTAAGACTTAGAGATATAGAGAGTATAATGAAATATGTTGGTTGAATTGTAGTGAGAAAAATGTTGGTTTATGGTTTGGTATTTATACGGTGTGTTAAGTTTATTTAAAAAAAAAGAAAAAACAACGTTTGAAAGCGATAGTATTTTTCAAAATTCCATTTGCTCCAGCGTGTACATTGTCGGATGTGAACCTGCCGTCTGAGGCGGCGCTTCATGGCAGCCCGGCGGCAAGAAGGTAGATGTCATGGCGAGGGCGGCAAAAAAGACGTGACACGGCAAAACGCGGAAAGCGACAGGATGCTCTTGGGGGCGTTTAGCATTTTCGTTCGAAAATACAATGAACATTCAACGTTGGTATATTTATAACAACTACTCTCTAATTGACATTTAACTACTAATCTATGACAACAACAAAAGAAGTGGCGTGTGTGACTTTTTCGTTAAAAGTTGATTATTCTTGTGGGGAGTAATAAGTATGATAACAAAAAGAAGTGATGTCGAAAGTACAATGAACATTCAAGAACATTGTTATGGGACATGTGATTTCGTATTCTTATAAATGATTTAAATATTTAAATTTTAAGTATTTAAATATTTATATTTTATAAAATAAATATATAAATAAAATGTAAAAAATATAATTATTTAAGCAAACTGAAATTTGAATGTCTGTCGTTTATGAAAGTGTGTAAATCATCTCATTATTATTAATAACAACGAATCTCAAATTGACATTTAAATACTAATCGATGACAACTCGACTAGTTGACTTAATAATGGAGGTCAATAATCGTCTGGGACGGAGTAAAAGAAACTACTTAACGTGAAGTCTTCTTTAGGACCATACAATGATATAAACCTCCAAAATTGAAGAATAATCCAACGGTCCTACATGCATGATTTTCACACATAAAAGTATAAGATTACGATTAATAAAGGGATACACTTATTAGGCAGCTTCCATGGAGTCAGCATCAGGGAATATTCACTTTCATCATATTTTTCGGTCACAATGCAGAGTTTTTGTCGATTTACATTCGCTTATTTACGGCAGTTTTAGCGTTTGAACTTAAAGCTTTATATTCTGATTCAGCGTTTTAGGGTTTATAGGCTTTATATAAGCAAAATTATAAAAATAAAAAAAAAAAAAAAAACAAAAAAAAGGAAAGCTGATGCCGTCGATGCGCCGCTAAACCAATAAAATGAAGTTTCGAAAAGAGTTATGATCTCTGTTATTAATACGTGTAACTGTGTAATGAAATTGTTCTGAAATTTACCACAAATTTTGAAAGTGAAGAGTTGATGCCACACGGCCACACACATGTAATTGTGAATAAACTATTCAAATAATATGAAACCCCGGAGAAATTGACTAGATTGTAAATTTTTATTTATTTATTTTTTTATTATTATATATATATTTTTTTGTAAATTAAAATAAATGTTTCGTATCCTTGTTCAAAAAATATAGGTTCGTCAAAAAAATAAAAATGTGTAGTGTAAACTTTTTTATAACTCCTTTGATTTGGAATTGTAGATTCAGGGCTCGTCCTCGGACAGGCAAGCCTTATAAAATTGTTGCAACTTTCTTATATCGTGTAAATTAGTTTGTAAAACACATGACATTATCTACAAATTCTATCATTCGTAATTGAAATACATGTTCTTTCATCCGTGGTGACATTATTATATAAAATACATCTATACTACTATATAAAACATTTAAGACATGCTATTAATCAAAGACTTAAAAATTCAGATTAAACAAATTACTTATAATAGAAATATTTTTCTTACTTTTTGCTAAAAATCAATTCATAAATACACATAAAATAGAGGTACATCCAGAAAATTAAATGTGTTGTAACAACCCAATAAATTGTAACAACCCATTAACCATTATGACCATCCGTCACTCCCTCCAGACCTAAATTAAAAACATATACTGTATAATATACCATTAAAAACATACACAAACACTATAATATCTTCCTTTGTTTATTCTCTCTCTAAAACAAAAATACTCCTTTCCATCTTTTATCAGCCACACACACATAACCTCCACTACCAGCTGAACCGCCACCACCACCACCATCATCATCAGAATCCGCCACCAACACCGCCGAATATTTAGATAATCGGTGGTGGTTGAGTTTGGGTGGTTTCGTTGGTGTTTTTGTGGTTTTGGTGGCGTTTTCGTACTTTTGGTGGTTTTTTTTGTTTGTTTTATGGGGCATTTTAACCGGATGTGGATGGATTTATGTTGCTTCGGTTGTCCATCGCAACCATCACCACCATATCTCGGTGTTTTGGTGGATTTGGGTTATCTCAGATGGGGTGTGTCTTATTTCAGTTGGGTTGTTTGTGTGATATTTCAAGACACCACCATCTAACCACTGAAAATCTGCTTGTGTGATATTTCAAGGCACCACAATGTAGGTGTAAGATCTATACATCTTTGATTTTCTTTGGTTGGTTTCAAACTTTTGTAAAAGGTTTTTTTGTTAGATCTGACTTTTAATTTTTTTACAAATCTTTACTTGCCGTTCTTGTGAGAAAATATATTGTGAAAATCTGTTTTTTATTAACTTGTAGCTTGAGATTGGACGTGCATGTATATCTTCTTATTTGTGTGGGAAATTTTTACTCATGGTTATTATTGTCATTATATTTATTTTTATTATACTTTTCATTAGGCCTACTTTGTATGTGGCCTTTCTTGAGTTTGGGCAAAGAAATATATATATATATATATATATATATATATATATATATATATATATATATATATATATATATATATATAAGGTTATGATGATAAGTTATTCAAAAAAAAAGAGTGACATGTTCTTTTGAAAAAGTCTGAGGATGGTAATTGTGGTAAAATATGTGAATGACAAACTCTTTGGTTCTTTTGAGAAAATAAATGTGTTTAATTCAAGTTTATGTGATAATGGATAATAGAAAGATTTTCGCCTAAATGCATTATCTTTACTACATTTTTTACGGCTTAAGTGATAAATAGGAAAACTTTGCATTGCAAAAAAAAAAAAAAAAATTAGTGACCATCTATGCTTTCATTACGGCAAGTAAAGAAAGTAGTAGAAGAACAAAACTTTGCACTGCAAACTGAAATATCAGGAAAGTTGAAGAAAAAAAGGACAAACTATTGGTTTTATGTTAGATGGCAGAAGATGGCAGAAAAAGTAACAAAAGGTGGACAACTTCACATTGTAAAGTATTATGAAAAAAAAGAAAAAAAAATTGTAGTTGACAAAATGACTTATGATGGACCGGCCAATAATAAGGAAAAAGATTATCTTGACATAAACAAATAACTTTAGAAAAAATTTCATTGCAAAATTTAGAATGTCTAGGATTGAAAAGGAAGTGGCATGCAAGAAGTTTTTGTAGCATATTGGTTTTCACAATCACACTAACAAGCACAAGTTATGGGCGTATAGAATGAGTTCTATAGAGAGAAAGTGAGATGTTCTAAAGAGATGAAATCCAAATGAAAGGTTAGATTAGTAAGTGAAAATCCAACTCTCTCCCTTGTGGGGAGAGGGCTATTTATACAAATGACCACGCCCTCCTTCGGGCTGTGGATCAGACATACAGTGGGTAAAGACCCGTCCTTCTTCCACGGTGTTATTTATACTACTAATAATCTAACTAATATCTTTGTTATGTCTACGAGCTGTAATATGCTAAACATAGGTTGGGGTGAGAGATACTTCTGCATGGATTTTCTAAATCCTAACAATCTCCCCCTAAGGGAGGTCTCCCCAATAATTACATTGAAAGTCCTAGCATTTGATCTATAATCTTTAATGCTCGAGCTCGTAGACTTTGTAGCTTCACAAACTTTAACATCGTATTATAGTAGTGATTCTTTGGCTTTGAGTGATTATTTGATAAGTGATCAGGAGCTTTCATTGAGATCATCTGCAACACATAATCTCCAGATCTTCCGATGTAGGATTGCCAACATGTGAAGTTGTGACTTTTGGACCGACATGATCACATTTTGGATCATGATATCTTCTCATCAGAGTAGCGGAAGCTTTTGTTGATTCATAATATTTCCAGCAGCGTAGCAGAAGCATGGATTGAAAATATCAGAGCCAGTTGATGAAGATATGCACTTATCATGATTTCTTTAGAAGTGAATGTGATGTGTGAGCATGCGGTTATGGATTGACTCCTCAATTCTGATCAGCTGCAACCGTCGGGTGTTCCTGCAGACAACAGTTAGCAATAAAGCGCACGAAAGTGTCTTTGACCACTTTCGTTGAATTGAGGTGCACAACCCACGGTTCCCCGTTGATCAGTACAAGTACTGCCTGTGATCAGGTATAATTCCGAGGAATCTCCTTGACAGGGTTTCGCAGCTGCTCTAGCCGTTCTCAAAACAGAACGTCTTAAAGAAGACCACGCGGAGTGAGTGAACCAACAAATTGAGATTTGCTGATTGAAGAAAAATGATTTGAAAAACAATCATGTATTGCTTAATAGAAAGAATTTTTGCAATACAATGAAGGTTTTATAATAAAAATCAATTTTCAATCATAAATACCCTTTTAATTTTGAAAACTTAATACACTGTCGATGTGCTAAAGAAACGATTTTGAGCACAACGACTGGTTTTTCAAAGGTATCCGTCAATCCATTTCCTGAACCAGGATTGATTCAATTGTGAATCGCCCCATCGTTTCTGTCCAGTTGTCACAAGCTTGATCTTTTGGAAAGATCTCACATGTGACCCACCAAGAGCTTGTTTGATGTTGGCTCTAGAAGGATTTCCATCTTCATCGTGAGTATTTTAGCATATCACTCGGATGTTCTGGCAATACTACAAGGATAATGCGTAGGACTCTTAATATATTCTTACTTTCCACATTGTGTGAAACCGCAAGTCTTCATTAATTGTGTGTCCTAATGAGATTTATTGATGATCTCTTGGCTCTAGACTTAATCATGCATATTTGGTTTCCTAAGCCGGAGACTGAGGAGAGGGTCTCCTTCTTCAATAATTGTGTGGGTTCCCCGTGAGAATGAAACAAGTCCTTTTAAGAGGAACTTGAGTAGCTTGGGAAGTTTAGTGCAGTGCGTCACTGGGTGTATGATGTCTTGTCTTCAATACCAGTGTTACCTTAGTAACCACCAGTAACATATGTATTGAACCCGGTTTCTGCCCTAAGGTTGAATTAATGGAGGGCTATTTCTTTTCACCCTTTTTACATTCAACTCTTTTTCATTCTTCAACCCCTTCAGTGCTTACCGAGACTTCCTAACTAGAACCTTGTTGGGTTTATTCCAGTTCTAGCTCTATCTCAGTCCGTACTCTTCCCATTTCTCACTTTTCTCCTTTTTTCATCATACCTATGGACTTCTACACTATCTAGTGTATTGTCCCTGGGTAGATCCCTCCGGCTCTGGCGGGATCATGGGAATGAATACCTAACCTAACTATCCTTATATCTCCGTGCATAAAGTAAATTTGGTCGGTCTTTAGGTATTGTTCATTCCGCCTCAAAACCAATTGAAAACCATTTGAAAATCAATCAAGGTACTTGTGATGTAAAATCAAAGCATTTTGTACCTTAATTGTTTTTGATATTTTAGAAAAGCTCCCCCATAACATGTGCTTCAGTTATTCGAAGTTGTTTTAGCACATGGAGGCAAGAGGACTTTGAAATCTTAGATTAAGAATAAAAGTTTCAATCTTTGATTAACTTTTTCTAAAATTATCATCATCACTTTCCCGATCAAATTTAGAATTTTTAATACTTTGTTGAAAATATTTTGGGAAAGGATGAGGTTTTCTTTTGATTGCTCCCCCTTGATGTGTGTATTGATAAACGAGAAGAGTTTTTTAATACAGTTTAGAGCTTACAAGGGGAATATGAAGCAAAATTTCACGATCATAGTAGCCAATGAAACCATTTTAAAATTACAATCAAAGTACTTTGCGAAAAGAATATTATGTTTTAGTACCTTGATAGTTTTGTATAATTTTTGAAATGATCCCCCTCAATATGTACTTCGATACGCGAAAAGGTTTAGCACATATGGGGAGAGATGCCAATTTATTTAGACTTGAAGATCACATTTTATCAGATTGCATATTTATATCACATTTTCTCCCCCAATCAAAAATTTCAAATCCTTTGAGATTTTGGATCTCAAGTGATTTAAATATGTAAAAACCTTGTTGGAGAAAAATGTGCCCGATTTTATTTGATCTGAAACGAAACACTACAATGTTCCCTCTTCAGAACAAGAGGGAAGCTACAAGCAATAACCTATCACTATTATATACATTCTAGTTATTATAGTTCATAGTACAACCACCACATTACACATGAGAGTTAAACAAAATAGCTACTATAAGAAGATATCATCATTCTGTTCTCTGTAGTAGCTTGTAGTGTCCTTCACGTACTCTCCCTCACACAAAACTTTCAAGGCTGCGGAATATCTTTCTTGTCTTAAGTCTTCGTCCGATAGCAGCAATGAAATCTTCACACCTTTTCACATCCTATTCCGTCCAAAACCTCGTTTTGTTCCCCGGCCTCATCTTTAGCTTGAACTCCTTGACCCTCGAATCCAATTCTTCTTCAATCACCTTTAGCGTACCATCACTGAACTTGTAAAGCTCACACAGTCTCAGTAGCATTCTTGAACCATACTTGTCTGTAAAGACAACTGCTCTTGTTGTGTCAATCACTGAGTAGTCGTGCTTGAATTCATGTCCTGTGGCTTCCCATTGAGGTTTTGTGAGATTGACTTGGGTCTGATAGCTTTCCATACCAAGCTGAAAGTCACCCACTCTTTGTCGTATCACTAACCCCCTTATCCATAGATTGACAGCAGCAGCGAGAGACTTCTTTTCACGAATGGGCAGATGGTTAAGATGGCCTTGAAGGTTTAACAGGTACATATCTTCAAAGTCACTTGGGAACAAGTGCTTGAAATTGTTTTCTTCAATTACATGGTCTTTCAAGTCTACTCTTCTGAGGACAATCTTCTTCAGATAATCATAACCATAAATTGGGAAGATCTCCATGCTGACCATGTAACCACCCGTAGTTTTTCAATTATTAAATTAACTATAAACATCTATTTATTATCATTTTAAAATTTTTATTTTCATTTTATATAACGTTTAGACTCTCCTATAAACCCACGTCTCATTTTAGATATTAAGGTTGAGTTTATTGATTCGTTTTAACGTTTCTTTTATAAGCTCTATAAATTTTTTTTAACCAGTTTTAAGTTTCATGACTTAAGAACCTAACTTTTGCAATTACTGCACTATTGCTTAAATTATTTCACGAGATATCTTAAGAAAACCAAAACCATTGTTTGGTTTCTCTTCTCTTTTAAAAGCCAAATCCAACGCCAACACCACATGTAATTATTATTATTTTTTTATATTATTTCATATACTTTGTCGCCAAGCTAAACAAAATATATAAAGCACAACAAATCCAAATTGATTTTCCTTTATCAAACCGACACCACTCCTTGTACATATCCGTTTCTTTTCTTTTGATTTCGCCACACAACACAGATACACACAAATATACTTAATCATCATATTATCTCACTCATTCAAAAGAATAAAATAAAATATCTATTAACAAATCAAATACAATTTCTCTTTCTCTTATGACTAAACCGACACCAAATCCTTTTAATATATATCATATCTTCTCTTTTCATCTTGATAAACACAAAACAAAGAAAGAGATACTAGTAATATTTATCTCTCTCTCCCTCTCCCATATCCACCTTCACCGGCACCATCTCACATCACCTCAGCCACGCAGCCACCTCACCACCACCCCGACATCACCATATCATCGCAACAATGATAACACCGGCAATCATCTTCAACCGTTGCGGGTTCAAGAAGGACCAGGAGATCGAAGAACCAAGAGGTCGATTCGGGTTCGATTCGTGTACCAAGGTCATGTCCCACTCCAACCACGACCATCAACACATCACGTCGCCACCATCAAGATGAGAAGGGATCGTGATTTCCATGGGTTTAGATGTGATAATAGGGTCTCGTTTGATTCAATTGAATCACCAAAGCCACGCCACCTCTTCTTCTTCCTTTCGATAATGGGTTAGTCAAGAACACCGAATCATTTCTTTTGTATCAAAATCGGATGTAACCGATTGTATTATTTCGTGGATGTTAAAAACAGATAAAATGATTTTCAGTTAATGAATCGTGTGGTGCTAACTTTTGATGTAGTGTTTGTTTGTTCTAGTTTTGGCTCGACAACACCCACGAGGGTGGTTTTGTTTTGTCTTTCGGTTCAGACTGATCACAACCTACCCAAAAGGGTGCTGGTTTTTACTCGTCACAGCCCAACATGGGTGTTTGTTGGTCTCGGTTCAGCGAGAGCCACTCATAAGGGTGCGTTTGGGTTTAGTTGTTTCAGATTATAAAACTGCATATTTGTTTGTTAATCCACCCAAGCAGGGTGTTGCTTGGTTTGTTTGTTCGCTGGTAAGCCACCCATAAGGGTGAGCTTGGTTAAATTTGTCTAACCCACCACTGTGAGCCATAAGGGTGGTTTTGGGTTTGGTATAAACACAGACCCGAGAGGGTGTTTGTTTTTCCAGCTTATTTGGTTTATAGATTCAAGTTGTAGCTTATTTGGTATATTGTAAATGTTTAGTTAAACAAAGACCAACCCAAGAGGGCGTTTGTTTGGTCTAAGCCACGACAGCCCAAGAGGGTTGTCGTTGTTGTCTGTATGGTTGTGTTCCTGGAAATTGATGAACTCGTATAGGGTGGTTTGTTTTTCTTTTTGGTATTCGGTTTAAACAGCTTAACACATAAATGGTGATTGCAAATTAGTATTAGTTTACATTTTCAAAGTAATTATCAGATTGCTACGTTTTCAGCAAACTAATAATCAGATAATAAGATCATGGTGTATTTGTTCTCAAATCTGTGCTTGTACTCTAGTTTGGTCACGGGTAGGGGCCCAAGGGTACATTTGGATTTAAGTCATGGGCTCAAGCCCAACCATAGTAATTGGTAAGTTTGTTTAAGTATTGGACTAAAGCCCGTTAACTATTAAGAATTAAGAATGTGATTAGTTTTAAGTTGTTAAGTATGATAATGTATTACAACTTTAAAACTTGTATATATGATTTACAGATATTGAAATATTAGACATATATCAGACATAAAGGACTTCATACTTGGACTATGACTTGATACATTTGGACACATACTGAGTTGATAAATTATTTGGACGAGTCGACATATATTGGACTATATACTTTAGATTGAAATCGTTGGACACATTAGACTCGTGAAAAACTTAGCATATCGGACTAGTTAAACTTATTATGCTAATAACTTATTATATAGGCAATCTCATAACGGATTACTATCGAAAAGTCCAATAATTATTTAAAACTCTTGATCCATTAAATGATTTATACTTGTTTAACCGGATAAATTATTATCAAAACATGCTTTGAGAACAAATCATATCAAACTTGTATTTATATACTTATTGTCGCTAAAACTTATATTTTATAAATCCCGACAATACAAACAAAAAGTATAACTTTTTCTATTAAGTATTTTCTTATAAAACATATGATTTTTAGCAAGCTATTTGGGGTTATCATGTAAATGTTCAAAGCTTAACTATCTACTTATCTTTTGACTTAGTTGCTATTTGATCCTTATATGTTTATTTTCTTTTATACATGTTATATGTTTTATACCTTGATGTATGTTTTCGAGTCTATGATCTTCAAAACACCACACGAATAATGATACAAAACTTTTTACAACAAATATACAAAACTTCCACGAAAAATAAAATGTATTATCTTATGAGAACTCATACGAATCAATTACTTTTCGCATATTATATTCTGAGACATATTACATATCTATTAGGTTGTGCCGATTCCTTATTGTCATGATTTATTTGACACCGTTGCATTACTTATGTCACTACATGCTAAGGTGAGTTCATAGCCCCACTTTCTATTACTTAAATTGTTTTACAAACCCTTGGGGGAGATACATGCTTTATTTTAAACCAAACACATTGCTTTGAAACTGTATGCTTATCTGAATGTATTATGTGCACTAAGTACCACTATTGCCAAACTTAAGTCCCTATTATCATGAACCATTAATCACTTGCGGGTGAACGCGAATAATGTGGATAGATCTATCGGGATTGACGAATCCCGTTTGTTTGACCAAGTCCGGTAAACAAACGCACTCTATTTGAAGAACCATAGGTTAATTGGCAAATTACCTATTAGGGCAACTGTTTGACCAATGACCTGGCAAACTATTATATCAATTTCTATTGACAAGCTGTTAACGTTTCGGTGTCATGAGCTTAGTGCAATAATATCTGTTTTGTTTTCAAACTATTGGTGTGAGTCTAATTAACTTACACTACCAACATAATGTGTTCAACCATTCAACAAACTCTATGAATTTCACTCAACCTTTGTGTTGACAGTTTTAAGCATGTATTTCAGTTCCATATTGTACGAGGCTGGCACGGAGGAGCACGGATACTCAAGAAGGCTATAAATTCTATTATCATTCGAAAACTCATTTAATGTATTTTGTAAACAATGGAACCAACTGGGACCTCATTTTCGTAAACTCTGATATTTATATAAATCGAATGATAAATCTTTTAAAACGACTCCATTAGAGTTCGTTTTCTATTATTATGACTGTTGTGCCATGAAGTAACACCAGTTTGAATTCACGCACTACCGAATTGGGGGTGTTACAGATTGGTATCAGAGCTTTAATTATAGAGAAACGGGTCTAATTGAGACCTAAACTATAATTACTTTTTCACAAAAACATTTTATAGCCTTTTCGCTCTCCGTGCCTTCCATCCTCCAGGTAATTATGTGACTTATAAACAGTTTATGCTACACAAACACTTTAGTATACTGATATATACTTATGATCACTTTATACAAAATGAACATACCTGCATATGCCTATTCTAAAGCATTATGATTTAATCACATTTCCCCGAGCATGTACCTACTTTTATAGTTTTCAAATTTTTGAAACCTTCTCAAGACATTGTAAACAATTACAATGGTCTCTCCTACTTACCTTATTTACACTAAATATATATACTCACAAGTTATTTTGAGTATTATGGCAACTTTCCTTGATTTTCTTACTCCCATCTCTAAAAGATGAGTGTAAACACTCTACGTACTTCGGATCACCTGACTCGCTTGTAACTTCGTCAGTTTAGTACACATGTTAATTCAGAGATTCTTAAGTAGGATGATTTACAATATCTTTATTTAAATGGATTGGGACGCCCTTTTATTTAAATAAAGAAATTGTGAATCGCCGAACCATAAGTTTATATTTCTTTATTTACATTGTTTGGGACGCCTCTCTATGTAAATAATGAATTATAGATAAGTGGGCTTAATAGTATCTGAATTGATATCAGTACAAACTTGAGGATCTCAAGAATTCACAAAGTTATATGCCAAACACAAATAACGTACATTTTTATTACTTTAGAATCCATGAATATTAATACATAATGATATAATAAGCATCGGTAGTGCTAATGTTACAAAAACCACCAAATAAGGCATAATATCGCCAATTGGTTGACCTACCAAGCTAATGAAAAACACCACTACACCTATGAGAGCGAGAATCACGACTGGATGCAGTATCTTGATTATTCTGTATAACAAATAAAAATCAGTTATTAAGCATGGTGAATGAAATAATCAGAGACGTAACTCTATATATATAAGAATTTTGAAAAATCTTTAAACAATATTAAACACTTCCTTTTTATAACAAAAAGTGAGCTTCAACCTGTTAGTAAAAACTATAAAACACAACCCACATTTAAATTAAAACGGGTCTCGGCCCAGATTACATAAACAAACACACCATTAAGCGTATCAAGTTTCAACCCAACAACAAACAAAAGACCACAACTCAATAAATGATAACGCATACGATTACACAATAATACAAATTAAACAACCATTTATTTCGACATTCCTAACATAATGCTTTTACCTCAATACTTTATCCACACCGATGGCAAAGACCACCAGTGGTACAAGGATCACTAAGACCACGGCCAAGATTTCGTAGTCTTCTTCTTCCGGAATGTTAGCCAAGTAAATCGCAGCGACAACAGCATATACGAATGCAAAAATAGTAATGAAATGCGGCATTTTATAGTGTGATAAGAGAAATGTAGGTGAAAAATTAGTATGAGGGAATGAGGATTAAAATGGGGTATTTATAAAAGGAAAAGTAGCCGTTGGAGGTACTGTTCACGACCGTCGGGGGTTACTGTTCATAACCGTTAAAAATTACTGTTCACCTTACTAAGGAACAAAATAAGTCGTCATCTACAAAAGCTAAAGTTCAACAACTTTCTCTCATTCAAAATTTTTATGATATTAATAATTTGATTTTCATAAACCATTATAAACCATGTTATTTTCAAAATTAATTACTAAAACGTGATAGACCTTATAAAATAATAATCTCCATTCAAAATAAAAATTTCTCGTAAGTTTATATGACCTTCGGAATAATGCAAAAACAATAAATTCTAAGTTATAATATTTCACAAGTGAAACTACATTTAATCAACACTTAACACGGACTGAATCTCGGGACGAGATTCAATTTAAGGGGATGAGACTGTAACCACCCGTAGTTTTTCAATTATTAAATTAACTATAAACATCTATTTATTATCATTTTAAAATTTTTATTTTCATTTTATATAACGTTTAGACTCTCCTATAAACCCACGTCTCATTTTAGATATTAAGGTTGAGTTTATTGATTCGTTTTAACGTTTCTTTTATAAGCTCTATAAATTTTTTTTAACCAGTTTTAAGTTTCATGACTTAAGAACCTAACTTTTGCAATCTTGCACTATTGCTTAAATTATTTCACGAGATATCTTAAGAAAACCAAAACCATTGTTTGGTTTCTCTTCTCTTTTAAAAGCCAAATCCAACGCCAACACCACATGTAATTATTATTATTTTTTTTATATTATTTCATATACTTTGTCGCCAAGCTAAACAAAATATATAAAGCACAACAAATCCAAATTGATTTTCCTTTATCAAACCGACACCTCTCCTTGTACATATCCGTTTCTTTTCTTTTGATTTCGCCACACAACACAGATACACACAAATATACTTAATCATCATATTATCTCACACATTCAAAAGAATAAAATAAAATATCTATTAACAAATCAAATACAATTTCTCTTTCTCTTATGACTAAACCGACACCAAATCCTTTTAATATATATCATATCTTCTCTTTTCATCTTGATAAACACAAAGCAAAGAAAGAGATACTAGTACGTAATATTTATCTCTCTCTCCCTCTCCCATATCCACCTTCACCGGCACCATCTCACACCACCTCAGCCACGCAGCCACCTCACCACCACTCCGACATCACCATATCATCGCAACAATGATAACACCAGCTTAATCATCTTCAACCGTTGCGGGTTCAAGAAGGACCAGGAGATCGAAGAACCAAGAGGTCGATTCGGGTTCGATTCGTGTACCAAGGTCATGTCCCACTCCAACCACGACCATCAACACATCACGTCGCCACCATCAAGATGAGATGGGATCGTGATTTCCTTGGATTTAGATGTGATAGGGTCTCGTTTGATTCAATTGAATCACCACAGCCACGCTACCTCTTCTTCTTCCTTTCGATAATGGGTTAGTCAAGAACACCGAATCATTTCTTTTGTATCAAAATCGGATGTAACCGATTGTATTATTTCGTGGATGTTAAAAATGATAAAATGATTTTCAGTTAATGAATCGTGTGGTGCTAACTTTTGATGTAGTGTTTGTTTGTTCTAGTTTTGGCGGCTAACACCCACGAGGGTGGTTTTGTTTTGTCTTTCGGTTCAGACTGATCACAACCTACCCAAAAGGGTGCTGGTTTTTACTCGTCACAGCCCAACATGGGTGTTTGTTGGTCTCGGTTCAGCGAGAGCCACTCATAAGGGTGCGTTTGGGTTTAGTTGTTTCAGATTATAAAACTGCATATTTGTTTGTTAATCCACCCAAGCAGGGTGTTGCTTGGTTTGTTTGTTCGCTGGTAAGCCACCCATAAGGGTGAGCTTGGTTAAATTTGTCTAACCCACCACTGTGAGCCATAAGGGTGGTTTTGGGTTTGGTATAAACACAGACCCGAGAGGGTGTTTGTTTTTCCAGCTTATTTGGTTTATAGATTCAAGTTGTAGCTTATTTGGTATATTGTAAATGTTTAGTTAAACAAAGACCAACCCAAGAGGGCGTTTGTTTGGTCTAAGCCACGACAGCCCAAGAGGGTTGTCGTTGTGGTCTGTATGGTTGTGTTCCTGGAAATTGATGAACTCGTATAGGGTGGTTTGTTTTTCTTTTTGGTATTCGGTTTAAACAGCTTAACACATAAATGGTGATTGCAAATTAGTATTAGTTTACATTTTCAAAGTAATTATCAGAATGCTACGTTTTCAGCAAACTAATAATCAGATAATAAAATCATGGTGTATTTGTTCTCAAATCTATGCTTGTACTCTAGTTTGGTCACGGATGGGGGCCAAGGGTACATTTGGATTTAAGTCATGGGCTCAAGCCCAACCATAGTAATTGGTAAGTTTGTTTAAGTATTGGACTAAAGCCCGTTAACTATTAAGAATTAAGAATGTGATTAGTTTTAAGTTGTTAAGTATGATAATGTATTACAACTTTAAAACTTGTATATATGATTTACAGATATTGAAATATTAGACATATATCAGACATAAAGGACTTCATACTTGGACTATGACTTGATACATTTGGACACATACCGAGTTGATAAATTATTTGGACAAGTTGACATATATTAAACTATATACTTTGGATTGAAATCGTTGGACACATTAGACTCGTGAAAAACTTAGCATATCGGACTAGTTAAACTTATTATGCTAATAACTTATTATATAGGCAATCTCATATAACGATTACTATCGAAAAGTCCAATAATTATTTAAAACTCTTGATCCATTAAATGATTTATACTTGTTTAACCGGATAAATTATTATCAAAACATGCTTTGAGAACAAATCATATCAAACTTGTATTTATATACTCATTGTCGCTAAAACTTATATTTTATAAATCCCGACAATACAAACAAAAAGTATAACTTTTTCTATTAAGTATTTTCTTATAAAACATATGATTTTTAGCAAGCTATTTGGGGTTATCATGTAAATGTTCAAAGCTTAACTATCTACTTATCTTTTGACTTAGTTGCTATTTGATCCTTATATGTTTATTTTCTTTTATACATGTTATATGTTTTATACCTTGATGTATGTTTTCGAGTCTATGATCTTCAAAACACCACACGAATAATGATACAAAACTTTTTACAACAAATATACAAAACTTCCACGAAAAATAAAATGTATTATCTTATGAGAACTCATACGAATCAATTACTTTTCGCATATTATATTCTGAGACATATTACATATCTATTAGGTTGTGCCGATTCCTTATTGTCATGATTTATTTGACACCGTTGCATTACTTATGTCACTACATGCTAAGGTGAGTTCATAGCCCCACTTTCTATTACTTAAATTGTTTTACAAACCCTTGGGGGAGATACATGCTTTATTTTAAACCAAACACATTGCTTTGAAACTGTATGCTTATCTGAATGTATTATGTGCACTAAGTACCACTATTGCCAAACTTAAGTCCCTATTATCATGAACCATTAATCACTTGCGGGTGAACGCGAATAATGTGGATAGATCTATCGGGATTGACGAATCCCGTTTGTTTGACCAAGTCCTGTAAACAAACGCACTCTATTTGAAGAACCATAGGTTAATTGGCAAATTACCTATTAGGGCAACTGTTTGACCAATGACCTGGCAAACTATTATATCAATTTCTATTGACAAGTGTTAACTTTCTAGTATCATGAGCTTAGTGCAATAATATTCTTTTTGTTTTCAAACTATTGGTGTGAGTCTAATTAACTTACACTACCAACATAATGTGTTCAACCATTCAACAAACTCTATGAATTTCACTCAACCTTTGTGTTGACAGTTTTAAGCATGTATTTCAGTTCCATATTGTACGAGGCCGGTAATGAGGAGCACGGATACTCAAGAAGGCTATAAATTCTATTATCATTCGAAAACTCATTTAATGTATTTTGTAAACAATGGAACCAACTGGGACCTCATTTTGTAAACTCTGATATTTATATAAATCGAATGATAAATCTTTTAAAAACGACTCCATTAGAGTTCGTTTTCTATTGTTATGACTGTTTTGCCATGAAGTAACACCCAGTTTGAATTCCGCTGCGTACCACGAAATTGGGGGTGTTACAGACCACACTTAGAATTCACAGCTTGGATCGAACAACTCTGCGCTTCTTTTCTGCACCATGTCTTTCAATGTAGAATTTCTTCTTTTTGAACCACCAATGAGAGATTCCGTATGAAGCAGCAATATCATACTCGTATTCTTTGTCTGTCTAGAATTGGTCGGGTACCATCTGCTCAAGACCTGGATCTAAATAAGTTGCTGCCTTCATCTTAGAAATAGATAAGGCAGGTCTTCTTCTTTGAATATTAGCCCGTAGATAGTCCAGATCTTTATCGAAGAAGAATTTTGATTGAATGGTCTTCTGTCCGGGTTCACCACCAAGAGGAAGAGGGTTGCTGACGTTTAACCGACTGATATTATCATCTACTTGATCTGTCAGCAACTTGTGACATTCCTCCATTTGGAATTGCAGATGAGCGGCATCAGAATGAAAGACTTTAACAACTTCATAAGTTAGGCCTTCAAGATCCTTTGGTGTGATTGATGAGATTCCCTGCTTTTCATAATACCATTTAATGAAGCTTCCCATGTCACCAGTGATGTGCAAGAGTGATTCATCTAAAGGATCTTCATGGTTGGCTACAATGGTGGTCACCCAGTTATTGTCAGGGACAGTCAAATCGGACTCTGGAATGGCCCATGATGGTTCAGTTGGTTCAGGTTGTTCTTCGGGCCACCAGCTTTGAGTCAGGTCTTTAGAAGGTGCAGTCCTGGATGATTTGATGCGTTTTCCGCCTATGTATGCATTCCACCAATCTTCATCATCTGAAGGCTTGGGAATGTGTTTTGTAGAGGCATCATCATCCTATGAATCTGATTCTTGAACATCATAGGACTCTTCATTCATTGCCTGCTCTTCTGGGATTTTGGTGAAAGAAGGTGTGAATCTGGAGTCAATCGTAGTCCATGCTGTAGATGTCTTCTGAGACCCTTGAGCAGCGGATGAACCAGATTGGTTAGAAGGTTTTGGTGGCAGTGTTGGTGGATTTGTCCTTTGAATTTCAGCAGTTCCAGAAGATCCACCTATCCCAGACGATCCAGCTCCACCAGTTGGAGGAGGTGGACGTGGTGGCGGTTTAGGAACCCCAGACATAGTTTCCAGCATAACAACTCTCCTCTTGTTCTTTCCCTCCCTTTCACGAATATCTTCCAAGAATTGCAAGTGATTATCATGCTTGATAGAGTCCTAGAGAGCTTCATACAATTTCATGTGAGCTTCGTCCTTATGCTCATCTGTATCAAACATTCTATCGGATAGGACTGATCTCATATTCGAAGTAGGTAAATCCTTAAACCTCTGATGTAGCGGAGCTTTCATTGCCCGTTCCACCGCATCCTTAACTTCCGCTTCAATGGCATTTATTACTTCGGTATCAAAATTGAAACTCTCCAACTTGGATAGACGACGATCAAGGTGATTGACAGATTCGGGCAGGTGGTGCTTCTCGAGAGCTTCAATTTGCGTTAATGCTTCATTAAGAAGTTGCTCCGTTGTCTTGATGGGAGGTGTTGATGCTGGCGGTGTGACAGACTCACTAATAATGACGACTGGTGGAGGGATGGTAGTAGTCACATCAGAGGACACAAGTGGTGGAAGTGCGGTTGATTGAGGTGAAACAGGTGGTGGAAGTGCGGTTGATGGAGGTGTTGTTGATGTAGGTACTAATGGTGCCGACATAGGAGGAATGGTTGAAGTATCCTGCTGAATGGTGACAGAGAACATAGATTCAACCTCTTCCTTTTCATCGTTTTGCTTGTCCGACTCAGCATCTGAGGGTCTGTCCTTGAGGAACTAGTCACCATATGTTATATCTGCATCAAGGTTCTTCAGAGAAGATAGAGATACTGTTGACACGTTTGCTTCTTCAAGGCACACGTGTTCCTCAGATCTTGGCTTGAGAATCTCCTGAAGAGTTGAGTGTGGTTCTTGCAGCAGTTCATTCCCCCTACCTCTGTGTCTTGCCTGTCAGTATCCATTTGCTCAGTTTCTGTTTCCAGTTCTGGTACAGTTCCCTTAGAAGGTTCAAATTCGTGGCTTTCTGATTGGGTGTCACAGGAGGCAAGAGTGTCCTCCTGTGTATCAGACACATCTTTTTCCACTCCAATTTGCTCTTGTACAGCAGATGATTCAACACTTCTTTTCTTGAGCTCAAATTGCGTTGTAGTCTTTGGAGTTGGAGTGGAGATAGTCAACAGAATTTGAGCAGCTTGATCCACCTCTTCACCAGCTTTTCCTTTTCCTTTGTCCTGTGGAATGAGAGTGGTTTGGCGTGGTACAGATTTTGGTTCCTGTATCATAATCCCTTTCCTTGTCTTTCTCTGAGACACCTCTAGACTTTGCAAGCTCTCTTCAATGCCTTGTTGGAGCGCATCATCATCTTCATCCATTAAGGTCATCTTTTTCTCGGGTACCTTGGTCCCTTTACCTTTCCCTATTCCAGCGTCTCTCTTTCTCTTTTTTTGATTTTGCGATGGTGAATCAGCAGGCTCTGACCTTTCTTGCTTTTTCTTAGGGAGGCTTGCATAAGTGGGAGTTGGAATGGGTGTGTCTTCAACAGTTGTGTCTGACGCCTTTTTCATATATTTCTTGAAGTAGTCGTCTTTCTTAATTCTTTCTGTGAGAAGTGCTTCAGGTATTGGCATTCCAAAAACTTCTTTGTTCAATCCTTTGGCAACAAATTTCAAGTTACCAAGAACAAATTCATCACTGGCTTCATGGAGAACTGACTCACTTCTTGGAGAAAAACTGATGTTTCTGCTGCAAGTGCTGGACAATGAGCTTCAAGAACCTTATGCTGGGAATCACCATCTTGTCTTTGGTTTTCTTTCTTTTGACTTGATTCAAAAAATTTTGTCTGTCAGTGATGAATGTGTCCATGGCCAAGGAGAATTTTCCCAAATGCGTTCCGCAAAGTCAATGTTTACCCTTTTAACTATCCCCCACATAATTTGTAGAATTGGAGCCCTCACTCTCTCAAACCCCGAAGTCTTCCCTGTCAAGCAAAGGTTGAGAATGGTGACAATGGCTCTCCATGGTTGATACACATCATTGTTGATGACTGCCGAGACCTTTGTTATCTTCTCTGGATATCCCAATTCTTCAACAAAGTCAATTAGCTCTTCAGCTGTAGGTGGAGTGACGAATGGATTTGCGGGGTCTCTTGGGCCGATTCGAAGAGCCTCCCTGAGAGTCTCTGTGGTGACGTCATACCACTTGTCTTCAAGTTCACAAGTGTATGTAGCAGTGATCTTGTCCCATGATACATTGTTCCAGAATTTTTGCAGGTAAATAGAAGGAATCGTGCACCGCATGGTTAAAGCACCAAAAAAATTGGTGTTCTTCAAAATATCAACAGCAATTCGGTAGATTGGATTAGGTTGGTTTCTTTCCACATCCACAAAGCAGTTTCTTTTTGCTATATCCACCCATTCCTCATATGGAAGAATTTCATCATCGGTAGGTACAGTGGGTGGTGCAGCGGTAGCAAGATTCTCAGAAGATGTTGTGCCTGCCATTGTAGTACTGTAGAGCACACATACAACAACAATATTCGGAAATTTTTCAGGTTAGACAAGGTCAGCAGATCAACATTATTGCAACAACATATCTTACACACTAAATTAGTGATTTAAGCTTATGTAGTAGCATACACATATTAGTGAACAAGATATAAATGAGGCAGAGGCATATTAAGTATTGGATACTCATAAACATCACGGAGAATTGACAGTAAACGATGGTTAAATGCACACAGACATAGCAAGTATACGATCAACACACAATGACCAAGGAAGTATAATGAAGGATACAGATTAAACAGCATATAGGACAAATCGCATAGAAGCAATCATTATATGGACAAATCGCATAAGACAAATCGCATATTGTCAAAACAAATCGCATTATGGACAAATCGCATATTGCATAAGACAAGTCGCATTATGGACAAATCGCATATTGTCATAACGCATAGGTCAAGGCACAAGTCACATATATCAAAATGCATCCAACAAACAGCACACGTCAAAATGCATGGGATAAATCGCGTTCATCAAGTCGCATACAACAAAACGCATATGAAATATAAACAGACAAAACGCCATTAAGTATTTGAAATGAAAAACCGCATCAACAACAACTCGCTCATCAAGAACATATGATACAAAATGCATACAAGAATATAAAGGGACAAATCGCATCCAAGCACCAACCCACAAATCGCATACAACAATGTATAACGAGTCAATAAAAAACCATCATATACTCCATACATTCAACAGGCATATAGATTCCACTTATATGAGACACAAACACCCTGATTAAACGTTCACGCAACTTATTAACCTCAACCAAAGCACTACACACCAATACACCTAAATCCTCTCAAATGGACACGCAAGCTTAAAGGGGGGACAATCACATATTGACAACATCAATTCATAATCTTGAACCCGCTACACATTCCCATCTAATACCTATATCATAAACATAGTAACGAGGAAAACAAACCTAGATGCAGATTTAGTCGAATAGATTATGAACGAGTGAATCTGCAGGTAAGATGTAGTTAGAAAGATGTTTCAAACTAGATTATTGACAAATACATGTATAACATGATCAATAAACCTACCACAAGAACTCAAGAGAGACAAATCCCTTCGAATAATGATTTAGAGAGAAAAAGTGCAATGTTTGACTTAGAAAATGGATGGTTTGATCTACTGAGACAAATCGCAGTATTTATACCCAAGAACAAGTTATCAGTATTAACACATTAAGTCCCTGCACTTGACAAATCACATGCAAAGCTTTAACTAAACAAATCGCATACCCTAATGATATGGACAAGTCGCATGCTAAACATAACATTGACAAATCGCATGCTAAGCTTTAACTAAACAAATTTTATACCATATTGATATGGACAAGTCGCATGCTAAACATAACTTAGACAAACCGCATACCACATAACACATATCAGAACATAATTTGGCAGATTTAATCACTCTAAGAAACATGCAACGGCTATCCACAGTACTGAGATCACAATAACCAAACAAGACATATGGCACATGGTAAATGCATTCAAGAGATACACAATCCAACACCGACAATACATATAATGCAGGAGGCATAATGACATGAATAGAGCAAGACTTGTTGCACCAATTAGATACTTAGAAATACATGCATATCTCAAGAAATCATATAATTTCAATCAAGCAGAGACGAATTGACAGACATGAATGGCAGTATGAAATAAATTCTCCCCCTCAATCAGTGACACGAATATGAATGAGTGATCAATGATTGAATTTAACCCATTTATGAACCCAAAGGTTCATGGGTATGTGAGTGTAGATAGACATGTTTTAAAAGAATAGTTGAACTTCATCTAAAGACCCGTGTCATTATTGAATGACATTTCTAGGACCGTAGATGTTATCGATACCAGAAGACATGTCTTAGATTCTACTTTTGTAATTTTCTGATTTTTCAAATTTTTATGGATTGTAAAGAATTTTTTAATTAACTATCATGTCTATCTATTTTTTTAAGGATTACCCGTCAACCGATGAGGTACGAGTCCTGAGCAAAGGCGATCAAGAATAGTACTTGCAAATCAATTCTGACACGCTAAAATTCCCGGATGAGTAGTTGATAACATCAAATAGTCCTGATTATTAAGTGTCAATTTCTCCCGATAATGCTTGTAATGTATATCATTTATATGGATTTACGCTTGTTTTCCATTGTTTTTTCCACTTTCAGGTAAATTACGAGCTTTCGAGCTAAAGCGACGCGGAATTGGAGAATTATCTAAAGAATTATCATAGTATGCTGATTTTGAAGAAGTTACGGCGTAACTCTTTTCTCACATTACGCCGTAACTATTGCGTGACTCAGAAAACCAACTTATCAGAAGGTTACGGCGTAACTCTTCCCAAAGGCTACGACGTAACTATATTAGGTCAAATGAGGTTCCACGCCGCTGCTACTTACGCCGTAACTACTACATCAACTACGGCGTAACCAAGTTTATTGAAGACTACGGCGTAACCAGCAGATCTAGTGCAAAATACGATGAAATAGAAGGTTACGGCGTAACTCTTATATTAGTTACGCCGTAACCCAGATCTAACCTATAAATACCTGACGAATTCCAGCATTTCTAATCATCCCATTCCACACACAACACTCAGAGAATGTGGGAAAAAGCTCAAGGCAGGTCTAGAGGAGCATACGGAGCAGTCTCCAAGGGAGAAATCACTCCCCTATGATAAGCATTAGCGTTTTATATTTCTTTTACTTTCAATTCATGTATTTCGTACCTTTGAATATTGAATTGGTTTGTATGATTAATATGAGCGGCTAAGCACCTCTTTGTGCTGGCCTAGTTATGATTCCTTAATTGTTATGTTTGCGTTTACTTTACTTCTGTACAATTATTTGTAAGTGTATGCATGCATAGTTTATTGGTATCCACCCTTGGTTCGGTAGTTTTGATTGGCAGTAGAGGCCAATTGCCTAGGAGATATGACCAACTGACCCTAGGTGAGCGGACTGAGATGGGGAAGGGTAAGATATGACCAACTGACGACCCTTTCTACTTGTGCGATTTGACCAACTGATCACCTATCGTTTGGATGAACTTAAGAATTAGGGGGTGAGTGTCTAAGTTCCTAACGGCCGGGCACTCACTATTATAAATCTAGCATGTAGCGGTACTTAATGACTTGGCTTAGGGGTCCAGGAACAACAGGACTTATGAGGGGACACCTAACTTCTCCTGTGGTGGCATCTTTGCTGATAGGTTAGGGCGAATTGACCAAATGCTGTCCTCTCGACTTTGACCCCACCTAAAGTAATTGGAAGTAAGTAGACGTAGACATAACTAGCTAGAAGAATTAACTAGGTTAGCACCACTCTTCTCTATTGATTTCCCTTTACCATTTATATGCTTTTATTTATTTTATTCTGCTTTAGTAGTTTAATTAATTAAACCCTATCGAAACCATTATTAATCTGTGACACCTAGACTTAGTAATAATCCAACACACATAGGTCTTGGGACGACCTCGGCTTTACCGATTACTACACTACACACGACCGGGTACACTGCCCGTTAGTGCACTAGGGTAGACCATAGGTATAACGAGACTTTATAAATATTAAAACACAATGCAAGAAAACATGCATCAAGTTTTTGGCGCGCTTTGTCGGGAGTTATATTAGGATTGATATTAAGTCTTTAATTTCGTTTTAAACTTTTCTCACGATCATATTTCAAGTTTTCAGGTACCATGGAAGTTGTTAACATCGATGACCTCACTCTTGAGGAATACTTGGCGTTGACAAGGGAAGAACAAGGACTAGGGATTGTTAGGACGACTATAGCAGAAGATGCTCAATTCGAAATCAAACCTCAATTAATGAGGGAATTACGTGCAAATCCATTCTCTGGAAGCATCACCGATGATGCCCATGAACGTATAGAAAACGTCGAGTACATTGTCAGCCTATTCAATATTCCCAGAGTCTCACACGATGCTATCATGTTACGAGTATTCCCTATCTCTCTTACGAGAGATGTGAAAAGATGGGTTGATCGATTACCTGCTGGGACTGTCAACACTTGGCCTATCTTAAAAAAGTGTTTCATTCAGAGATACTGTCCTCCATCAAAGGCAGCTAAGCAATTGGAAGAAATCCATAACTTCAAGCAAGAGGGTGATGAAACTGTTGGGTTTTAGGTTCCTCAAATCATGAATTATTCTAAGTGTTGGAACCACGGACAGAGTTAATGAAACCACGTACAGAAGAATGAATCCACTGCTGAAGTGAAACCGCGGCTAGTAGTAATATAGAACCACTGCTAATGTATTATAAGCACTGCTAGTTTTGTATAGTCGGTTTAATATTTTGTATTAGATAAATATGGAAAAGATATTTATCTTGTAGGTTACGTATTGTATTATGTAAAGGACTCCTTAGCCTATAAAAGGAGGTCCTAGGTTAGATTAGATATACGTGTGTTTTGCTATATCTAAGGTCGATACACTTCAAGGTTGTAAAACCCTAATACTGGTTAGAGTATTCGTATTAATAATAATATTAAGGTGTTGAATGTTTATTGTTCTTCTTCTTAAGATCAAGTATTAAATTCCGCGTAATATTTAATAAGTCTTTGTTAAGTCAGTTTCTATAAAGGATCGTTTGCTCAACTGGGATCAACAAGTGGTATCAGAGCTTGTGATCTAGAAACTGAAATCAAGAAGAAGTCTAGTTAAGTTCTATTCAAGTAAATTAAGATGTCTGACGAAACTCACATGGTTATTGCATCAAAGGTACCCATGCTCAAGCAGGGTGAGTACCAAGTTTGGAGAATGCGAATGAGGCAATACATTCATATGTTTGATTACACAATCTGGGATGTTGTTGAAAAGGTGATACTCTTCCTAAGAAGGGTGATGATGGTACTGAGATAGCCATTGTTAGTGAGGTTGACAAGGCTAGAAGGAAGCTGGAGATTAAAGCTCATAGTATTCTCTCCATGGGAATACCTAATGAGTATGCTTTGGACTTTGAACAATATGAGTCTGCTAAAGAGTTAATGGATGCTATTGAAACAAGGTTTGCTTGGTAATGAAGCTACAAAGAAATCAAGGAAAAACATGCTCAAGCATCAGCTTGAAAACTTCACTGCTCTTAGTGGAGAAAAACTTGATGGCACTTATACAGACTTCAAAACTCATCAGCCAACTGAAGTTGGTGGACTACAAAGTTGCTCAAGAAGATATCAATTTGAAGTTCATCAGAAGTTTATCACCTGAATGGGCTGTGCATACAGTTGTGTGGAGAAATAAGGATGACTTTGAAAAGATGACTCTGGACAATCTCTACAACAACTTGAAGGTTTATGAGTCTGAGAACAACATTGCTGGTGCATCTTCAACTAATCAAAACATTGCTTTTATTTCCACTAATCACAAGAGCTCACAGGATGTATCCACTGCTGCCTATGGAATAACCACGGCCATTGCTAACAATACCACTGTTAGTGATAATGTCAGTGATGGTGCAATTTGTACTTTTCTGGCTGATTTAACTACCAGTGTTACTGTTTTGAATCAAGATTTAGATCAAATTGATCCTGATGATCTTGAAGAGATAATCTACAATGGCAGATGGCAATGTTGAATCTCCAAGCAAGGAAGTTTTTGAGAAGAACTGGAAGGCAAGTTATGTATGATGGTCAAAGGAGAGTTGGATTTGACAAGAGCAAGATGGAGTGCTTTAACTGCAAGAAGAAGGGTCACTTTGCTAGGGAATGTCGAGCTCCCAAGAGGATTGAAGGCATCAAGAAGACCACTAAAGAGCCTGCTACTTCTTCAGCATTGGTTTCTCAAGATGGTATTGGTGATTATGACTGGAGTGATCAGATTGAAGAAGGTCCCAATGCAGTTTTTCTTGCTAGTGAAGCTTCTAAAGAGCATAACTTTGCTCTTATGGCCTATGCTTCATCTTCTGTTCGTCAGAGGTATCTAATGATTTTAAAAATTCTACTTGTTCTTTTAAATCATGTCAAGATAACTTAGAATCACAAAAAGCTATTATTGAGAGTTTGAGAAAAGAAGTAGATAGACTTTCACTTGATAACTTAGGTTATAAAGTTGGTCTTGAGAGTGTTGAAGAAAAACTTAATTTCTGTATTAAATGTGAGTTTGAGTATGTAGATAAGATTAATATACTAGGTGGTGAAATTGATCTTAAGGACAGAGAAATTGAAATGCTTAAAAAGAAACTAGAAGAGGCAGAGAGTGTAAAACAAAAAGCCCTAGTAGAAAAAGAAAAACATGTTGTTAGGGTTGCTAAAACACAATTTGCTTCTGATATGGTTCATAAATCAATAGAGTGTCAATTAATGAAAAAGGGTTATGGGATAGGTTACAACAATATGCCACCACCCTCTCTTATGAAACATGCACCACCTACAAAAGAACTGTCATTTAGTAGGGAATTCAGTTTTAACAAACCTATAGAAGAGATTAGTAAGACTGAAACAACTAAGATAGGTTCTGATAAGTCATCTGATGCTCCCACTATTGAAGATTGAGAATCAGATTCTGAGGAAGTTAGATCTGAATCAACTCAGCCTGAAAAGATAGAAAATGTAAAGAAAGTTGATTCTGAACAAGCCAACCTTGTGCCTAGATTTGGAGCACCAATTTCTAGGAAAGTTGTAGACTACAAGGAAATACCTAGGGAACAGATGAAAAGATATATACCTAGGGGAAATCAAAGAAACTTCAATGGACTAATTTCAAACAGATTAGGAGATGAGTTTCAATGTGTTAAGAAGGCTTGTTTTGCATGTGGTAGTTTTGAGCACTTACAGAGAAACTGTTATAAAAATCAACCACAAGTTTGGAATCATTGGAGGAGGGTAAATCATCAAAACTTTTCAAAGAAAACAATCCCTCATCCTAACAAAAATATGATTCCAAGGGCAGTGTTAATGAGGAATGGTAAAACAAAATCAATAATCACTGCTGCACCCAAATGGGTTCCAACCACTGCTAAGAAAAATGTAAACACGGCTAAGCAAAATCAATCCACTGCTAAGCAAAATATCACCACTGATACAAAAAAAGTTTTAAAAATTCCAAAGGTGATAACTCCACACGTGGTTGGAAACCATTTTTTATGCTGTTAAGGCCTCAGCTAGCTGGCAATGGAAGCCTAAGACCAAGGTTTTACATCATGTCAACTGTGCATCAATGGACCTAAAGAAATTTGATTATGTTGATGCAAGGGCGACCCAAGTCAGTATTGGCTTGGGTCCACAAAAGAAACTAACTTGTTTAAATTCATGTGCAGGGCAATCTACAAGATGTGCTAAAAGACAAAGGAATTTTTGATAGTGGTTGCTCTGGGCACATGACTTGGGATGGGAGCAACCTGGAGGATTTTGAAGCTTTTGATGGAGGATATGTGGCATTTGGCAATGATCCAAAGGGAGGAAAGATACTTAGCAGAGGCACAATCAGAACAGGGAAATTAGACTTTGAAAAGGTCTATCTGGTACAGGGATTAAAGTATAATTTATTTAGTATTTCTCAAATGTGTGATAAGAAAAACTGGGTACTTTTTGGGGAAACTGAGTGTGTGGTGTTGTCACCTGATTTTAATATGCCTAATGAGAAATTTGTACAGTTAAGGATACCTAGCAAAGAGAACATATATTGTTTTGATCTTAAAGATGATGATGAAAACCTTGTGTCAATAACAATTAATGTTTGTTCTATGTTCCGCTGTGTATAACCATTACTATTGTTAAACCCTAAGGCTCAAAACGATCTCAAGGAGTCCTAACAAACTCCACAATTGGTATCATACCAAAGGACCAGACTGGATGTTTAACATTGATATGCTAACCAAATCTATGAATTATGAGCCTATCATTGCAGGAACTTCCACTATTGTTAATGCAGGTACACAAAAGGATTATGATGCAGAAACAATTTCTAAGGAAGCTGATTCTCCAAAGGAGTTCTATTTGGTTGAAAAGTGGAAAGCTGGTTCTGTCTCACCCATCATTGATAAGCAAAGTCCCACTGATGATGATGCCTTGAATTCTGGAAGCAAAGTTGATCATCATCAAGATAAGGATGAGTTGTTGAAAGATAACTCAGTGTCGGTAAAAGAAATTGAAAGGAAGAGAAGGAATTCTGAAAGCACTGCTAAGCCAAATGAAAGCACGGCTAGGTATAATGAAAGCACTGCTAAGCCATCTTCTACCACTGCCAGTACAAGTGAAACCCCGGCAGCAAGTACTGATGATAGTACTTACTTTGGACCTACTGCTAAGCCATTATTTGGTGAAGAGGAGTATCCACATGATCCTGACATGCCTGCTTTGGAAGAGATTGATACTCCTACTGATGATGAAGACATGGTTATCTTATTCATATTTCATAAACTGCATTCAGCAATGCAGTAGTTACAACCATGGTTACAAACTCAAAGGAGAATACATTACAACAAGCTTACAACAACCAACACAGACAACAAGCTTCACAACTAACCCTCCACTCACCTAAGGCTTCCTTGGAAAGGCCCACTCAGGCATCACTTTAGGTGCCCCACGCCTATCAATCACCCTCCACACCTTTGGGCATGCAAGCCCAAACACAGTTCCTCTGACAGGTGGAGAGGATGATGAAGGACCTTCTGGTGGTGGTGCTGCTAACAATGCTCTTGCTGGTGGTGCTTGGAGCTCTTCATTTGGGAGTACAACAGTAAGGGGAGGGACAACCAAGACTCTTGAAGATATGTCATCATCTGTGCTTTCATATGGTGAGATGTAGCTTGACATGGAGTCAGAGCTATCTTCCTTGATGATAGTATCTTGTAGGAGTGGTTGCAGTGCAGATGGCCCAACAACTAAAGGAGTTGTGCTCATGGACCCATGGTTTCTCTTTCTTGATGTAACCTTTGCAAACACCTCTCTCTTGGTTTTCCCTGGGTTGTTAAGAACATAATGCCAAGCTTCATTATCCCACATGCTATCTGAGATAGAGCTGTCTGATGAGATGTTGATTGGGTTGAAATTGCTCATGGTGATTTTTGGTAAAGCATATTTTATTAGGAGATAAGTGTTGTTGTGTTGGATTTATGTAAGTCTAAAGGTATTAAATAGAGGTTAAGATGGAATCAGGAAGTTAATGAGGGGAAGGTGTAAGTGGTTGAGGAGTAAATGAAGTCTTTTGACTTTGGGAGACGATTTAATTACAGAAGTTGACCATATTGACTTAGAATTTAGCACTGTTGGCTACCCACTGCTAAGTATATGGAACCACTTCTTGTTTTATCTAACCACTGCTAACCTTAACCATCTTTTCAGTATTTGGTTTATGTTTGTGATATGCAGGTATGAAGGATTGTTGTACATTGGAGCTTTTGCTGTGTGGTGTTTAAAAAAAAAATCTTTTGTAATCCTTCATATTTTTGAGTGATATCACTATTTTTGACAAAGATTTGATTGCTGTAAATCTTGGTCAACAGATTGGAGTGTAATTTTGTATCCACTGCTAGAGTCTTTCAAACCACTGCTAGTGGTTTTCAATCCACTGCTAGCACATTTCTGTTTTTGGATACTCGAGGGCTGTTTGGTAACTTTGGTTCAAACGCATTTATATCCCTAAATCACTGATAGATCATTTAATTGATCTTCAAATCACTTCCAATTGGCGCTTTACATAAACCCAAACAACTTCCATCTGTTCAATTCACAAATCCCACATCATTCACATCATCAATCATCATGCCGAACCAATACTCCAACACCCATAACCTAGTTGCTAATTTGGTAAAAAACAGTCGATCTGAAGGTTTTCATCAAATGATTGATTTCCTTATTCACAGTCCTATTCACTTTGCCTTAACTGTAGCACCCACCATCCTTAAAGCCTATGTACATCAATTCTGGTGAAATGCTAAGCTTGAGGAGATATATGGGGTCGAAGTTTTAAGTACTATTGTGGATGAGAATGAGATTTTGGTAGATGAGGAGATCATTCGAGGGGTTTTGAAGTTAGATGATGCTGATGGTGTAGTTAACCTTTCTGAGGCTGAGATTTTTGACGGTTTAGAGAGGATAGGATATACTCACAGGGGAGACAAGGTAAATTTTTTTGAAGGAATGTTTTCACAACAATGGAAGTTTTTGATTCATACCTTGTTGATGTGTATAAGTAATAAGACCACTGGATTTGATGAATTTCCCTCCAAAATTGCTACTGCTATCATATGTCTATCTGAGGGGAGGAAGTTTAATTGGTCTAGGATGATTTATGAAGGGTTTGTGCAGAATATTAGGAAGAAGGGTAAATATTATTTATATTCAAGGTTTGTGCAGCTTATTGTGGAAAGTCAAATAGAAGAACCTGTTGAGCATACTAGGGAGTATGAAGTGCATTATATGCTTCCTAAGGTCTTTGCACATATGCGAAATCAGAACCCTAATTTTCAAATAAGAGATGTTCCCTTATTCCCACACATGATTAATTTTCCTGCTATTCCTGAGTTTGATGAAGGTCTTGAATCCCAACCCATAGAACCTAAACCCACTGCTAGTACACCTCAACCCACTGTTAGTGAATCTCAACCCACTTCTAGTGCAACTGAACTCACTGCTAGTCAACCCCAAACCACAGTTAAACCCATTTTGTGGACTAGGAGGAGGAAGGGCACCAAGCTACCTCAGGCTGGTGTTAGTGGTGTTGTTCATGAGGCTGTCACAAGTTGTGGAGGTGACATGATTGGAAGGGCTTCCACTATTGATTAATGCTTAGATGCTGACCAGGATAGTGGAAACATCATTAAGACCCAACCTTTGGCAACTCCTAATGTGGAGAGTTCCTTGGAACTTAACACAGGTGGAGAATCCTAGCCAACGGCTCACTCAGGGTGCATAGATGATCAGGAAAGGTCTGATGCTATGTTTACTTTATCCAAGGATTCACCTCTCAGATCAGTTAACACAGCTCGAAGTGATGAGGATAGTTTGGAACATGAAAATGAATTGACGGATCCTAAACTGGTACATGATGACTTTTCCAATGAACCACCTCTCGGACCAGTTAACACAGGTCGAAGTGGGGAGGATATTCTTGAACACTTAAATGAATTGACGACTAAATGTACCAAAATGGAGGATACAATCTCAAGTCTTCAAGAGTTGGTTGTGTTTCAGGGTAAAGAGATTAGGAGGTTGAAGCACAAAATGTTTGTGATAGAGAAAGTGAGAAGACCTGGGGTTGCTGTTTTAAGCAAAATGAGAAAGTTAAAAAAGAAGGTGGACTCCTCTCCAGCTGTGAATGTGGAGAATGTACCCAAACAGGGGAGGAGTGAAGGCATGAATGGGAGGCTGTAGATGTGCATGTGGATGAGGATTTGGATAGTGGAGATCAAGCAGAATAATTTGTGGTATCTGATAAAGATGGGAATGAAGCTATTCTTGAAAGTGAGAAGACTGTGGTAGAAGATGAGGTGATGCAGGACACAACCACTGACAGTGTGTCTGCAACCACGACTAATGTTATTGAAACCACTACTGCAGTTTCAGATAAGGTATCCATAACCACTCCCACTTTAAACTTACCCACTGCTATCATAACCACTTCTACAATTGTCACAACCACCTCTATGTCACCACCTAAATCAAAAGAAGTTGAGAAGGAAGTTGCAAGTACATTGATCAATCTAAGCAAAACCTCAACTAACCCTACACCCATCATTGCACCTGCTCCATTATCTCTTAAATCTACTGTAACCAAACCCTTAGGTAAAAGTTTGAAAATTGGTGAACCTTTGAAGAAGAAGGTAGTTCAACCAGACATTGGAAAGGGTAAATGTATTGCAGCACCAGTTTTGAAGTTTAAAAGTAAAGAAGAACAGATTGTTTATGATGAAGAGTATACAAAGGCGCAAAATGAGAAGAAGCAGAGTAGTAGAGAAAGAAAAGAAAAGAGAGGAGGCTACTCAGAAGTTGGTGAATGGAATGAAACACAAAACTATCTTCAAGCTTTTAATAACATACAGAATGAGTATACTACTCAAGAATGGGCATTGCTATCTGTTGATGAAAGAGCTAGAATCTTGGGTGAATGGGCAAGGAGGATCAGTAAGGAGAAGAAGCAAATTAAAAGGAAGAAACCTCCTACAAAAGGTGAGATGAGGAATGTAATGATGAAGATTATCAAGAATTTAGGCATACATATTCCTGAAAATCTTAGTAAATGTTCATTTGAGAGAATTCATGAGCTTTATCTGATGTGTATGAGGATTAATAATGATGATTTTATTCCAATGAATTCTGAAAGAGAAGAAGTGGATTAAAGTAGTCAAAAGAGAAAATCTGAGATTTAGGAGACATCTTGTTCTAAAAGAATGAAAGAAGTGAATGAAGATGGTAATCAAATTATTTCTTATACATTTGAGCTTAATGGAAATGAAGGATGTTGGAAAATTCAAAGAGTCAGTAATGAAGTTTCTGAGTTTGAGAACTTTTCACAGATGCTTCAATATCTGGATAGAGATGATTTGATGAATCTTTGGAAGCTTTACAAGAATAAATTTGGTGATGTACGTCCAGATGACTATCATGAGAGAATGGTTTATCATAACTTGAAGATCTTGTTTGAACCTACTCATGATGAACCTGAATGGAAAGGACTCTACAATGGTGATGTTACAAGATGGTTTTTATATCAATCTTGTGGAGTTCATGTGCTAACTATTTCTGGAGAAGTTATTTAAATGCTTGTAGAAGGTGATTATCCTCAACTGAATAATTATCCAGAAGTTATTACTCAGATGGTGAAGCCTGGTGGTTTAAAGGTGCTGAAGCCCTATGATGATCAAGCATACAGTTTGTTGCTAAAGTATGAGCAAATTCTTAAAACTGGTAAGTGTTTGGATACATCCTCCAATTGAGGTGTTTTGAGCTTAAAGGAAACTTGAGAATTCCATTTGAATGTATCAAGTTTAAGGGAGGATTGTTGGGTTTTAGGTTCCTCAGATCATGAATTATTCTAAGTGTTGGAACAACGGACAGAGTTAATGAAACCACGGACAGAAGAATGAATCCACTGCTGATGTGAAACCGCGGCTAGTAGTAATATAGAACCACTGCTAATGTATTATAAGCACTGCTAGTTTTGTATAGTCGGTTTAATATTTTGTATTAGATAAATATGGAAAAGATATTTATCTTGTAGGTTACGTATTGTATTATGTAAAGGACTCCTTAGCCTATAAAAGGAGGTCCTAGGTTAGATTAGATATACGTGTGTTTTGCTATATCTAAGGTCGATACACTTCAAGGTTGTAAAACCCTATCTTGGTTAGAGTATTCATAATAATAATAATATTGAGGTGTTGAATGTTTATTGTTCTTCTTCTTAAGATTAAGTATTAAATTCCGCGTAATATTTAATAAGTCTTTGTTAAGTCAGTTTCTATAAAGGATCGTTTGCTCAAATGGGATCAACAGAAACTTTATACCAAGCTTGGGAAAGATATAACGAATTGTTATACAAATGCCCTACTAATGATCTCAACAGCCAACAAAAGGTGAATGTCTTCTTCAAGGGTCTGAACATCTCCTCAAGACAAATGATTGATTCTCAAGGGCCGATTCCTGGTATGACACCCACTTTGGCTTTAGAAACTATTCAAAATGGCGAGAACACTCTCACAAATGGCATAATGGAGGGAGCAACCGAAGTAAGAATGGAGATATGGAAGGCCTTGCAGCAATAAAACAACAAATTAGAAAGCCTTGGAAGAGAAATGAAGAAGCTCAAGGAAAATGTGCATTCCATTCAAGTAAGCAGCTTGGACTCCACCTACTAAAGAATGTTCCTCCGAAGTTAAAAAGGATCGGAGAAGTTAAATATGGAAGAGAATCCTTTCGACAACTACAATAATAAGGGCGGATATCGAGAAAAATCCCCTGGATTGTACACAAGAATCAACAACAATCCTCCTAAACCTAGCCTTGAAGAAATAATGCACAGGCACATCGAAGAATCTACGAGAAAGGGAGATAAACTCAAGGAATGGATGGTCAAAGTGAAGGAGGATACCAATATGAACCTAAGTAACCAAGATGCTGCGATTAAAAACCTCGAAACACAAATTGGGAAATTGGCTAAAAACCTTGAAACGAGTAATGCTAAAGCCATTGCCTGCAAGGCCATATTTGCGCAAGATAAAGCAAAGAAAGCGCAGTGCACATCCTCTATCACTAATGATCTTTCCGGGATTAACTACCTAAGAGGATGATAAATCGAGAAGACGAAGAGGTCTGCCAACCAACTTCTGAGAAACAACAATACCGGAAAGTTTTCTTCTTCCTTGCACTATTGGTAATATTAAGATTCGCATTAGGATTTAGGGGCGGGGTAAACCTTATCTCTACCACTTTAGTTGAAAAAATAAAACTTACCAATTTAAAAGAAACAACTATTATGATAGAAATGGCTGATTCCTCTAAAGCTGTACCGAGGGGAGTTGTGAATAATGTGCTTTTAAAAATTAGAAATTTTTTCTTCCCAACTGATTTTGTGGTTATTGACATGGGGAAGTGGGAGGCTTACAACTTAATTGTTGGAAGACCTTTTCTGGCCACTTGTAGGGCTCAAATCAAGGTTTTTGAAAAACAAATTTCTTTGGGAACTGAAAATGAACGAATAACTTTTAGTAGGAAAGAGCATTTAAAACAAAAAGTTGAAATTTCAACTAATGTTGATGTTGCTAATGTTAAATCGCTAGATCCCGCTCTACACTCTAACCCTATTACTGATGATAGTAGAGAGAATATTGATAATTATGCTTGAGAAATAGGAAGAAATTGTCCAAAGCATTGAGGAGAATCCGGTTCCAAACAAACATTTTAGCAACTCGATGTCAACCAAGGATAGCGAATCAGTGACAGCATGGCCACCGTTTACTCGTCCTCAAAAATGTGAAAGAAAGGCGAATGGATGGATATACCCTCATAAAGGAGAGAGACATTGTTAGCCTTAATAGTTTTTATTAGAAGTGATGGTCATTCACATTTAGGAACTTTGTAACGTGTGTTAGATATCATGCTAGAATAGTCAAAGGGCTCATGGATTGGGCTAAGCTAAATGGTTAGACGTTTAGTTAAGTTAGCCTTATATAAGTTCATGTAACCCAATCCATGTCCAAGCCCATCTCACGAAGCCCATAAGAAAGCCTTTAGGGCATCAAATCCCTTGGACTATATAAACCCCTCAAAGTCTCATTTGAGGGGTATGCTTGAAAGTGTGTGTGTGTGTGTGTGTGTATTTTCTCTCTCAAGGAATATACAACTTTATTGTGTTTATCTTATCCTCTCACATACACGAATTCATATTCAAGTCACCATCTTTCTCATCTTATTTCTAAGCTTTGTTTGTGTTTGTGTTTCACGTTTTATCACGTAACTTGGGTTACGTGTGTTGGGTTTGCTTGGTAAAGTGATAAGGTTGATATAAGTAAGGTCCTACAATTGGTATCAATCGCCTAACAATGGTTTAGGAGTGTTTTGGTTGAAGTTTGTTTGTGTAGAGTTACACGTAGTTTCGTTCTCAAAAGTGTCACGCATAAAGCTTTAATTTTGCACTTAAAAATTCAAGATTCTTGTGGTTTAAGGTTTATTTGGTGCTAAAGTTTCAGTTTTTGCAAAAGTTCAAAGCTTTACGTGGTTTTCTTCAAGTTTGAACTCGTGTTTTTGAAGGTGGTCATTTCTACTCGTAACTTATCTAAGCACTTTGGGTGAAAAAGGTCAATATTTTTGGGTTATCGAGTGTTTTAAGGATATCGTGCAAGAGACATCGTTTGAATCATTGGAAATTTCTTACGGTAGAAGTCAAAAGTCAAAACCCTAGTTTTCTACTCATAACTTTTGGTGCAGATTCTTGAGCTTTACGGTTACTCGATTGCTTCTCACTTGGATAAGTGTGTGGAACACTTCGACTTGTGGATATCCCTTACGCTGTGGCAGTGTAAAGGATTTTTGGTTTTAACCTAAGTTTACGCATAAGCATAAACTCTTACGAGTAGAACTCTACGCATAAGATCACACTTACGCGTAGGTTTTGACTAAGTTTTTGTCTACGCATAAGCCTAAGGTTCGCGTAAGATACTTTCTACGCATAAAGTCCTACGCCTAAATCCTGCATAAGATCCTACGCATAAAGATCCTACGCCTAAGCACCAATTCTACTCGTAACTCCTTTTCTCTAAGTCTACGCCTAAGCTTTAAAATTGGCGGGAAAACTTGAGTAAAATTTAAATTTTTGAGGAGACTAAACGTTCAATTTTACGCGAGATTCAAATTTTGGTTTAACTGTGAAAATTTTGGTCAAAAATTCAAATTTTGGGCCTAAATTCAAATTTTTCGGGTCAAATTTGGCGTCAAAATTGTAATAACTCAAATTTTCATACGACCTTAGAATTGATTTTTATAGTGAATTTCAAATTTTGGGTAGAATTTTTTAGAACCAAGGTTACGAGTACGACTTTCAGAACACCTCAACTGAGCTTAATCTTCATCAACCACAACTCCTTTATCGTTGAATCGATCCTACATCAACTTTATCATATCGTACCTTCATCAATGGCAACTCAACAAGATATTCATGCAGCCGGTGCCGAAAACCGTCCTCCTATGTTGGCAAAAGGTGGTTATCTTCAATGGACAAGTCGTATGCCTCGTTACATCAAGACCAAACCTAATGGGAAACTCATGATTAAATCCATTCAGGATGGACCCTTCCAGCCTCGACAAGTTTATGTACCTGGAAATGCAGATGCAACAACTCCCGTCCCACCATCTTCTCGTCTTCAATACGAATCTGAATACACTGCAGAGGATCGAAACAAGTCAGCGAGATGACATGGCAATTCATATTATCCAACTGGATTTACCAATAGACATCTTTGCTGCGGTAGACGGTTGTGAAACTGCTTCGATGTGGGAACGTGTTAGACGGCTTTGTCATGGAACAAAAATTGGTCTACAAGACATGGAGAACAAGCTGCTAACTGAATGGGAAAGGTTTACTTCTACTCGGGAGAATCCATTGAATCCTACTATGGAAGGTTTTGCACTTTGATGAATGAGCTTATCGAGAAACAAGTGACACCCAGAACTATCGTTCAAAACATCAAGTTCTGAACAATCTTCCAGAGAAGAATGGGGGCGATATGTCACTATTGTTAACCAAACAAAAGACCTTCATCAGGTGAACTTTGATCAACTGAATGATTTTCTGAAACAAAACCAAGCTGAAGTCAATGAAGTCAGGAAAGAAAGATTGGCAAATACTCATGATCCATTGGCACTTATTGCAAAGACTCAACCTTCAGTGAATACACAACAACAAGCTTCATCATCTTCCAACAACAACAACTTGCAGCAATACATTCCACAACCACAACAACAATTCTATCCAGATCAACAATACCAGGAACTAGGAATCAATCTGACCCGGCGAAGCGACCTTGCAACAGATATACTCTTTATTGGGTAAGCACTCAAAAGTCGCTATTCCACACAACTAACAACAACCAAAGGATTTCGTCAAACACTGCAAGCAGGCAAATTGCACAGCCTGGTGTGAATATGGGTAATCAAGGTCAAATGGTTGGAGTTATTGGGAATCAGCAGGGATATGCTACTGGATATCGCATGGGTAATCGGGCGGTTCCGTATCAGGGTAATCAGTTGGGTCAGAATGCTGGAAATCAGATGGGACAGAATGTTGGGAATAGAGCAGTGGGTAATCAGAATGGGAATGTTGCAGCTCCAGTCGTTGGGAATTATGGAAATGTGAATCAGGGAAATCAGGTTAAGTGTTATAACTGTCAAGGAATGGGTCACATGGCACGAAACGGTCCCACTAAGCCGCACAAAGAATCTTGCGAGTTTCTTGAGAAAGCTATCTTTGTGCACAGAATCAAGCGAGGATACAGTTGAGTCTGAGGAAAATGATTTTTTAGCTATCGTGGATGATTTGGAAGACCTCGAGGAAATCAATGCGAACTGCATATTCATGGCAAATCTTCAGGAGACTAAGTACGACACGACTCGGCCGCACTTCCTCTATGACGCCCGCAGTATCTGAGGTACCAATCATTGATCCATGCTATAACAATGTCATATTTGATGTGTTTACATGATAAACAGCATTCGTGACATCAGCACCTACTTATGATACATACCTGGACAATCCGAGTTGTAGCAATACTAACTACGAAACTCCAGATGTGGATCCTAGTGGAGGCTGTGTGGCACAAAATACTGAGGCTGATGAGGAAACCGCTTATTTTGAATCATTAATCAATCAGTGTGGCATTGAAATTGGAAAAGTGAGTAAGGTCAATCGCGAAGTTAAGGCCGCGAATGTTAAATTGACCACTGAGCTTGAGAGTTACAAGGAGCACGCCAAAGCTTTTGGATTTCATACAAAATGTCCGAATTAGAAATTGGTTATCGAGATTCTGTTTTAATAGAAAAACAATTGCAACTCAAATACGATACACTTGATGTGAATCTGAATTTGAAAATAAAATCTTTAAACAAGGAAATTTATGATCTAAATGACCAACTTTCTAAACAAAAAGCAACGTATTCTGATCTTGAAAAAGAGAAGAAGAAGTTGATCACGATTTTCAAAACGAGAAGATTCTCTTCTTGATGAAATTCTTGATAAAACGGAAAAATCAAAACATTGGACAATTTGCTTCTTACAGGTCATTCATAAATCAAACAAGATTCTTTCTAACCAAGTAAATCCACGTTTTCATACTTCACATAAGATGGCACTTGGTAACGACCCTTCTTCGTTTCTCAAGAAAGCTCAGAAATCTCAGAATGTGTTGCACAATGGAAAACCTTTGCATGAACCCATAATTGTGCATGATTCTCTTGAAACGTTGGAACTATCGGAGGAGAGTAGATCAAAAATGAAACAAAAACATCCGGAAATCAAACCAATTGATTATAACACATGGAACAAAATTAATGGTATTTCGTTTGTTTCTCAATCAACGTTTCCACCAAACCAAGTGTTTCAAACAAAGTGTCAACACCTGTTTCAAAATCAGTTTCAAAACCAGTTGTTGTCTCCAAATCTCTTTTGAACATTGAACAAATGTCTTCAAACAATCCTTTTAACACAAGTGATGCGAAGTATTTTGGAAAATGTGAAAAATGAATGAGATCAAAGAGACCGTTAAAAATAAAACCAATATTACAACAAACATCTGGTTTAATAGTTTTGATATTGAACAGAAAAAGTTTTTGAAACTCAAATTGCCCCTCAGTTGACTAACATCAACTCAAGGGTAATTCATTTTGAACAAGCCTTTTTGAAAGAAACAGTTGACTTTGTCAAGGACCATAAATCCTTGGTAAAGCAAGCTAATGAAAGTGTTGAACACATCAAAGTTTTGGAAAATCTAAATGATTCACTCTTCGAAGATGTTCGACTCTTGATATTATGTCCATTATTTTGCAAACATATTCTGTTGAAGATCATGAAAGACTCCAGTATGAGACCTCAGCAATTGTTTCAAAATATGAAAAAGCCCTTGAAAAACTTGAAAAAGAAAATGTGTCATATTTTAAACAACTTGATCGAACAACTGAGGAATGCAAATATGACAAATTGTCGTATGAGCGTGCCTACAATGACATGGAAGCGAAAAATGATCTTTTGAGGGCTCAGCTGGAAAGTCAAAAAGGAAAGGCAGTGGATACTGTGATTAAAAAACATTGACTGCGGAGAAGACAAATGTTCCCAAACCGGTTTCCAAACCAAAAATGTCTGTTTCTATGCCTCCAAAAGTCAATGAGAAAAATGTTTCATCAAAACCATCCTCCACCTGCCCTACCTAAACAAAATGTTGATAAGGGTAAAGCGGTTATCGAGAAACCAAAAGTTTTAGCACCTGGCCTTTTAAGATGAGTACCACTAATGCGTCTGCCTCCACATCTAAAACATATGGAACAAACGACATAAGTTTAGAAATGCACTCTAAAGAGACTAGGAAAGCTGAAACCACCTCCCTTAATAAAAATGTGAATCCTAATGCGTGTGCCTTACCTTCTACAGGACTAGAAAGCACCTCTAGGAGCAGCAGACAAAAGCCTAAGAGCAATACAAGGAACAATAGTGTCTCGCATACCTCTAGGAGTAGTAGCTTGAATAAAGAGAAGAAAGTAGAAGAACACCCTAGGAATTTACCGCGTTTAAATAAGAAATACATTTCATCTGAATGTACTAAACCTATGAAATCTGCTAAGTTTAATGAAACTGTTGAATCTGTTTGTTTAACTTGCAAGAAATCTTTATCTAATGTTCATGATGATTGTGTTTCTAAGAATGAGATTGTTAAGCTTGTTAAGAAGAACGTCCCAAAAGATCTTACGCTAAAAGAGTAGGAAGACTAGTTGCAAAACTTAGGCTTTACACTATTGACAGGAACTATAGTGTATACTATAGGGATGATATTTGGAAACCCACAGGTAGAACTTTCACACTCCAGAATGGTACAATGAGTGATAAACCAGAATTCCTGGTAGAAAACCTCTCTGTGTGTGATAAGGATTTTACCTCTAACCCAAAGGAACCAAAATCAAAACGGTTTCCACAATATTCTTTTTCATTCTTGGAGGTTATCGAAATATGTCTTTGGATCATCGACTCGGGTTGCTCCAAGCACATGACCGGGAATCAGAAGCTGCTGATCAATTCGTCGGAAATTCATAGGAACTGTACGTTTTGGAAATGATCATGTAGCAGCTATCATGGGTTATGGAGATCTACCTTTTGGAAATATTTTGATCACTCGGGTTTACTATGTCGAAGGGTTGGGACACAATTTGTTTTCAGTCGGGCATTCGTGATGCAGATTTAGTGTTTGCTTTTAGGAAAAATGCTTGCTTCGTTAGAAACTTGGATGGCACTGATCTCTTAACTGGGAATCGTGATACAAACTTGTATGCTATCGACATCAATCAAATGGCCTCTTCATCACCAATATGTCTTATGACACGAGCATCTGGAACACAGTCCGGTTGTAGCGCAGAGGGTTATCCCATCTCAATTTCAACACCATCAACAAAATTGCCAAAGACAACATCGTAAACGGACTTCTAAAGTTCAAATACACCAAGGATCACTTATGTCCATCATGCGAACAAGGAAAAAGCAAAAGAGCACCATATAAACCCAAATCCGTACCTAGTTCGGAAGCAAAGTTGCATATGTTGCACATGGACTTATGTGGCCCAATGAGAGTTGAAAGCATTAATGGGAAAAAGTATATTCTTGTTATCGTCGATGATTATTCGAGATATACATGGGTTAAGTTCCTGAGATCTAAAGACGAAGCACCAAGCATCATCATCACCTTTCTGAAACGAATTCAAGTACTTCTTCAAACTCCGGTAAGGGTTGTAAGAACAGACAACGGCACAGAATTCACTAATCAGGAGTTAAGATCTTATTTTGAAGATGTTGGAATTACACATCAAACTTCAGTTGTTAGAACTACAGCAGAATGGGGTAGTTGAAAGAAGAAATAGAACTCTTGTGGAAGCTGCTCGCATAATGCTAATCTATTCTAGTGCACCGTTATTTCTATGGGCGATCTTTGTTGCCACTGCTTGTTTCACTCAGAACAGATCTCTCATCCATCCAAGATTCAATAAAACCCCATATGAGCTTGTGAATAACAGAAACCCGGATATCTCTTACTTTCCGTATTTGGCTTTGTGCTATCCTAAGAACGACAGAGAAGATCTTGGAAAACTGAAAGCAAAAGGTGATATTGGAATCTTCATTGGATATTCAGATAACTCGAGGGCATTCAGGGTGTATAACGAGGAGACTAGGAGGATCATGGAGACGATGAATGTGAAGTTTGACGAACTTCACATATGGCTTCGAGAGACTCGCTCTAGAACCCGCACTAAACCAGCAGACTTCTGGACACATCAGTTCGGGACTCGTACCTCAAAGAGCTCAATCAACTTCGATTGACAATCCTAAAGAACAAGAATGGGAGAATTTCTTTGAGTTAATGTTCGATGAATACTATGGTGGAACCTCGACAAATGCATCAAACCATCATTCCGCTGCACCTGCTCAAAATCATCCTCCACCACCAACAGAAGATGCATCTACAACGGTCGAAACCAATGCACCAACTCCATCAACATCATCTACATCTACTCCAGTTATTGCACCCGTTCTACCAGCAGTTGATGAGCAAAACCAAAACCATAACGATGCAACGTTAGATGAAGACTTATTTGAAAACCCGTTTGCTACGTAATTAGCTGAATCTTCTTCAAGCTTACGAGAACCATCTAACTCGCATACGTTTAACCAACGGTATCCTTCTACTCTGAAGTGGACAAAAGACCACCCAATTGAACAAGTTATTGGTGAACCTTCAAGGCCAATTCAGACGAGACGTCAACTTGCCACCAATTGCGACTTGTGCATTTACCTTTGCTCCATTAGCAATATAGAGCCAAAGAACATTCGCGAGGCAATGGCAGAACCCGCATGGATAGAAGCGATGCAGGAGGAACTTCTCCAATACCGTCTACATGACTCTTGGGAAATGGTTCCAAGACCAATTGACATTCGCGTCATTGATCTTAAATGGTTATGGAAGAACAAAAGGGATGAAGAGATGGCTGTAATTCGCAACAAAGCTCGTCTTGTGGCCAAAGGATACAGACAAGAGGAAGGGATAGACTTTGAAGAGTCATTCGCGCCGGTAGCTAGACTAGAAGCAGTCAGGATATTCTTAGCCTCGCGCTCACAAAAACATCACGGTTTATCGGATGGACATTAAGACCGCGTTCTTGAATGGAACTCTGAAAGAAGAAGTGTCCGTGAGTCAGCCAGAAGGCTTCATAGACATGAATCATCCGGACTACGTCTACAAACTCAAAAAGGCAATCTATGGATTGAAACAAGCTCCGAGAGCGTGGTATGACGAACTGTCCTCTTTCCTTATCCTAAACAATTTCACCAAAGGCATAGTTGATCCTACCTTGTTTACACAAAAATGCAAAAATGACATTTTGATTGTTCAGATTTATGTGGGCGACATCATCTTTGGGTCCACTAATCCGAATCTTTCAAAACATTTTGAAAATCTCATGAAAAGTAAATTTGAAATGTCCATGATGGGGAACTAAAATTCTTTCTTGGTTTACAAATACATCAATCCCCACGTGGAATTTTTATAAATCAAGCTAAATACACAACTGAGATTTTGAAAAATCATGGTATGGATAATTGTGACTCGGTCGGAACACCAATGGTAACTTCACCAAAAATTGGAGCCGATTTGTTTGGGAAACCTATTGATCGGAAGAAATATCGGAGCATGATTGGTTCTCTCATGTACCTCACTGCTAGTCGACCGATATTCATTTTGCTGTTTTCTTATTAGCGGTTTGAGGCAAAGCCTACCGAACTGCACCTCAAAGAGGTTAAAAGGATCTTCGGTACTTGAAGACATCCATTCACATGGGACTTTGGTATCCGAAGGAATCCGGATTTGATCTTATTGCCTTTTCAGATGCAGACCACACAGGTGATCAAGTTACAGACAAAAGTACATCGGAGGAGCACAATTATTGGGTGAAAAGTTAGTAAGCTGGTCTTCAAAGAAACAAGATTGCACTGCACTTTCAACCGCTGAAGCTGAGTATGTGTCTCTATCTACGTGTTGTGCTCAAGTTCTATGGATGAGAACACAACTCACAGATTATGGCTTTACTTTCGATAAAATACCTATGTATTGTGACTCGAAAAGTGCCATAGCCATATCATGCAATCCTGTTCATCACTCAAAGACTAAGCATATCCGTGTCCGCTATCACTTCATCAAAGTATGTCGAAAATGGTACTTTTGAATTATTCTTCGTGAAGACAGATTACCAACTCGCCGATCTATTAACTAAAGCCCTTCCAAAAGAAAGGTTTGACTATTTAGTTCGCCGAATTGGAATGCGAAGCCTAACCCCTGAGGAGTTAGAAAGTCTTCTCGAATCTTCTTGAAAATGATTTTCCAAAAGCTTATTTGTAAATATTTTTTTGAAAAACAAAATACAAAATTTGAAAAACCAACAAAAACAAAATATAAAAATATAAAATCTTCATAAATACAAAAACATTATAAAATAAAAAATCCAAAAATATTCTTCTCACGACATGTCTCTCGTATAATCGATATTATGTACGTTTCTAGAAATGTCATTCAACAATGATACGGGTATGTACAGATGCTTGAGCGAGAGTTATTTATTTGTTTTCTAAAACATGTCGTCTCTCAAAATTTCTTCAAATAATGGCTTTCGTATACTTCAGTACGAAACCCGGACTAAAATGATGACTTTTGATTATTTTTCAAATCAAAACTCGTGCTTTTATAGAAAAAATCAAGTGTATGCTTGATTGCACTACATTTAAAAAAAAATGGTGAGAAATCATCATCATCTTGAGCACCTTTTCAAGATTGTTCAAAAGATTTTCAAAATCTTTCAAAATACTTTGTGCTCACGATAACTCCCTCTAAAACCCTTTAATTGATTATGCTTTATTAAAGGGGAGTATAAAACTAAAATGTTCCAAATTCATGCTTAAATCAAATCCGTTTGTCTCCCCAAAGATTATAAAATGTTGTTTAATCCGTTGATATCAAAAATATCACGTATATGCTATTTTTGAGGGGGAGGAGACGTGATTAAAATGTGATAAAAAATGTTTAATGATCAGTGTTTGAATCTCAAAATGAGCTCGACTCAGACGAAACCAATGAATTGACGGGTCAAAGTAAATTACCATCTCGAGAAATTTGTGATAGATATGCACCTTCATGGGTCTAACCTCCTTTTCAAGGAGTGTTTACATCTTCAAGTTAGTTATTAGAGCTAGTTGTCACCTAAAAACTGACAATGGAACTCTTTAACTAGGTAACGTAACCGTGTCTCGTGGGGAATTGTCTATCATGAGCCGATCAATTCAAAAAGTGCAAACTCTACCCTCGATGTGCATATTTTTTTGTTAAAACTCATAAGCACATGTGAAGGGGAGTGTTTCTGAAAATATAAAACTCGCGGAGTGTCTCAAACATGTTTTCTATCATAAACACTCTGAGATTTTCAAGAAAAATGGTTTTATGGCAACAATAGGACAGTCATGGAGTTATAAGGTGACTAAGGATAGGAAACTCGTCCTATGATCGCGCCAGAGGAGGGGATCTACCCAAGGAAATCTCCAATAGTTTAGTATTAGAAGTCCTTAGGTATGATTGAAAAAAGGAGTAATGTGAGAAAGGAGAAAGAAGGGGTTGAAGAATTAAAAAGAAATGTGAAGAAAGGGTGAAAAGAAATAGCCCTCCATAATCAACCTTAGGGCAAGGGGTTCAATACATATACTCTTGGTTGTCACTAGATGACACTGGTATTGAAGACAAAGGCGTCATGGACCCGTGGCACTGCACTAAACCTCCAAGCCACTCAATTCCTCTCAAAAGGATTTGTTTCATTCTCACTGGGAACCCTACATAATCTATCGACTTTCTCTTAGAGAGTGTTGATATTGAAGAAGGAGACCCACTCCCTAGTCTCCGCTTAGGAAAACCATAATGCACTTATTGAGTCTAGAGCCACGAGATTCATAAAAAGATCTCATAGGAACACATGACATGACATCGCTTGTTGTTCATCAATAAGGACACAAGTGATATATTCTAGAGTCCTACGCAGATATTAGCAATCTGCCAGAACATTTATGAGAAGTTTCACTTGAATCTTCATGATTGAATGGAAACTCCGCCAGGGTCAACATCAAGCGACCTGACAGCGGTCACTTCGGTAACTCCGTGGATTACGCAGTGTGTCTCAAACGGTCTACAGTCTGGGGTGATGCCGGTGTACCTCAGCGACTCATCTGAACCGTAGATGTACTTTGGTATATCGCGTTATCTCACTTGTGGGACTCCAGTTCAGGAGCGGCCTCTGTGAGAATAAGTGTTTTCACACTATCTTTTAAACACCCTCGAAATTCAAACTTGTAAGTGCCGGAATCCGCTTATTACTAACTGTTTTATGTTTTCTTCTTATGGAAGCTCTGGAGCGGATGGATCGTCTGAGACTCGCCACATGCCCATACCAACGACACATGAAAGTTCTCATCACAATCAAAGGCTACACAAAGTTTAAAGACTCGAGAACTACATCATTGGTAACCAAAGTCAAATAGAAGTGTGAGCATGGTGGAGAAAGGCGTGGAGACACCTAACCAACGAAGTTGACAACGGCAGAACAACCACATTATGATCACAAAGCATGAAGGAACAAAGAATCAAGACTAATCTATATCTACACACAAAGTTTGAGCTCAAGAAAAGTAAAGACCTAATCAAGTGGAGCATCATTTGAATGACCACCCCTTAGGGGGAGATTGTTAGCCTTAATAGTTTTTATTAGAAGTGGTGGTCATTCACATTTAGGAACTTTGTAACGTGTGTTAGATATCATGCTAGAATAGTCAAAGGGCTCATGGATTGGGCTAAGCTAAATGGTTAGACGTTTAGTTAAGTTAGCCTTGTATAATTTCATGTAACCCAATCCATGTCCAAGCCCATCTCACGAAGCCCATAAGAAAGCCTTTAGGGCATCAAGTCCCTTGGACTATATAAACCCCTCAAAGTCTCATTTGAGGGGTGTGCTTGAAAGTGTGTGTGTGTGTGTATTTTCTCTCTCAAGGAATATACAACTTTATTGTGTTTATCTTATCCTCTCGCATACACGAATTCATATTCAAGTCACCATCTTTCTCATCTTATTTCTAAGCTTTGTTTGTGTTTGTGTTTCATGTTTTATACGCGTAACTTGGGTTACGTGTGTTGGGTTTGCTTGGTAAAGTGATAAGGTTGATAAAAGTAAGGTCCTCTGAGACATGATATTGAATTAGCATTGGAAGATTGGTACAAAATAAGATTTGGGAACTCAAAAATCCATAAGGGACTGGTTAAGCAGTATAAGTACAATCATCTCACTAACTCAATAAACGGTGCAAGATCTAGCATAAGTATAGCTAGTAGTCTTATTGCCGAAGATGATGACCGGGGAAAATCATGTGATGAATGGCTTTCACATGAGTTTGGAACAGATGGCATCCGTAATTCTACAAGGAAAAATGGTTGACAAATGGATGAATGAGTGCAAACGAGTGGTGGAAGTGGGCCAGATCCAAAGGCCACCATAGAGCCCCGCGGCTCTGAGTCTAACTTAAAGACTCGTAAATAAAGAAAAGTGCTCTTTCGGAGACAACCCGAATTATCCCTTTCTTTTGTTTTATTTCCATTTCTGTAGGGTTTTTGTGTTTTCTAACTATTTTTGCAAGAAACGAGGAAGTGATTGCTGCTGCGGTTCTTGATCTGACCAGAGTTACGGCGTAACTCACCTATGTGATTACGCCGTAACCAACCTTTTAGCAGCGGAATTCTTGACGCATTAATCATTACGGCGTAATACCATCTCTGTGGTTACACCGTAACCACTCGCTTTGCAGCTTATGTCAGGTTTTTCCAGTTACGGCGTAACTCCCTCAGAAGAGTTGCGACGTAACCTTCCTCTTCTTTAATTCTTTCATTTTAAAACACAATAACCTTGTATTAGTATTTTAAATAAACTTTGTGTGTGTGTTCCCTGTAATCCCTCACGAGACTTCACTCGTCCACTTGGGACACCAAGCGGTTTAAAAGGCTTGTTGCATATGCTAAATGCAATCGTGATTCCTACGAAAGTGAGTTAGGCTTGTTTTTCATTTTTCATTTTTTCTTTTTAGAATTATGCATGTCGGTAGTGTGATTTCAGGGATCGAAGTTTGTTCATGATGCTTATACGAAGGCACGTCTCTTTTCGTGGGCCTTCTTTCTTTATGGAGCAAATTTCAGGGAAGTTCTCGCTCTAATTCTACTTTTCTCTTCACCTTTATTTAATGCTTAGTACAAAGGGACTTTGTACAATTCAAGTGGGGGACCGGGGTAGAATTATCTCTGGTGATTATTTTGCCCTTGTTTTTATAGTTTATTTTGAAAAATTATGCCATTTTTAAAATTTTGACATGTTTTTCTTAACCTAACTAGAGTAGACCTTAGCCGAGCACATACAACCCTTGATATATTATGGTGAGATTAGCCTTATCCGTTTCCAATATTTTACCCCAAATCCACCAAATTATGAGTGTGCCGGTAGCTTGTAAACTTTAGAACTTGGCCTTAGCATCATTTCGAGACGATAGACGAGGTATGTTGAGTTAGCTCGATACATTTGGACTTTTCAGTTTTAGAAGGCAATATTATAGGAATATCACCCAAACAGCCTACCATTGCGTGTCTATCGATTAGTCACCTCGACTTCTCGACCCGCATGTGAAACCCTTTTGTTGTACTCACCTTTAGTGCAAGATACCCCTAGATACACCTTTCTGAGCCATTCCTTTCATTTTGTTTACCCAATATATTGTTTTGATACACTATACACCTTAGCCTACCCTGTAGTCTTTATTTGTGATTGGGAAGTCATCATTTGCCTAAGTTCAAGGTTCGAGTGGAAAGGTTCGGAAATCACGCTCTCATCGACAACATTCCTGAAGATCATTGAAGACCCGCCGAATTCCCTTTGTTCATCTCAAGTGGGGGGATATTATGTTTAGTTATTATTGTTATGTTGAAAAAAAAATGAAATGATTCGAAAAAAAAAATAAAAAAATAAAATAGTTGTTATGTTATTGTAAAGTGCGATGTTATAAGCACTATATTATGAGCTTATTAGATTTAGTATCGAGGAGATCACCTCGGTCACATTTGAAGATTGGAGTTGGTAGTTATGCCAACAGTTGGAGAAAAGGTAGTGTGCCCATCACGACGTCCTCTAACGACACATCTACCTTATATTTCATGATCCGGTTTCTTGACTTCAAAGCTTGAACTTTGGGCGGATGGTAAGTGGTGATGACTTGGTTATAGATTTAGACTACCTGCTTGTTTTTTATTTTACACCATTTATATATCCCATGTCTTATCCTACCCTTTAGTCATGAAGCGTGTCTAGGTGATGCAGCGAGCAATCTCTGGTGTCTTGGCCATGGATTTGGTCATGTATCATTGATTTTGTCCACTTTGCCGTGACATGTTAGTAATGACGAGTCACCCCTTAACCTTTGTCGTGTCTACCCATATTGCCATCGAGAATTGTTTAGCCCTTAACTCTAGTGGTGGAGATTTGTGTAACCACCAAGCTTATGATAGAATACATGCTATGACTGTGCGATTGAGTGATCACCCCAAAATTGACACTTAGAATAGTTGAGAGATTTGAGTGTTTTGTTCCCCTTTCGTGAGGTGTTCGGCTTTGTTTTATTCTAGCATAAGGGATTTGTAAACTTATATTTTCCAGGTTATGGGAGATATCTTTTTAGGAATCTTTCTAATAAGGTCTACTTGAGGGCAAGTAGAGTTCAAGTGGGGGGGGGGGGTATTTGATAACATCAAATAGTCCTGATTATTAAGTGTCAATTTCCCCCGATAATGCTTGTAATTTATATCATTTATATGGATTTACGTTTGTTTTCTATTGTTTTCCACTTTCAGGTAAATTACGAGCATTGGAGCTAAAGAGACGCGGAATTGGAGAATTATCTAAAGAATTATCATAGTATGCTGATTTTGAAGAAGTTATGGCGTAAATCTTCTCTCACATTACGCCGTAACTATTGCGTGACTCAGAAAACCAACTTATCAGAAGGTTACGGCGTAACTCTTCCCAAAGGCTACGACGTAACTATATTAGGTCAAATGAGGTTCCACGCCGCTGCTACTTACGCCGTAACTACTACATCAACTACGGCGTAACCAAGTTTATTGAAGACTACGACGTAACCACTTATTAGGTTACGCCGTAACCAGCAGATCTAGTGCAAAATACGATGAAATAGAAGGTTACGGCGTAACTCTTATATTAGTTACGCAGTAACCCAGATCTGGCCTATAAATACCCGACGAATTCCAGCATTTCTAATCATCCCATTCCACACACAACACTCAGAGAACGTGGGAAAAAGCTCAAGGCAGGTCTAGAGGAGCATACGGAGCAGTCTCCAAGGGATAAATCACTCCCCTACGATAAGCATTAGCGTTTTATATTTATTTTACTTTCAATTCATGTATTTCATAACTTTGAATATTGAATTGGTTTGTATGATTAATATGAGCGGCTAAGCACCTCTTGGTGCTGGCCTAGTTATGATTCCTTAATTGTTTTGTTTGCGTTTACTTTACTTCCGTACAATTATTTCTAAGTGTATGCATGCATAGTTTATTGGTAGCCACCCTTGGTTCGGTAGTTTTGAATGGCGGTAGAGGCCAATTGCCTAGGAGGTATGACCAACTGACCCTAGGTGAGCGGACTGAGACAGGAAGGGTAAGATATGACCAACTGACGACCCTTTCTACTTGTGCTATTTGACCAACTGATCACCTATCGTTTGGATGAACTTAAGAATTAGGGGGTGAGTGTCTAAGTTCCTAACGGCCGGGCACTCACTATTATAAATCTAGCATGTAGCAGTACTTAATGACTTGGCTTAGGGGACCAGGAACAACAGGACTTATGAGGGGACACATGACTTCTCCTGTGGTGGCATCTTTGCTGATAGGTTAGGGCGAATTGACCAAATGTTGTCCTCTCGAATTTGACCCCACCTGAAGTAATTGGAAGTAAATAGACGTAGACATAACTAGCTAGGAGAATTAACTAGGTTAGCACCACTCTTCTTTATTGATTTCCCTTTACCATTTATTTGCTTTTATTTATTTTATTCTGCTTTAGTAGTTTAATTAATTAAATCCCTAGCGAAACCATTATTAATCTGTGACACCTAGACTTAGTAATAATCCAACACACATAGCTCTTAGGCCGACCTCGGCTTTACCGATTACTACACTACACGACCGGGTACACTGCCCGTTAGTGCACTAGGGTAGACCATAGGTATAACGAGACTTTATAAATATTAAAACCTGGTCAGTAAAACCTGCATCAGTAGTCTTCAATTCAGTTGGAAACCAGGTCATGATGTTCATGATTGAATTGAGTATTGTACCTGAAAAAATTGAGGAATATCTGCGCTAATAGCACATGTAGAATAGCATTTAGATGGGTTAGTAGCAGTTGTATCCTGTCCTTTGGATTTTTTATAGTCAGCCCTTGGAATGTCATTAGTGGCCAGTGTTATGATGGGAATCCACTTAAATCCAACATTCTTAAAGATTTTTCTAGTGGGCATCCACTTAAGACAGGAGCTAGGAGTGTGATTCCATTTGGATTCAATGTTCTTAACCAATCTACCAGTAGGCATCCACTTAAAAGAGCTAGGAGTGTTAGATCTCTTAGTCACAGTAGAAGATGTAACCATTTCCCTATTATGAATTTTAGACATTTTGCTATTAACAGGTTTCTTAGGGGAGTGGTCAGCCTTTTGATACTTTTTAAGTACTCTAGATGATCTTCTTACATTCCTGATCTTAGAGATTTGAGCATTAGTCTGAGCATTGTCTTTCATTTTATCGGAATGAATTAGTGAAGTGACTGGTTTTGACAAAACTGTGTTCTCATCAACTTGGGAGGCAAGCCTTGATTTTGAGGGTTTAATTCTTTCTGACTTAAATGCATTGGGCTGCCTAACTACAGACCGTTCTTTAGTGATTTGTGAAACTGGCTTCCCCAAGGTTAACGATTTTGTAAACTTAGTGTTCACTCCATTCCCAATAGTTTTTCTAAGCTCATTTTTTAAAGTAACTATGGTGAAGCTCTTATCCTGAATTTGAGCTTTGAGGGCTTCAATGTCTGCTAACAAAGAGCTTGTTTGATCTAAAGACTTGGTCCTACCTTCATTAGTAGGGACACATTGTTCTAATTGAGTCTTTCTCAGAGACTCATTTTCCCTTAATAATTTGGCCACACATAATTCAAATTCATCATTCGTAGCTTTAACAGTATCACTAACCTCTATATCAAGATTGTTCACACCTATATTAATTTCCTTATACAGGTCTGAGATGTGTTTTTTCAGATTACATATGGTTGAGTCTTTGTCTTGAAGCTGAGTTTTTAACTGGTTAATTTCAAAAAATTCACGAAATTCTGGGAATTCCGGATTTATGCATGGTTTTGTTGCTTGAAAACTTTCTTCTTTTCGTTGTATTGCAATTTCCAGAGAAATGCAATATTTTTCAAGAATTGAGTATTTGTTTGAAAGTTCGTCGAAAATTTTATTATCAACCACGTTATTAGTCATCATATGTTTTATCATTGACTCAGCCTCAGTTACAGAACATTCATCAGCATTTTGTTCTGTAAGGTCATTAGTTTGCACAGAATTAAACACAGATGGATTATTAATAATAGTTACCGAAGATTCTGCACCCAATGTTTGTTCATTCATCATTCTGTTCTCGGCATCCTCCTTCTGTGAGGCAAGAGTTTCTGAACAACTTGTTGCATCCATTTTTGTTGTGTCTGTAATTCTGACTTCAGCAATACCCGATGATTCGACCAATAGGTTACCCAACTCATCACACCTCTCCATTGACTGCATCTCACATTCATTCATTTAATCATTGTTCTGGGTAGCTTCCTCAATGTACTTCTTCACATTGTCCATAAGATGGATAAATGTCTCAATGAATTCATGGATTTCCATTCCAGTGTGTCTTTTGAAAGAAATTTCAGTCATGTGTTGATCATAATTTGACGAATATTCCCCACTGATGAATGGCTGAAATTGTTTGTAGATTACTTGAAGTGCAGCACTGGAACCATCCTTTTGAACCTTTTCTTTGTTAAGTTGTAGCTCCAATTGTTCTAAGTTTAACAGCAAAGTTCCTGTTAATGTGGATAAGTCCTGATGGAAGAGGGCAATACATGTTCGTTCAATTGTTATGGGTAGAAGTAACATAAGTGAGAGTAAAGTAGCTGATAGGGCTCAATGCCGCATTCCTTTTGCATGGCATTCTGTAGCATGAATAGGTGCAATTCTTTCTTATTGGACTCAGAGTATGAAGATCTCATATCATCATTGGTTGAATCAATCATGGTTAAACTTTCAGAGTAACAAATACTTTCTTTGTTGTCCACATTATCATATAATTTGAGCACATTTGAGATTACGGGATCAATGGTGTAAGACATTGTGTTAATATCAGATGTCAAGTCTTGATTTTCAATAAAATATTAGACTATTAAGCACAAATCGCTTCTAACAATCCTCCTTTTGACAAATCGCTTCAGACAAATCGCACTGATGACAAATCGCACTGGAGACAAATCACACTGATGACAAATCGCACTGATGACAAATTGCACTGATGACAAATCTCGCTGGTGACAAATTGCACTGATGACAAATCGCACTGATGACAAATCGCTTAAGTGTCAAAACGCTTAAGTATCAAATCGCTTAAGAGACAAATCACTTAAGAGACAAATCAAATAACAGTTGAATCGCATAAATAGACAAATTTCATAGTACACAAGTACACCCACTACTTCTACTACTTTGTCCTTTCTTGTCGTTTTGTCTCAATAGACAAATCGCATACTAGACAAATCGCATAGTAGAACACCTATTCGAGACACAAATCGCATACTTGAAGCTTTAAAAAAAACTACTTTTCAATCCAAAAACAACCCAACCACGATGATTCAAGCCTTCCAAACGAAAACCTAACCACTTATAATGATTCTAAACACAAAAGTACTATCAAAATTCAAACTTTAACATAAGAAATGATCCAAATGATGCAAACTACTCTAAACTCATTCAAACCCAAAAACCTTATGAAAACCACTAGAAATCCAAGAACATGAAAGATGAGTGATCAAACCATGGCTCTTGATACCAATTGTAACATATTGGTTTTCACAATCACACTAACAAGCACAAGTTATGGGCGTATAGAATGAGTTCTAGAGAGAGAAAGTGAGATGTTCTAGAGAGATGAAATCCAAATGAAAGGTTAGATTAGTAAGTGAACATCCAACCCTCTCCCTTGTGGGGAGAGGGCTATTTATACAAATGACCACGCCCTCCTTCGAGCTGTGGATCAGGCATACAGTGGGTAAAGACCCGTCCTTCTTCCACGGTGTTACTTATACTACTAATAATCTAACTAATATACTGTTGTGTCTACGAGCTGTAATATGCTAAAAATAGGTTGGGGTGACCGACACTTTTGCATGGATTTTCTAAATCCTAACAGTTTACAATCTCAAATCGGGTGTATATTCAATGCCTCCAAAGTTTAAAAGAAAAGATTGCATTTGAATAGACTTTGAAGTCTTGAACCCAAAGATGAGAAAATGTTGCCTAATACTAACAAAATTTGATGATTATTTCAATTAAGTCACTCAAACCATTTAAGTGTTAATATTGTTCCTTTATTGTGTAATTGTTAAAAAAAAAAAAAAAAAAAAAACTATCTTTAAAATTTTCATATGTGCATTTTGGTTATACCATAACAATAACCCTGAATTTCACTAACACCAACCAAAAATAAACTATCTAATAGATTGATACTGCTGAATTTTCTAGACTTGTACAATGTCGTCTAGATGAATGCAACCACATATGTAATGAAAGGAAAGAGCGTAACTTACGACTATTACCTCAAAACCATACATGTAATCCAAGAAAATGGCGCGGGCACACAACAAAACGCACAGTGATATTGATACAACCAAAATTTACCGAAAACTATATGTCGTTGCCGCTAGGCGCGGGTACTCGACTATGTTGAAGAATGAGTTAATAATATTAATAATATCAGAAGCTCATTGCAGTGGAGATGGTCTTACATTGATGTCGTAACTATTTTTGCATAACATGTGAACCAAAATAAATTATATTGCAGGGTACCCGCCGTGCAAGCGTACCGGCTAGTGTTGTTATATATATATATATATATATATATATATATATATATATATATATATATATATATATATATATATATATATATATATATATATATATATATATATATATACGCACTAGCCGTTAAGCCCGCAAGGCGGCACGACTTGTGATTTATTGTTTGTTTAATTCAAAGTGTAATTTAGTCGTTTTGCTATTTTAATTGTGATATGATTATTATTATTGCAGTGTTAAATTGTTTGTACATATACATTATATCCTAAATAGAACTTTTTATACATTATTTTTGTTGTTGATTTTGATAAATTTCCGTCGTCAACACAAGATAAAATCTTTAAGTTTTTCTTTCTCTTTACTCTTGAGACTCCGAGATATGTTTTTATCTTGTGTGAGTCCCCAAACTATATTAACATCACACATATGCTTCTTAAGAACTTTTTGAAAGTGTTAAATTGTTTGTACATGAACATTATATCCTAAGAGCTTCTTTGTACACTACGTTTGTTGTTGATTTTGAGTAATTTCCATCTTCATCACAACATAAAATCTTTAAGCCTTTCTTGCTCTTGACTCTTGAGACAGCGACATATAGTTGTCCATTTGAGAAAACTGGCTTTTGAAGAAACAGTTCAACTTGTGTCAATGTTTGTCCTTGGCTCTTGTTAATAGTCATTGTGAAACATATAGACACTGGAAATTGTCTACGGTTAAACTTGAATGGCATCTTGTCATCAGAAGGGCTTAGGTTTATATGTGGGATGGCGCAGATTGTGCCTACGCTTCCTCTAGATATAATTTTAGCTTCTATTATATTGACGCCCATCCTTATGACTTATAGCATGGTACCATTGCATAATCCAGCTGTTTGGTCTATGTTTCTCATACACATAACAGGGGTGCTTACTTTCAACTTTAAGCTGTGGTGTGGAATCCCGGATATGCGGATGGAGTTTAGGAAATCACATGTGTATAGTTCTTCATTGAAATTGGTATCCATATTAGCAATACCGAGTCAGTCAGAACTCTCATATGTATGTTCGGCTCCTGGGAGAAGTGTTAACATTCGGTCGTTTATCATATCCACCATCTCGTGTATGGGGGCAAGAATTGCCTTTTCTTGAAAGAAAGCTAGGTTAAAAAGGTTTCTGACTAAGTCTGGGTAAGTTTCTTCTATAATTTTCCCAATGTGATCTTCTGAATCTGGAATTAACATGTCCTGTGGGAATTCCACGGTCGCTTCCCCGTCATTCTTACCGCCAATTGTGCCGTTACCAATGGATAGTATCCAATCTGCAAAATCTTGTATTTCTTTCCGCTCCGAACTGTTTGTGCTTGTTCCTAATCTCATGTTGATGGTCAGATGGAGGACTGTACAATGTTGCCACAAGTATGAAGAGTTCAATGTTGCATGGACTACAGTGTGTCTACTACCGTTTGTAATAACGGGAAGAATCTGCCTGAAGTCTTCACCAAATAGAACTACTTTCCCGCTAAATACTAGTTCAGATGGTTTGTTTGGGTCTTGCCTGCATATATCTCTTAATGTCCTGTCAAATGCCTCATAGCAATGCCTATGTGTCATTGGAGCTTCATCCCATATGATCAACTTACACATCCCTTATCAATTCCACTTAGGATTCGATTTGTCCCATGGAATATGACACATGAATATTAGTCTATATTGATTGGTATTGTGAATCGTATTAAGAATATATTCTACCTCCCTCGGCAAAAGTGCAAAAATTCCACTTGATGCCACATTCAATACTATTTCTCCTACGATCTTATTGGTGTGACAGTGTTTTGTAAGATATGTCTTGCGGTTCCTCGTATCGTATACAAGAACATTCCTCCTTTGTCATTGTTCACACATAA
>OU343224.1:12022755-12128934 GCA_910596185.1 Chrysanthemum makinoi
TGCTTCTTGGAGGTTTGTTGAGTGGGAAACAAGGTGGAGTGGGCTTTAATTTTGGAGGGATGGGAGATGGAGTGTTTGCTGGAGGCGATTGAAGGGAAGAAGATAGGATTTTGGCTGGGGGTGGGTTTATTTGACCAGAGGGTTGACTTGGGCTAATATATGAAAGGGGTCCAAAATAGATATTGTGAGGTCGCATGGGCAAAGGGTCCAAAATGGTTTAAGTTCTTTAATAAACAAGGACTTGCTGTAAATCGAAAATCAAAGGGACCAAAGCGCCAAATCGAAAAGTTGCTCCAAGGAACTAAAAGTGACAAGCTCCAATAGTATAAGGACCAAACTTGACATTTTCCAATTTCCAAGGACCATTTTTGCCAATTTTAAACTTGAAGGACCAATTTTGTAATTTCTCAAAACTTTTGACATTTTTCACCAAAGGACTAATTTTGATATGTTATGATTTTAAAAGGACCTTTGGTGATTTTTCTTTTGAAATTTTCAGGGCTATTTCGACTATTCCACTGAAACTTGGGGTGAAAGCTGCCAATTATGCAAACTTAGCTCATTTTTCATCTGATTTTAAACATTTTGCATCCGAAACATATAAAATGCAATTTTGAGATATTTTGGTATTTTGATGCATTTACGGCATTTTAAGTGTTTTGGAGTTAGTTTAACCAAAAATGATGAGTATTTACACACTCATCAATCCCTACACTAAACTATTGCTAGTCCCTAGCAATCTTTTGAGAAAAACTTAATGGATTTGAATCTTTTTACCAAAAGCCATTACTACGGAGTAGCCAAGTGTTTTAGTTCAAGTAAGAACCATGGTACAGATAACCATGTGATTTTAGGCAAACCACCGACTTCAGCAGTTTGATTTGTCTTTAGGAAGCCGTTTGCTTCTAGACTAGCCAACTCTTAGATAAATTATCAATATTATCTTTGGTGAGTTGATTACCAATTATGGTTTTTCCACGCCTACCACAAGCATAAACTTCAGGCAAGCCAACTCTTCACTTTTTAGGATATGGTGAGTCGAATACCATACAATTTTGGGCAAATTGCAAGCCGTCAACGGATTTGAGATATCTTTAAGAGCGGATTTGCTCCGGATTAGCCAATCCTTTGTTTTTAGACATGGCGGATGATAACCATAAGTTGAGTAGCCAGAACACTTTTCCAAAAAAAAAATTTTTGGCAAAAAGCAGGGGTGGGCGTATCATTACATGATAAAATTATGTTGAGAATTCCCCACACTAGAAATGAATATTGCCCTCAATATTCTGCGGCCGATTTATCGAAACAGAGAGAAACGTAAAAGGAAATACTACCATTATTTGAAAGATTTTTTTTTTTTTTTAGAAACTTGCATATATACACAACATGTGGGAACAGCCCACTAGGGTGGTAGAAAGATAGAAAGAAGTGAAATATGGGTAAGAAAACCCATGTGCATCTCTTGTTTTTGATTCCCGAGTGTAGCTTGACTCGACCCGTATTCATTTGTTCATGGGGAAATGTGAAAACCAATCTCGATGGGGACTTTTCGTTCACAATGTTAATAAACATATGAACATCAGAAAGTTCCACACCCGTGAGATATAACCGCGGTATTGTTAATAGTAGAAACTATAAAGGATGATACGGGGTCAATGGTGTCCTCATTCCCAAAAGAGAAAAGGGAAAAACAACCACCATCATGAAGAATGGAATAAAGGCACACATGAGAATGCAAGTCCATTCCTCATCGAGGAGAAAGCAAATCACCGGTTTTGACATTTTAAGCTTAAACTTGAAGCTTATAGGTGATTGTCAATAAGATGTCAGCGGGAGGTAGGGTGGGAAAGCGGTTCTTGATCAGCAGATTTTCGGAAAAAGGATGTTTCCTCGGATCAAAGTAGTAATATCAATTCTGATGGAATTGACTCATCACTAAGAAAGGCATCGACTTCATTCCAAAAGTTGTCATCTTCCTCATCAGGGGTGAGAGAAGGGATGGAAGAGTCGGGAATAAGACTAGAAGATGATGGATCATTTTTGAGCAATTCATCAATGGGAAGAATGTCTCCTATTGGATCAGAAACATCATCATCAATCGAGATGAAACTGAGGGTTTGGTTTCATCCACATAGTTAACAAACTTCGATGCGACAAGGCGATTCCGGATGTGGGACAAGTGGTGTGCTCTTAGAGCTAGCAATTTCCACCACCAGATAAAGTCTCCGATTCTAGATCATCATCATCAAGAACACTCTTGACTTCCTTGGTAAAACTTTCAAACCATTTGTTTGAACCAGGGTTGATTTTCAAGCACTTTTAGCTCAGCCGTTTTTGGTGACTCTTAGCCAAGTGAAATTTGAGAGTGTTGCATTGATTCTTTCCGATTTTTGATCAATTGTGGCAACACTCTGTTTGGATAGAGGTTTGGAGTTACGGTTGATATTCAGCGTGAGCTCTTCGTTGTCAACCGCATGGTCAACTCCTCGACAAACACATCAATCGAGAATACGACTGGTTCTCAGAAAGCTCTCGTAAATGAGGGGAACTCTAGGATCGCATCGAAGTCTACTACAACAAAGTCGAGTAGGAAAGTGAAACTTTCCCACTTTCATCACGACATATCCTCGGCTATCCAGTGGACGGAGTTATGATCTGCTCCAGCTTCGAGTGTCATACAAGTGGATGTAAGTTTAGGAAGAGAGCAGTTTCTTCAAGAGAGTGGCATAAGGTTAATGCTAGCGCCAAGATGACCAAGGCGAACATTGAACCATCCCCAATCACACGGGATTAAAATCACGAGGGTCTTCAAGCTTTTGGGAAGCTTCTTGGAGACGGCCAGGCATTGCTCATTGAGAGGGTTTTAGCCATCTCGAGATAACTTATCTTTGTTGGTCGTAAGCCTTTAAGTGTGGATGCAAATTTGGGCATTAGAACGAGAGCATCAACGAAGCTTATATCAAAGTGAAGCTCATTGAAGATTTGGAAATTTTTTCCATTTGCTCTTTGTTTTTGTCTTTGAGCTTCTCATCATTCATTCTTGATGGGTAAGGAAGTTGACTAGACTTTTGAGCCGGGATGGAAGTCATTTTAAACAATTGATCTTCGAACCGGGTTCGGACTTAAAGCTTGGACTACGAGAAGGTGGGGCGTGTCTTGATACTTAGTGGGCTTGAAAATGCACCTTGTCCGTTGTATCCTTGGTAACTTGACTCATTGCTCTGGTGGAGGGCATTGGAGTCGAAGGTCCATTGTATCTTACCACTACAGAGTGGTGACTGACTTTCAACTTCGGCATTGGGATTAGGAATTGTATTGCTTGGGAGTCCTCGAGAAGATGGCGAGGCTTTGTTCACATTCATGTTCATGGCTGCTCATCATATTCTTCAACTCATTTGTCTGCTTAGAGACAATGTGGTATCAATTTACTTTCTTAGCTCAACTCTCATGTTATTGATTTGAGTTTGCATTGAGTATGCTTGACTGGTGATTTTCATGAAGTCATTTTGGTAGGGGCTTGAGAAGGTTGTTGATAACTCACGATTTGGAGCTTGATAAGGTTGGTTGAAATTGTTCGGTTGATTGTTTTGGGAGTTATTGAAGTTGTGTCCTTGATTGAGAACAAAGCGATTTTGATTGCCATGGTTTTGCACGAGGAAAACCGAGGTGGTGTCATACCGCTAGGTGCGGTAGTGAGGATCGACTTGTGGTGGGTATTGATTGTGGTTTAAAGCTACGGAGCTTGGTAAAAGAAGCATCGGTTGCTTGACAATATAATGCGTGTGGACCACTACAAGTTTCACACACTTGTTCACGGCTTTTGATTGGTTCGGCTTATGAATTTAACTTTTGATTTCCTTTACCTCTTTCATCATAGGATGATGGCGTCCGTGCTTCGGTTATTGGAGGCTAACTTCGGAAGAGTTATTGGATGAAGGGAGTGTTCGGAATATTGACTTTGTTGCGAGAAAGACTTTTGATTTTTGCTTTCGCGATCTCAATCACATCTTTAGGCTTACGATTCAAGATATTGCCACCGGTGTTGCATTCAAAGAATCTTGATCGCTTACCATTCAACCCATTATAAAGATATTAACTTGTTGAAGCTGGTAATTCATGATGGGGGCATTTCTGAGAGATCTTTGAATCTCTCCCTGCCTCTCCAAAGTTTTCATAGTACAAATCCAGAAATTTCATTTTAAGATTGGTAGATCTTTGATGGAGAAAGAAATAATTTACAAACTTTTGAACAAGATCCTCCCAAGTTTAGATGGATCGAGGGGTTCTTAAAACCAAAATTTGTCCTAGTGAAATGGAAATAGCATCAACTTGATCACTTTTTGTGGCACATCTTTGAAATTGATCGGTGCGGTCAACTTGTTAAACCAACGGATGTGTGCATATGGTCTTCTCGATCAAACCCAGGAATTGATTAAGTAGACACAAGTTGGATTAAATGTGTCTTCATTCAAAGTGATTAGAAATTGATTCTTGGTAAAGCGATGGCATCTCCAGCCCTCGGTGGGTGCTTGGAGCATTTCATATAGTTAGTTAGAATACATACATATTGTTGCTTGAAATAGTATCGAATCTCGGTTCGACTATTTGGAGCGTAAGTGAAGCGTCTTATAGGAATTTACGCTAGATCCAAAGGACTGAAATGATCTAGAAGAGCAGTGCGGATGCACGGAGTTAACTCTAAGGAATCAGAGTTAAAGGAGAGGAATGAAATTATGAAAATGGGGTAAGAAGAATCTTTTTGGGTTTTCAGGTTTTGACAAGTAGATATAACAACAAATCCAATTAAAACAAAATCGAGGCAAAACAATAGTGAACTTAAACCAATAATCACAAGATGAATGGCTTCGAAAAGGTACACACACTTCCAGGAGACACAAGGCAAGTTTTAATCTTTGGTTGAGAACTTATTATCGTCGTACCCCATTAGGTGTACTTGCCTTGGTTTGCGGTGGTAATCTTTTAAGTTGTTATTATTAAAGAAAACAACAAATCTTTTTGTATTTTTATCTTTGATATATATATAGAAACAAAAGAAAATATTTTGTGTTTCGTTTTGGATGTTTGGGTTTTTGGATTTTTTATAATATATAGATATATAGATAGATGGTATGAACAAAAGTGAGTATTCAAATTACTCTGCTAAACGGAAGATAATCGGCATAGTTCACGGCCCGGTGGCCCGTAAAATTTGATTAGCTCCAGACGGTCAAGTTTTATCACTCGCCGACCAACTTTGAATGGCGGCCGTAACAAACTTAAAGCATCACGGAAACAAATGCAATGAAGATCGGGGAGAGTATAGTGTTTCCCGGGATTACTGTCGAAGTGAGCTATCGATGAATCACCAACGAATAGTGATCGAGAGATTTGAACGGAAAAAGGGATTTGAATTATTATAACTACAGAAATAGCCTATAATTACAAAGGCTTAAATGCAAATTAAAGAAAATTAAAAAGATAAAAATATTAAATAAAGCGTATCACTATTTGCAAAATGATGTTTTTGATTTTATGTTTTTATAAAACTAGGATTTAAAAACTACGACGCGAGAGAAAATGTGAAACTTACACAATATTAATCCTAAAAATGTGAAATGAACTTTTACAATCCTAATGATAAAAGAAAATTTATAGAAAAAGAAAATTATTTTATAACTATTAAATTAATTATTATTAATTAAAAACTAATTTTAACTTTTTAATAATAACCTAAAATACAAGATAATATAAAATAAAACTAGAAAAATAAAATTTTGACTTGGAAAAACCTAAAATAATAAAAGATAATTTTCAAAACTATTTTTATTTTTTACGAATATTTTTATTTGCTAGAATTAAAATCTATTAAAAACTAATTAAATTATTTAAAAATACAAATTTAACTAAGAAAAATCTGAAAAAATTTTTTACTTTTTTATATTTATCTTAACCTAAGAAAAATGAAAAATTATTTTTTTGAAACTTTTCTTAATTAATTGTATTAAATGCTAATTAAAAGGCTTAAAAGCTGTTTTAAATCAAGAAAAATAGCAAATGACTTGGAAAAATCACAAAATTCAAGATAAGTTTAAAATAATATTAAGATTCTAGGAAAAATATAAAAACAAAGGGTTGTGTGTGGGATTATTATTGGAATGAAAGTGCTTATGGATAAGCACTTTGAAATAAGCAAATGAAACCACAAGCTACCAAACTGAAAAGCAATGTAATAAGCTACAAGTACTCAAATGAAACAAGTCTCAACTACTCTTAACCTCTATTAGTGATTTATGATTTGATAATAAAGAGCTAAATGTGCTGAAATCACAGTTTTGAGTCTTAAGTTTGAGCTTAAATCACAAGCTTCCCAATAAGCTAAAATGTAAAACCAAGAGTGGAACCTAACCTAGACGGCTAACTACTTATGAACCAAATACGGACCTAGGCGAGCTCTTATGGAGCTCTGACTGGAATTGCAGAAGCTTTGCAATGCTGCGATTAGTCCCCAATCCTGAAATTAAGCCCTCTTGATAAGCGTTTAAGGGCTTTTAAAAATTAACAAAACTACAAAAATGGTAATAAGAAAGTAGACCAACTGAACTTTAAAAACCCATAATTTCACTTAGTTTGGCCCAAAGACGAGTAAATGAAAAATCAACTTCCGGATGGGTACAAAGCAGGTTTTACACTTTGACTTTTATGATTATGAAGAAGTTGACTTTTGTGAGATTTGCAATCAATTTTGGTGATATAGATGTATAGATGTTATATGATGAAACTGCAATCTATTTCTAAGTTTTCTAAACACAAAACAAGACTTTGATTTTATAAAAATCAGGTTAAACATAAGACGTTGATTGATGATGTTGACTTAGAACCTTGGAAAAAAATTATAATGAGATATGAGTATAATGGATCTACAAGCATAAACTAGCGGGTTCTAACTCACGAACAAACCTCTATTATAGTTTAACTAACTAATCCAAACTTCTCTGTATCAGCGATTTGCAATTAAAATTAATCCAACTGCTAAACTAGCTTAAGTAGATACTAACAGCGATTCCAATTAACTAATAACACTTAAGCAACAATTAAAAACCAAAATAAACCATAAGTACAGATTATGCAAAAATTCTAGAAAATAACTCACAAATGGTCCTAGCCACAATAGCTTGAAATGTTGAACCAAAGAACCACTAGCCTATTTCTATCAACCCATTGAACTCAGAATCAACCCAATTCCAGCTCTGCATCACCCATTTTGGGCTCAGTTTGACTTATGTTGACCAAAATCCAACTTTGCTTAAAACTTAAAAGTAAGCTTATAAAAAGCTATAAGCAGCTTATATAAGCTTATATGAATGTGGAAAGAAGCTATTTGAAGCTTGATTGTAAGAGATTGAAACTGAAATATTCAACAGTAAACACAAAAACTTGAAACTATATTAAAACCTTGAATTGATATTAAAAATTAGGTTACACTGATGAAATAACTTGAGTTCAGTACAACAAAACAAAAGATTACACTTTAGAGCTTAATTTAAAACATAACTATAAAAACGACATACATAAAGAATTTTAGACTAAGTGCTACTACTTTTCTTCCTTCTCTTGCTTCCTTATTTATACCAAAAATACTTCTCTCTCATCTCTGAGCATATCCCACCATTTATCATGACCATTGGATTAGCTGAGCCATTTTTGGCCGTTGGATTGATTTTGGCGCCAAAAGTGCTTATAAGCCAGTTGGGGTTGAGTGAGGGGGCATTAAATGCTTCTTGGAGGTTTGTTGAGGTGGGGAAACAAGGTGAGTGGGCTTTGAGTCGGGGATGGGGAGTGGGTGTGCAGAGAGTTGAAGGGGAAGAAGATAGGATTTGGCTTGGGGTGGGTTTATTTGACGGAGGGTTGACTTGGGCTAATATATGAAAGGGTCCAAAATAGATATTGAGGGGGAAGTCATGGTTTTGACAAGGGTCCAAAATGGTTTAAGTTCTTTATAAACAAGGACTTGTTTTGTAAATCGAAAATCAAGGGACCAAAAGCTGCCAAATCACGAAAAGTTGCTCCCGAAGGACTAAAAGTGACAAGCTCAAACAGTATAAGGACCAAACGGCATTTTCAATTTCCAAGGACCATTTTTGCCAATTTTAAACTTGAAGGACCAATTTTGTAATTTCTCAAAACTTTTGACATTTTTCACCAAAGGACTAATTTTGACAAGTTATGATTTTAAAAGGACCTTTGGTGAGTTTTCTTTTGAAATTAGGTACTCGAGGACTATTTAAACAATTTTTGAAACTTGGGGGGTAGCGCCAATTATACAAACTTTGCTCATTTTTCATCTGATTTTAAACATTTTGCATCTAAAACATATAAAATGCAATTTTGAGATATTTTCGATTTTGATGCATTTACGACATTTTTAAGTGTTTTGCGATTCAGTTAACCAAAATGATGAGTATTTACACGCGCTCATCGATCCGCTACTAAACTATTGCTCCCTAGCAATCTTTTTTGAGAAAAACTTAATGGATTTGAATCTCTTTACCAAAAGCCATTACTTGGAGTAGCCAAGTGTTTTAGTTCAAGTAAGAACCATGGTACGCATAACCATGTGATTTTGAGCAAACCACGACTTCCAACAGTTTGATTTGTCTTTACGGGAAGCGTTTGCTCTGGACTAGCCAACTCTTAGATAAATTATCAATATTATCTTTGGTGAGTGATTACCAATTATGGTTTTTCCATTGCCTTTACCACAAGCCATAAACTTGCGGGCTAGCCAACTCTTCACTTTTAAGGATATGGTGAGTTGAATACCATACAATTTTGGAGCAAATTACGGCGATCAGCAAGTTTGAGATATCTTTACCAAAGCCGTTTGCTTCTGGGATTAGCCAATCCTTTTGTTTTTAGACATGGCGGTTGATAACCATAAGTTGAGTAAGTGCGAACACTTACTCCAAAAAAAAATTTTGGCCAAAGCGGGGAATTGGGCGGTATATTATGATAAAATGGTAGAGAATTCCCCACACTAGAAATGAATATTGCCTCAATATTCAAAGCAGAAAGCGTTATCAAACGAGAGAAACGTAAAAGGGAAATACTACGCCATTATTTGAAAGATTTTTTTTTTAGAAACTTGCATATATACACACATGTGGAGGCGGCAGCCCTAGGGTGGTAGAAAGATAGAAAGAAGTCGAAATATGGGTGAAAACCATATGGCATGATTCGGTCTTGAAGCGTCAAGTTATCTCACACGAAGCTAGCCACTTGTGAATGATAACAGTAAACTTAGCGGCTCGGACACGATCAATAATAGATGAGAAGTTATAGTATCGGGAACTCAAGCGTGTTAGGGTTTGAGCAAGATCGTTCCGAGCGAGGTTGAATGAATTTCAAACTCGCGTCCTATTTATGGGATTTGAATAAGAGAGGGCATAAAATGATATATTCTAAACGGGATAAATCATATAGTATTAGAATCAATGGGGAAAACCTAAGAATAAAGGCAAGCTCACTTAATTCTACACTAAAAGCAAATACGGGATTAAAGCGAAGCAGGAATAAAAGCAACTACTGACTAATCTAACTCCTAAACCTAAAATTACTTTTACTCTAAAAATGATATTAGAAAACTAATTAAGAATTAAAATTATTTTTTAGGAATTTTCTTGATTTTATTAAAATTAAAAACTAATAATTAAATTTAAAAATAAAACTAATTATCTAAAAATTATCAAAACCAAGGGGAAAATTATGAAATCACTTTCAAAAATCTAAATATATCACAAAAGACTTTTCAAAACTATTTTTGTATTTTTTTGATTAATTTTCTATTTTCTACTAATTTAAAACTATTTAAATCTAATTTAAATTGTGAAAATACCAAATAGAAAGGAAAAAAATAAGGAAAAAATATTTTTATGCTTTTTTATATTTTCTTAAACTGGGAAAATTGAGAAAATTATTTTTTTGGAACTTTTTACGAATTAATTGCAATTAAAGCTATTTAAAATGCCTAAAACTATTTTAAATAGAGAAAAATAGCAAGCAGTACCCAAAATTATGAAAATTTCAGGAAAATACTAAAATATTATTCTAAATCTATTGAAAAAGAGAAAACAATAGCTTATGTGTGAGATTATGAAATTTTGTGGTGATGTTTTCTAAATAAGCATTTTAAAATAAGCAAATAAGCACTAAATGACACCAATTGATAACAGAAGCTAAAGTATACTAAAAATAACTACCAGCAACTAAATTCAACTACTCCTAACACTTGATAAGCAGGCTACCTAAGATTATAGCTAACTGATATATAAGCAAAACAGGAAACTGGTCCCTAGTTTGAGCTTAATCACAAGCTTATAAGAAAAGCTTAAGTGAAAAACAGATAGGTGGTCTTCAAGACCACCTAGCAGACTATACCTAAACCAAAACTCAGACCCTTAATATTTGAAATGATCAATATGCAAGGTCTGCAAGATCTGCAAAAATTTATGTTTTGACAAGTTTGACTGAAAGCAATTTGATGCTTGACTTTTGTGAGTTTAGAATCAAAATTATGAGCTGAAAATGATAAGCTAAGATGTAATGAACCTATACAAACAAACTTAACCCTCTAATAATTCTAATAAATTATCACTCTGATTCAAAGCGAGAATGCAATCAAGAGCAGATTTGAATCGATTTTGACTTAGTGAGTTTTATGATGCAATATTAAAGCTAAAGTGACTTTACAGGACCTAAATAAACCTAATGCAGCAAAACTAATCGCTGAATCCACCTTCATCACGGCGGTTTCAATCCAAACACTACTTTTAAAGCTGTATGCAACTTATTTATCAAATCTACAATACCAATCTATAGAAGCTTAAATCTATAATCTCGACAATGTGAGAGCTAATGAATGCAAATACAATAATGAAATCAAACAGATTCAAGCTAAGCTAATGTATGCTAACATAACATAAACCAAAAGATCGGATGCTAAACTTATTGTCCATTTTGCGTGATCTGAAACCAATACTACCACTAAACTACCGGATTCAACCCATATTCCAAGCTGTAGATAGGATCTCAAAACCAAAAATCAACCCATTCTTGCATCAGTTGACTATTGTTGACTAAATATGAAATTTGTTTGAGACTTGAGATTAGCACATAAAACCTTCAATGAGCTATTAGGAAGCTTAAAAAGGTTTTAGAAGCGATGAGTAGAGCTTTGTTGAAGAGATTGAGAAGCATTTTTAATTTCAAAATATTTTTCTTATTTTTTTATTTTTATTTTTGAGAGAATTAAGTACTAAAAGCATTAGCAGAATATTAAAAGCTGATTTGAGACATAATGAAACATAATAAAACAACAGAATTAACACAAAGCTAAACAAATTTATTAATGAGAATTTTGATTACAAATAGTGAAATACGAAATTTACTAAAACTTTGAAATGAAAATACAGAAAATACTACTTTCTACTCTCTAATCTACTACTTTATCTCTCTATTCTACATACATTACAATGTGAGATCAGGGGTCTTTAAATAGCCAACTGCTTAAGCTAATAGAAGGATCTAGAAGAGCATATTGTGCTTCCTTTGAGTTGTTTTCATCCCTTGGATCATCATACGCGTATCCCACTTGATATCCACCCTTGGATCAATGTAGCCACGCGTCAGGACCAAAGAAGGCATTTTGGAGTGTATCACATGGATGGACTGGACATCAAGTGTAATGAGAATATAAATGTCGGATGGAAGTGCGGTATTACCCTTAATGATAGTGAATTGGCTCAATTGGGTATGAGGGTGTTTTAGGGTTCTAAGAGCACGGGTTCATTTGGGAGAAAGTTTTGGGCTTTTTTTGTTTATTATTTTGATAATAGTAGGCGGGTTAAGTGGGACTTGGGTTTAAAACCGGGTTGAGTGGGTAAAGTGGGGAAACGGGTTAAAGGGCGGGTTTGGCTTTGTTTTGGGTTTGGGCAGGTAAGGTGTTTGGGCGAGCAGATATATTGGATTAGGACTAGATAAATATACATTTAAGCTTCCAGGACCAATTGTGCCTGAAACTTCAAGGTCCACTCATGAAAATCTGAAAATCTCTTTCAAGGGCTCTTCTTGTCATTCTTAAATATTCCAAGGGTGAAATTTGCAACATTGAATCTTAGGGGCCATTTTGACAAATACTGAGGACTAATCTTGACATTTCTCCAAACTTGTTGTAACTTCTAAAATCATCTTCGAGAATAAAATCTTCCAAAATGCACAATCCCAACCTTGGCTCATTTCAAACTCTCTTGATCTCTGCTTTCAGTTCCGTCGATTTGGTTCCTTATTGCGTGTTTTACATATCGTACCTGCCACTTCCAAGAAAACCACAAATATTAGCAATAAAGGCTTTTCCTTGGTTGTTTTGGGTCAGTTTGATAACAAAAAGGTATGTGTTTAGCACATACCAAAAATACCAAGCGAAACTATTGCGGAGTGTCCTCAGCAGATACCATCAACTCACGGCTCAAAACCAAGGATTTCATTTCTCTTTCTACTAAACCTATGAAGAAGTAGCAAAGATTCCTCAAAAGAGATTAAGAAAGCCTTAATTCTAAGCATACTGTTTACCTTTCAATTATCATGTATAGATATTACGGTTAAGCACATTCCGATTATGAATGACGGTTTGTTGAACTTTCATGTCGATCAATAACTCAAACATTTTTCAAGCGACCGTTAGGATCGCGGAGTAGAAAACACAACACAGTGAAGTGACCATCTGGATAGAATACATAGTCACGATTTTCACAAGTCCCAAACTAAGCGTAAAACCGAAATCATTGTTACAAATGACTCTAGATGCTAACACTACCCATGGAAGTTACTTGTATAAATACTTTTTGTTCCCATTTTCCTATTTTCCTCTAGATTTTTTTATTTTTGTGAGAAATGAATTTCTTCATAATTCTCGTTTCGATAACTTTTATTCCGATAAAGATATAAAGCTAAGTCGATAATTAGTTATCCGCCTTCCCTCAGGAGCAATTGTCGTAAAAATGAGGTCCACAAAGGAATTTTTATTAACTTATACTTCATTTTTCATTTTCATATTTCAACATTTTTTTTTTTTTTTTTCATCATCATTCATTTTCATTCACTTAGACTTTTAACATGAGCTATGAACCACGGAGCTTCACGGGGTAATTCCAAGACTATAGGCTTCGCCAGAAATGAGGATCGGCGTAGGCTAAGACCTCTCATCGGCTAAAGAGATCCAGGGTCCGATCTACTGCCACTGACTCACAACTTTACTTATTACATTATCACATATCACTTTTACTTTATTTATTTTATTCGGATCGATGTGTACCTAATTTTTAAAACAAAGATTCTTTTAAGAAGAAAGAACTAACTATATGCCAAAAACTTCGACATCTCTAATTATTCATTAGACAGATATGGGGTGAAACAATTTTGTGGGAACAAAAAGCCATAAATACCTTCGACGGGCTCTAAAGAGAACCAACTACTCCACGCTTAGCATCTAAACTCATAAGTAACTCTATCATTTCTCGATCTGCGCAAATTTAAAATCCCAAATAATGAGATATGAGGCCTTAGCATAATTTTAGATTATCTATGGTTAAGGGAACAAGCTAGGTCAACACGCCCGTCGAGTCAGAGAATTCTATTCCTACTCTTACAGGCGGAAAGTCAACAAGGTGTCAAAACATATATTAACTTAGCAAATGCTTAGTCTAATGAAATAAAGTTATGCATATTTAAAATCACTTAGGGAAACTTGCAAAATCTTGGCCTTTTGAGCTAGAATTCGCATTTTATAGCTTAATCTAAGAGACTAACAAAACCTTTCAATCAAAAAGACTAACAAAAGCTTACAAAAATTTTTAAATTTTGATCATTTTTGCACAAATTTTTTATTTTCTAAGGAAAAAACGGGTTGAACGAGAGTACAAAATGTAAACAAGCAAGTATGGCCAAATCAAATCGAAGATTACCCCTACCCCTGACTAGAACGAAACATTGTCCTCATGTTAAAGCAAGGCATCAACGAAAATCTAATAGCCGTTTATTAAGTATGCTAGAAGATAAACGTTAGTCGATAAGATTAGGATATCGGTTTCCATCAAGAACGATCATGAAACTCGAGTGGAGAAAATACAAACTTCGAGCACGAGAGTCTTCATATCGGGAACATCCTACACAAAACATCACAAACAACCAAACACGAGAAATCGAAGAGGCGCACCTCTTCCTCACTTATTAGAAAATAGAAAGAAGATAGAGATAAGCATGGGGTGCCCTCCCACCAAGCGCCATTGTTTGGTTACCGAAGCCGCTAGCTTGACTCGTCCCCCTCAATTCATTTGTCCTTGGGGAAGAAAGTGGTAGAGATACGTGGTCAAACGGTGTCCTCATTCCCGAAGGAATGAACAGGGGTTGGGTGGAGAAGAAAATGGGTGGATAAGGCATATGAAAGAACGATCCATCATCCGGTGGTTTTGCGGGCGGACGAAGGGATGAAGGATCGATAAAAGAATACTCCAAAGAAGTCGGGAGCTCATGGTAAAAGATAAGAGGTTTAAGCTCACAAATGAAGGCATCCAAGAAAAGATCCTTATATCCAAATGATTTTAAACAAAGGCTCATCAATGTATATCCCGTTTAAAGATTTTGTCTTCACATGCGGCTCAACGGGATACGGATGGTCGACTTAATTAGAGAGGAGATTCAAGAAGTCCATCAAGAAACATCATATCCCCTCGATCATAACAACATCCTCGATACCCGGTGGTATCAAGTCATCAAGAGCAAGAAATGAGTCGGCTTCCTCAATGATTGGGTCATTATTGGAAATATCGTTCAAAACCTTGCTCATATCAACCTCGAAGTAGAATCGCTCAAGAATCGGAGGATAAACATCATCAATAGTGGGATTGCCACTAATCTCTTCATCAAATCGGAAGGTCTCAAGCTCAGGAGAGAAATCACTATCTTTAACGGAGATAGGATGCGAACTTGATTTATCGTTAAGGGCTTCAATCTTTGAAATGAGAAGATACACATTCGACAATGTTTCACGTAATGCTTCATCCTCGATCTCATATAGGGCTCAATCTCTTCCTCTTCGGCTCAAAAATCGTTTACTTCTTCTATATCGATGGGCTCGGGTAAATCGTATCTAAATCGATGTCTCCATAAGAATCATCACCGAATGGGAGAACATCTCAACATGATCATTAGAAATATCAAGAGAAGGCTTATCACATTAGACAACCCCGACTCTCTTGGGATTGGGATAAAGATCTCAAGACTAGTATCCGTCCGTTTCGGAATAGTACTAAGAGGCTCGTCCCCATTATGAGAGAGTCAACGTTCAAAATGTCCAGAGAAATATGATTATCGACCTCTTCAAGAAGCGTCATCACTTCTCTCAACCGTGTGAGAGAAGGTGTGAGAGAGAAGGGAAGGGTCGGAAATTAAAGGCTCAGAACGGAGTGGGATTGCCACCTAGGAGATAATCGTCATCGAATCGTAATCGTAATAGGTAGTTGGACGATGTTGGATCACTACGCTTCTTCAAATTAATGATTCACGATAGTCTTCTCGATTAGGATCTTGTTCTTCGTGGGAAAGTTTTTCAAGAAGACTCTTAAGATCAATCATGATCTCTTGAACTTTTTGATTAAATTCTGCAGAACATGGAGAAGGTGGTGGTTGAACTTCTTGGTATTGTGGAGGTGGGTTATAAGGATAATCATAATTGTTACAAGGAACTTGCTCGTCAGTAAACAATCGATTCCTGATCGACAATCGGAATTAACGTGCGGACCTCCACAATACTACAACAAAGACGATTGTTGTGAGCGAATACGGGTAAGGTTCAGAACCAAAGGTTGAGTTGTTAATTTGAACTTGACATTGAAAACCTTGGTGAGGACCACCACAATACTCACAAGAGTATGATTCCGGCTCATGGTACAAAGGTTGGTTAGGAAATTGGCTTTGGCTCATAGTCGATTGTGGTGAAACTTTCCTCGATTTTCCATTGCTACAAGCAAGACAATTCCCACCATATTCGGTCCTCCGCACCATATGCACAAGAGCCATAAGAATTATCCGGATAAGAGTTAGTGATTTCCACCGTTTCCGTGATAGGCCACGGTTCTTGAACGGGATTCACCTCTCGTTCGAAACATATTCCATCTCCCTCACCGGAGAGGGAGTAAGAATCGAGGGTTCATCAAGATTATATTTCAAAATTTTTGACAAGGTCAGCAAATTTTTCAACGTTGTTAAGAAAACACGACTGTTCAAAGAAATCGTCTTCGTGAGAATTAAACATATAGAGGGTAAAAGAAAAGAATTATCGGGTTAAGAGGATACAAGAAGAATATTTTTGGGTTTTAAAGAAAATTTTGAAAACACAATCTTTTTGTAACCTTCACGTCAATCTGCTCGGCAGTTTCTAAAAGTACGCGGCAGCCGAGCGAAACGAAGAGTGGATCGTTCTCAGTCGCAATTTAATGTCAAGAATTTCCTTATACCCCGTATAGGTTGTACCTTTAAGTGAGCCGAATAACAATTAAGCGTTCGGGTTTGTTTTGTTGGTTTTTAATTTTTATGGTGATTTGCAAACACTCTAGGAAGAATTAGGTTTTTAAATGTTTTTGGGTTTTGAAAAGATATATATACAAAATGGATTGTAACTTCACCTCGAAGGATCTTCAAATGCACGCCGTACGAGACGGAATCTGAAAACTCGCTACAAGCTCCCCGCGTGGGCGCCAAAAATTGATTCGGTCCTCAAACGCCAGTTATCTCACACAAGCTAGCCACTTGTGAATGACTAACCGTAAGAAACTTAAAACGGCTCTGACAATCGATCAATAATAGATGAGAAGTGGGTAGTATACGGGTAACTCAAACGTGTTAGGTTTGAGCACCGAGATCGTCCTAACGAGGTTGAATGGAATTTCCAACTCACTCGATTATCTGATTTGAATAAGAGAAAGCATAAATGATATATTCTAAACTACGGATAAGGAAAGCATATAGTATTAGAATCAATGGGAAAACCTAAGAATAAAGCAAGGTAACTACGCAATTCTACACTAAACGCAAATACTGGATTAAAACAAACGCTTAAAAAAAGCAAATTACGACTAATCTAACTCCTAAAAATAACCTAAAATTACTTTTACTCTAGAAATGATAAAAGAAAACTATTTTAGAATTAAAACTATTTTTTAGGAATTTCTTGATTTTATTAAAATTAAAACTATAATTAAATTTCTAATAAAACCAATTATCTAAAATTATCAAAACCAAGGGTTATGAAATCACTTTTCAAAAATCTAAAATATCACAAAAGACTTTTCAAAACTATTTTTGTATTTTTCAGATTAATTTCCTATTTTCTACTAATTTAAAACTATTTAAATCTAATTTAAATTGTGAAAAATACCAAATAAAAAGGTAAAAATAAGGAAAAATATTTTTTTATGCTTTTTATATTTTTCTTAAACTGGGAAAATTGAAAAATTATTTTTTGGAACTTTTTCTGAATTAATTGCAATTAAAGCTATTTAAAAATGCCTAAAAACTATTTTAAATAGAGAAAAATAGCAAACAGTACCCAAAAATTATGAAAATTTCAGGAAAATACTAAAATATTATTCTAAATCTATTAAAAATAAGAAAACAATAGCTTATGTGTGAGATATGGAAGCTGTAGTGTGAACTGTTTCTAAATAAGCATTTTAAAATAAGCAAATAAGCACTAAATGACACCAATTGATAACAGAAGCTAAAGTATACTAAAAATAACTACCAGCAACTAAATTCAACTACTCCTAACACTTGATAAGCAGGCTACCTAAGATTATAGCTAACTGATATATAAGCAAAACAGGAAACTGGTCCCTAGTTTGAGCTTAATCACAAGCTTATAAGAAAAGCTTAAGTGAAAAACAGATAGGTGGTCTTCAAGACCACCTAGCAGACTATACCTAAACCAAAACTCAGACCCTTAATATTTGAAATGATCAATATGCAAGGTCTGCAAGATCTGCAAAAATTTATGTTTTGACAAGTTTGACTTCCGAAACATTTGATGCTTGACTTTTGTGAGTTTAGAATCAAAATTATGAGCTGAAAATGATAAGCTAAGATGTAATGAACCTTATTCAAGCAAACTTAACCTCTATCAAACCTTTAATCTAAATTCACTACTTGATTCAAACAGGAATGCAATCAAGAGCAGATTTGAATCGATTTTGACTTAGTGAGTTTTATGATGCAATATTAAAGCTAAAGTGACTTTACCAGACCTAAATAAACCTAATGCAGCAAAACTAATCCACTGAATCCACCTTCATCACAGAAAACAGTTTCAATCCAAACACTACTTTTATAACTGTTATGCAACTTATTTATCAAATCTACAATACCAATCTATAGAAGCTTAAATCTATAATCTACTGACAATGTGAGAACTAATGAATGCAAATACAATAATGAAATCAAACAGATTCAAGCTAAGCTAATGTATGCTAACATAACATAAACCAAAGGATCAGATGCTAAACTTACAACTGTCCAGCTTTTTAGCAGCCAATCTCAGAACCAATACTACCACTAAACTACTCAGATTCAACCCATATTCCAAGCTGCATAACCCAAATCAGATCTCAAAACCAGCAAATCAACCCATTCTTGCATCAGTTGACTATTGTTGACTAAATATGAAATTTGTTTGAGACTTGAGATTAAGCACATAAAAACCTTCAATGAGCTATTAGGAAGCTTAAAAAGGTTTTATAAACAGTAGTAGAGCTTTGTTGAAGAGATTGAGAGCATTTTTTAATTTTCCAAATATTTTTCTTATTTTTTTTTATTTTTCTGTTTTTGAGAGAATTAAGTACTAAAAAGCATTAACTGAATATTAAAACTGATTTGAGACATAATGAAACAAGTAATAAAACAATCAATTAACACAAAGCTAAACAAATTTATTAATGAGAATTTTGATTACAAATAGTGAAATACGAAATTTACTAAAACTTTGAAATGAAAATACAGAAAATACTACTTTCTACTCTCTAATCTACTACTTTATCTCTCTATTCTACATACATTACAATGTGAGATCAGGGGTCTTTAAATAGCCAACTGCTTAAGCTAATAGAAGGATCTAGAAGAGCATATTGTGCTTCCTTTGAGTTGTTTTCATCCCTTGGATCATCATACGCGTATCCCACTTGATATCCACCCTTGGATCAATGTAGCCACGCGTCAAGGACCAATCAGAAGGCAGTATTTGGAGTGTATCACATGGATAGCTGACCTGGACATCACGTGTGTCAGAGAATGTCATAAATGTCAGATGGAAGTACGGTATTACCCTTAATGATAGTGAATTGGCTCAATTGGGTATGAGGGTGTTTTAGGGTTCTAAGAGCCTGGGTTCATTTGGGAGAAAGTTTTTGGGCGCGGGGTTTTTTTTTGTTTATATTATTTTGATAATAGTAGACCGGGTTAAGTGGGACTTGGGTTTAAAACCGGGTTGAGTGGGTAAAGTGGGGAAACGGGTTAAAGGGCGGGTTTGGCTTTGTTTTGGGTTTGGACCGGGTAAGGTGTTTGGGCCAGGCAAGGATATATTGGATTAGGACTAGATAAATATACATTTAAGCTTCCAAGGACCAATTGTGTGCAAACTGAAACTTCAAGGTCCATACATGAAAATCTGAAAATCTCTTTCAAGGGCTCTTCTTGTCATTCTTAAATATTCCAAAAGGGTGAAATTTGCAAATATTCGATCTTCAGCCATTTTGACAAATACTCAAAGCTCAGGGACTAATCTTGACATTTCTCCAAACTTGACTGTAACTTCTAAAAATCATCTTCTGAGAATAAAATCTTCCAAAATGCACAATCCCAACCTTCCAGCTCAGCTCAAACTCTCTTGATCTCTCGTGCTCGGATTTCCGTCTGATTTGGTTCCTTATTGCGTGTTTTTACATATCCGTATTCGCACAAGCACAAACTTAAGAAAACCACAAATATTAGCAATAAACGGCTTTTCCTTGGTTGTTTTGGGTCAGTTTTGATAACAAAAAGGTATGTGTTTTAGCACATACCAGCATGCTACTGTTTTTGATTCCCGAGTCGCTAGCTTGACTCGACCCCGTATTCATTTGTTCAGGGGAAAGTAACGGGAAACCAATCTCGATCGGACTCTTCGTTCACAATGTTAATAAACATATGAAACACTGAAAATTCCACACCGACGAGATATAACCGCGGTTTTGTTAATAGTAGAAACTATAAAGGATGATACCGGGGTCAAAGATGGTGTCCTCATTCCCGAAAAGAAAAGGAAAGACAACCACACCATCGTGAAGAATGGAATAAAGACGCATATGAATGCAAGTCCATTCCTCATCGAGAGAAGCAAATCACCGCTTTGACATTTTAAGCTTAAACTTGAAGCTTATATGGTGATTGTCAATAAGATGTCCTGGTAGGGTGGGAAACGGTTCTTCAATCAACGATTTTCCGTGAAAAGGATGTTTCCTCCGGATCAAAGTAAATATTATCAATTCCTGTTGGAATTGACTCATCACTAAGAAAGGCATCGACTTCATTCCAAAAGTTGTCATCTTCCTCATCAGATTGAGAGAAGGGATGAAGAGTCGGAATAATAAGACTAGAAGATGATGGATCATTTTTGAGCAATTCATCAATGGGAAGAATGTCTCCTATTGGATCACAAACATCATCATCCAATTCAGATGAAACTGAAGAGAGTTTGGTTTCATCCACATAGTTAACAAACTCGATGCGACAAACAGATTCCGGAGGTGGGACAAGTGGTGTGCTCTTAGAGCTAGCAATTTCCACCACTTCCGATAAAGTCTCCGATTCTAGATCATCATCATCAAGAACACTCTTGACTTCCTTGGTACAACTTTCAAACCATTTGTTTGAACCAGGGTTGATTTTCAACGCTTTTAGCTCAGCACGTTTTTGGTGACTCCTCTTAACCGTGAAATTTGAGAGTGTTGCATTGAATCTTTCAGATTTTTTATCAATTGTGGCAACACTCTGTTTGGATAGAGGTTTGGAGTTCTGGTTGATATTCAACGTGAGCTCTTCGTTGTCAACCCGTATGGTCAACTCCTCAGCAAACACATCAATCAGAGCACGACTCGTTCTCAAGAAAGCTCTCCCTAAGATGGGGAACTCTAGATCTGTGATCGAAGTCTACTACAACAAAGTCAGTAGGAAAGTGAAACTTTCCCACATTCATCACGACATCCTCGGCTATCCCAAGTGGACGAGTTATGGTACGGTCCGCTAGCTCGAATGTCATACAAGTGGATGTAAGTTTAGAAGAGAGACAGTTTTTCCAAACTGAGTGGCATAAGGTTAATGCTAGCGCCAAGATCGCCAAGGCGAGCATTGAACCATCCCAAGAAATCACACGGGATTAAAATCGCCAGGTCTTCAGCTTTTTGGGAAGCTTCTTGAGAAGGACCACGAGCATTGCTCATTGAGAGGGTTTTAGCCATCTCGATAACTTATCTTTGTTGGTCAAGTAGTAAGCCTTAAGTGTGGATGCAAATTTGGGCATTAGAAGCGAGAGCATCAACGAAGCTTATATCAAAGTGAAGCTCATTGAAGATTTGGAAATTTTTTCCATTTGCTCTTTGTTTTTGTCTTTGAGCTTCTCATCATTCATTCTTGATGGGTAAGGAAGCTGACTAGACTTTTGAGCCGGATGGAAGTCATTTCGCTCAGATTTCCTTCGAACTTCGGTTCCGGACTTAAAGCTTGACTACCGAAGGTGGGACGTGTGCGGTACATCGTGGGCTTGAAAAATGCACCTTGTCCGTTGTATCCTTGGTAACTTGACTCATTGCTCCGGTGGGGAGGAGGCATTGGAGTCGAAGGTCCATTAATGCCTTACCACTACGCAGTGGTGACGGCTTTCAACTCGGCATTGGGATTAGGAATTGTATTGCTTGGGAGTCCTCCTTAAGATGACGAGGCTTTGTTCACATTCATGTTCATGAAACCGCTCATCATATTCTTCAACTCATTTGTCTGCCGAGACAATGTGGTATCAATTTCCTTTCTTAGCTCAACTCTCATGTTATTGATTTGAGTTTGCATTGAACGATGCTTGACTCCTGATTTTCATGAAGTCATTTGGTAGGGGAGCTTGAGAAGGTTGTTGATAACTCTCACGATTTGGAGCTTGATAAGGTTGGTTGAAATTGTCTCTGGTTCGATTGAAATTTTGAGAGTTATTGAAGTTGTGTCCTTGATTCGTAACAAAGCGATTTTGATTGCCATGGTTTTGCACAAGAGGAAAACCAGGTGGTGTCATACCGCTAGGTGCACGGTAGTGAGGATCACCTGGTCGGTATTGATTGTGGTTTACCGAAGCTACCGAGCTTGGTAAAAGAAGCATCGGTTGCTTGACAATCATAATACGCGTGTGGACCACTACAGTTTCACACACCTTGTTACAGGCTTTGATTGGTTCCGCTTATGAATTTCGCTTGATTTCCTTTACCTCTTTCATCATACAAACGATGACGCCCGTTAGTTCGTTATTGGAGCGCTAACTCGAAGAGTTATTGGATGAAGAAGTAGGAGTGTTCGGAATATTGACTTTGTTGCTAGAAATAGGAACTTTTGATTTTTGCTCGCAAATCTCAATCACATCTTTAGGCTTACGATTCAAGATATTGCCACCGACGGCTGCATTCAAAGAATCTTGATCGTTACCATTCAACCCATTATAAAAGATATTAACTTGTTGAAGCTCCGTGAATTCATGATGGGGCATTTCCTGAGGAGATCTTTGAATCTCTCCCATGCCTCTCCAAAGTTTTCATCGAAATTTTGAGGAAATCCAGAAATTTCATTTTTAAGATTGGTCGTCTTTGATGGAGGAAAGAAATAATTTACAAACTTTTGAACAAGATCCTCCCAAGTTTCGATGGATCGAGGGGTTCTTTTTCCGCCAAATTGGCTGCCCCTCAAGTGAGAATGGAAATAGCATCAACTTGATCACTTTTTGTGGCACATCTTGAAATTGATCATTATGTCAACTTGTTAAACCAACGGATGTGTGCATACGGTCTTCTATCAAACCCGGAATTGATTCAGACACAAGTTGGATTAAATGTGTCTTCAATTCAAAGTGATCGAATTGATTACGGTAAACGGATGGCATCTCCATAACCCCTCAGTGCTGGAGCATTTCCGCCATAGTTCGCTCGTCATATTGTTGCTTGAATAGTACGAATCTCGGTTCGACTATTTGGGCAAAGACGTCTACGAGAACGTAGTCTAGGAATTTCTGCTAGATCACGCAAAGGACTCAATGATCTAGAAGAACGAGTGCGCATGCACCAGAGTTAACTCTAAGGAATCTCAGAGTTAAGGAGAGGAATGGGAATTATGAAAATGGGGTAAGAAGAATCTTTTTGGGTTTTCTGGTTTTGACAAGTAGATATAACAACAAATCCAATTAAAACAAAATCGAGGCAAAACAATAGTGAACTTAAACCAATAATCACAAGATGAATGGCTTCTTTGAAAAAGGTACACCACTCACAAGGACACAAAGGCAAGTTTTAATCTTTGGTTCGAGAACTTATTATGGTCGTACCCCCAGTTAGGTAGTACACTGCCTTGGTTTATGTGGTAATCTTTTATGTTATTATTATTAAAGAAAACGACAAATCTTTTTGTATTTTTATCTTGATATATATATAGAAACAAAAGGAAAATATTTTTGTGTTTTATACGTTTTTGGATGTTTTTGGGTTTTTGGATTTTTTTTATAATATATAGATATATAGATAGATGGTATGAACAAAGAGTGAGTATTCAAATTACTAATCTGCTAAACGGAAGATAATCAGCATAGCTCCCCGGCAGCGGCGCCAAAAATTTGATTCGCTCCCAGACGGTCAAGTTTTATCACTCAAGCCGACCACTTGTGAATGGCCGACCGTAACAAACTTAAAACAGTCTGGAAACAAATGCAATGAAGATCAGGAGAGTATAGTGTTTCCGGTCGCTATGTCCCAATGGCGAAGCTATGCGATGAATCACCAAACGAATAGTGATCGAGATTTGAACAAAAAGGGATTTGAATATTATAACTACAGAAATAGCCTATAATTACAAAGGCTTAAATGCAAATTAAAGAAAATTAAAAAGATAAAAAATATTAAATAAACGCTATCACTATTTGCAAAATGATGTTTTTGATTTTATGTTTTTATAAAACTAGGATTTAAAAACTACGCGACGTACAAGAGAAAATGTGAAACTTACACAATATTAATCCTAAAAATATGAAAATGAACTTTTTACAATCCTAATGATAAAAGAAAATTTTTAGAAAAATAAAATTATTTTTATAACTATTAAATTAATTATTAATAATTAAAAACCATTTTTAACTTTTTAATAATAACCTAAAATACAAGATAATATGAAATAAAACTAGAAAAATAAAATTTTGACTTGGAAAAACCTAAAATAATAAAAGAGAATTTTCAAAACTATTTTTGTATTTTTCTGAATATTTTTCTATTTGCTAGGAATTAAAATCTATTTAAAACTACTTAAATTACTTAAAAATACAAATTTAACTAAGAAAAATCTGAAAAAAATATTTTTTTGACTTTTTATATTTATCTTAACCTAAGAAAAATGAAAAATTATTTTTTTGAAACTTTTCTTAATTAATTGTATTAAATGCTAATTAAAAAGGCTTAAAAACTGTTTTAAATCAAGAAAAATAGCAAACTGACTTGGAAAAATCTGAAAAATTCAAGATAAGTTTAAAATAATATTAAGATTCTAGGAAAAATATAAAAACAAAGGGTTGTGTGTGGGATTATGCAACTGCAATGCAAAGTGCTTATGGATAAGCACTTTGAAATAAGCAAATGAAAACCACAAGCTACCAAACTGAAACAGAAACTGTAATAAGCTACAGGTACTCAAATGAAACAAGTCTCAACTACTCTTAACCTCTATTAAGCTGATTTAACAGATTTGATAATAAGAGCTAAATGTGCAAATACAGTTTTGAGGTACTAAGTTTGAGCTTAAGTACAAGCTTCCCAATAAGCTAAAATGTAAAACCAAGAGTTGGAACCTAACCTAGACCTGGCTAACTACTTATGAACCAAATACCAGATCTAGACGAGCTCTTATGAGCTCTGTGCAAGATCTGCAAGAACTGCATTATGCAGTTCAGTCCCCTGTGCACAGGGGAATTAAGCCCATCTTGATAAGCAGTTTAAGGGCTTTTAAAAAATTAACAAAATTCTACAAAAATGGTAATAAGAAAGTAGACCAACTGAACTTTAAAAACCCATAATTTCACTTAGTTTGGCCCAAAGATGAGTAAATGAAAAATCAACTCAGATGGGTACAAAACAGGTTTTTACACTTTTGACTTTTTTAACAGTTATGAAGAAGTTGACTTTTGTGAGATTTGCAATCAATTTTTGGACTGATATAGATGTTATATGATGAAATGGAATTACTGCAATCTATTTCTAAGTTTTCTAAACACAAAACAAGACTTTGATTTTATAAAAATCCAACAGTTAAGCTTATAAGACAGTTGATTGATGATGTTGACTTAGAACCTTTGCAGAAACAAAATTATGACAGATATGAGTATAATGGATCTACACAAGCATAAACCAACAGGTTCTAACTACTGAACAAACCTCTATTATAGTTTAACTAACTAATCCAAACACTCTTAATATCACTGATTTGCAATTAAAATTAATCCAACTGCTAAACTAGCTTAAGTAGATACTAACACTGATTCCAATTAACCTAATAATACTTAAGCAACAATTAAAAACCAAAATAAACCATAAGTACAGAATTTACAAATTTCAAATTTCACCCTTGGATTATTTTTGAATGACAAGTGTAGCCCTTGAAAGAGATTTTCAGATTTACAAGATTGGTCCTTGGAATTTCAGATTATACACTAATAGTCCTTGAAATATACTTTGGATCACTTAACTACCCTAAATCCAAATCCAAAAGCCACGGCCCAAAAACATACAACCCGGTCCAGTGATCCAACCCCAATACCATGTTTTACTATCCAACCCGTTACCCATTTGGATCCCTGGTCAAACACCCAAAAACCCGGTCAACACATCTTGAAATATAATAAACTAAACCAAACGCGCCCTTTCCCTTCTTCAATCCAAACACCCCTTTACCCGTTTACCCAATTACCACCATTTACCCACAAATCATTTACCCAATCTAGTAACCTCGTACTAGAATCTTTCTAGAAGCCTTATCTGACAACTGACATGTCAGATAAGTTTCCCCACGTGGCCCTTTCAAGCAAGCTTATTGGACGCAACACCTCATGGGATGAAATGGAAGCTAATGATTGGAGATGGTGACTTGGATAGGCTGAGGATAAGGATAAGGGTTCTAGGCTCTTCTATCAAGGATCCCAAGGCTACTTGAAGGCTATAAATAGACCCTTTTGCTCACATTGTAATCGTGCAATTCCTTAGTTTCAAATTAGCTTATTGTTTCTTGTATTTCAATCTTTCAGTAGTTTATAAATGTTTTCTAAAGCTTTATTGTAATCTCAGTCCATTGTAATCCTTTTTTCAGTTTTAATCAAATTTCTAAGTTTTAAATTTAATCTTGCATTTCTAATTTTAAGCACTCAATAAGCTGTTTTGAATAATGGAATAAGCATCATTTAAGCTTGATATAGCTTTAGTGAGCTTATATTGTGCCTACACTGTTTCATTACAATCAATACTCAACAAAAGCTCTCGGGTCAATGAAAGTCAACTGTGGTTGAAATTGGTCTTGATATGGAGATGGGGTGATCTTAAGGCTGAGTTGGGTCTGATTTAGTGTTTGGTGTTGGATTTGGTTGATTTGGAACTGTTGTAATGCCCAAATTTTGGCAGGACCTCAAGTGAGTTTTTATTCCATTTCATTCAAAACTGTCATGTATGCTAGAATCATTCTAGGTTGTATTAGTTCTTGATTGGAAGTTGATTTAATCCTAGGATCTTAGCATTATAGCTGTTTATTTTGTCTCTGCATAGGTATTAATAAGAAAGTTAGTATTAACTGCTTATTAGAATAGTTATAAGGGTGTTTGGATTAGGCTTCTAAACCATGCTCTAGTGCTTGTTAGAGGTTAAGAACAGATGCTTTAGTTTTGATTAGTGATAAGTTAGTGCTCTTTATTCTCAGTTTGTGCCTGTTTGTTTCAAAAGTCAAAGAGCATTCTAAAATCATTTTAACTTAAAGCTGTTAGGATCAAGGTTGTTAGAATTGCTCAAGATAGGTTTAGATATTCTTAGTATAGCTTAATCTAATCTTATTTCATATCATTACATTGAATTCAGTCCATCATTTGCATTTAAATCTCACAAAAGTCAAACTTAATAACTGTTTTCAAAAGTCAAAAACTATGTCAAAACCAGTTTTCTTCAAATATTGCAGCCTTTGCACAAGGTTCTATAGAGGTTATTAGAAGCTCAAATTTGGTCCAGTTGTAGTTTGCTTGGTGGTCTTGAAGACCACATATCTGGTTTTCACATAAGCCTCTCGATAAGCTGTGGATAAGCTCCAACAGAGGGTCAGAAATTTTGTTTGGGTAGAAATAATCAGTTAGCTTAATCTTGGTAGATTGCTTATTAGAGGTTAGGAGTAGCTTAAATTAGTTGATTTTAGTTAGCTTTAGTATAAATTAGCCTCTGTAGCAGTTTGGTATTGTATTGTTCTAATTAGCTTATTCTTAGTGCTTATTTGAAAGTCAGTTAACACATCATCTCTCATATATTACACATAAGCTATAGTTTTTATATTTTTCATAGATTTAGAATATTATTTTAAACATTTCCTAAATTTTTCATAATTTTTAGACTTTGTTTGCTATTTTTCTTGATTTAAAACAGTTTTTAGGAATTTTTAAATAGCTTTTATTGCAAATTAATCGAAAAGTTCCAAAAATAAATTTTCATTTTTCCTAGATTAAGAAAAATTATAAAAGCAAAAATAAATTTTCCAGATTTTTCTTAGTTTAAATTGTAATTTTTAGCATTTAAATTAGTTTTTAATAGATTTTAATTCATAGAAAATAGAAAAATCTTCTAAAAAATACAAAAATAGTTTTGAAAAGTCTTTTGAGTTATTTTAGATTTTTAGAAAATAGATTTAAAATTTTCACACTTGCTTTTTCATAATTTTTAGTAATTTTAATTAGTTTTAAGAGTTTAAAATTAGTTTTTAATTCAAATAAATTTCAGAAAAATCATAAAATTTAGTTTTAATTCTTAGTTAATTTTCTAATATCATTTTTAGCTAGAAAGTAATTTTAGAATATTTTTAGGACTTAGAATAGACATAGTTGCGTTTTATTCGCGTTTCATTTGCGTAATTTAGGATTCCCCGTAGTTTAAATTCCCGTAATTGCTTTCCCTTTCCCCGTAGTTTTAAATCATAATCACAAATCCAGAACATCGAGAATTTTAATAACGAACCGATAACGACGTTGCCCATTCACACCTCGTTGGGAAACGACTCGGATTTCCTAATCCGTATCACTATCACTCACAGGTTTTGATTCATTATACTTTTTCCTAAAGGGATTTTAGATCATTTCTTGTGGTTATTTTTGATATCGATATTGTGGTTTTATCCATACACACATACCCCTTGAACCTCATCGAATCAAATTTTGGCGCCGCTGCCGGGGAGGTTGTGTCGCGACAATATCGTTTAAGGTTTGACGATTAGTGACTCGAGATCCTTCCTTTGTGAAGTTACTATTTTTATAAAAATCAAAAAAATAAAAAATATTTTCCTTTTTCTTTTGTATATATATATATCATATTAAAAATACAAAAAGATTTTCTTTTGTTTTTGAGCTAAAATAGAATACATCAATTATATAACATTCTCAACGGAGGTGTTATCATTAGTAAGTTCCCGAACTAAAGATAAAAAAAACTTGCCTTTGTGTCACTTGTGAGTCGATTTATTTCTATTTGATAAACAAACTGTGTGGTGGGTATAAGGACGGCCTGACATTAAATTGCGGCTGTAAAGAAGCTGGTTTTTAATAAGCTTCGCTGACCTAAAAGCTTCTCCGCCCGCTTGTGCGTTTGTCTTATAGAGGTGATTTATTCACTTGGGATTATTGGTTAATGTTCACTGTGTTTTCGAATACCGTTCGTTTTAATTGCCTTGGTTTTTGAATGTGCATGCGCACTCGTTCTAATAACTACAGACCGATACGTGAAGCCGCTACAATTCCGAGAAGGCGAAATAGACGTGCTCCATTAGTCGAACCCGAGATTCGAACTAATCCGACTCCGACCATTATCGAAATGGCAGAGGACAGCCGATCTATGCTAGAGAAACTCCAAGCACCCACCGAGGGTTATGGAGAAGCCATCGTCGTTCCGGCAATCGTTGTCGATAACTTTGAGCTTAAACACGGATTGATAAATTTGGTTTCGTCAAGCCAATTTTACGGATTTGAGAGAGACGATCCTCACTCTCATATCCGACGATTCAACAAGCTCACGTCTACGATCAAGTACCGTAACGTTCCGGAAGAGGCTATCAAGCTACTACTCTTCCCATTTTCACTTGAGGGGGCTGCCCGGATTTGGCTCGAGAAACTACCCCCTCGATCGATAACCACATGGGAGAATTTAGTGTCAAAATTCGTGAACGAATTCTTCCCACCGTCTAAAACAACAAGCTTAAAAAATGAAATAACGAAATTCACACAAAGATTTGATGAATCATTTAGTGAGGCATGGGACCGATTCAAAGATTTGCTTAGGTAATGTCCCCATCATGGTTTTACGGAGTTACATCAACTTGATACGTTCTATAACGGTTTGAATGAAACTGATCAAGACTCTCTCAATGCCGCCGCGGGTGGTAATTTGTTGACCCGATCAACGAGAGATGCCTTGTTGATTATTGAGAACAAATCTAAAGTTCGTACCTCACGTAGCAAATCGTTGCTTCGAGTGAGTGTTACACCAACGTCCTCGTCTTACGAAAATACGTCTAGCACCGATGCTAAGATTGATAAGCTTACGGATATGATTCAGGCTTTGGTTAAGATTAAGACCGCTAAGGTTAATTCTTCTCCACCCGCTCAAGTCAAAGCGGTGGAATCGACTTGTACTACTTGTGGTGGCCCGCATGCCTACTACAATTGTACCGCCACCGATAGTAATCCTTTCGATGCTAATGCCGTAACCGGAGGTAACCAATACCGTCCTCAAGTTGAACCGAACCCTCGTGTTAGTAATCAAATGGTACCTCCGGGATTTTCTCAATCGAACAATCAGACTCGTTTTAATCAAAATCAAGTTCGTGGACCAAATGTTCAAAACCAATTCAAAACCCCACCAAATCAATACCCGAACCAAGGGGTACATTACAATCAAGGATATCAAGCTTCAAGCTATCAAGCTCCACTTTTGCCTCCTAATGAATTCTCGAATTACGTTCAGAACAATAATGCTACCATCCAAACCATGAAAACCCAGATTTCAAGTTTGAGAAACGAGTTTCAATCTTCATTAACTAGACAAAGCAATGAGTTTAGGAACGAAATTCGACTCTAGAACAACAAGATGGATGCTTCGCAGAATAAACTTGAGAATATGTTGAATGCTGTTTTGTGCCAAATGAGTCAACCCTCGAGTTCCGGTTCTCTCCCAAGTAACACAATTCCAAACCCAAGGAGAAATGAAATCCGTTACCATTCGAGATGATGGGCCCTCGATGACTACTTCCTCCCCGGTGATGAGTGTAGCACGAGAGACCGAGGTGACAAAGGACCCGGTAATTCCTCTTGATAATGGAAAAGCCAAATACGCCCAACCTCTGGTTGCCCAAGTTCCTTCTATCTCTGTCATAATGCCGAAGTTCTAACCTTACACGCGGCAAATCTGTTCAATCATGATTCGACAAAATGAAAGTTGTTTCCGGAACCAAGTTCAAACTTACGACTGATATGATCAAAGCTGCTGAAAAGATTTATGAAGAGAAATTGGAACAAATTTCAAAAATTTCACTTGAGCCTACACCGTCTAATTCTTCCTCGAACCAAGCTCCTGAGAAGCTTGGTGATCCCGGGAAATTTCTCCTTCCTTGCTCCTTAAATGATATTAAGGAATGTAATGCCCTAACCGATTCAGTTGCAAGCATAAGTCTCATGCCTCTTGCGATATATCATGAGCTTGGATTGAAGACTCTTATACCGACTAGTATGACTATCGAATTAGCTAATCGAACAATTGCTCACACGGTTGGTGTAGTCAACGATGTTATGGTACGAGTGGATAAATTCCATTTTCCCGTGGATTTCGCCGTAGTTGATATAGAGGTTGACGCCCGAGTTCCTCTCACTTTAGGAAGACCATTCTTGAGAACAGCGAAAGTCATTGTGGATCATTACCAAGGAACGTTAACGATCAGAAAAGGAAATGAAAAATAGTGTTTTATGCCGAAAAAACGTCAAAACCTCCAACCGATGATCATTCGATTCATAGCATCGGTGTGATTGATTTTTCTCAAGAAAGTGGTGATCCCATTTTACCATCTGATCCGAATGATGTGAAGAAAATTGAACCTAAAACGTCTCGAATTGATCTTTCAAGGTTTACGATTAAGAGTATGTCAACAATACAAGCTGAACGGAAAAAGAAACAAGAAAAGGAGTTTACAACGGTAGTGGTGGAAACTGCTAGTTCTAAGAGCACACCACTTGTCCCACCTCCGATTTCTAAGAAAATTGACCTTCCTTTGAGTGGCAATCCCACTCCTTCTTCTGAAATCATGGAACCTTCTTTTGAGACATCTTTCGATCCAGAATCTTTCAAAACGACATTCACGAATCCCTTGTTTGAATTCGATTCTGAATATACTCAAAATTTTGAAAATCAACTCTTTGACGAAGAAAGTGAGGAGTTCACCGAAGAACTTGCTCCTACCGACTCGATTTTCTCTGAGGATGAAGAAAAATATAATGATCCGTTTTTTCCAAAGAAAGATAAGGAAGTGAAGTTTTTGACAGATGAACTTGTTGATCCTGAGATCCAATATTATTTTTTAGCCGAGAGTGATTCCTCTCCTCGTGAGGATTTTCACATAGATGACACTTTGATCTCCTTCCTCTCCGAAGACAAGATTTTCAACCCCGGATACGCTGATGAGTTTTATGCGAAAAATGTCATTCGAGATAAGGATCCTCTCTTGGATGCCTTCGTTGATGAGCCTTTGAGTCACACCTTTCTATACCATGAGCTCCCGTCTTTCTTGGACTTTTCTCATTTCTATCCATCATCCTTTCGTCCGCCCGCAAAACCGCCGGATGATGGATCGATCTTTCATATGCCTTATGTGAGTTTGGGAGGAGTCATTCCTTATGTGCTTGAGCCCGACATTTTCTTTCCCTCCCAACCCACCCAGTCTCATTCTTTCGAATGAGGACACCGCTTGACCCCTGTATCTCTACCATTTTCTTCCCCAAGGACAAATGAATTGGGACGAGTCGGCTAGCGACTCATTGAACAAAAACAGTAGCGCTTCGTGGGAGGCACCCCATGCTTATCCTTCTATTTTCTTTCTATTTTCTAATAAGTGACGCGAAGGGGTCTGCCTCTTCGATTTCTCGTGTTTGGTTATTTGTGATGTTGTGTAGGATTTTCCCGATATGAAGACTCTCGTGCTCGAAGTTTGTTATTTTCTCTAACTCGAGTTTCATGATCGATGCTGATGGAAATCCGATATCCGAAATCTTATCGACTAACGTTTATCTTTGAGCATACTTAATAAACGACTCTTAGACTTTCGTTGATACCCTTGTTTTTAAACATTGAGGACAATGTTTTGTTCTAGTCTGGGGTAGGGTAATCTTCGATTTGATTTAACCGCACTTGCTTACTTTTTGTCGTGTACTCTCGCAACCCCGTTTTTCCTTAGAAAATAAAAAATTGTGCAAAAATGTGAAAAATTTTAAAATTTTTGAAGCTTTTGTTAAGTCTTTTTGATTGAAAAGTTTGCTAGTCTCTTAGATAAGAAGCTATAAAATGCGAATTCTAGCTCACAAGGCCAAGAATTTGCAAGTTTCCCTGAGTGATTTGAAATATGCAGTACTTAATTTCATTTAGACGAAGCATTTGCTAAGTTAATATATGTTTTGACACCTTGTTGACTTTCCGCTGCTGAGAGTAGGAATAGAATTCTGACTTGACCGGGCGTGTTGAGCCCTAGCTTGTTCCCTTAACCATAGATAATCTAAAAATTACGGCTAAGCATCCGCGGATCTCATTATTTGGGATTTTAAATTTGCGGAGATCGAGAAATGATAGAGTTACTTATGAGTTTAGATGCTAAGCGTAGAGTAGTTGGTTCTCTTTAGAGCCCATCGAAGGTACTTATGGCTTTTTGTTCCCACAAAATTGTTTCACCCCATATTTGTCTATAATAATTAGAGATGTTGAGTTTTTGGCGATAGTTAGTTCTTTGTCTTCTTTAGAGAATCTTTGCCCATGAGAGTTGGGTACACATCGAGGTACTGTCAGTGTTACGGTGTAATAGACAACTGATTCTGGATAGTTTGCTGCTATTGTTTCTATTGTTATAAAAGCCGTAGGGTTTGGAGTTTGGCACAAAAATTAACATGAAATAAAGCCCAAATGTTTTAAATTAAAAAATCCAAAGCTATACAAGTTGTCATAGACTTCTATAAAGGCAGAGGAAATCCAAAGTCATAATAAGACTTCTGATTAAGCGGTAAACCCGTTGAGTTAGTAGTTGAAAAGACCAAGGGCCTGAATTGAAAAAATGCAAATGTGCTGAAATAGTGTTAAGCCAAATTTCGGATCCGGGAGATGTCTAAATAAAGCTTCGTCTCCGACTCAGATGAGTTGTCTCGGTGGCCATAAAAAGGATATTCTCCCTAAATCGTGTGAAATTAGGACCTTGATGTGGACCTCATTCTTGTGTGCAATGGTTTTCGAGGGAAGGTGGATAACTAATTAGCGACTTAGCTTTGTATATTTATCTGAATAAAAGTTATCGAAATGAGAATTATGAAGAAATTCATGTCTCACAAAAAAATAAACAAATTCTAGAGGAAATAGGAAAATGGGAGCAAAAGGTAATTACACAAGTAACTTCCATGGGTAGTGTTAGCATCTAGAGTCGTATGTAACAATGATTTCGATTTTACGCTTAGTTTGGGGACTTGTGAAAAATCAGGGACGATGTATTCTATCCGTATGGTCACTTCACGCTGTGTTGTGTTTCTTACTCTGTGATCCTAACGAGTCTTTTGAAAAATGTTGGAGTTATTGATCGACATGAAAGTTCAACAAACCGTCACTCATAACCGGAATGTGCTTAATCGTAATATCTATATGTGAATTAAAAGGTAAACGGGGCGTTTTTAGAGTTAAGGCTTTCTTAATCTCTTTTGAGGAATCTTTGCTACTTCTTCATAGGTTTAGTAGAAAGAGATTGAAATCCTTGGTTTTAGAAGCGTGAGTTGATTGCATTGTGTGGGGACACGACAATGGTCTCGTCTGGGGTATTTTGATATGTGCTTAAACACATATCTTTTATTTATCAAAACTGACCCAAAATAACCAAGAAAGAGCCGTTTATTGCTAATATTTGTTGTTTTTTTGAGTTTGTGCTTGTGCAGTACGGATATGTAAAACACACAAAAGAAGCCAAATCGACATAAATCCAAGCACGAGAGATTAAGAGAGCTTAAGCTGAGCCGGAAGGTCGAGATTGTGCATTTTTAAAGATTTTATTCTCTGAGGATGATTTTTGGAAGTTATAATCAAGTTTGAAGAAATGTCAAGATCAGTCCCTCATATTTGAGCTTTTTGCAAGAATGACCCTTCAAGATTCAGAATTTACAAATTTCACCCTTGGATTATTTTTGAATGACAAGTGTAGCCCTTGAAAGATATTTTCGGATTTACAAGATTGGTCCTTGGAATTTCAGATTATACACTAATAGTCCTTAAAATATACTTTGGATCACTTAACTACCCTAAATCCAAATCCAAAAGCCACGACCCAAAAACATACAACCCGGTCCAGTGATCCAACCCCAATACCACGTTTTACTATCCAACCCGTTACCCATTTGGATCCCCGTCAAACACCCAAAACCCGTCAACACATCTTGAAAATATAATAAACTAAACCAAACGCCGCCCTTTCCTTCTTCCCCAATCCAAACACCCTTTTACCCGTTTACCCAATTACCACCATTTACCCACAAATCATTTACCCAATCTAGTAACCTCGTACTAGAATCTTTCTAGAAGCCTTATCCACAACTGACATGTCGATAAGTTTCCCACGGGCCCTTTCAAGCAAGCTTATTGGACGCAACACCTCATGGGATGAAATGGAAGCTAATGATTGGAGATGGTGACTTGGATAGGCTGAGGATAAGGATAAGGGTTCTAGGCTCTTCTATCAAGGATCCCAAGGCTACTTGAAGGCTATAAATAGACCCCCTTTGCTCACATTGTAATCGTGTAAATTCCTTAGTTTCAAATTAGCTTATTGTTTTTGTATTTCAATCTTTCAAGAGTTTATAAATGTTTTCTTAAAGCTTTTATTGTAATCTCAGTTCATTGTAACTTTTTCAGTTTTAATCAAATTTCTAAGTTTTAAATTTAATCTTGCATTTCTAATTTTAAGCACTCAATAAGATGTTTTGAATAATGGAATAAGCATCATTTAAGCTTGATATAGCTTTAGTGAGCTTATATTGTGCCTACACTGTTTCATTACAATCAATACTCAACAAAAGCTCTCGGGTCAATGAAAGTCAACTGTGGTTGAAATTGGTCTTGATATGGAGATGGGGTGATCTTAAGGCCGAGTGGGTCCTGATTTAGTGTTTGGTTTTGGATTTGGTTGATTTGGAACTGTTGTAATGCCCAAATTTTGGCAGGACCTCAAGTGAGTTTTTATTCCATTTCATTCAAAATCATATGTATGCTAGAATCATTCTAGGTTGTATTAGTTCTTGATTGGAAGTTGATTTAATCCTAGGATCTTAGCATTATAAATGTCAGTTATTTTGTCTCTCGCATAGGTATTAATAAGAAAGTTAGTATTAACTGCTTATTAGAATAGTTATAAGGGTGTTTGGATTAGGCTTCTAAACCATGCTCTAGTGCTTGTTAGAGGTTAAGAAACTGATGCTTTAGTTTTGATTAGTGATAAGTTAGTGCTCTTTATTCTCAGTTTGTGCCTGTTTGTTTCAAAAGTCAAAGAGCATTCTAAAATCATTTTAACTTAAAGCTGTTAGGATCAAGGTTGTTAGAATTGCTCAAGATAGGTTTAGATATTCTTAGTATAGCTTAATCTAATCTTATTTCATATCATTACATTGAATTCAGTCCATGATTTGCTTCTAAATCTCACAAAAGTCAAACTTCATAACTGCTTTCAAAAGTCAAAAACTATGTCCAAACCGTTTTTCAAATATTGCAGCCTTTGCACAAGGTTCTATAGAGGTTATTAGAAGCTCAAATTTGGTCCACAATAGTTTGCTTGGTGGTCTTGAAGACCACATATCTGGTTTTCACATGCCTTCTCTGATAAGCTGTGGATAAGCTCCAAAGTGAGGTCAAGAGAATGTTTGGGTAGAAATAATCAGTTAGCTTAATCTTGGTAGATTGCTTATTAGAGGTTAGGAGTAGCTTAAATTAGTTGATTTTAGTTAGCTTTAGTATAAATTAGCCTCTCAGAAGCAGTTTGGTATTGTATTGTGCTAATTAGCTTATTCTTAGTGCTTATTTGAAAGTCAGTTAACACATCATCTCTCATATATTACACATAAGCTATAGTTTTTATATTTTTCATAGATTTAGAATATTATTTTAAACTTTTCCTAAATTTTTCATAATTTTTAGACTTTGTTTGCTATTTTTCTTGATTTAAAACAGTTTTTAGGAATTTTTAAATAGCTTTTATTGCAAAATTAATCTAAAAGTTCCAAAAAATTAAATTTTCATTTTTCCTAGATTAAGAAAATTATAAAAAGCAAAAAATAAATTTTCCAGATTTTTCTTAGTTTAAATTGTAATTTTTAGCATTTAAATTAGTTTTAATAGATTTTTATTCATAGAAAATAGAAAAATCTTCATAAAAATACAAAAATAGTTTTGAAAAGTCTTTTGAGTTATTTTAGATTTTTAGAAAATAGATTTAAAATTTTCACACTTGCTTTCATAATTTTTAGTAATTTTAATTAGTTTTAAGAGTTTAAAATTAGTTTTTAATTCAAATAAATTTCTAAAAATCATAAAAATTAGTTTTAATTCTTAGTTAATTTTCTAATATCATTTTAGCTAGAAAGTAATTTTAGAATATTTTTAGGACTTAGAATAGACATAGTTTTGCGCTTTTATTCGCTTTCATTTGCGCTAATTTAGATTCCCCGTTTAAATTCCCGTAATTGCTTTCCCTTTCCCCGTAGTTTTAAATCATAATCACAAATCCAGAACATCGAGAATTTTAATAACGAACCGATAACGACGTTGCCCATTCACACCTCGTTGGGAAACGACTCGGATTTCCTAATCCGTATCACTATCACTCACAGGTTTTGATTCATTATCCTTTTTCCTAAAGGGATTTTAGATCATTTCTTGTGGTTATTTTTGATATCGATATTGTGGTTTTATCCATACACACATACCCCTTGAACCTCATCGAATCAGGTGTGTTAACGAAAAAAGAATGATGTTGGAACAAGTTCTTCAATCTTTTGATGTAATTGCACCATCTTCAACAGGAACAACCATTAACATTCAAACTTAATGTGTTCTTGTGACATTTGTGTACCCATTTTTTTTTACCTTAAAGCACATTTGTGTTATGCATATTGTTATGAAATAAAATATTAGCAGAGTTATCACACATTTGATATGCATCATTGACAACGGTAATGTAAAAGAAGATATCCAGATAAAGTACTTATATTATTTATGAACAACAAGGCAAAATATATTATTTTGACTTTAAATGTCGGTTCGGTTTATATTGGTCGGTTTTTAAAGCTAAAACCAAACCGAACCAAAAAATTCGGTTTTTTCAAAATATAAAAACCGAACCGTCGATTTTTCAATCGGTTTCGGTTTTTTGGTTTCGGTTCTTTGGTTTTTTTCGGTTTAGGTTCGGTTTTTCGGTTTCTTGCACACCCCTAATAGTAGGCAGTTTTGATTGTCCAAAATGAGTTATACATATGCCACCGATTATTAAAGAAATTACAAATATGCCATTGCAATTATTTTCATCAACCAATATCTTGATGATACATCCGACGGCCACAATTGCTTCCTATTCTTCCTATTATAATACACTATCTCACGTTAACCACCCTCTCTCTCTCTCTCTCTATATATATATATATATATATATATATATATATATATATATATATATATATATATATATATATATATATATATATGTATATATATATATATATCACTACAAGAATTCAGTGCTAATAATAGCCACGACATATTTTGTAAAGGGCCAAATTGTAAGGTAACTGATGAATACCCATGGATTATCCATGATTATGTTTTAATGGGGAAAGCCTTCGAGGGTAATTGATTAGCCATGATTTTTTCGACATGTGGGTAATGTTAACCACGACATTGTTTGTGGGCATTTTCATTCAATATGTGGGTAAATGTTGCACGGGATTTTCTAAGCTACCATTTAAAAATACCCACAATCGCCGGTGGGTAATCTATGGGTATATTTTAGCCAAAGACATAACTGCGGGTGTGTTCATTAAATCGGTGGTAAAATGTTTCATGGGGTTTTTTTACATTACCACCAAAATACTCACAAAAGTTTTGAAGGTAATTCAAGGGTACACGTAACCCACGATATAGTCTAAATATCCAATGGTAAAATTTTCCGTTTTACCCATGATAATTTATGGGTAAACTTAACCACGGATATTTAAATATGAAAAAGCCAAGGGTAATATTAGAAGTTTACCCACACAATTGGTAGGAAAGCAAAGGGTAATATTAGAAGTTTACCCACAATAATTGGTGGGTGTATATAACCACAAAGGTACTAGTAAAAATTTGTGGGAATTTTTCGAAAAACGATTTGATTAGAATTTATATGAAATATACCAGATATTTGTAAATTTCAGAATTTTGAAAGAGCTATAAAACATAAATTAGGCACCTCATATTTTTGACAATATAACAAACATAAACCAACTTTATTAAACTTAACATAAACATAAAATATCCGAAAGGAACTAACAACCAAAATTATCCAAAATAAAGCAAATCAACCTAAGATATGCAAACCATAATAGGCCCGAACCCAAAAATACCGCATAAAAGTAAAATAAATAAACTCGTGTTTCAATGCCCTAAGGCTGTGATGATCATCTACTAGACTTCATGCTCCTCAGAGTTGCTAGTGTTTTGGTTTTGAGGCCCCCCCACAGTATCTGCTTCGTTGTTGTCTTCGGATAGGAATCTCAAGATGACTACACAAGAGCTCAAGATGACTACACAAGAGCTCAAGAATTTGTTGTTGCTTACCGATCTTGCGAGTCAACTTTCTCTCCATTTCCAGGTACTTGTTCTCTAAAGGTTCATGTGGCATATTAGCTGCTGAAGTTCTGTTATGGATTCGGATAATAAGCAAATGCTTGTGAGCCAAGACCATACACATTTCTTTTCTTCACGCCTCTAATCCTTCTCATAATAAGTGCTGATTCATTCACCAATTGGGATGACTCGCCTACTGCATGATTTGCCTCACGTGCTTTCCTCAATCGCAACACATTATCATGATAAGCATAACAAACAAACTTACCATTAAATAAATGCAGGCCTTCTCAACAAGAATAATTAATGAGTTGTTAGGTTGAATAACAAAGAATAAAGCAGAAACAAAAGTCAATCACTATCAATGGCAGGTAAATGAATGTATGTTACAAAATGTCATCTGTCTGAAGCAAACTCTTCAACAATAGCAGCTTTTGGAAGATGGTTGACATCAATAAAGTGATGATCAATGCATTCTACAACTTTTGCATGATGGTTGACATAGATAAAAATATATTCTAACAAGACATTAAGAAGTTGAGCAGACTGTATCAGCAGATCAAGGGGCAGGAAAAAGGGTACTTAGGCAACCTAAATAAGCTACTAAATAAGTTGATCAAAACTAATTAAATCATACAATATTACTATAAGAAAAATGTTATTCTCACTCAAGTTAATATATATATAGGGTAGGGTTCTTTTCAGAACCCAAAAAATTGCAAGAACCAGCATCAACCAATCAGATTTTTTTAATATTTATTTTTATTATTTAATTCAAAATGGTATAATAGTAAAATTAAATTTTTTTATTTTTTATTTTTGATTTTTTTTAATTAAAAAACGTTTTTTAGGTTCTAAAATTTAGGATTTTTTTTTAAATAATTTTTTTAGCATGCATGATTTCAAAAGGTAAGGTGCATATGTTTTTTTTCTTTATATATATATAAAAGGTATATTTACATATATTTTTATTGTTCAATTGCTTATAGCCTTATACCTCTAATGTGTTTTGGCCAAAAATATTTACATAAGTGCATTGAATGACAAACATAAATATTTTTCATATATTGGGTACATTCAAGACAAAAACATTATACACAAAATTAAACATCATGTCATATACAATTCTAATACAAAATTCTAAAAGTAAAGAATAAATGAAAGTTTAGTTGATGTATAGTCGTGTCTACTAATCTTCTTGCAACTTCATGCGCTTGTGTCTTTATTCTTTAGTTCTTTATCATAACTATTTTTTCGATAGATAGTATGTACCCAATACACATGTGCACTCTTGATATCGCTTATCAAACTTGCACCTGTAACCACAACTAATTAATAAAAGAATTATTTAATCATAACATCTAACAAAACACATATGCACAATGTATTTGTGACTTGTCCACAAGAGACCATTTTGATAAATTAGTACAACCTCGAAACACAAAACACAAGTGCACCCTTAAATAAGAACTAAACACAAAACATCCTTATATCAGAACTAAAAACATATATGCATTTTTAATACATTGAACTCCCGAACTGTTAAAATACATATGCACATAATGCATCAAATTCACTAGAAACTGAAAACACATATGCACTCTCAATAACACATATGTACACTCCTTTTATTGATTTTGTATGAGCCATAAAACATATATGCATTTCAAGAACTATAATTATTATATATGTATGACTAGTTAGTACCTTAGGCAACGGATTAGGTCAATAATATACATAACATAGGGTAACGGTCAAAGGTTGATAATCAAAATAATGAATAAATGGAATGAAACGAATAAACATCAGATGGCGTAACCAAACGAATATCATATCGAATGAATCATATCAAATGGAATCACAATGAATATCATAACCAATGATTTTTGATCAATAGTCATGAGAAACCCTTACTGAGAAAGGGCAGAATATCTGTACCTTAGCGAATGAAAGCAAATGGAAATGTGAGCACGAAGAAACAACGTCACGTCTTCTTCAATGAATCTACACAGATTACGGTTCGCATATCATTTATAAATTCATATGATAAGTTATTCTTGGATTTACTGGCCATATACTTAAAGTTATACTTGTATTACATATTAGGTTTTAAACCTCATTTATGGACCTGTTTCTTATGAATTTATTGACCTAGCAAACAAGTTCCAAATGACCTGGGGAATTTCTGAGGTGTTCCTATATCAATTACGTTCACTCTCAAATTTTGGTTAATTTTATTTCCAAGTGGAAGTATAGTTTAGAAAATCATGTTTCCAGATCTATCTAGAAAGTACCCAGATTCATAGACCCCAAAAGTATGGACCAGAAGCACCCATTTACCCAACTCTAAAAATTCTTCCAAAATTTCCAGAGGTTACCCATATCCTAAATATCAAGACTGGAGAATGAGAGGTTAAAAATCCTTATGGTCTGTTCTAGAGAAATTAATAACTACATCACAAAATTCAGATTAGCTTTCACAGATTTGACACTTAAACTTGGAAAATTCAAAAAGTACTCTTCTCGACCTCTATTTGCTATGGACATTATATTTCCAAAAAGTAAAGGGATTGAACTTATGTTTAGACCCAAAAACCATTCAAAAATACGTTGGTATCATTTATTTAGACCCCCAAAAAGCATTCAAAAGTAAATGGTCTGTTCTGGATAGCATAGGAAGGCGAGACAGAAAACGACCCAAACTTAACCAAACGTTTAACCAACCAATACCATGACTTATTAACCATTTTATTCAGATTGTAACATGTTTCAAGAGACATTCTACAAGTTGACACATAACACATACATACAAACACAACAATAACGATACATACACGCTCCACATAAAATCATACACAAAGCCCTAGCCCTCGTTAAATATGAATTAGGGTTCCCACATTTTGCAAGGTTCATTAAATGGTCTAATTAGGTTTACATATCAGATTTAGGGCTGAATAAAGATGGGTCGGACAAAAGCAATATGGGTCGATCAAAACAGAAAAACAAGGGTCGAATACACAAGGTTTAACATGTTACTTTTATGATTTCGTGTAGTGTTATTCATGTATGTCGAATTGAAGAGAGGAATAAGAAGAATAAGATTACCTAGATGATTCAAATACAAAAGAAAACAAGAGAGAAAAATAGAGCTACGAGGACATGACCAATCTTTATCTTCTTTCTTCTTGATTCTTGAGAGCACCAAAATAGTTTTTAGGGTTTTGCTAAATTCGGTTTTGGGGAGGGAATTGGAGGCCGTATTTTACGTTTTTAGGTTTTTTCTGTAATTTGTTTTGGGGGGAAAAGTATATGGGTCGTTTATGGTGGGCTAGGGTAGGGTTGAATGCGCTATGATGGGCTGATCAAAGGGGCTATAAGGTGGATGTTTGGCTGTTTCTTTCGAGTTGCAAACAAGCATGTTAGTGCAAATATTACGATATTTAATCTATACATTCTCATTTGTTTTGTTGATGACAAACATGTAACTTGTAATACATAACGTAAAATGTATAAGTTACTTGTAATTATATTCTGTCTCAACATACTCTCAACACCTCTCGACGACTCAAGTCCTTGTATGCTACTGTTGGGTTCAGTAAATACCCAAACCCCTTAAATCTAGGATTTGAATAGAAAATACCCTAAGTGTTTAGACCGTTAAACACTAACAGGTCACTGAGTGCATAGTATCTCGTGAGCCATCTTCGAGATACTCAGAAGAGGCGAAGAAGAAGTCTCTCCACTCAAGAAGGCGCGAGAACTTAAGGGGTGAAGACTGAGTCAAGAAGAAAATAGTGGATTCAGTGAGTGATGACAATAACTCCTTTGAATCCCTAAACTCCTCACCAACTACTTTCACTAAAGATAAACTGAAGTAGAAGACTGAAGGCAATGAAGACTGAAGAATGAGCGGGATAAGGCGGGACAAGTTTGAATCAGATAAGACGAAGTCCTTGTCAACCAAAGTCAACTTTCCTTGAATGGCAAACTATCGGGCTCAGGTGTCATCACCGACTTATGGAAAGCGACCTTGTTCTTACTTAATATAGTCTTTAAACAGAGACAAAATACATCGATTTTGTCTTCTCGTAAATGTCGTTTGTCACTTAGGATAAATTTAATACTCATACTTGTATAAATAGCATAAGAGATGGAGTGAAAGATTTAAGCTTGTGAATTGTAAAACACACACACACACACAAGCCATCTTTCACTCCTCCAAATACAAATCAGTCCCTGAGATAGCTCAATAGTTCCATAGTAGTTGTGCTCAGACTTAGCCTGAGCTTAGTGAGGAGTACCAACCCTTTGTCATTTCAATCCCAAGTACTATTCCGCAAGTACTTGGGTAATGTATTCTTTTTTATTCATTTCTAATAAATAATATTATGTTGAAAATTTATCAGTGTGTTTTTACTTATGTCATTTCAGTCATTGATTCACCATTAGTTTGTTTTTAGATACTTAACTGTTTTTATACGATAGTGAATAGGGAACAAAAAGTGGTATCAGAGCAGGCTGATTATATAACCCCTTTTCAAGGCTGCTCAAAATTGTTTTTAAATCAGGATCCTAAATGGCTGAAATTGATGTACCCCAACTAGTCGACAAAAAGGGTGGAGCTTATTCAGCTGTTGCCCCTAGACTTGAAGTTGGTAAATTTAACAAATGGAAAAAGCGTATGCTTTGCTATTTGATTGGGATGGAACGTTATTATATCAAGTGTATAAATGAAGGTCCATTTATCCCAAAGACTACTGAAGGTTTACCTAAACACCGGCTCTGGACTCAAGATGAGAGGAGAGTGGTCAACCAAGACCAAAGACTCAAAAGTATCATCATATCATGTCTTCCTGATGATATTATGGAGTCAGTTATAAGCTGTAGTACAACTAAACAAACCTGGGATGACCTGGTCCACAGTCATGAAGGCCCATCTGATACCAAGGAAAATAGGATAATGGACCTGAAGCTTAAGTATAACACCTTCAGAGCTAAGGACTCGGAAACTCTGTCTCAAACTTACACCCGATACAAAAATTTGTTAAACGAACTATCAAATGATGGTGTTAAGTTGTCCAAACATGAAATCAATGTTGGTTTTGTCAATAGTTTCCCTGAGAAGTGGCTGAATTTCTCTCAGGGACTTAGGAATGCTAATCATATCCAGAATCTTGAACTTCATGAAATTTATGGGAAATTTATCTATGAGGAAAAACCTCATCAACAGACGATACCCTGACTTAAAGAAGTCTCAGGAAGTCAAGAAGTCCCCACCACCACTTCAACACCAAAATCAACGCTTTTTATTCTAACAAGGTGGTTCAAGATTTTCAAGAAAATTCAGATGATGAGCCTGATGAGAGATCAAGTGAGGAGTACCTAAATGGCCTGAACATTGAATTTCAGGAAAGGGCACTCCTTGCTAACTCTCGGAGGTTTATAAAAAGAAACAAAGGTTTTTCAAATGCTAAAGCAAATGAGGACACTGAATGCTTTAAGTGACACAAAAGAGGTCATTTTGCCAAAGACTGTTTTTCAAAAACGATTTCTGAACCCTCTTACAAACCATCAGGGTCAAATCAGTCCTCAGGCTTTAGCAAATTTCAACTAAAAATCTATCCGTCTCATCAAAATTTTCAAAACAAATCTAATCAAAACAAAACTATAGATTTTGAAGCTAAGTACAGGAAAGTCAAAGCTAAGCTTGCATTGCTTGAGGCCAGTCCCTCAGAAACAACAAACAATGTTAAATCCGTGCAGGTGGTAAAAACAAGGGCCTAGTTGCTAAAACCTTCGATTGGGATGAAGAGCCGTCTCATCTGATGATGAAATGGTCATGTCGCTGACCGATGGCCATCTCAGAAGAGGACAAGCTAGCTGTTGGGAAGAATCATGCCAGGAATGGAGAATGGGTCAACATCACAATGAAGAAGGTAAATATTTTGCTTTCTATGGATGATGAATCTGATTGGCAGTCCTATATGAACTATATCAATGTTGACCTTAAGTTTGTAGAAGAGCAACGATTAAATCTTTTTTCAAAATACAACAAGCTAAGTTTTGAACTGAACAAGTGTAGGGATGAACTGCTTCTTTTAAAACAAAATAAGTTTGAGGCTATCACTTTGCAAATTCAAAACACTGAACTAGTTAAAAGAAGTCAGGCTCTTCAAGATGAACTTAAAAAGGAAAAAGATATCATTGAAAGTTGGACTGTTAAGAATCCAAGGGTCTTTGATGCTGTGGGTGCCCCCAGTAGCAAAATTAGAGTCATAGGTAAAGACCATCTCCCTGACTCTCACAACAAAGACCAGTCTCCCAAACCATTTGTGTCTGGTGGCATGATTACCAATATGTTGACTATTCCTAAGCCCTGTGATTAGATTGAACGGGTTAATCCCGAGTAAGCTTCCAAATTTCGATTCTGGAAGAATACTAGAGCCTGAGAGTCAAGCTCTTAAGAGCATGATTGGACTTCCTGATGTGCCCAATAGTACTGAACACATCTCTGAGTCTGAAGCAGAATCTAATGCACCGCTTCCACCCCTGAAACCTCTTCAGGGTGCTGCTCCTAGCTCTAAGCTTACTCCGTTACAATTCAATCCTCACTCACCAAAAGAAAGGTCTGGACTTGGTAGAACCATCCTGAAAAGACCAACAAAACCAATCCAACAAGAGTCTACCCCCACTAAGACTTCCACATCCTCAATCCCCACTAAAGCTGACCAAATTCAAAGAACTAAGAACTTGTGAGGAAGATAACTGATAAGATGGAATCCATCGAAAAAGTTCCTGAATCAATCAAGGAAAAAAAGTTAGCTTCCTCTAGTTCCTCAAAGTCAAAGTACACCACCAAACCTAAGCAGAAGTGTGATCTATGCCACTATACCAGTCATACCACGACAATCGCTATAGAATCCTTTTTGTATGATCAGCAAAAGGATGATCATAGAACTTCTGATCACTTACAATATGTAAGTTCACTCATTAAAGCAAACTATACCAAAGTTGGTCATCAGTATGCTTCAACCTCCAAATCTGCTCAAAAATATAGAGCAAAACCCTTTCCTCCTTGTCCACACTGTGGCTTTAATGATCATCATCCTGATGATTGTCTCATGAACACATGTTGTGATATTTTTTTGGAAATCAGCTCATGAGACATGTCAGCATGACAGTGTCATCCAAGCAAGGAGAAGTTCCAAGCAACCCATAATCACTGAGTCATCCTCAGTCTCCAAATGCAAAACCTGTGGTAGCACAATGCACTCAACCACTGACCATGAGTCAATTGCCGAATTCAAATACCACTAGTATGTGGGTCAGCAAGAGAAACTAATCCAGTTTACTATTTGTTAAGAGACATGCCAGGGAGCCTATTTGGCATCTTGATAGTGGATGCTCAAGAAGCATGACTGGCGTTAAGGAGTATCTGCACAAGTATGTAAAGGAACTAGGACCCAAGGCAGTATTTGGTGATAACTCATCATATCCCACTGAAGGTTATGGTTCAGTATACTGCAATGGAATAGTTTTCTCTAAAATAGCTTATGTCAATGGTCTAAAATACAAGCTCATCATGTCACCAACTATGTGATGCTAAGTACATTGTGCAATTCAATGACAAACAAGGCACAATTTTCAATGCCAACAAAGAAGTTGTTTTGATATCTTCTAGAAGAGATGATGTTTATGTCTTAGACATGTCAACACTCTCTCAAGATGGAACTTGTCTCTTTGCCAAAGCCACTGAAACTGCAACCTGGTGGCACAAGAGACCCTCTCACTTAAACTTCAAAAACATCAACAACTTGGCAAAGCAAAATAAATTCCTTGGCTTACCATCACTGGTTTTTGCAAAAGATAAACCATGCTTTGCCTGTGAAAAAGGCAAACACCACAGAGCATCATTCAAAACCAAACAAAATTTCTCCATCAAAAGCTGCCTTCACCTCCTGCATATGGATCTCTTTGGACCTGTCAGTCCAAGATCAATCCAAAGATGAGAAGTATACACTTGTCATTGTTGATGAGTTTTCAAGATACACTTGGGTATACTTTTTTCCAAAAGAGTCAGGCGGTAGCTGATACAATAATGTCATTCATCAGAACATTGAAAACCGTGAATGACATTACTGTTAAAAAAATAAGAACCGACAATGGTACTGAGTTCAGAAATGAAGAGCTTGTGAATTGCTGTGATGAAAAGGGAATCTCCCAAAACTTTTCATCTCCTTACACCCCTGAACAAAATGGGGTAGCTGAAAGGAAAAATAGAACTCTCATTGAGGCTGCTACAACTATGTTAAATGGCTCAGCCCTCTCTAAACACTTCTGGACTGAAGCAGTCAAAACAGCCTGTTACACTCAAAACAGGTCAATCATTGTCAAAAGACATAACAAAACCCCATATGAGATATTCAAAGGTAGACTTCCTGATATCAGCTACTTTCATGTGTTTGGATGTCCTATGTTTATTCATAACCACAAGGATCATCTAGGCAAGTTTGCTGCTAAAGCTGATGATGGATACTTTCTAGGTTACTCACTGATCTCCAAAGCCTTCGGGGTATTTAACACAAGGAGACAACAAGTTGAGGAAACCTTTCATGTCACCTTTGATGAGAGTTCGAGAGCATCAGTTCACCAACACCTCAGTGGAGGAAATAGGAATTGATAACTCATCAAGGTATCCTCCTGATGAGTATAACACTGAAATCAATTCCTCATACCAAGCTAATGCTGACATCTCATATTATGTCTTACCTCACAACCTTCCCCAACCAACTATCAGTGAATTCATTGATAATCAATCGGTCCCCTGCTGGGATAGGTAATACGGAACCAAATGTTCAGGAACCTGTGATTCATGAACCTCAACTTGAACAAGACATCTCAACAGATGATCTTAATGATTCTGCGGCTCCTGCACCTGAACTCACTCCTAAGTCTCCAGTGACCTCTTCAAGCTCAAATCCTAGACCACAAAGTAAGTGGACAAAATCTCAGGACATTGAGCTTGTAAACATCATTGGTGAACCCACCGAGGGCATGCTCATAAGAAGCATGGCTGCTAAACTAACCGCAGCTTCACCAATGAATGTCTATATGCGATTTTCTATCGAAATAGAACCCAAACGTGTCACTGAGGCTCTAAAACACCCAAGCTGGGTTCAGGCCATGCAAGAAGAACTTCAACAGTTTGATAAAACAAGGTCATGACCTTGATCAAATGTCCTCAGGATGTCATTGTCATAGGAATGAAGTGGGTTTTCGAAACAAGACAGATGAAAATGGCACTGTCATTAAAAATAAAGCCAGACTTGTAGCCAAAGGTTACAGTCAACAAGAAGGCATTGACTATGATGAGACATTTGCTCCTATTGCAAGAATGGAAGCCATCAAGATCTTCCTTGCATATGCTACCTACATGAACTTCAAAGTTTACCAAATGGATGTAAAAGTGCATTCCTGAATGGTAAACTCAAGGAAGATGTGTATGTTCAACAACCTCCTGGCTTTGAGACTAGTGAATTCCCTGACTATGTCTGCAAGCTTGACAAAGCCCTTTATGGACTAAAACAAGCTCCTAGGGCATGGTATGAAACTCTCTCAGCCTTCCTGATTCAAAACAAGTTTGTCAGAGGAAAGATAGACAACACCCTATTTATCTATAGGACAAAACATGATGTGATATTAGTCCAAGTATATGTTGATGACATCATCTTTGGCTCAACAAACTACACTCTTTGCAAACAGTTTGAAAAAATGATGACAAAGAAGTTTGAAATGAGCATGATGGGTGAACTCACATACTTCCTTGGACTACAAATCAGAAAACGATAAAGGAATCTCCATCAGTCAACAGAAATACACCAGAAATATCTTGAAGAAATATGAGATATCGATCTGCCTTAGTAAAGACACCAATGGTCCCTCCTAACAATCTTGGACCTTATCTCACTGGCAAATCAGTCAATCAAACCCATTTCAGGGGGATTGTTGGCTCATGATGTATCTTCTGCTTCCGCACCGGACATACAATTCTCAGTCTGTCTAATAGCAAGATATCAGTCCAATCCCATAGAATCCCATCTCACTGCAGCCAAAAGAATACTAAGATACCTGAAGGGAACTCCAAGCCTTGGACTCTACTATCTAAAGTGCTCAGGGTTTGACCTCAAAGGATATTCTGATTCTGATTATGCTGGCTGCAACATGGACAGAAAAAGTACCTCAGGATCCTGTCAATTTCTTCGAGGTAAACTGGTTTGTTGGAGTGCTAAAAAGCAACAATCAGTGGCTATGTGTTCAACTAAAGCTGAGTATGTTGCTGCTGCAGGATGTTGTGCCAACGTATTATGGATGAAAAGTCAACTCAGTGACTATGACATCCACTACAAAATGGTACCCATCTTCTGTGACAACACCAGTGCCATTGCAATCTCAACTACCCCTGCCTTTACCAAAGAACCAAACATATTGATATCAGATATCATTTCATCAGGGACCACATAATGAAAGGAGACATAGAGCTTCATTTCATCCTTACTGAATATCAACTTGCTGATATCTTCACCAAACCTTTGGATGAACCTACCTCCAGGAGACTGAAAGCTGAATTAGGAATGCTTGACATTGAAAGTCAACACACTAAAAATCAATCCTAATCTCAGTGAGTCTTCTCTGAAAAGGTTCATCCTCCCTGAACAAAACCCCAAAAACAACCCTCTCACTAAATGAGCAAGACTCATTCAGGGACCCTAACTATGGATATTGAGCACTTAACAAGTAACTAAATGCTCCAAGTATCAGTTACTTAAATGTTCTAGGTTGGTAAACATTCCAATTTAATATAGGAATATATGTCTCTTTATTCTGCTGTCATCAAAGTCAAGGGTCTCTCAAAACCTTACCTCATCCCACTTGGCATTAAATGCCTCCTCTCACATGAAATATCTTGTGGATATTTTATTACTGAAGGTTGCACTTTTACCGCATTGTACTGCACCGCAATCCCTTGAAAACTGGGAAATTACTGCGGGTAGTGGTAGGTGGCATTAAATGAGGTAAACAAAACGTTTTCAAAAAATGACTTTACAAATTCTCATTTAGGCAAAAATTACCCTTCTCACCACTCTATAAATACCCCTCTAAAAAACACTAAAAAACACACACAAAGATTATCTGCATCTAAACTTTGTCAAAATTATTTCTCAAACCCAGAAATCTTTGTGTTTTTTAATCCTCTAAAACAGCTTTTTTCACTAAAATCTTCTCTGTAATCAATTTACAAAAGGTTTTTCATCACAAACCCAAGAGACTCAAAACACTTTGATTGTTCTTGTCAAGAAATTTTTTTCAAAACCCTAAAAACACTTTCAATGGAAATGGCAAGAACACAGTCTCTTCATTTTGCACCACAGTTGGTAGGGGATCTCAGTAATGTTGAATTCAAAACAAACAATGTTATAGGAAATTTTGAATACCCCCCAAATGTCCCAGCCTATAAGGACATAATGAAGTTTTTATTCAACTGCCCATTGAAAAAGGCCTTTACTCAGTCCCCATCAATTTCACCAAAACCTCCTCGGGGAGTTTTGGGCTACAAGAAGGCCTGACCCACACCCTCTACAAATGAGATGACCTCGCACCACCTGGGAGTATCTCATTAAATTCAGTCTTTTTAACGAGGAACAGTCAGTCACCCTGGATTATAAAACTTTTTTTACTTCATTAGGGTTATACTATAATTCTGGAGTCTATGTCGCTCATCCTGAACCCTCCACAGTTAAGGATGGGTTAAAACAAATTGTTTTAGATCCAAAGTTTTTGGACAAAACCCCAGTCACCAAGAACTCATTTCCTGTGGCTTGGAAGATCCTGTTCACATTTGTGATTCAGGTTCTCGACGGGAACCACTCATCCACTGAACAAGTTAATTCTATTCAGTTGATGGTGGCATACTTCTTGATGAATGGGGTCACTGTCGACATTGGGGAGATCATTTACAGTGATCTCGTAACCAAGCTACTGAGAAAAACTAGGGAAAAATACGTTTCGTACCCTAGGTTTGTCTCATGTGCTTTACAAGTGTTACTGGGTTGCAATTACCCTTAGAAATACAAATACATTGCTTTACCTGGTATCCTGAGTCAATCAAACTTTCAAAAGGACCCATCCCAAGTCATTGAAATAGAATTGACGGCCCATATGGTTGCTGTAAACAACCAAAGGGACTCAGTGTCTCCAAACCCTGCTCCTAAAAAGAGAAAGGGGAAGTCTCAAACTGGGACTAAGACCAAACCAAGTCTCGGGCCCGAGGCGCTGGAGCACAGCCTAAAAAAAGAAAGCCCCAGATGATCTGCCACCCAACGGTGACCAAACAACATCCACCCTGACAACGGGACACTGATACATCACAGTCAGTGCCCTTGGTCCCATCTATTACTCCCCAAGATCTAGAGGGAAACATACAACCCGCTGGTAGGGGAGCGCCTTCCACACTGCCCAAGGATGACATTCGCAAATCACAGCTTTTGTCTGAGGGCCAACTGAATGATCCCAAAGACTCAGAGGGAACTGAACAACCCGCTGATAGGGATCCCACTGCCACTGCTTCTAGGGATAGCACTGGGAAACACCTATTAGTGCTTGAAGGAGCAACGGGGGACAAAGACTCAGAGGGATTAATAGCACATGATGATATGGAACCCATGACCACCACTGGTTTACTGACAGTTGCTGAGGTTAACAAAATTTTATTCTCTGATGAAGAACAAGCTTTTAGTGAAGACGAAATACTATCAGCAGGAGAAGAAGTGGACGCTGATGTTCAAACTGAAGAAGAGCATCAGCCTGATCCACAAGAGCCTAAAGAGTCACCTTTCCAGCCTGAAGATAATGACTCTTACTCTTCTGCATCTTCCTGTCTCCGAAGAATTGAGAATTTTGATAATACTCTTCCACTGACAGAGAGGCAACTAGTCATGTGGATCACTAAAGCTTCAAGGAAGCTATACTCTGGGGTTACTGAAACATTATGGGAACAACACATTGAAGATGCTGCCAGCTATGCAGATCTAAAGTCTGATGTGCTCACCTTTAATGCAAACACTGACAAACACAGGGATCTCATGTACCAACATCTTCATAGATTGGATGAAAACCTGGTCAAATTTCTCAAGCATCTTTAGACTTGTGGTGTTACAATAGATGAAATCAGGGATGCTGTCAAAGAAGACCCAACACTCAACTCTAAAGTGCTGGAGGCTACTGAGGCTTACTTGAAAAATTCCTCAGACCTCACTGAACTAATCAACATGCTAAAGTCTGCCAATGTTCAGGGTCTTGTCTTCGTCATCTCTTGGCTACTTGGGTTCTTTGGATGCTCAGGTGACTACTTTGGCTAATGCATCATCTTCAATGGCTTGGAATCTTGGCCTAGAATGACTGCCTTGGAACTCTCTCAGGCTAACTTGGCAGAAAAGGTCATTGGTCTTCAAAAAGATACAACTGATATCAAGGCTATGGTTATTGTGATCTATCAAGCCTTCATAGGTCAAGCCACTCCAACTCCCCCAGTGTCCCAGGAAACTCTTGCTCTCCCTGATGTTGCGGCAACAGTTGAGGGGGAGAAGACAACTGAAGAGACTCCCTCTCACACTGAGGGGGAGCCAACTCAACCAGTCACTACAACACCAATTTCATCAGTCCCACCAGTTTCAGTAACACCCATCTCATCAGTCCCTCCAACAACAACAACAACACTGACAATGATAGTTGCAACACCTATCATGACAACAACAACACCACTGGTAGCATCATCTTCCTCAGGTCAGAACAAAGGAAATGCAATAATCCAAACACCTGAGCACGAAGATCCCCTATATGATCGGCAACACTAAGTACCTGTTCACTCCACAACAGCTAAGTGCCTATCTTGCTAAGGAAGAAAGGAGGAGGAAACTAGCTGAGGAAGAAAGAAAGAGCAAAGAAGCAACTGGTACAAGTTGTTCTGAGGAAGCTGAGAACATTGGAATAGATCCTAAGAAGCTTCAAAAGGGTCAGGCAGGACAGAAGTTCAAAGAAGCTCAGGCAGCGAAAATGGCTGAACTAAGAAAGAAGTTAGAAGAAAAGAACAAAAGAGCTGCAGCCATCAGGGCAAGAAAGAATTGACCACTACAGGTCAATGACAAGCGAAAGGCTACCGAGAAAATCATCGATGTCAGAATCATCCCCAAGTCCAAACCAGCGGCAATGAATATCTGCAGGGGATGATAAAAGACACTTCGAGGTTCATGATCCTGAAATTCACCGACTTTGGGATCATGAACTCGATGAGCTTGGTCCTATCATTGAAAAGAAGCGAATGCGGTGGTTAAGGAGTGATGAAAATGCTTAGCAAAGGTATGAAAGATGAGGGAAGCACCGGCAATATTGGGGATTCACGCTTTAATCGCACCTCAAGGATCTCAACCTCAACCATCACAGGGCAAACGAAAGAGGGGTGAGTTCGAGCCTGAGATCAAAGTGCATGGACTAGAATGCAATAGGGAGCTACCTGAAGGTGTGAAGTTTGTAAACTGTCTTGTGATAGAAAAGCCTAAAAGAGGACTTTTCTTTATTGATGTCTATGGGAACCCAGCATTCCAAAGGTGGAGTGACATTGATCAGGCAGGTGTGGCCACAATGCTGAGCTACATACCAGTGGCCTCTCAAATTCAGACTCCTGCAAATGTCAGGTTTTGTGCTGACTTAAATGCCAAGATAAGAGAGCACCCTAACAAAGAAACACTCATCACAAATAAAGTCAAGCTTGAAGCACTGGGGATCCATCTTGATTGACATCATTATCATTTATCTTTTGTACTAGTGATAGGAACTATGTAATTGATCAATAAACGATGTATGTTTTGTTAAAATATTCAGTGTTCCTTATTATGTTCATTAGTAAATTCAATGTACGAAGAAGCTAATTGCTCACTTACATTGATCAAACACTTAGGCTATTTGTATCCAAATAGAGGGAGACTGTTGGGTTCAGTAAATACCCAAACCCCTTAAATCTAGGATTTGAATAGAAAATACCCTAAGTGTTTAGACCGTTAAACACTAACAGGTCACTGAGTGCATAGTCTCTCAGTGAGCCATCTTTAGGATACTCAGTAAGCGGCGAAGAAGAAGTCTCTCCACTCAGTAAGGTGAAACTTAAAGGGTGAAGACTGAATCAAGAAGAAGATGGTGGATTCAGTGAGTGATGACAATAACTCACTGAATCCCATAACTCCTCATCAACTACTTTCACTGAAGACAAACTGAAGTAGAAGATTGAAGGCAATGAAGACTGAAGAATGAGTGGGATAAGGCGGGACAAGTTTGAATCAGATAAGACGAAGTCCTTGTCAACCAAAGTCAACTTTCCCTGAATGGCAAACTATCAGGCTCAGTGTCATCACTGACTTATGGAAAGCAGCCTTGTCTCTTATTAATATAGTCTTTGTAAACATAGACAAAATACATCAATATTTTGTCTTCTATAAAATGTCAATTTGTCACTTAGGATAAAGTTAATACTCATACTTGTATAAATAGCATAAGATATGGAGTGAAAGATTTAAGCTTGTGAATTGTAAAACACACACACACACACAAGCCATCTTTCACTCCTCCAAATACAACTCAGTCCCTGAGATAGCTCAGTGGTTCCATAGTAGTTGTGCTCAGACTTAGCCTGAGCTTAGTGAGGAGTACCAACCATTTGTCATTTCAATCCCAAGTACTATTTCGCAAGTACTTGGGGTAATGTATTCTTTTTTATTCATTTCTAATAAAGAATATTATGTTGAAAATTTATCAGTGTGTTTTTACTTATGTCATTTCAGTCATTGATTCACTATTAGTTTGTTTTAGATACTTAACTGTTTTTATACGATAGTGAATAGGGAACAACAGCTACAACACAGGTTCGTACATGTTTGTTATGTTGCGTTATGATCAAACCCCTAACAAACCATTAAACATGTTTAGTTAAATAGTTTATAAAACACTTAAGTAATTTTGGTTACTTACATTTTATAAATACATAAACATAAGGAAATGTGTTGGGTAAAACCCATGACCGATCACCCAAGACCCATACCCAATGTCTAGATACATTGTACCTTGGTGGGTACTCAAAACCATGACCCATAGCCCATGGTTTTAACCCATAAACTATGGGTAAAGAGGAGCGTCCCACGGATCCCTCAAATATCCCACGGATCCCTTGGAATTACAAGGGCCGGATCCCTCTAGGAGGGATCCTTGGGGCAGAAACATGGTTTGGCCTTTTTTCCTATAAATAGCAAGCCACTTCTTACCATTTCTTTACATCTTCACACATAGTTTCTCTCCACTATTTCTAGGATATTTAGATCATTAGGAAACATGTAAGCCACCCTCATCTCATATGATCATAATGCTTCTAACTTTCATTTGTTGTAAGCATACTCCCGAAGTGATCCTCCAAAGCAAGCTTAGAGATCTTGCATCCTTACCTACTGAAGTGATCACCCATCACAAGCATACAAGCACATGAAGATCTTCTACAACAAGCTTGGGAAACTTGTCATCTTCATTCATAGAAGACTAACTACATCATGCTTTGTGTTCTTGATGTTTAGCTTAGGATTTCATATCCATTAGACACATTGTCTTGGATATTGTCTAGTATCATATTCTTGTATCTATGACTAGACTAGATGGTTTATGTGTTTGTACTATAAAACATAAGGTTTGTTATGTTGTGCCACAAAACATAATGAGTGTCATAGATGTGTTGTATATCTATGATTAGACTAGATGGTTTATGTGTTTGTGCCATAAAACACAAGGTTTGTTATGTTGGGCTACAAAACATAACGGGTGTCATAGATGTGTCATAGACATAAGTGAAAGATGTCTAATGTCCATATTGAAAGTACTAGTGAAGGGTGCTTAGAAGTCAAGGCTAAAGGCATTAGTGAAGGGTGCCTAGAAGTCAAGTCACAAGGCATTAGTGAAGGGTGCCTTGAAGATCGAGTCAAAGGCATTAGTGAAAGGTGCCTAATGTGTACATTCGATATGGTGTGATTCGATGTACAAGATAGATTAGTATTGGGTCAAAGGATATTGATATCCTTGTTGATGTTGTCATAAGGAGTAGATCTCCTTAGGGATAGGATTCGTGTTGGTCGGGAAATGGTTCCTCCTTTGTAATGGAACCTGATATCTAGCCTTTTACCGGATAAAGTGTAGGCGACGTTGTGATAGGTTTGGTTCTACCTCGTGGAAGAACTCGGTGTTTAGCTTAGTAACAGAAAAAGTGTGTTTAAGCGCGTTGTGTAAGGTTTTCTCCGCCGAGAATGGAGTTTGTTGATCTAGTGAAGCAACTCTCGAGTAGGTGACTCGGGGAGTGGAGTAGGGCAAGGAAGGTGTCCTTGTAGCCGAACCACTATAAATCCTCGTGTTGGTTTGTCTATCCTTTCACTTATCGCTTTACTTTTATTCTTGCATTACATTGTTTATTTTCTATGTGGTTAATGTCTATGTTTGTGATGCATACTTGGTCTTTCATATAGTCATAAACTATATTTAACACTTTACATATTATGACACGCTTGATCAAGAAAAACAAACCGGAATAATAATGGTGAAACTTGATTTATAATGAACCATTAATCTTGCGGAATCTTATGTGATATTAAAGGGGTTGGCCTTACATGCCGTAATGCGTTAAATGCATCCTCGCGTTGAGATTAGCAAATGAAATGGTTTATACTATATTTGATACAAAAGTTTTAAGTTTGAAACGGAAACGTATTCACCCCCCCCCCTTCTATATTTTCACAATTGGTATCAGAGCGGGTTGGCTCTAGTTTTTAAAACAAATGGTTTTCAAAACGAGTAAGGTCCTTGTATCAAATTTTTGGTGAAGTCAAGCATAATATGAAAAGTGTTTTGTTGATTTTTTTTTCTCTTTGAAGTTTTGTTGTTAGATATATTGTTAATCAAGCTTGAATAAAGGTAAAAATGGATAATATAACTTCACTAAAAAGTCTACAAAGGATAAACCTTTTCGTCAGGTCAAAACATGCATTTTATAATTAAATCAGTCGGATCCAGCGATCCCTCGTTACTCTGGACGGATCCCTCAACCAAGGGATCCGTGAGATCCATGGTACAGATAACAGTTTTTGTCTGAATTTCAAAAATTTATAACTAATTAACCGTAAGTCGTTAGAATTCGTGCCACCTATCGTTTTAAAGGTATTTGAGTCTACTTTCATTTAAAAATGATTTCATAAACTGATTCAAAACAAAAATTTATAGAATCATTGATTTATAATAGAAAGTCATTTTTGGTCATAACTTTTGCACAAACTTTTGATCTAATTGGAGACGGATGTTTTCATCTTTGAATAACAATGTGTTCTCTTTTGAAATTAAGGTTTTGATCATATTTATAAAAGAAACTAATCAAGCTTGGTATACATGTTTATATTTAACACAAAGCGATGAAAAGAACTTTCGTATGCTATGCTAAATGATAAATTGTCTTCCTTGCATTACTTGATTATTTGCGTATCTCAAATAGCTTTTGTGCTTGTTTGATTGAATAACATATCTGGTTTCTTACCTTGCTATTCATTCTCTTGCTTGTCGATTTAGTAATATTCTACTAATCAATGTGCTACTTGAAGGAGTGTTTGGGATAACATCTTGTTGTATCGAAAATGTTAGTTTTATAAGTTGAAAAATGTTTAAAACATATAACACACTAAATGGCTTTTTGATTGAGTCTGTCGTGTATGCAACATAAATGTTTTATGTGCTTATATAATTTCTTGATTTCATATTTTCTTGTATCATTTTGTAAAAACAACAAGAATGTACATCAGATCATAACCTACACTTGTATTGATGATGTACTCTCTCGTTTTTCTTTTCATGATCGCTCTCCAAGCTTCAGAGTAGGATTGACAACTTGATTATTTCATCCGATATACTCAAGTAAATTATTTTGCAATGCAAATATAATTGTTCATATCCGAAAGTCCAAACTCCAGCTTTCCAACAACATATGTTGAACTAGCTCATCAAACAATTTTTTTTGTTCACCATATGGTCAACTTTTATATTTTTGACATCTTCTTCACCTTAGTTGTTTCAAGTATAATATTAATAAAAACGAAGCAAAGTATCATCATTGTTACTCTTCGATAGGCCATTGTAGGAATATAAATTTTCCTAACTTGAGAATGAACATTGGAGAACTTATTGCACTAGAAACTCAATTTGACCTAACGGTTGAATTGCTTCCTTGATAGAAGTTGGGTATATGGAATGCTTTGTAAAATGGTCGGTGTTTAGCCATAATTGAGCACCACTAGTAATAGTCTCATATTCATTCTCACTTGAGAAATTTATACTCCTATGTTTTCCTAAAGTAAGTTTACAATGGAAATACTTTGCATTGTCTTAGGATTACTAATCAAACAAGTTGTAAAATTAATTTTTAGTTAATCACAACCACTTGCCTCATCAAGCAATTATCTTGATTTGATCGAGAAGAGCTAAATGACTTCATGGATGAAGCTCATTGTATGTTAATCACCATCCGTAATAACTAGATTGTCCTAAACTAGCACCTCACAACTCTTTTGTGAACACACCATCATGTGCTTTTTTCTTTCTAGACACATACCTTGCATGTCATTGTTAGTGTAAATGATTTACTAATCTAGGCCGTAAATCATTTTTTGGGCTTCTTGAATAGTGCTTGTTAAATTTGCTAAACCTTTGTGTTATTTGTGAGCTCGATCTCATTTGATTGCCTATATGTGATCTCTACATGCTCTCCTTTCTTTGCTTAATGTGTATACATGTGTGCTTCTTTGTAAAATCATTAGTTTCATAATTGAAACATAGAGCAAAATCTGCAACTATTACATTGAAAACATCTTAGGCAGAATCCCTTAGATGTAACTAGGCGGATCCCTCAAGTGAAGGATCCGTGGGATCAGAGTAGACGAAGTTCCTTTCCTCTTTGCGTCAATCCAACATTCTAGACCTTATTGGACTAGTTAAACACGCTACATTAGGATCACTTAAACTTTCCTTAGGCTCAGTTGATCTCACATTCACTCATGGATGACTTAGGATCACATTGAAGTATTTTGATTTATCATTACTTCAAAACTCACCATCTTTCCGGTCTAATGTTTACACATTGTTCCTATGATCTCAATACACCTAGTTTGATATTTCTCTCAATTTTAGCAAATTGATTTTAGTCATCCTTACCACAAAATGGGTAAAAAACTAGTTTTTCAATTTTTGTAATTTTAAGGATTTTTCAAATTTTATCTCAAGTTTACATCTGATCTCTAGGATCATTTAATATGACTTTACACCATCAAAATTCCTAGTGTCATCCTTGAACACCCATTGGTGATCATAAAGTCCTATTTTCCTTCCATAAAAGGCAATCATTAGCTACATCACTCATTGCCCTTGATCATTTAAGTACTCTTTCATTTAAGACATTTAGGAAGACTGAAACACTCAATGAGATATAGGCTTTAGACCTTACAAACATCATTTTTATCCTTTCCTAGGCTGAGAGCGGATCCTAGGATTAGCCTAGGCGGATCCCTCAAAGGAAGGCAGGTGGGATCGGGTGCCAGTTCATGTGACTCTACCTAAAAGCGATCATTTAAGTCCATATTCATGTAAGACACTTAATAAACTGAGTAACTTAGGATATGTAGGTGCTAGACCTTGCTATAACCCAATCACTCTTTTTTCACCTCGTTGTGCTTGAATCCTAGACTTAAGCTAGCGGATCCCTCTAGTGGAGGAACGTGGAGCAAGTGGAGCGATGAGGTACTTTATCTCTTTAGATAATCATTTCAAAATTCCTTTTCCACACAAGCACTTGTTCAACACTTAGGATTATCATTTCCTTATATGTCTATAAATGAGTTGCATTTATATGATTCTTTACGCGTTCTTTCTTTTCGTTTCATGATTTTATGTGAACAACTTATCCATTTGTATAAATGTTTTCCTTTTGTACTAACTCTTTTGGATTCTTGTAGGATGACAATGGTCGATTTCATCATCAAGTCAAGTTATACTCATTCACACATTTTGTTTTTTTTCCTAACGACCTGACGATAGGGGTGGCAATTCGACCGACCCGCGAAACCGACACGAAACCGACGAAATTATGAGTTGGGTTGTGCTAAATAGATTCGAGTCGAGTTTGGATTACCTACCTAACATTTTATTAAATATGTCGAGGTTGGGTTGAGAATAAAAGAATGAATTCGACCGTAACCCGTTTAAGATTTTTTTCATAAACTCAAAATTATTTATATTTTATTATGCGAGTTAAATGTGTTAAACAGGTTAATCCAAAAACATGTTTAACTCGTGTAATGTGCCAACTTTTGTGTATAAAAAGGGTTAAATGGGTCAACCCAAAACCATTTGAATGATTTAGCCCATTTAACATATTCAACCCGAGTAACCTATTTAACCCGCCAACCGTATATATAGGGTTAAATGGGTTAGGTTCGGTTATGTCTAAACAGTTAGGGTTGATATAGTTGACAGATGATTTAAGCGAATTGAGGTTTGGGTTGGGATTTTCTGACCCGCCAACCTAACAACCTGAACCCGCCAACCTTAACCCGACCCGAATTGCCACCCTACTGACGATGACCTAGTTGCCACAGTGGTGACCTAGTTATTTTTTTTTAATTCAAATATTTTTAACGACAAAATTAAACTTCGTTAATAATAAAAATATTACATAAATCTTACAATACGATACGGTTAAAAAATATACGAACTAAAATATATTACGATACGAAATACATAAACATATCCTAATCTGAATACTCCCCACATGCAGAATCATACGAAGGAGACCGATAAGCAGCAAATTCCTTGATGTAATCTGTAACACCCCCAAAAATGACTCGAAGTGATATCGTGTATGAGGTGCTACTAAATTGGTATCACAACATAAGCATAGAACAATTGGTTTTTCATAAATAAACTTTTATTCATTATTAAAAAAAACAATGTTTACATTATTAAGTAGTCTTGGAAAATGGCCCATTATAAACGAGTGGTCCCAATACATAAATCAGAGTCGTCTATGACCATGCCATGCCTTTGCCTTGCCCCTCCAAAGATAAGCTATCAGAAATACATGCTAAAAGGGTTGACTCACAGTGAGTTCATAGAGTTATTAAAAAAGATTTGTACACTGTTTCAAATTTGGGTTTTGATGATCATTATGTCTTGCATAATGTCATAAAGTTTATGATTTCAATTCATAAAAGGATTTCATAAAAGAGATTTCATTAGTGGATCATAAGTAGGGTATATGCACATTACAACGAATATAATGTCATATATTGAATCTATTACGCTAGCACTAAGTTCATGCAACGGAAACTCGGCGGTTCTTGTATGCACAAAGAAATCATACAAATAAGGAGCCCATGGCGAGTGTTTATCCCAATACACTCGGTTCCGACATGCTATATGTTTAGCCTTGACCCAGGAGTCAACGAACGAAGGAGTCACCCTCAATAGATCTATTTATAACATTGGCGCTTCGAGAATTGGATTCATGAAAAGGGCAATTTGGGATTTAAAGTCTTAGGCTATGCAATATTCTATGTCAAAGGTTTTGGTGTGGTCCTTAAAGCATCTAGGTATGTGTATCTTAAGACATATCAATCAAAGGGCATAGTATGCATAGAATGCAGAATTTTAGTAATTAAATCATTTAAGTAAAAATAAGCATGTATCTTCCCAAAGCAGATTTATAAAACAAGTAACAGTAGGGGCTATGAAACTCACCTTGGCAATGTGCAATATGAAGTCTAAAGAGAATTAAATCAAGGAGTGATAGTGCGGCTCCAGAGCATAACCCTAATTAATACGGCAATTTAGTCTTTATGTTTAAGACTTGATAAAGTTTAACTAACTTTATAGATTTTAAATGTTTTGTTGTTGTTGTTGTTGTTGTTGTTGTTGCTTATGTGGCATCATTTATCTTAGAATAGTTTACAAGATTTAGGTGGATTTCGGCTTATGAGAGTATAATTCATAAAGAATATTGAAGATGAAGGTGATTATGGTCTAATGAAGACCAAACGATAATGTACAAAAAAAAATAGTACTCTTATAATAAGACGTTGTCGGTGTAAATGAAAGGATGTATATATATTAAGGGTATATATATATATTTAAGCCATCTAGTATAAATGTATTTATTTTTAAAAGTTAAGCCCTAACTTAATTTAGGTGCATATTATATTAGAAGTATAAAATGTAGATTTTTAATAAATATATTCCAAATACTAATATGTTTCGAAGGTTGTATATAACTCGGCTTATATACATTAGGAAGATTACAATATAATTTTCCATGGAATGTATTTAGTTTGTGAATTGGAAAATAGTGAAATGTTTTTAGGAAATTTGGCATGAACCAAGTGTACATTTTCTATTTATTCGAGTTGAGGAAATGTCAAAAGTTGTTTATCGAAGTTTATTATCGGTTTCTAATATTTGAAAATATATGTTTTCCAAGTTTATGACTTCATCTAGTATAAATGTATGACATTTTCAATCTAGTTGTAAATAATACAAGTTACCTTTAGTTTATTTCAAAACTCGTTTATATTAGATATTTGTACTAAGTTTCAATATATACAAGTGATGTTGATGTTTGGAAAGTGGAAATAATAATATGCGTTTGCAAATGGGAATGTCAGTGCAAATGATGAGTCGAGGCAGAGTCGATGGCTTGAGTCGTGTAATTTACAATAAAAGACGGAACCTTGATTCACTTGACACATTACCAGATAAATTCGTGGACCCAAGAAGTTGATTAGTACTTTCGTCTTGAATAAACCAAATAGCGGACTATTAAGGGCTTGGCCCGTTCATACATGCTCAAAAATGTAGTAGGATGAGTCCTTGCCACCGCTGACCAAAGCACATGTCAACTTACTTTTAACACTGGAGATTTCTTTGAGGAAAATGTAAATCCGAATGTAGTTTTAAATCGAAACAAGGAGTTATTTATCGAGACTATTATGAGTCTTCTTCGAGACTCATTGCTAGATATCTGACGACCACCGAGGAGTGTCTTATGTGACTCGAGCATACTTAACAAAATGCTTTTGTGACTTGATTTCACACACCCATATAGAATCCTTTGAGTCTTTTGGTATAGGAATGACAACAAGAATAACAAAACCCATACTCGACTAGTGATTTTGAAGGTCGGGTACAACCAGGACCATGTTACTTTCCTGATTCTGGGGTCTCACAGGAGTACACGATATGATCGAAATGACCCTTTTATAAAATGAACAAAACTAACGCACCTAGGGTGGTTTGTCAACCAACGTCACACCCTTTGGGGTGTTGGGGTCGAACAGAAAATGTACACCCTTGTTTTGGGTGGCGTCCAACTGGAACACAATCAAAACACACCTAGTTGGGTTGTCTCATTGACTTCGATGGTAATAACACAACACACTCTTGTAAGTTATGTTTCTGCGGCCGAAAGAAAACAACTTCGACCCAAGGAACCCGCGTTTGTGCGGGACCAAATACAACTAAACTAAGCTAACGAGCTTATTGCTAACCAAAATGAGCGATTTCAAATCGATCAAAAAAATCCAATCGGCCAATACTTAGTCATTCTTTTGTGATTTTTAACATGTTTAAAATCTTTGCCACACACAAGTTTATTAATCAACAACAACAACATTGAAATCAATATGTCGATTGATAAAAACAATTTGTCTTGTAATCCAATATATAAATTATACCAACAACAAAGATTACAGAACTTTACAAGGGAAGAAGGGAATAAATGAAAACCTTAACGAGGGTAGTTGTGTTGTCGATCAACAAAGGAGATCAAAAGGAAAACAAGACCGAATACACTTCACCCGATTGAATCAAAGTTTGGAACCGAACAACGGACTTCAATCAAACCCTTGATGAGAATCTTATTTTTGTGAAAGTTTGGTAGGGGAGATGGGTGTGATCTACCCATTTTAACAACCATAAAGGGAATAAAGAAAACTTGGACCATCTCTTTTGATTATTGATTGTGGTGTCACACCTTTTTCAATGAACATTACCCATCTTCTCTACTTCCTAATGCAACTCTATCATTGACCTAGATTTCGAGGGTGGCCAAGCCAAGAAGGACTTATCCTTTGTAGTCGGCTCCTTGTCGAAGAGACAAAACGGAAGTAAAAAGATTGATAGAAGTCTATCACTACATCTTGATCATATGCGTGGAGGAAAACAAAGTGGAAAGAGAGATAAAGCTGCTTTTGGGTGAGGAGGTTTGGGATCGGGCGAGAAGAAGAAGAAGAAAGGAGTGGGGGCTGATGGGTGAAGGATAGGGTAGGGGTAGATTAGATGAATTTTGTTTTATTATCCTTAGGCGATTATAGATTTTATCTCGTCTTTTGTTGAATCCTCGAATAAGCGTACTTTCCGGTGCCGAAAGTTATAGAAATTATATTTTTAGCGTTTATATAAGTGTGTAATAATATATTATTAATGCGTAATTTGATTATAAATGTTTGCGTTATTAATTTGGTGTCTTTGCGTCAAAGTGCGTGACTTTAATTCTGAGATAACTTCGTTTTCTTTTAAATAAATTATCATTGAATGATAAAATGTATATATTTTGCTTATCTCGTTATTTATTTTTAGTCTTGTATGATACTGCGCTGCAGTATGCGGAATAACTAATGGATTAAGCTTATGTATGCTTTAATTTTAACTTGGACAAGTAATATATTTCCTGAGATACTTAGTGGGCAAGTATCGTATGTGCGGTGGCTTATTTCTAAAGAAGCGAGATGACCTCTTATTTTTTTTTTAATTTAAATATTGACATTTGTCAGAAAATAACCGATTTGCATTTTCTGACGTAATAAATATTATTATAATAATCCGAAATTTTACGGGTTGTTATATAAGCCAAACGTTCTTCTTCCACCTTCATGGCTTTCTCATCATTCTCGTCTGCATAACCTAGCCCAATTTGAGTCAGTTGAGGTTGCTCAACAAATCTAGGTCTATGAGCGAACTTGATCACCCACCATGGTTGTGTTCTCCCTATAGCTCCAAGTGATTTTGGTGCTGATGTTGTTCTGTATCTGTTGAACACACCTCCACAACATGTCAGCAATGTTTTTGTCTATGCGGGCTTCATCAATCAAAAATTTGTCAATCACAGATTTTCTTTCAGGCAAAATGTCATTGCAAATCGCGTATAGTTCTCTCAAACGTTGCTTCTCTGCCTTTGCGAGATCAAACTGCTTGATAACGCCGATAATAGCATTTTGTCGAGCCGCATCGTCTTCTTCGCATTGTTTTCTAACATACGTTTGCATTTGTTCGACGGAATGGGGGAGACGACAAGCAATAATAATTTTGTGTTGAGAGAATTGTGTTTGAAAATGTGTGTTTAAAAATGTGTTTGGGGTTGGTATTTATAATGTTGTAAAAGTGGTAAAGTTAAAAAAATAAAATAAAAAGAGATAATAATGTGAAAAAGGTTTTTGTTTGTATTTTATGTGTTGCAACCTAGTTCGTCTCCGCAAACTAGTTCATGAGATTTGTATCCCACGACCGAAAGCAACCGAAGTCCCACAATGGTGTCGACCTATGTCGACCGACCACAACGAACCACACAACCGATCCGTTGTGTGTAGCCTAAGTTTAAGAAATAAACTATTATATTGTTATTAGAAAAGTAGAAAGACTTTATGTTAGTATTTTATAAAGATAAAGATCTAGAATGCAAATAGTTAACAGAAAAGGACTAATGATGCAAAAAAATCTAATGACTAAGGACTTACCTTGCCAAATTATGAAAATTACTTGATAAGCTTTATGTATCTTTCCTTTTGATGAAGATGTTATCACATGTTATCGCATGTTATGATTAGCAAACATGTTATCGCATTAGTATGCGATTAGAAGCAGACTACATAAATAGAAAGGCAGTGATAGCAACAGAATAAAATGATAGCTGAACATGATGTTAGACATGTTGTTTTAGTTAGTATCCAGGGTAGAATATGATAGCAATATGCATTTTTATGCGATGCAAATATATGATGTCTGGCCAACGTGATAATAGTTACATCATATAACATGAATTTATTGTGATCATAGGATATCTCGAGAAGTTTCTAGAATAATAAGAGCAGACGAGACTGAACTTTAGCGAGATAGAATGATGTTTTAGTCAGAAGTTGAATTAGAAAGCGTGCAATCATGAGTAGTGTAAACGACAACAGTAGTTATAAGTCTTACCAGTCTCAATGTGCATGTTCAGTAATTAGATTTTAGTATTTAGAATAGAATAGAGTATGATAGCGTATCAATATTAACGGCCCAAGCCCATTAATTACATGCTCAGATCAAGCCCATCACCAAGGCCCAATCAACACTTGATAAAGGCCCGACTAAATCTCATGCCACGTAGAGCCTGGAAAGACCTCTCAGGCCTGACTAAATAAGGACACAGCCTCTGCTCCCCAGGTGTTACTAGCGGTTAAGATGTACCATCTGACATCACACAGTGGGGATGCAAGACAAGAACCACTACGAGCTAAAGGACCAATGACATCTTTCCTCCTTGTCTGCTCTCGGATGATCAACACTTGACACCCTAGCAGCCGTTGATCACTCCCGAAGGGTTTATCTCTAAACCCTACAGGCCTCTCTATAAGAGGAGAGCAACACACAACATCATACAATTTTTCACACACTTGGGAAAATACTTCCTCGCTACTATGTAGTATGGTTCTTGTTTAACTGTTACCCGAGCTTTTTGATTTATATCAATCTCATCTGGTCCTTACCATTCAACACGGGAAACCAAACAACAAAACCATTCTCATCCCATCTCTAAACCGATTTACATACCATACGTAAACATGATCCGTGGGGACATGATACAAAATAGCCACAAATATTACAAAAAAATTTCACTCATTTCTCACTCAAAATCAAAAAAATTATCTTTAAAACCACTAGTTTCTTTGTTAAACATGGTTGGTGACCAACACCCTAAAATTTCAAAAATAACCAAAAACCACCTAAGAACTATCCGAGTGGAAAACCTCTCTCACATGGAGATAAACCAACAAAAACCCGAAATGAGACTCACCAACCACCTAGAAACAAGACAAAGAAACCTATGAGGAAGATATATGCGGTAGATGACCTTACAGCCATGCACACACCATTCCTCTCAAAGAAGCCAACATGGTTCTACAAGAGATACCACTCTCCTAGGTCGCTCACACAAGCTCAAAAATCGCAAACACACGGGATTCAAGGGGTAGTGAGGCACGCTGAAAGATGTCAGGAAAGGGGTATGACAAATGTACAACTCATGTCACGATTAGGGATAGGAAAAAATCTGTACCTGATAAAGACCCGATCCTCAAACCTTATTTGAATTAGGAATACCCGAGTTAACCGGGAATTGGGATGGGGAATCCCCTGAAATATTAAACCGGGGATGGGACGGGAATGAGGATAACATAAATCCCCGAACCCGGCCCCGATTTTTCTAGTGTATAATTATTTAAAATTTATATGTTTTATCCATACTCGATTAACTCCTATATGTACATGTACATATGTTTATGAGTATCGACATGTATGTTTATATGCATATGCGATATTTATAGGATCAAACACATTTAGAATTAGAAGTGTAAGTACCAATTACATATTACTTAACTATTTTGTCTGAATACACACATATGATATATATTGTTTTTATATTATATGTGATTTAACAGTGTTCTGATGATTTAAAGTTGAATTGGTAATTAATCTAACTATGTGCGATGTACGTTTGTTGAGGTGCTTTATAAGTCAAAATTCTTTATATTTTTGATGAGTTAGAGGAATTTATATGTTATTTCATAAGGGTGTAGAATCCCCAAATCCCTATGGGGATCCCCGATCTTCATTGGGGATTGGGATGGGATGTAAAGCAATTCCTCGATGAGGATGGGGACGGGGATGGGGATGGAGAGTGGAAAACAGGATGGGGATGGGAAGTAAAATCCATGATATTCCCTGCCTCGTTGCTATCCCTAGTCACGATACATGCACTTATCGGGAAAAACTCAGGTACACACATGCCAACTCACTTGTCCTTATCCATATTACTTCACATATAACAATCAGACCAAGCTACCACCTGGGAACTACCCCGGTATAACAAATAGAAGGGCACCATGGAATACCCTCCTAGCCCACTCCACGGACATAACATGCAACCTACCTTCCACGTAGAGCATTTAATTCGTCCACCTAGACCTACCTACTCTGGCACACAACCGAAAGTAGAGAATAATACCCAAAAAGAACCAAAGTCTCTCAGGAGACAAATAGAGTGTCAACATGATCAAATCATGGCACTCAGGCACAAAAAGAAGTAACGAGCTCATGGCTGAGACGCGTTCATACCATCATCGAATTCGGTGGTCATAACAGCGATGATAGCCTCACATAGGGTGAGTAGAATGTATATGGATGGAGGAAGTTCAGTAGACATAATTCTGAGCATTGTTTTAACAAACTCCTAGAGTACATCAGGTCAAGCCTTAGACCCCCAACTATACCACTAATTGGTTTCTCAGGGGGAGATCATATCCTGAAGGAGTAGTTACTTTAGATCTTATGGTAGGAACATACTCGCTGTCGAGAACAATATTGTTACAATTTAACATAGTCAAATCCACATCCAAGTATAATTTCATACTCGGAAGGACAATGCTTCAAAAGCTCAACATGGAAGTTTCCACCATTAGGTCTTTAATAGAGTTCCAACTCAAGGGGTAATCATTACAGTAAAAAGCGCCTACCCCGGTAAAGACACACGTCTGGAAACCGCGGTAGAAGAAGTAACATCAGAGAGATCGCATGGGCACCTATTTCGGAAGACAATCCCATGTAGCTAAAAGTTGTCATACACCATGAATACCCAGATCAAACAATCACAATCGGAGTTGACCTCTCACCCCAGGTTCAGAACCAATTAGTACAACTACTAGTAAATAGCCTGGACGTATTTTCCTGTAAAACTTCAAACATGATGGGTATTCCCAGAGGATTAGTAGAGCACACCTGGATTTAAACCAATACGCACCACCTATCAGGCAGAAAAGACATAGTCTTTCTCTAGAATGCTCTAAGGCCATGCATTCCCAAGACATGAACTTAATCCAGGCAGGTATCTTACGACCAGTCAAATATCAAACCTATGTCTCAAACCCAATCAAGGTCAAGAAAGTCAATGGCACATGGCGCATGTGCATAGACTTCACAAGCTTAAATAAGGCATGTCAAAAAGATAACTACCTTTTACCTCCCATCGATTGGAAGGTAAAATAGTTAGCTGATTTCAAATATAATGGATTCCTTGATGCATACAAGGGATACCACCAGATTCTAATGAAGGAGTCTGACAAAGACAAATAGCATTCTACACCAATCAGGGTCTCTATTGCTACACCAAAATGCCTTTCGGTCTAAAAAATGTAGGTGCCACCTACCAAGCATTAGTAAACCGAGAATATAAATCTCATATAGGTGTCAACCTCAAGGCATATGTTGATGCATTGTTACCAAAAGCAAGACAGAGGATGCCATATTGCATAACATCATTAAAACCTTCCAAAAACGTTGACGCATCAACATGAAGCTAAACCCAGCCAAATGTACATTCGGAGTAGAAGAAGGCCAGTTCTTGGGTCACATAATCGATGCCACGAGAATCAGGGCTAACCTCAAAAAGATTCAGGCGGTACTAGACATGGCTCATCCCAAGAACACGAGAGCTACAAAGCTTATACGGGAAACTTGCAGCTCTCAGTCGATTTCTCTCATGAGCATCAGAAAAACAGTTGCCATTCTTCAAAGTATTAATCAAATGCAACAAGTGGACAGAAGAAGCTGAAGTGGCATTTCAAGACCTCAAGGTGTTCCTAAATAAACTACCCACCCTGACGGCTCCAATACTGGGTAAAACCCTCACCATATACCTAGCGGCATCTCAAGAGGCAATCGGGTCAACACTCTTAGCGAAAGAGGATAAGGTCTAAAAGCCAATCTACTTCTTCAACAAAATTTTGCAAGACGCACAAGTCAACCACCCTCCGCTAGAAAAGTTGGTGTTCGCCCTACTATTATCGTCTAGGCGATTTAAAAGGTATTTTCAGGTACATCCGATACACGTCCTAACAGACAAGCCCCTGAAACAGGTTCTATCGAATCACAAGTACACAGGCAGAATGTCAAAATTGGTAATTGAGCTAAGCGAACACGAGATTATTTGGATCCAGTCACTCATTTTAAAGGGCAAATAATGGTAGACTTTCTCGCCGAGGTCGATACACCACCTAAAACAATACGAGGCAAGAAGTCAAAAACACAACCAACACCTACGGGCGACGATGACGAAACTTAGACTTTATACACTGATAGAGCGTCATGTAAGCTAGGTTCAGGGGCATGGTTAGTGCTCACAAGCCCATCGAGGCACAACCTCACATATGCCCTGAAGTTTAATTTCAAAGCCTCGAACAACGAGTCAGAATACGAAGCGTTACTAGCAGGCTTGCGAATAGCCAAAACAATGAAGGTTAAAAGAATCAAGGTATTCACAGACTCATTTTTGTAGCCTCACAAGTACGTGGTGAATACACTACAAAAGAGGAGCCAATGAAGCTATACTTGGCAATGGTCAACCAGATCCTCCCATATTTCACATCCTTCTCCATCACTAAAATCCCTAGAGGACAGAACCAACGAGCACACACTCTAAGCAAACTTGTTGCGCTTACTTTTGAACACTTTAGAAAAGAGGTCTAAGTAGAAGTCATCAACGATAAATCCATCCTCCAACCTGATGAAGTATCCCAGGTCGAGACAAATGACACCTGGATGACTCACATTTTTAACTGGCTTTCTCAAGGTATTTTTCCACCTAAAAAAGTGGAAACACTAAGAATCAGGTGTAAGGCCATCATCTACTCCATCATGGATGGTACTCTATACCGCAAAACATTCATAGGTCCAATAGCAAGATGTGTTAGACCAACAAAGGCACGAATAATCATTCAAGACATACATCATGGAATGTACGGCATGCACTCAAGGTCACGCGTTGTAGCAGCGAAAGTAATTAGGATGGGGTATTACTGGCTAATAGTAAATGAAGATGCGAAGGCTGAGCTCAAAACATGCCATGAATGTCACGCTTACACCAATGTTCAACGCATACCAACGCACAACCTCATCCCATTAATGCACCATGGCCATTCCATAAATGGGGCATTGACATATGTGGATTGATGCAGGATTTCTGACCAGGTTGTAATATTTATATTGTCTCGTTTACCTATGATCTACCTTATGCACTCATGGGCTGTGTACCCGGTCGTTTGCAGTGTAGTAATCGGTAAAACCGAAGTCGTCCCAAGAGCTATGTAAGTGGATTCTATAATAAGTCTATGTGTCATTGGTTTTAACTGGTTAGAGGTAGAAATGATTAATTAACCAAGAAATAAGAAATAAAATACGTAAAGTAAATAGAGGTTGTGATCAATAGAGAGAAAGTGTGCTAACCTAGTTACTCATCCTATCATGTAATGTCTATGTTTTATTACTTCCAATTAATTAAAGTGGGGGCTTAAGTCGCTAGGTCAGCATTTGGTCAATTCGTCCTAACCTATCAACAAAGGCTCCTACCCGACGTCAAAGGTTTACCCCTTAGGAGTAGAGTGGTTTATAGTCATCTAAGCCAAGTCATTAAGTACCCTACATGCAAGATTCGAAATAATGAGTGCCCAGGCGCTAGCATCTTAGACACTCATCCCTAACTTCTTAAGTTTATCCGAACAACCGGTGATCATTTGGTCAATTCGCACAAGCGAGGAAGGGTCGTCAGTTGGTCAATTCTTACCCTTCGTAACTCTACCTAACTACTTAGGGTTAGTTGGTCAATTCTCCTAAGCAACTAGATATGACCGTATTTCAAAACTACCAATGCTAGGGTAACTACCAACGAACTTTGCATGCATACACTAGAAACAATTATAAGGAAGCATGAAAACATAAACAATACATTCAAGGAATCATAACTAGGCTAGCACCAAAGGTGCTTAGCCGATCATATTAAAAGAAACAATGAATTTGATGTTTAACATAATGAAAGACATTAATTAAAAGTAAAAGATAGAAATGATCGCTAATGCTTATCAATATGGAGTGATTCCTCCCTTGGAGATGGCTCCGTATGCTCCAAATGATCTGCCTTTGGAACCCTCTTCACGTTCTCTGACTTTGAGTTGTGAGTGAATGATGTGAAATGCAGAAATTAGGGCTTGTATTTATAGGCATAGTCCTAGTTACGGCGTAACTTGAGTTAAGAGTTACGCCGTAACTTCATTAATCCTCCAAATGATACTCTCATTAAATAGGTTACGGCGTAACACTTGGGAAAGGTTATGCCGTATCTTCAATATAGAACTCTTTTAGGTAGACTACGGCGTAATGCTTGTTGAGGAGTTATGGCGTAGTTGATGGAGGCCAAATATTTCTTGACCTAGATGATTACTGCGTAACCTTAGTTGGGAGTTACACCGTAATTCTTTTGTTGAGTAGGCAATCCAAAATAAAATACTGGCTTCGGCGTAATGTGAGAGAATAAGTTACGCCGTAGCTTCTTCATGAGTAGCATACTATTATAAACCGTTAGGAAAATATCCAAATCCGCTTCTCTTAAGCTCCAATGCTCATAATTTACCTGAAAGTGAAATATAAAGGAATACAAGCGTAAACCCATATAAATGATATAAAATACGAGCATTATCGAGGGAAATTGACACTTAAAAGTCAGGACTATTTGATGTTATCAAATATCCCCCCACTTGAACTTTACTTGCCCTCAAGTAGATCTTATTTGAAAATTTTCTAAAAAGATATCCCCCGTTACCTGGATGATGTGAGTTTAAAAATCTCTTATGCTAGATTAAATCAAATCCGAACACCTCACAAAATGGGAACAAAACACTCAAATTCTCTCATCTAGTCTAAGTGTCAATTTTGGGGTGATCACTCAAAGCACAGTCATAGCATGTATTCTATCATAAGCTTGGCGGTTACATAAATCTCCACCACTAGAGTTAAGAACTAAACAATTCTTGAAGGCAATATGGGTGGACACAACATGGGTTAGGGTGAAATGTCATTACTAGCGTGTCACGGCAAAGTGTACAAAATCAATGATACATGACCAAATCCATGGCCAAGACAACAAAGATTGCTTGCTTCATCACCTAGACATGCTTCATGACTAAAACGTAGGATAAGACATGGGAAATAACTGGTGTAAAATAAAGGTAACGAAACAAATAGTCTTAAGCTATAACCAAGTTGTCACCGCCTACCGTTCATCCAAAATTCAAGCTTTAAGGTGAAGAAACCAAATCGTGATATAATAAGTAGAATGTGCCATTAGCGGACGTCATAATGGACACATTACCTGTTCTTCAACTGTTGGCGTAATAATTGCCAACTCCATTATTTAAATGTGACCTGGTAGCCTCCTCGATGATTAATCTAAGATGAGCTCCTATTATAGTGCTTATAATATTGCACTTTACAATAACAATAAACTACATTTTTTTTACATCATAACTAAAAACATAACATCCCCTACTTGAGATGAACATATAATGAGAATCTGGGGGGTCTTCAATGATCTTCAAATATAAGTCTTTGACGAAAGCGTGATTTCCGAACCTCTCTACTTGAACCTTGAACTTAGGAAAACAATGACTTCCCAATCACAAATTAAGACAACACGGTAAGCTAAGGTGAATGGGTGTAACAAAACAATATATATTAGGTGAACAAAATAAAAAGCATGTGTCAGACTGTAACATATTGGATTTGACATACACATCAAATCATGTTCATATGGAGCGTATACTTAAGGTTTTAGAGAGAGAAAGTTTAGAGGTTTAGGGAACTTAGAGAGAGAAAGAAAAATCTTATTATGAGCTCCAGCCCTCTACCTTGGGAGGTAGAGGGTATTTATAGTACCTTACACAAAACGCCACCTACGGGCTGTAGATCAGGCATACAGTGGGTAAAGACCCGTCCGTCCTCCACGGTGTTACTTAACTAAATACTAACTAACATTAAATAACTACGACTATGAGCTTTCTAATGATTACATATACTTGAGGTGACCGACACTTTAACCACTGGATTTTATAAATCCTAATAATCTCCCCATAAGGGAGGTCACCTCAAATTACATTGAATACAAACAGATATTACATTAAGATTGTTCTTGGATTCCTTTTTAAGCTTTTTGCTCTGTAGCCCATAGACATTGATTCTTCATGGTTTTCATGTTTGATTAATCCAAGTGATGGTGTTTAACTGATCCCCATGATGATGAATTTTTGAGCCAGCTTTGAGATCATCAGCTTCCATAAATCTCTGATTCTTCCTTTGTAGTGTTGACCTTATGTGATGTTGTGACATTGGACCGACATGCTCACATTCTGGATCATGATTTCTTCTCATCAGAGTAGCGGAAGCTTTAGTTGATTCATGATATTGCGGCGTAGCGAAGCATGGAGTGAATATATCAGAGTCGTTGATGCACTTATCATGATTTCTTTAGAAATGAATGTGTTGTGTGAGCATGCGGCTATGGATTGACCTCTCCATTACGATCGGTACCAAGCGTTGGGTGTACCGCATACAGCACAGTTAGCAATAAAAAAGTGTCTTTGATCACTTTCGTTGAATTGAGGTACACGGCCCACGGTTCCTGTTGATCGATTATAAGTCTTGTGATCGGTATAATTCAAGGAATCTCCTTGACGAGGGTTTAGCGGTATTTCTAGCTTTGTTCTCAAACCGAACGTCTCAAAGACAACACAGTGAGTGAACCAACGAAATGAGATTCACTGATTGATGAAAAGAGATTTGAAAAACAATCGTGTCTTGCTCAATATAAAGTGTTTTTGCAGTACAACGAAGGTTTTAAGGAAAATCAATTATCAATCATAAACACCTTTTATTTTTGAAATATTAATACACAGTCGATGTGCTAGAGAAAAGAATTTTAAGCACAACGACCGGTTTTTCAAAGGTATCCGTCAATCCATTACCTGAACCAGGATTGATTCATAATTTTGAATCGCACCATTGTTTCTGTTCATTTTTCACATGGTTGATCTATTGGATAGATCTCACATGCCACCTACCAAGAGCTTGTTTGATGTTGGCTCTAGAAGGCTTTCCATCTTCATTGTGAGTATGTTGGCATATCACTCAGATGTTCTAGCAATACCACAAGGATAATGCGTAGGACTCATAAGATATATTCCCACTTTCCACATTGTGTGAAACAGTGAGTCTTCATTGATTGTGTCCTAATGCGATTTATAGATGATCTCGTGGCTCTAGACTCAACAGTGCATATTTGGTTCCTATGTCGGAGACTAGGGAGAGGGTCTCCTTCTTCAATATCAACCATCTCTTAGAGAAAGTCGATAGATAATGTAGGTTCCCCGTGAGAATGAAACAAGTCCTTTTAAGAGGAACTTGAGTAGCTTGGGAAGATGTAGTGCAATGTGTCACTGGGTCCATGACGTCTTGACTTCAATACCGGTGTTACCTAGGTAACCACCCGGTACATATGAATTGAACCGGTTTACGCCTAGGGTTGAAATAATGGAGGGCTATTTCTTTTCACCCTTTTCACATTCATTTATTTTTCATTCTTCAACCCCTTCAGTGCTTACCGAGACTTCATTACTAGAACCTTGTTGGGTTTATTCTAGTTCTAGCTCTATCTCAGTCCGCACTCTTCTCATATTCCCATTTTCTCCTTTTTTTCATCATACCTAAGGACTTCTACACTATCTAGTGGATTGTCCCTGGGTAGATCCCTCCAGCTCTGGCGGGATCGTGGGACGAATACCTAACCTAACCATCCTTATATCTCCATACATAAAGTAAATTTGGTCGGTCTTTTTTTGGTATTGTTCTTCTGCCCTTGGAACCAATTGAAAACCATTTGAAAATCAATCCAGGTACTTGTTATATATTATCAAAGCATTTTGTACCTGAATTGTTTTTGATATTATAGAAAAAGGCTCCCCTCAACATGTGCATCAAATATTTAAAGTCATTTTGGCACATGGAGGCAAGAGGAAGAATTCACTTCTTTGATTAACATTTTCTAAAACTATCGACATCACTTTCCCGATCAAAATTAGTATTTTTAAATACTTTGTTAAAGGTAATTTTGGGAGAGGATGTGGTTTTCAAAAAAATTGCTCCCCCTCAATATGTGCATCAAGATTCGAAAGTGTTTTGCACATATTAGGGAAAACCTGCACTTAGAAACAAATCAATCACGTTTCAATCCTTTTTGGTTTGATACAGATGCTCCCCCTTAACATGTGCATGGAAAATTTGAAATCGTTTGGCACATGTAGGGAGAAGAGCTTGCTAATCACTTACAAACCATTTGTCTAATTATCAATTTAAATCCAAATTTAAATCACAAATTCTCCCCCGATCACAATTTTCAATTCATTTGAGATTTTTGATCTCTATAGATTTAAATTGTCTTTTTGAAAGCTTTTGAGGAGAATTGTGACTTGCTTATGAAAACATTTAACCGATAAGACTTTAAACTCCAACGATTAAACATGCTTGAGTATCTTTTGAAAACATGACATTAGCCTTGGTGTGAACCAATTGTATGACAAAAAACCTTTTGATTTAATTGAAATCATTCTCCCCCTCAATCAATGACAGAAGTTGTTGATTGAGAGATAGAGATTTTGACAAATGTCAAGTCCAGATGATTTTCAAAAATTGAGTCCAAGTTATTTTTCAAAGCTATTTAGTTTTCATTAGATAACAAATATTTTTCAGAAGAATTTATAGAAGGAAAAATATTTGTGAAGGAAACTTTGTCTTTTGGTGAGAAACATTTGTTTTTTAGAATAAGAGCATGAGATTTGAAAAATAAGAGTAAGCATGGCTCTGTTCTTTCTTTTAAAAAACGGGGTATAGTCTGAAATGACTATAAACCTTTTGTTTTTCATACTCTCATTTTTTTTGTACACTCGAACTTCATCTAAAGACCCGTGTCACTCATTGAATGACATCACAAAGACCGTAGATGAAATCGAATAATAGAAAAGATGAAAAAAATATTTTTTAGTTTATTCAAAGATTTTCTGATTTTTTTTGGATTTTTTGAAATTTTATATTTTTCTATTTTCTTTTTGTGGGTTTTATAATTTTATATTTTTCTTTTTGAAGAAATATTTACAAGAGATGGATGAAGAAAAACTTTTACTCCTCGTCTTCCTCTTGAAGACGTTTGAGTGTTTCTGGTTGTAGACTCTTTAGACCAAGTCGTGGGAGGATAAACTCAAAACGTTCTCTAGGAAGAGCTTTGGTGAAGATGTCTGCTAACTGATATTCAGTCCTCACAAAATATAGTTCCACCACACCGTTCTCCACTTGCCCCCTGATGAAATGATGTCGAATGTCGATATGCTTTGCTCTTGAATGTTGAACATTGTTGCATGAGAGAGCAATGGCACTCTTGTTATCACAATATAGAGGGATTTTGTTGAATTCAAAGCCATAGTCGGATAATTGGGATCTCATCCATAGGATTTGAGCACAACAAGATGACATGTCTATGTATTACACTGCCTTGTAGAGGATATAGATGTACTCATTTGTTTCTTTGAAGACCAACTCACAAGCTTATCACCCAAAAATTGAGCACCTCGGACATACTTGACGTGTATCTTGACACCTGCATGGTCGGCATCTGCATAGGCTGTAGTGACATACCGGTGTCCTTCGGGTACCAAAGTCCCATGTTGATGGTTTCTTAAAGATACCGAAAGACCCGTTTAACCACTTCAAGGTGATTTTTGGTAGGCTTAGCACGGTATCTAGCACACATGCATACAACGAACAGAATGTCAGGTCTCTTGCGCAGTGAGGTACATCAGGACCCAATCATACTACGATATTTAGTTTGGTCTACCATGATCCCTGAGTGGTCCTCGTCCAGTTTAGTACGCTCCACCATGGGAGTGTCAACAGGGTCACAAGAATCAAATCCAAATTTCTTTAAAATTTCATTAGCATATTTAGATTGATTGATAAAAATGCCTCTGGGACTTTGTGAAATTTGTAATCCCAAGAAAAATGACTTTTGTCCCATCATTGAAATTTGAAATTTGGAGCCCATCTCCTTAGAAAAACGGTCACATTCATTGGGGTCGGTCGAGGCAAAATAATATTATCAACATAGATTTGAGCGTGAATTAAGTGTTTGCACGACTTTACTTGTGAACAATGTTGGATCAACTGCTCCTTTGATGAATCCGTTAAATAGAAGAAACCTTGATAGCGTATCGTACCATGCCCTTGGAGCTTGCTTCAAACCGTAAAGGGCCTTCTTCAAGCGATATACATGAGTAGGATGCTCTGGATTCACAAAACCTTCAGGTTGGCTGACATATACGACTTCTTTAAGATCTCCGTTAAGAAAAGCCATCTTTACATCCATCTGATAGACTACCATGTTCTTACTTGCGGCGTTAGCCAGAAAGATTCCGATTGCCTCGATCACGTGCTGGCCCAGGGAGCAAATGATTCTTGAAATTCAATACCCTCCTCTTGAAGGTATCCTTTTGCAACCAATCGAGCCTTGTTCTTTAACACATCACCATGCTCATCAAGTTTAACTTTGAAGATCCACTTTAGAGCAATGCATGCCTCGTAGGTACTAATTTACATCTAGTCGGTCATGAATTTCTTCTTGCATGGCATTGAACTGTATCTTAGTTCATGGCGTTTTAACGTCTTTTGGTTCGACCTTGGATAGTAGGTAAGGCATCGTTGCAATTTGTTTATGAGTGGATCTTGGACGTGAAGGGTTTCCAATGATGTTGTCCAATGGATGGTCATGTGTCCATTTTCTAAGGTGTTCGTGTGGTTGTAGTTGAGGAACTGAAGTAGCAAAGTTTGGATCCCCTGATGAAGATGGTTTTGAAGTTGGTTCAGGAGTAAATATGTTCTCAAATGGAGCATCTTCGGGAGTAGCAAAGGGGTTATCTCCATCATAGGTGCCAGAAACGTTTCCATGATGTACACTTGATGATTGAGGATTTGATGATGAGGATGAGTGATCTGCAGTAGGAGCTTCTTGACTCAATGACATAGAAACGGAAGGGTTATCTACGTTGACTGGGTTAGGGGCAGCCTCTGTTGATGGATTTGGCTGATCATTAGCAATAGGCTCATAGTGTTAATCAAACATTGGATCAAACAATTTCTTCAAATCATCTTCTAAAGGGGGTACATATGGAGTTGCTGGTGAGGGATTTTGTACAAGAGAAGAACTAATGGGACTACTTAATGAGGGTTGTGATGCGGGTCCATAACTTGATTGTCTTGGAGTCATTTGCCCAAATAGCTCATCGAACATGACGTGAATAGTTTCCATGATATCTCGAGTTCTTTTGTTGTAGATTCGATAACCCTTCTTGTTTGATGCATAACCCACAAAAACTCCAATGTCCGCCTTAGCTCAAATACACGAAGGTAGGAGAGATCAGGTTTTCGTTTATGGACAAGTTTGTATTGAGTTTTTCCATGAGTGGTGTGTATGAGGGAGCGATTTTGGGTGTAGCAAGCAGTGGCAATGGCTTCAGCCCAAAGAAACATTGGAACCTTTGAGTAAATTAGCATAGTTCTTGTAGCTTCAACAAGGGTCCGATTTCGTCTTTCAACTACACCATTTTGTTGAGGCGTGCGTGGAACACTTCTTTGATGACTGATTCCAATGCTTTCATAAAATTGACTTAGGTCTTTGTTAACAAACTTCGGTGCCATTGTGCTTGAATAATTCTACAGATCTTGTTAAGTCGAACCTGCGGTACTTGATAAGTTTGATGATGACATCTGGAGTTTCATCCTTTGTCCTAAAAGCGTAACCCAAGTAAATCAAGAGTAGTCATCAACAACAACTAATACATATTTCTTCCCATTTATCGTTTGCACTCTCATAGGTCCGCACAAATCCATATGAAGAGTATAAAGAACTTCCATAGCGAGTTTGCGGGTTTGGGTTTGTGGGCATATTTCTGCTTTTTCCCAATTGGCATGTTGAACAAAGATGATCTTTTTCATACTTTAATCTGGGTAAGCCTCTTACAAGGTCCTTTCTGGAAAGATCATTAATGGTGCCGAAGTTCAAGTGATTGAGACGACTGTGCCATAACCATGACTTTGTTTTCGAAACCTTTGACAACAAGCAGATTGGAGAAGACTTCATCATGTCTTCGATAGAGATGGTGTATAGCTTAGAGCCACGTGTTCCTCTTAAAAGTTCCACACCATCAAGTTCTCTAACGAAACAAGTATGTTTTCTAAACGCCACCTCTAGATCGGAATCACATAATTGACCAACAGAAAACAGGTTATGACCAAGACCTTCAACATAATATACCCTGGAGATTACACTATCACCAACAACGTAATCTCCATAACCCATAATTGCACCAAAATGATCATTCCCGAATCTAACAGTCCTAATAAATTTACTCATGAAGTTCATGAGCCATGACGGTCTCAGGTCATATGCTTTGAACATCCGAGTCCAAGTACCACGAACGATTTGAGCGACTGCGGTTGAACACGAGACAAAAATGGATAAGCTGGATAATTGGGATCCCCATGCAGAATGGGTTCCATTTGGTTAGTACCGGTGATTAGAACACCCACATCGACGAGCGGAATCAATGAAATCATTTGGGATAGATCTTGATACTAGTTATGCGCATTAGACCTATTCAAAGTATGTTCACTTCTTAAAGGAATAGTTCTACGAGTAGGCATCCATTTCCTAATGGGCATTGACTTAGATAATTTAGGGCACAAATCATTGAATTTCGTCATTAGTAGGTATCCACGATAACCTATATTACTAAATTTTCTTTCTGTGGGTTTCCAATGTTTTCTAACCTTCTTCCACCATTGCTTTCTAGCCTTCTTAACTTGATTGTTGGCATTAACGATTTTAGCTGGGTATTTAGGCATTAATCAAATCATTCACACCACATACATGATTAGTAACAGAAACCAATCAATCTTCATTATATGTTTTGCCAAAAGTAGCAGAATTTGCATTAATTATAGCATGCTTAGAGCTAACACTAGAATCAACACGATTCGTTTTATTCAACATAGTTTCATTCTTCCTAAGGTGATCTTCTACTCTCTTCCACTGAACATTCCTAGCTTGCAAGGTCCTATCATTCTTTGTGTTGCCTTGAGGCTTTGACCTGCTCGCTTTGGTGTCACTTTTACTCCTGTAGAAGAAATGGGAACATTAGTTGGTTTTGCTACTTTTTGCATTTCAGGTTTAGAAGTGCTCGGATCTGAGCTACTTGAAGGCACATTAAAGTTCACTTTCTTAATACTGGGCATAAAATGGTTTACATATTTAGCACTAGGCATAGAACAAGTGTTAGGATTTAGTAAATCCAGGTATTAAAGTGTCGGTCACCTCAAGTATTTGTAATCTATAGAAAGCTCGTAGTCATAGTTATTTAATGTTAAGTAGTATTTAGTTTAGTGATACCATGGAGGGCCGGGTCTTTACCCTTTGTACCGTGCCTGATCCACAGCCCATTAGGTGGCGATTTGTATTAAGACTATAAATACTCTCTACCTCCCAAGGTAGAGAGTTGGAGCTCATAATAAGATTTTTCTTTCTCTCACTAAAGTTCCCAAACCTCTAACTTTCTCTCTTTATAAAATCATCTATACGCCTAGTTGTGTTTGTGTTATGATGTGTATGTGAAATCCAATATGTAACAATTGGTATCAAGAGCCAAGGTTAGATCATCTCTTACATATCCTTGGATTTCTAGTGGTTTTTAGGTGGTTTTTGAGTTTGAAAAAGTTTAGTGGTTTTAGCATCATTTGGGTCATTTCTAGTGTTAAAGTTTGAATTTTGATTGTACTTTTGTGTTTAGGATCATCATAAGTGTTTAGGTTTTGATTTGGAAGGCTTGAATCATCGTGGTTGGGTTGTTTTGGATTGAAAAATGGTGTTTTGAGATATTCTTGCTAGCAACTTGAGTCAGTTTTTATTCTTGGTAGCGACTTCCTTTGTAAGTTTGTAGCGAGTTGTAGTTGAAGTGGTAGCGATTTGAGCTTAGCGACTTGTCTATTGAGACAAGCCGACAAACAGTACACTTAGTGGATTCTCCACTACGGTAGCGACTTGGTGAAGGTAGCAATTTGCTTTCAATTTTGTTAGCGACTTGTACTTAAGTTTTCTTAGCGACTTGGTGTTAGCGACTTGAACCTTAGCGAGTTGCTATTTAGCGACTTAATGACTTAGCAACTTGGTGCTTAGCGACTTCTTTGTCAAAATTTGTAGTGACTTGGTGCTTAGCGACTTGTTGTCATAATTCTTAGCGACTTGGCATTATAGCGACTTGATTTCAGAATACTTAGCAACTTGGTGCTTAGCGAATTGGTTCAAGGTTTCTTAGCGACTTGGTTGAACTTTTGTTTTGTATACGGTTTTCTCTTGATTTAGTAAAATCCCGTGAAAGAATCTATTTCCGGTTTAATCATAGAGTTTTAAAATCCTGTGTAATCTGTTAACATGTCTACCAACGTACCTACAATCATCTCCATCTTTGCGAGGATGTTCAAGCAACGGTGGTTTTATATACTCCCATATGCTGCAGAAGCTGACTATGACTCTTGGGCTCAAGAATCAGTTATGCTTGTATTGAAAAAAGGAAAATGGGGTCAACATTCTCAAATCCATTGATGAAGGACCTCCATCGAGGTTGAGACTACAAGAGATATAATTGATACTCTGTGCGAGATGGAACCATGATCTTTGGATTGACAGACCAAAGATGTATGATGAGCTCATGATAAGGAGAAAAAGAGATTCAATGCGATATCGGGCTTCAAACATCATACTCTGGGGGTCTTCCAAAAGACATCTACAAGGTGATCAATCACAACACTGAAGCCAAGGCAGTTTGGGATAATGTCAAGATGCTTCTCTCGAGTTCGAATTGACTAAAGAAGAGAGAATCTCAAGCTGTATGATGAGTTTAAGCACTTTAAGATGAAACCAGAAGAGAGTGTCTATGAATATTACGTGAGATTCCACAAGCTTGTAAATGATATGAGGAATATCAAAATGACTATGCCAAATATTCAACTAAACTCAAAGTTTGTGAACAACATGAATCCGAATGGCACAAGTTTGTCACCTCTGTGAAGCTAACCAAAGGATTGAAGAACACAAACTATGAGCAACTGTATGCCTTCCTTCTTCAGAATGAGAGACATGCAATGTTTGAAAAAGGATTCGATCGGTTCAAAACCAATCGGGGAGAAACAAGCTCACCAAATGATTCTCTGACCTTCTACATCAATGTGGGTATTACCACCAAAGCCTCTCAAGTTATTCCCATAGGTGATGGTAATTACAAACTTATCCCAGATCCAACATATAAGCCACCAGACCCAAACACATTCATGGAAAACTTCATCAATCAACTATCTCTCATGGTCAGTCAAAACATGAACTCTCTTCCACACACCAACAATAACCTTAGAACATCATCCAATCCACATAATCAAGCAACTGTGATGGAGATGGGAAGGTTATGGTGCAACAGATTCAAGAAAGGTATGAGCAATGGGGAAGAGGTGGAGTTGGTAGAGGTTATCTTGCTAATCAAAATCGGGAAGGATTGGGAATCAAGGCCAAGCAAAGCCAATCAAATGCTACAAGCTGTGGTGGTGAGGACATATTGCTAGGAACTACACATCTCCAAAACGCGTCCTCGAATGCAGAATACTTGAGACAAGATCTTGCTTGTGCAAGCTCGGATAATGGAGCGACTTTGGATGAAGAGGATTGTTGTTTCTTCTTGAAGGAATGCTAAGACATATGATCTTGATGTAGATGAGCATCCAGTCAGTGGTATAGGTCAGAACAGTCCAAATGCATTTCAAGTAGCTGATTGTGATGCTTATGATTCGGATGTGGATGATGAACCAGCTGCTGATCAATCTTCATGGCTAGCATCTCCCATATGGTCTCTCCTAAGGTTCCTTCCCACAAAGGTGGTCCATCAAAGAATCAATCATCTCGAGGTATTAAAAGCATGCGATAAGGTTGATGAGCAAAAGATACATAATGAAGTACAATCTCTTGAAACTTATGATTCGGATGTTGAAAATATAGGAAATAGTAATATTGTCCCATATGATCAACATGTGGCTCAAAGTGAAAGTGAGATTGTACCAAGTGATGTATCTTCTGAGCAATAATGATTGTGTTTTTGATGAATACCTGCATGTGCCCCGATGATTCGTTACCTCTGAACTAAGTACCTATAAGGAACAAGTTGCTATCTATGAACAACGTGCTAAGTTTGAGTTAACCACCGTGAGCAGGAAATGGATGACCAAATGCGTACAATTATTAGAAAAAGTAGGTTTAGAGAAGAAGTATTAAAACAAGAGTTAAATTCCTTACAAGAAAAGCTTTCTAAAAGCGCTAAGCAAAACAAGAACTTCAAGAAAATGTTAAAATGCTTAAGCAAGAATTCAATGCTAAGGAATCAAAACTTTTGAATGATTTTTCCAATCTAAAAAATTAAAAAAACAAGCTTGAAAATAAGTTATGCATACAGGGAACACCATTCATTTGCTCACTTGATCACTAAGCATAGAGTCTTAAGCGATAAGCATAGCATTCCCTTTGTTGAGGAACCAAATCGAGAGGTCATTAAAGGGCTAGAACTACTCATAAGGTAATTTATGATGGCAATGAAATCCTTAAACCTAGGCAGAAACCTAGTTGCGTTGAGTGCACTGAGGAACATAAGAAATCAGATGAAGTCACTAGGGAGAAAATGGATAAGAAACTCAACAATCCTACATGTAAAGAGAAAACACATAATTATCAGACCCCATGACTACAAAAAAGAAAATTGGATTTCCTTGAACATGTTTAAGCCTCAAACGTTGTTAACACCCGAACAAGTTTTCTGGAAAAAGGATTTAGATAAGCAAAAAGCAAAGAATCTTGTTGTAACAAACCCCCCTTTAGGAAAATGCCTTCAGTGCGTATCCTCCTAATACACCAATGCATCTAGTCCTTAGGACTATTGCCACTAAAAGCAAGACCTTAATCAGTCAATATGTTATATTTCAATTATTTGTTGATTTTGAGAAAACTTGTAAGAAAAGGATCACACCCACTGGTATAACTGAAGGGGAAAGGGGTTTTGAGCAAACTAAAGAATGCTATTTAACTGAGATCATGCCTTTCTTTAAACAATTAAAAGGTCAATTTGAGAGTCTTAAAAAGGGATGGACTTAGATATTAAAGAAATGGAAAAGGAATTTGATGCGATGATTGTTGAGGTTAGTGACTATGAGCGAGAATTAAAATATAATGAGATTGAGAGGAAGAACTTGCATACCTTGAATGAGAATCTTATTTCGGAATGTATTGCTCAAGATGTGTTTTACATTGCTACAAATTGTTCCATTAATGCTTCTCAATTTCATGAATTATCTGTTGCTCTGAAAGTCTCCCATGATCGTGTCATTGAGCTTGAAAAACTAACTCTAAACTGCATGATAAAGTTGAACAGGATGATCATGATAACTTGGTTAAACAGTTTTCTAAATTGGAAGTTGAGCATCTTGCTTTGCAATTAAAATATCAACATCTGAAAGAAAATGTTAAAACCTCAAATATCAAGACATCCTTGGATGTTCCGAATCTTGATCATGAGTTTTTGAAATTAGCAAAGCGTGATGAACGATTCGAGCTCATTGTACCACGATCAGAAAGTTGAAAGCCCAAATCTCTCAATTAAAGGGTGAAAAGAACAATGTATTGGCTCCCAAATGCTTCCTCCTTTAGATTCTCAGTATTCTCAAACTTTTCATCTTCAAAACTTAGTAAATGCTTTACAAAGGAAAAGCGAGAGTTTTCTAGAAGAAAATGAAAAGGTTAAACACTTTAAAGAGTTATATGATTCAATGAAAGTCACTCGTGACAAAAACAATGAAAAATAATCTCTTTACAAAAGAAATGGAGAATATGAGGAGTCGAAAAGGAAAAGCGCCACTTGTTTTAATGAGAATGTTGCATCAAAGTCATCCTCAGATTGCAAATATACTGTGATTGTTAAATACATTCCTCCTCATCTTAGGAATAATGAACTTGTGTTTCATAACTATTGTGCTCACCTTAAGGATAGTCTAGAATGTCTCCGTGAGATTGTGGAAGAGGATTTCATAAATAAGTCTCTTGATAGAGAAATTAGGTTTGTTTGCATTCAGGCCAAACGATCTCAAGAGCTGCTAGAATGTCTAATTGCAACATGTCCTAAATCTTTAGGTGTGAAAGGTAAAGGCATGATGCCTTGTTCTATGCCTAGTGCCAAGCATACAAACCATTCTATGCCCGTTTTAAGAAGTGAACACTAATGTGCCTTCAGTAGTTGAGATCCTGCACGTCTAATTCAGAGAATGCAAAAGTAGATCAACCAACTAATGTTCCCATAATTCCCTCTGAGAGTAATCGGTGACATTAAAGCAAACGGGTCAAAGCCTCCAGGTAATACCAAGCAAGATAGGACCTCGCAAGCTAAGAATGTGCATTGGAAGAGAGTAGAAGACCAACCTAGGAACTTTAAGTTTGAGTTGAATAAAACGAATCGTGTTGATTCTAGTATTAGCCATAAATCTTGTAATTAATGAATTCGATACTATCTGCAAATCATGTAATGATGTCAGCTTGAATTCTGTTGCTAATCATGAATGTGGTGTGAATGTTTTGCCTAATCTTGTCAAATGCCCATTAAAATTGTTAATGCTAAAAATCATGCTAAAAAGGCTAAAAGGCAAAGACGAATGAAAGTTAGAAAATAGTGAAACCCACAGGGAAGAACATTTAGTAAGATAGGTTATCAATGGATACCTTTTGGCCATAAGGATAATCAGTTCTGCCCTCAATCTGCTAAGACAATGCCCACTAGAAAATGGATGCCTCCTGGTAGAACTATTCCTTTAAGAAGTGAACATACTTTGAATAGGTCAAATACGGATACCAGCTCTACATCTATTTCTAATGATTCCATTGCTTCTATTTCTGATATGGGTGTTTCTATAGCTGATGTGGGTGTTCCAATCACTGTTACTAACCAAATGGAACCCATTCTTGCATGGGGATCCCAATTATCCGATTATCCATTCTTTTCATTGTTCAGTAGATCGTTCAAATCGTTCTGTGGTACTTGGACTCAGGCTTTTCCAAGCATATGACTGGAGACCGGTCACGACTCATGAACTTTGTGATTAAATTCATCGGAACAGTGAGATTCGGAAATGATCATTTTGGTGCTATTATGGGTTATGGAGATTACGTGGTTGAAGATAGCCGATGTGATTTCAGTGTATATTATGTTGAAGGTCTTGGACATAATCTATTTTTTTGTTGGAGATTTTGTGACACTAACTTAGAAGTGCCCTTCAGAAAACATACTTGCTTTGTTAGAGATCTTGATGGTGTGGAACTTCTCAGAGAAACTCGTGGTTCAAACCTATACACCATCTCTATCGAAGACATGATGAAAGCTTCACCATCTGCCTTCTTGTCAAAGGCCTCTAAAACTAAGTCATGGCTATGGCACAGTCGTCTCAATCACTTGAACTTTGGTACCATAAACAATCTTTCCCGTAAGGACTTAGTAAAAGGACTACCTAGACTTAAGTATGAAAAAGATCATCTTTGTTCAACATGTCAATTGGGAAAAAGCAAGAAGTATGCCCATAAACCCAAACCTACAAATTCTGTTATGGAAGTTCTACATACCATTCACATGGATTTATGTGGACCCATGTGAGTGCAAACTATTAATGGGAAGATATATGTGTTAGTTGTGGTTGATGACTACTCTCGATTCACTTGGGTTAAGTTTTTGAGAACAAAGGATGAAACTCCAGATGTCATCATCAAACTTATCAAACAAGCTGCGGTCGACTTAACAAAGCGTTAGAATCATCGATCAGACAATGGGCTGAGTTTGTTAATAATGAACTCAATGAATTTTATGAAAGTATTGGAATCAGTCCTCAAAGAAGTGCTCCACGAACTCCTCAACATAACGGTGTAGTTGAAAGACGAAATCGAACTCTTGTGGAAGCCACAAGAACAATGCTGATTTACTCAAAGGTTCCAATGTTTCTATGGGCTGAAGCTATTGCCACAACATGCTTCACTCAAAATCGATCCCTAATCCACACATCTCATGGAAAGACTCCATATGAACTTGTCCACAATCGAAAACCTGATCTATCATACCTTCGTGTGTTTGGTGCTTTATGTTATCCAACTAATGACGGTCAAGATTTAGGTAAAATGAAAGCTAAAGCGGACATTGGAGTATTTGTAGGATATGCACCAAACAGAAAAGGTTACCGAATCTACAACAAGAGAACCGAAAATATCATGGAAACAATTCCGCGTTATGTTCGATGAGTGACGGTCAAATGGCTCTTGGACAATCCATTCTGGACCCGCTTAACAGTCCCATTGGTTCATCCCTTGTACCTAATTCCTCTCTATTAACTCCATATGTACCTCCATCTGAAGATGATTTGAAGAAATTGTTTGATCCAATGTTTGATGAACATTATGAGCCAAATGCCAATGATCGTCAATTCAACAATAGAGGTTGCTTCTAGCCTGTCAATGAAGTTAACCCTTCATTTCATGTCATTAAGTCAAGTAGCGCCTGCTGCTGATCACTCTGTCTCATCAACAAACCTTCAATCATCAAATGTACATCATGGAATTGTTTCGGCACACTAGATGAAGTTAATCCTTTGCTACTCGAGAAGGCTCCATTTGAAAACATATTTGCTCGAATCATCATCAGAACCATCTTCATCGGAGATATCGACTCTGCTACTCAGTTCACAACAACACCACATGAACACCTTAGAAAATGGACACATGATCATCCATTGACAACATCATTGGAAACCCCTCTCGTCCAGTATCCACTCGGAAACAACTTGCAACCGATGCCTTATGGTGCTTCTTCAACTCCGTACTCTCTAAGATCGAACCAAAAGATGTTAAAACGCCATGAATGAATGGTTCTATGCCATGCGAAGAAATTCATGAGTTTGATCGACTTGATGTATGGGAATTAGTACACGCTCAGTTGTGCTATGATCATTACTTTAAAATGGATCTTCAAAGTGAAACTTGATGAGCATGGTGATGTTTTAAAGAACAAGGCTCGATTGGTTGCAAAAGGATACCATCAAGAAGAGGGTATTGACTTTGAAGAATCATTTGCTCATGTTCCTCGTATCGAGGCAATCAGAATCTTCTTGGCTAATGCGCTAGTAAGAATATGGTTGTATATCGGATGGATGTGAAAACGCCTTTTCTGAATGGAGATTTGAAAGAGGTAGTTTCGTCGACCAACGAGAGGGTTTTGTGAATCCAGAGCATCCTACTCATGTCTATAGCTTGAAAAAGGCCCTTTACGGTTTGAAGCAAGCTCCTAGAGCATGGTATGATACGCTATCAAAGTTTCTTCTATCTTTTGGATTCAATAAGGTCAGATTGATCCGACATTGTTCACGAAAGTCGGGCAAACATTTAATTCATGTTCAAATATATGTTAATGATATTATCTTTGCCTCGTGACCCTAATGAATGTGATGTTTTTCAAATGAAATGAGTTCAAATTTCAAATGTCAATGATGGGACAAATGTCATTTTTCTTGGGATTACAAATTTCACCAAGTCCCGGAGGCATTTTTATAAATCAATCTAAATATGCAAATGAGATTTTAAAGAAATTTGGATTTGACTCTTGTGACTCTGTTGACACTCCCATGATTGAGCGTACTAAACTAGATGAGGACCACTCGGGGATCATGGTAGACCAAACGAAATATCGTAGTATGATTGGATCCCCGATGTACCTCACACTAGTAGACGGACATTTTGTTCTTTGTTTGCATGTGTGCTAGATACCAGCTAAGCCACCAAAAGCACCTTGAAGCGGTTAAGCGGGTCTTCGGTATCTCGGAACCATCAACATGGGACTTTGGTACCGGGACACGGTATGTCACTAACAGCCTATGCAGATGTTGATCATGCAGGGATGTCAAGATACCGTCGAAGTACGTCGGAGGTGCTCAGTTTTTGGGTGATAAGCTTGTGAGCTGGTCTTCAAAGAAGCAAATGAGTACTTCTATTTCCTCTAAAGAGGCTGAATACATAGCCATGTCATCTTGTTGTGCTCAAATTCTTTGGATGAGATCCCAATTATCTGACTATGGCTTTGAATTCAACAAAATCCCTCTGTCTTTGTGATAATAAAGTGCTATTGCTCACTCATGCAACAATGTACAACACTCAAGAGCAAAGCACATCGACATTCGACATCATTTCATCAGGGAGCAAGTTGAAAACGGTGTGGTGAACTATACTGTGAGGACTGAATAGGTTAGCGGACATCTTCACCAAAGCTCTTCCTAGAGGCGTTTTGAGTTTATCCTTCACGACTTGGTCTTAGAGCCTACAACCGGAAACACTCAAGCGTCTTCAGAGGAAGAAGAGGAGTAGAAGGTTTTCCTTCATCTATCTCTTGTAAATATCTATTCGAAAAACAAAATACAAAATTACAAAACCTTCAAAAACAAATAGAAAAATAGAAAACTTTCAAAAAATCCAAAAATATTGTCCTTTGTCATGTTTTCCTCGATTCGATAATATCTACGGTCTTTGTGTTGTCATTCAAAGAATGACCGGGACTTTAGATGTTATTCGAATGTTAAAAAGAAAAAAAATTGAGAGAAAGAATTTTTTTAAGAAAGTACAACCATGGTTTCTTGTCATTTGACTGTAACAGCTCTTCAATGAAAGAACAGAGCCATGCTTTATCTTGGTTTTCAAATCTCTTGCTCTGATTCTATAAACAATTACTTACTATCTAATGAAAACTAATTGATTTGAAAAATAACTCAGACTCTATTTTTGAAAATCATTTGGACTTAACGTTTGTCAAAATATCTATCTCTCAATCAACAACTTATGTCATTGATTGAGGGGGAGAATGATTTCAATTAAATCAAAAGTGTTAGGAATTAGAAAATTCCATAGTGAAGAGTCAGTCACCCCAAATATTATCTAGCACAAGTTAGCTCGTAGACTTGTCATTAGTTACGTTATTTAGTAGTTTATTTATTAGTTTGTAGCGTAGTATAGCTTAGTGCAACACCATGGAGGAAGGACGGGTCTTTACCCACTGTATACCTGATCTACAGGCCGATAGGAGGTAGTGTATTTGTAAGTATAAATACCCCTTCCATCCATGGAAGGGGTGGTGCTTCAATCTAATATTCCCTTTGTGTAAACCTCTAGCAAGAACACCATCTCTCTCTACTAACTCTCTAACTATGGCAAACATGTATTTTGATCATCCAAGACCACCCGAATCATCAACACAATAAATATACGATCCTACAATTGGTATCAGAGCCAGGTTATTGTGTTGTCTTGATTTGTTGGTTGAGTACCATGGTTGTTGTTTGTGGTTGTTTAGATTCATGCTTTATTCTTGTTTGGTACTATCTTTTGGGTTAGAAAAAATCTTCTTGTCCATATTCTTGTGAGAATCATTTGTAACATGTTTTGTACATCACTTTTGGTCATAATGAGGTAACCTATCATGTGTCTTTTGTCCAAACATCTTTTGTCCAAGCGATTGCTTATGAAACTTGTCAATATTCATCATTTGAAGTTGTTCTTTTACATGTAGTCAAAATTTGTTGTACGGGTCATAAGCGGTCAGTTTTATGGTCAAAACGGGTTAAAAATGATGTATTTTTTATACTTTTTCTGGGTAACTTTGAAGATGATCGGAAACATGGTGGGAAACCAGGGATAACCTAGCGACTTGTCTAAGTTGTCGAGGTTCAATGTTTTCACCATTAGCGACTTGGTTGTTTCCTGTGGCGACTTGTCTTGACAAGTCGTCCAGTCTTAATATCTGGGTTTAGCGAGTTAGGTGATATTACATGCTAGCCACTTGACATTTGACCTAGCGACTTGTTATTTAACAAGTCGTAGCTATGGTTTTGGAAAAGGTTGTAGCGACTTGGTTTGAAAAAAGGCTAGCGACTTGGTTTGAAAAAATTAGGTTAGCGACTTGCTTTGATAATTATCCTAGCGACTTGACTTTTTAGTCTAGCGACTTGGTATTGAGAAAGGTAGAAGTAGAAGACTTGACCACAACCGACCTCAACACAAATACCATCGTAAAAGCATTAACATTTGTTTGATTCACAACAAACTCAAACTTCTCCTAATACAACATCAATCTACATCTCCATAGAGACCAATTTATAGATGAAAACTAATCAAGATCTCATAAAGATTCAAAGTTATCTTTTAAAGATTTTCTTTCTTAAACCTCTATCATCACAGATCATACCTTTCATGTCTCGATTCAAATTGAAATAGATCTCGATTTCATGACTTCGTGGTCATCATAATGAAACATCAAGACTTCCAAGAGTCTTATGCACGAGTCAATCCTTTCATCATTGATCCAAGTGTGATGTTATGCGTGTCACTTATAATGTTTAAATCTTAAAGAAAAGATGAAACAACTTGTGCTAATACTTTTCGTGATACTTTGATTTTGGACAATCGAGGAAAAGAAATTAAATGAATGACTTCGATCTCGGTTTGTGTTCCTTATGTGAGTGGTACTTCATACACATAGATATCATTCTATCTATTCACACAAGAACATATACATCATTGATCTTGAATCGACCAAAATGAAAAGAGTTATAACAAATCATGTCCACTGACTGTTTTGATAGATCTCGGCTTGTAATCTCATGACTTTCAATGATTTATCATAAGTTTAAACACAGTTGCAATTCATCATAGATCCAAGTGTTTTGATGATATCTGAATATAAAGAATCAATGTCATAACAATTTCGTTATACCTTGGTTCTTTGTTTAGTGTTTTTAAAACCTACTACCAACACAAACTAAAACCTTACCTTGATTGGATTGTTTGTTCACAATGCCTAAACATAGCACGCCATCACGTGGCGAGGCTATAACAAGGAATGAACGTCCATATCTGGTTGTGATCCATAGTGTATGTCAATTATGTTTAGTGCGTTCGATTGAAAGGGGAGAATTTTGATTGGAAGGATTAATTTGGTATATATCATTTGTGAGTAACGAAATTTCTTTTTTGTTTATGAAGGATTTGGATGGGCGAATTTTTTGAGATTAGGGTGGGTTTGTAGGTAAGCGTGTGATGGTGGCTGGATATGAGGAGTATTAGGGTAAGGTTTTGTGTGTTAAGGTGATTTATACCCGTGGGATTAGGGTGGATTCAATTTAGATCAAGTTTCTTTAAATGACTCTATGGGGTGCACATGTTGTACCTCTTGGATTTGGGCCGAGCATAAGTAGTAATATGTGTATCCGATCAATATCATGTATTACCTGAGTTTTTTTTTGCTTCTAAGTTTGGTATCTTAATACTTGTTCTTCAAATTGTATGATGTGCAATTGGACTTGGGCTGAACTAGTTTGAATTGGATTTGGGCTTTACTTATTAGTCGGTTCTTTTATTCTTGGGCTATCGTGATGCTTGATTTGAGATTTCATACGGGCTAAGTTAAAAACGATGCGAATGTCTTATTCAATCGAAATTTTATTATGACTTGGTGTGGTAATAAATTTTTGGACTAAAACTGGTATTTTTGGTATGGTCAAATTTCACGGTGGACACTAATTCACGGCTTGAGCTTAATAATTGAGAAATGGACTATTGAAGTTGGTGACCTCTCTTGGGCTTTGGAGTTTGATTGTGGGCCATGAAGCTTTGATTGGATAGCCGGTTTGATGGGCTTCTCATTATGAGATCAGATTTATAAGATTTGGATTGATGAGACTTGTTGAAGTGATTTGTGATGAATTTAATCAATTTGATGATTTGTGATTTTGAAATTTAAGAATGAGAATCGTTGTGGTATGTGGGTTGTACTTTGGTTTATACATTTTCACGGAAGACAACGTGTCACGGCTTGAATCGATGTTTGTGCAAAGTTGAGTGGTTGTTTATCTGATACTTCTTACTTGGATTTGAAGTGAGGTTTTTCGAGCGTGTTACTTATTTCATCTTCTTTCTTTCCACCCTAGATGACTTGTTTGGTCGTTTATAGAGGGTGATAAAGACTTGGCTATTTAGTTACGGTTGTGATTCTTTCTCGCTTAACCCACAGTAATTATCACCGGTGTCTCAGCAGGTTGAGAATACGTCAAGAGGTTTTGTACATTGGGTACACCATTTCTTTTTCTCGAGGACTAGTACAAGCTTAAGTAACAAATTTGGGGAACTATACTTCATGATCAAGTTTGGAATATCGGGTTTACTTCACCAAGTGGTCACAGCAATAGCCGTCAGATTATGTGGAAAATGTATTTACCAATGTGTTGATGTTGAAAAATGAATCGTTGATGAACCACTGCATGTTCCCCTAAAACAGATATTCTCTAAAACCAAAGTCGTCGTAACACATTCAAGCTGACATTGTTTACGGTTTTGTCTTGATTTTGTAAAATCCTATTTCTCGGTTTAAATCATAGACTTGTAAAATCCCGTGACAATGGAAACATCACGGTATTAGTAAAGTGCATTTCCGGATCTATCTTACGGTTTATTCTTGGTTTTGTAAAATCCCGCGAAAGAAACTATTTCTCGGTTTAAACCATAGAGTTGTAAAATCCCGTAATGATGGAACCATCTTGGAGAAGAGAAAGTGTAATTGTGGATCTTACTTGATGATGGCGCTACGTTTTCTGTTTCGAAGAAGGGATAAAAGGGTGTACTTCATGAATTGGATGTGTGTTTGGATATTCGGCATGGCAGTTTGGTTATTACATGGTTTTACGGGGTTATGTACTTTTAACCATGGTCGAGATGAAACCATTATCAAAGTTCGTTAAATGTCAAAGAAGGCTAGATTTGAGCTTTTAACGGATGATGTGACAACGGCATTAATTCATTATTATTTATTTGAGGTTGAAGTGAAATATCACGGGCGAGTGTACTTAGTATCTGAAGGTATCGGGGATGGTTGGATGAAGATTCTTCATGATCCTTGTTGGAGCTTATTATCAAAAACGAAGACTTGGAAATCTAGTTATTGTTGGGTGTCTTTACCTTTTCTTTTACCACTTGGGGGAATTGGGCTCATACCACCACAAAATAACTATCACTTTAAGGAGTTACGTTGTAGTGCTCGGTGTCACATTGAATTGTGGATTCTCAAGAGGTGATGTACGTCTATTACTTGATGGTTGGTTGGTTGAAGAGTATAGAGTACTTTGAGATTCAATGGAGCATGAATTCACCGGCACGCTCTTTTGTTACATATGTACAAGTATAAGTCACGAGTTGGGTTAGTTTACTTGAGTCAAATTCATCATATTGGGTTTTCTCCATCGGTACATCACGACAAAGAGCCTCTTGAATGATAATGGGGTTGATTACATGTTTTGCTAAGAGAGTGAAAGAGATTATGGCGTCTGATTACATCGGTTCAGCCTCTTACTCTAAAGAAAAGAAAATTATGCGTTTGATGCGCTTTATCTTGAAGAAGATCTTCTTATTATGAACACAGCAGTTCATGCCTCGTTCTCTAAAAAAAAGAAATGTATGCGTTTGATGCGCATTATCTTATAAAGAAGAAATCTTCTTATGGCGTCTTCACATCAGTTCACCTGTACTCGAAAGAAAAGAAATGCGTTTGATGCGCATTATCTTACGAAGAAATCTTCTTATGGCGTCAACACAGCTTTCATACTCGTACCTCAAAGAAAAGAAAAGTGTACGCTTTAGTGCGCTTTATCTTCTGAAGAAGAGAAATCTTCTTATTTATGACCATTCTCATCAACATGCTTCATACTTTCCATGCGCTTCAATTATCAAGTGAACGGGCTACCCGATTGTTTTCTCATTTCCACTTGCTCGATTATAATGAAGATGGCGACATCATGTGCTTATTTTCGGAAGAGAAGTGTGAATAGAACATTTGGATGGATTTCACTTATTTAGTCAAGAATGGCATCTCCGTATGCAATTCTTGAGGGAGAGAAGAAGTGTGAATTTTTTGCATTGTTGATTGATATTTGAGAATATAAATGGTCATCCGGCTCTAAACTCATGTAAGAACCGAGCTTCTTCTTATCGGGTCATCTTCACATGGAGTTTTTCTCTTAAAACCGTTGGTTGACATCTTCACTCGGATTGATGAGTTTATCGACAAAGTGCCTCCGGTTAATGCTTCACGTATACATCAACATGATGATTCGAACAATCTCTCTGTTCTTGTTTGATGTGATTGGTAGTTTGGTGTTACCATCTTGTGTGTTCGATTGCGGCCGATTGTGATTTCCTTGATGAACATCTTTCTTGTTTGATTGGGAGGGATTTTAGTTAAGGAGATTTGCAAGATGTAAGTTAATTGGGATACTTTTTGGTGGGATGCTTTTTGGTGTGAGTTGAAGATGTTAACTATCTATTCCCCAACTGGACAATCTTGAAGAAGGTCGAGTCTACAATGGTTCTACATTTTACGCTATATGTTAGAAGACTAAAAGGCGAGTTGCATGTGATTATCAAAAGACTTCTTCTTATTCAGGCATTTATCAAACATATTGTCGGTTTAGGGAGAGCACTAATTGGGGAATTGAAATGCCAAATTTAATCCCTAATTAGACGTGCTCACGTTATTCTTGACAAGTTGACTCTCACGTACATCTGAGCTAATGATGTTCTTCTCAAAATATTTCTAGTATATGGACTTACAAAGAGTTGTTGATTACGGTGTCAAAAAAACCGCAGGCGTAGGAGACAAGCACCTAAACGCGAGTAAAGTTGATGAACTTAATACTTCTAAGTAATTGAAGATACCCCGGGAAGACAAATGTTATTACATGAGAGAAACTCAAGTTTGACTCATGGCGAGTAAACTTGATGAACTTAATTCTTCTAAGTGATTGAAGATATCGCGGGAAAACAAATGTCATGACCGAGAGAGAAACTCAAGGTTTTACTCATCAGGCGTTTAGTATTTCAACTACGTGGGGAAGTGATGTTAGAAAAAGTTTCGAAGATAAAAGGGTACACTTGTGTGTGGTGATTTCGATGGTTTCACAATGATCGGGGAGATAGAGTGTGTACATTGGGGATGCTCATTTGTTTCACTTGAGTGCCTAATCGGTGATTCAGAGAGATATAATCACTTATTCGGTTGACATCCTGAATATATTGTCATCGAGAATAATCGATTACTTGGCCTGCTTCTTCAATGTTATCGATTATTCCTTCCTTGGGTATTGGTATACTTCGGATACTTGAGCTTCATACACAATCATCAGGGAAGAAAAATGTGAACATGGGGAGGTGTTTTCATTCCCTCATGATGTGTATTAGGAGCTCTTGGGTATTTGTGTACTTCGGTTCTTGAGCTTCATACACGATCATCCGGGAAGAAAAATGTGAACATGGGAAGGTGTTTTCATTCCCTCATGATGTGTGTTTAGGGAGAGTTCTTGAGCATTATACAAAGAGGCGCTCAATTCAACTACTTGGGGAATTGTTCTCTTGACACCTTTTGGAATGGATCTTGGCGTGATGAAATGAAATTTGAGAAGATTGTTTTATGTGTGGGATGATCGGTCTTGTTCTTCTTGTTGATGATATAACCTCGAACTAAGAATCACGGTGATTATTCTTGAAAAGAGCAGCGGGATTTATGATAATGGTGTGCTTCTCTGTGCACCTAGCTAAGGAAAGCTTGAAATAGAGCTTAATCGATCATCTAATGGATTTTCGGTTTGGGCCAAAGTCTTTTTTCTCGGATTTCATGTTCTATCTTCTATTCGGAGCCTTGGAAGCTTTGGTGGTGAATGTTTGAGATGATGATTTCTATCTTCTACAACGGGGCTACTTGATATCCTTATCTCGGTACTCGTATCATCATCTTCTTTTACTATATCATCTTATCTATCTTTGTAAATATTTATTGAAAAAACATAATACAAAAATATAAAACCAACAAAAAGAAAATAGAAAATTATAAAACCAACAAAAATCCATAAAAATCAAAAAATTTGAAAAATACCAAAAATATTGTTTTTCTCAAGACATGTCTTACATTATCGATAACATCTACCGTCTTAGAAATGTCATTCAATAATGGCACGGGACTTTAGATGAAGTTGGCGAGGAGGTGTAAATATTCTTTTAAAACATGTCTCAAAATATGGCTACGGTTATTTGGTGTAACCGGCTTAAAAATATGGCTTGCGGTTATTTGGTAACCGTGCTTAAACTATGGCTTGCTATTATTTGAGATAGCAACCGCTCTTGAAAGGGAAAGTGTTGCGCTAAACCAATTTTTTTCAAAATATTTCGTGCACTTATCCTAAAACTAAACAAGGAAAGCATGATCAAGGGCTGTTCCTACATTGGAACTGTTTGTAAAATCAAATATTTTTCCGTATTTCAAATAAAATTTCTTGTAAAAAATATTTGTTGTATTTCAAAATGGTGGAAAATGAGTTGCTTAAAATCAATCAGATTGAGTTTTATAAATTTGGAAACTCAATCAATGACTTGACACTTTTAAAATCTTTTTTAAAATGAGTTATTGGTTGGGGGGAGAATGTTTTCAAATCTATATCTTTTAACGAGCTTTCTTAATTATCCTAATATGCTTAATTAAAAATGATGTTAACCTATGTTGAAGGACTAGGTGCCTAGGATATGATTGTTAGGATTAGATGATTAGAGTTTGATGAACACATTTTTCCCATATATTTAAATGATCTGATTGATATGTTGCATTGACTTTTATTAGTCGATTGTTGTTTGGGTGATGTCGACCACCATATATCGGTATGTGTGTTCACTAACATATGCAGGTATATTGGTTATAAGAATGTTCGATCCGGATCCCACATATGAAGATGATTGGATGCAGAAAGGAAAGGGTAACTATATCTTGGGTTGACAAATGAAGAAACAGAGCTTAATTTGACTTCTATGGAGAGTTGGCATAAATGCAACGTAAGAGGTCTCACTGCATCGACAGATGGTTTTCTTCTAAGTGATTGAAGAAACAGAGCTTAATTTGACCTCGGTTGGCATTCAAAATGCAACGTAAGAAGAAGTCTCTTGCATCAGTGACGGTTTTTCTTCCAAACCCTACAGCATCAACGAGCTTCTCAACCACCTAACATATCTTTGTGCGGGATACCATTTTGATACCATTTTTCTAAAAACTTTGAATAAAATTGTTTTGAAAATGGAAAAATATTGTTTTGAAAATATATTGGACTAAATTTTGAAAATCACCGGACTTCATTTTATCAAAACTTAAGTCACTCAATCATCGACTCATGTGATTGAGGGGAGTGTGATTTAAAATAAATTATTTCAAACGATATTTCTTCATAAAAGTTCGGTTTGTACGTTAAAATGTGGTGATCTAAAGATTTAATGTTATGTCATGGTATGATTTTTCTTTTGAATCAAGGTCTTTCAAAATGAAATTTTTTCGGTTCTTGTTTGATTGTGAAATTGTTTTGTTTTACTCAAAAGATCTCTTAAAACAATCATACCTGATACTAACAATCTTTAATGTCTTAAAATGGTCCTTATCTGTCATTTTTCAAAATTAAATCTTGCCACGTCTTTCCCTAAAACTTTCTAAATGATTTAAATCAATTGGGATCACAAATCTCAAATGGTTTGAAATTTTTGATCAAGGGAGAGATCGTGATTTAAATCTCAAATCTGTTTTAATGGAATTGGTTTTAGTCCTTTATAGGCACTCCTGCCTCCATGTGCCAAGCGATTTCAAATATACAATGCACATGTTGAGGAGGAGGATTTATCCAAAAACAGATGAGTATTTAAACAAGGCCACATTTTCTCCCATGTTTTCTAAACCTAATTAAATCACTTGGGATCCAAAATCTCAAAGGGTTTGATATTTTTGATCGGGGAGAATTTGTGATTTAATAATGAAATTTGATAAAAGGTGATCGTTTTGATTTAATTGTGCACTTTGCTCTCTCATATGTGCTAAACGCTTTCGAATCTCGAAGCACATATTGAGGGGAGCAAATAAACTATCAGTACAAAGCTTTTAAAGTGATTTATAAAGTACCTTGATTGAGTTTTCAAATGGTTTTCTTAATGGCTTTTGTGATCGTGGATGTGCTTCAAAAGAACTCTTGCCTCTATGTGATAAAATGATTTTAAATATCCTATGCACATATTGAGGGGAGAATTTTACAAAGAAATTCAAATGGCTTTTCTAAATTGTGATCGAAATTATTTCAAAGAAATATTTCAAAGAACTCTTGCCTCCATGTGCTAAACAATTTTAAATCATATGCACATGTTGAGGGAGAGCATTTCTAAAATGATCAAAACTATTAAGGTACAAAATGCTTTGATCTCGTATCACAAGTACCTTGATTGTTTTCCAAATGATTTTTCAATTGGTTTCAAGGAAGAATGAACTGTACCAAAAGACCGACCATTTTACTTTATGTATGGAGTTATAAGGATGGTGAGGTTAGGTATTAGTTCCCGATCCAGCCTTGAGAACGGAGGATCTACCCAGGGACAATCCACTAGATAGTGTAGAGTCCTTAGGTATATTGAAAAAAAGGAGAAAAATGAGAAAATGGGAAGAGTCTTGGTGAGATTGAGCTAGAACTGAAATAAACCCAACAAGGTTCTAGTTATGAAGTCTCGGTAAGCAATGAAGGGGTTGAAGAATGAAAAAGAATTGTGTTGGATATTGGATTTCACAAACACATCAAACTATTAACACAAGTGGGCGTATAAGTGGAATTCTAGAGAGAGAAAGTTAGAGGTTTAGGGAACTTAGTGAGAGAAAGTGAAAGATATTATTATGAGCTCCAACTCTCTACCTTGGGAGGTAGAGAGTATTTATAGTCTACATAAATCGCACACAGAGCGTGGATCGGGCTGATGGGTAAAGACCCGTTCGTCCTCCACGGTGTTACTTAACTAAATACTACTTAACTAAATATTACTATGACTACGAGCATTCTAACGATTACATATACTTGAGGTGACGAATCTTTAATACAGGAATTTCTAATTCCTAACAATCTCCCCTAAGGGAGGTCACCTCAACCATATACTAAAATGACATTGAATACAATCGGATATTACATTAACAATTGATCTTGCATTCTTGATGTAGTACTTTGCTCCGGCTTCGTAGTCATTGATTCCACTCATTGCATGTTTGGTTAATCAAGTGGAGGTCTTTTCTTGATCCACGTGATAATAATGTTGAGCCACTTTTGAGATCATCGGCTAATAGAAAATCTCGATACTCATCCATTGTGTGTGTTGGTATTATGTGATGTTGTGACAAATGGACCGACATGCTCACATTCTAGATCATGATATCTTCTCATCAGAGTAGCGGAAGCTTTATTTGATTCATGATATTGGCGGCAGCGTAGCAGAAGCATGGAGTGAAAATATCAGAGTCATTGATGCACTAATCATGATTTCTTTTGAGATGAATGTGTTAGGTGAGCATGCGGCTATGGATTGACGCTTCATTACGATCATCAAGCGTCGAGTGTACGCAAGCGTACAATAAGAAAAATTATAAAGCGCCGAAAGTGTCTTTGATCACTTTCGATGAATTGAGGTACACGACCCGGTTCCCGTTGATCATTACAAGTCTTTGCTGTGATCGAGTATAATTAAATTTCCTTGGCGAGGGTTTTAGCACTCTAGTTGTTCTCAAACGAACGTCTCAAAGACAACCGCGAATGAGTGAACCGGCGAATTCGTCCACTATTGATGAAAAGAGATTTGAAAAACAATCGTGTATTGCTCAATAGAAATTGTTTTTGCAATATACCGAAGGTTTTAATGAAAATCAATTATCAATCATAAAACACCTTTTGATTTGAAAAATTAGTACCGGTCGACGTGCTAATGAAAAGAGTTTTAAAGCACAAAGACCGGTTTTCAAAGGTATCCGTCAATCCATAACTGAACGGGATTGATTCAAAGAATGAATAAGCCCCATTGTTTACGTTCGGTTGTCACATGGTTGATCTGTATAATAGATCTCACATGCCACCTACCAGGAGCTTGTTAGATGTTGGCTCGAGAAGGCTTTCCATCTTCATTGTGAGTATGTTTGCATATCACTCAGTGTGGCAATACCACAAGGATAATCCGTAGGACTCAAGATATAATCTCTCTTTCCACATTGTGTGAAGCAGAGAGTCTTCATTGAAAAGTGTCCTAATGAGATTTATTGATGATCTCGTGGCTCTAGACTCAATTTGTGCATATTTGGATCCATGCGGGAGACTAGGGGGAGGGTCTCCTTCTTCAATATCAACAATCTCTAAGAGAAAGTCGATAGATAATGTCGGTTCCCGTGAGAATGAAACAAGTCCTTTTAAGAGGAACTTGAGTGGTTTGGAAAGTTGAAGTGCGGTGCGTCACTGGGTCCATGGCGTCTTGTCTTCAATACCGATGTTACCATCAGTAGCATATGAATTGAACCGGTTTACGCCTAAGGTTGAATAAATGGAAGGCTATTTGTTTTCACCCTTTTCTCATTCAATTCTTTTTAATTCTTCAACCCCTGATTGCTTAGAGACTTCATAGCTAGAACCTTGTTGGGTTTATTCGATACTAGCTTCAGTCGATCCGCACTCTTCCCATATCTCATTTTCTCCTTTTATCATCATACCTAAGAACTCTACACTAACTAGTGGATAGTCCACAGGTAGATCCCTCGGTTCTGGCGGATCATGGAACACATACCTAACCTTATATCCTTATATCACCATACATAATGTAAAGTTGGTGGTCTTTTTGGTATTGTTCATCGCCATGGAACCAATTGAAAACCATTTGAAAATCAATCCAGTTACTTATGATATATTATCAAAGCATTTTGTACCTGAATTGTTTTTGATATTTTTAGAAGAAGAACTCCCCTCAACATGTGAATCAAGTATTTGAAATAGTTTTCCACACGGAGGCAAGAGAAAGAATTAACTTCTTTGATTACCATTTTCTAAAATATCAACATCACTTCCCTAATCGAATCAAGTAGATAAAGCATTTTGGGGAAGGATGAGGTTTTCATGATTTTGCTCCCTCAATATGTGCCTCGAGATTTGAAAAGAGTTTTGCACATACTAGAGAACTTGCACATGAGATAAATGATCACGTTTCAAATCATAGGTTTAAGATAGATGCTCCCCTCAACATGTGCATGGAAAATTTGAAATCGTTTGTCACATGTGGGAAGGACTATGTACATCCTTATAAAACCATCAGTTTAAATCCAATTTAAATCACACATTCTCCCCGATCACAATTATCAAATCATTTGAGATTTGTGATCTCTTTAGATTTAAATTGATTTTGAAAGCTTTTAAGGAGAATTGTGACTTGATTATGAAAGCGTTTTAAGCGATAAGGATCGATTTTAAGACTTTAATCTCCATTGATAAAACATGCATGTACATCTTTTGAAAACAATTTAATGCCAAATAACTTTTAATTTAATTGAAATCATTCTCCCCCTCAATCAATGACATAGGTTGTTGATTGAGAGATAGAAATTTTGACAAATAAGTCCTGATGATTATCAAAAATAGAGACCGAGTTATTTTTCAAAGCATTTAGTTTTCGGCAGATAAATGTTTATAGAATCAGAGCATGGAATTTGAAAACATGATAAAACATGGCTCTGTTCTTTCTTTTAAAACCGGGTTATTGCCTGAAAATGACAATAAACCATTGTTTCTCTTTCTCCCAAAATTTATTTTTAATTTTTGATTTTTTTTTTTTTTTTTTTTTTTTGAATTGAACAACATCTAAAGTCGGTGTCATTCTTTGAATGACAACACAAAGACGTAGATATTATCGAACCGAGAAAGCATGACAAAATGACAATATTTTTGAACATTTTAATTTTTGATTTTTATATTTTGATTTTTTTTTTTTTTTTTTTTTATAATTTTCTATTTGATTTTTGAGAGTTTTATAATTTTGTATTTTGTTTTTGAATAAGTATTTACAAGAGATAGATGAAGAAACCTTTACTCCTCTTCCTCACGAAGGCGTTTGAGTGTTCACGGTTGAAGGCTTTTCATGCCCAGTCGTGGAAGAATAAACTCAAAGCGTTCTCTTGGAAGAGCTTTGGTGAAGATGTCGCTAGCGATATTCATACCTCACAAAATAGAGTTCCACCACACCTCTTTCCACTTGTTCCTTAATGAAATGATGTCGAATGTCGATATGCTTTGCTCTTGAGTGTTGAACGTTGTTGCATGAGAGAGCAATAGCACTTTTATCCTGATGCGAGAGGGATTTTGTTAAATACAAAGCCATAGTCAGATAATTGAGATCTCATCCATAAGATTTGAGCACAACAGATGACATGGCTATGTATTCACCTCTGTGAGGAAATAGAAGTACTCATTTGCTTCTTTGAACCGGCTCACAAGCTTATCACCCAAAAGCGGCACCTCGGATGTACCGGCGGTATCTTGACAACTGCATGATCGGCATATGCGCATAGGCCGTTAGTGACACATACGGTGTCCTTGGTACCAAGACCCATATTGATGGTTCCTTGGAGAATCGAAAGACCGTTTAAGCGCTTCAAGGTGCTTTTAGTAGGCTTAGCACGGTATCTAGCACACATGCAACAGCGAACAAGATATACGGTCTACTAGCCGTGAGGTACATGAGGGGACCAATCATACTCACGATATTTCGTTTGGTCAATCATGATCCACAGTGGTCCTCATCTAGTTTGGTTCGGTCAATCATGGGGGTGTCAGCAGTCGACTTGAATCAAATCAAATTTTTTAAAATCTACATTTGCATATTTAGATTGATTTATGAAAATGCCTTCGGGACTTTGAGAAATTTGTAATCCCAAGAAAAATGACATTTGTCCCATCATTGACATTTGAAACTTTGAACTCATTT
>OU343224.1:12129034-12264018 GCA_910596185.1 Chrysanthemum makinoi
TTTTGATATTTCAGAAAAAGGTCCCCCTCAACATGTGCAACGTATGTTTGAAATCTTTTTGGCACATGGAGGCAAGAGGAAGAATTCACTTCTTTCCCGATCAAAATTAGTATTTTAAATACTTTGTTAAAGATAATTTTGGGAAAGGATGTGGTTTTCAAAAAAGTTGCTCCCACTCAATATGTGCATCGAGATTCGAAAGAATTTAGGGAGAACACCGTACTTAGAGACAAATCAATCACGTTTCAACTCTTTTGGTTTGATATCAGACAAGCTCCCCCTTAACATGTGCGTGGAAAATTTTGAAATCGTTTGGCACATGTAGGGAGGAGAGCTTGCTAATCACTTACAAAACCATTTATCGAATTATCAGTTTAAATCTAATTTAAATAACAAATTCTCCCCCGATCACAATTTTCAAGTCCATTGAGATTTGTGATCTCTATTGATTTAAAAGAATTTTGAAAACTTTGGAGGAGAATTGTGACTTGCTTTTGAAGAACATTTTAACTGATAAGGATCAGATTTTGAGACTTTAAACTCCAATGTTCAAGCATGCTTAAGTATCTTATGAAAACATAACATTAGCCAAGGTCTGAACCGATTGTATAAAACATTGCAATTGTTTGACAAATAACCTTTTTGATTTAATTGAAATCATTCTCCCCCTCAATCAATGACATAAGTTGTTGATTGAGAGATAGAGATTTTGACAAATGACAAGTCCAGATGATTTTCACAAATTGAGTCCGAGTTATTTTTCAAGGCTATATAGTTTTCATTAGATAACAAATATTTTTCAGAAGAATTTATAGAAGGAAAAATATTTGTGAAGGAAACATTTGTCCTTTTGGTGACAAACATTTGTTTTTAGAATCAGAGTATGATATTTGAAAAGTAAGAGAAAGCATGGCTCTATTCTTTCTTTTAAAACGGGGTATAGTCTGAAATGACTATAAACCTTTGTTTTTCTTTCTCATTTTTTTTATTTTTAAGTTTATGTACAATCGAACTTCTTCTAAAGACCCGTGTCATTCTTAGAGTGACAAATCAAAGACCGTAGATGTTATCGAAGAATAAAAAAAAAAGATGGGAAAAAATATATTATTATTAGTTTTTTTTGAATAAATATTTACAAGAGATGGATGAAGAAAAACTTTTACTCCTCGTCTTCCTCTTGAAGAACGCTTTGAGTGTTTCCTGTTGTAGACTCTTTTAGACCAAGTCGCGAAGGATAAACTCAAACCGTTCTCAGGAAGAGCTTTGGTGAAGATGTCCGCTAACCTGATATTCGGTCCACAAAATATAGTTCCACCACACCATTCTCCACTTGCTCCCTGATGAAATGATGTCGAATGTCGATATGCTTTGCTCTTGAATGTTGAACGTTGTTTCATGAGAGAGCAATGGCACTCTTGTTATCACAGTACAGAGGGATTTTGTTGAATTCAAAGCCATAGTCAGATAATTGGGATCTCATCCATAGGATTTGAGCATAATAAGATGACATGGCGATGTATTCTGCCTTTGTAGAGGATATAGAAGTACTCATTTTTGTAAGATATAACTTTTCACATACACATCAAACCATAACACAAAGTAGCATATAGATGGAATTCTAGAGAGAGAAAGTTAGAGGTTTAGGGAACTTAGTGAGAGAAAGTGAAAGATATTATTATGAGCTCCAACTCTCTACCTTGGGAGGTAGAGAGTATTTATAGTCTTACATAAATCGCCACACAACGGGCTGGGATCGGCATACGATGGGTAAAGACCCGTCCGTCCTCCACGGTGTTACTTAACTAAATACTACTTAACTAAATATTACTATGACTACGAGCTTTATAACGATTACATATACTTGAGGTGACCGACTCTTTAATACCTGGAATTTCTAATTCCTAACAATCTCCCCTAAGGGAGGTCACCTCAAACATATACTAAAATGACATTGAATACAATCGGATATTACATTAACAATTGATCTTGCATTCTTGATGTAGTACTTTGCTTCAAAGCTCGTAGTCATTGATTCCACTCATTGCATGTTTGGTTAATCCAAGTGGAGGTCTTTATCGATCCACGTGATAATAATGTTGAGCCGATTTGAGATCATCGGCTAGTAGAAAATCTCTGATACATCCATTGTGGTGTTGGTATTATGTGATGTTGTGACATTCGGACCGACATGCTCACATTCGGGATCATGATATCTTCTCATCAGAGTAGCGGAAGCTTTAGTTGATTCATGATATTGGCGAGCAGAAAGCGTAAGCATGGAGTGAAAATATCAGAGTCATTGATGCACTAATCATGATTTCTTTGAGATGAATGTGTTAGGTGAGCATGCGGCTATGGATTGACCGCTTCATTCGATCACCGCAAAACGTCGGGTGTACCTGCATAAGACAGTTAGCAATAAAGCGCACGAAAGTGTCTTTGATCACTTTCGATGAATTGAGGTACACGCCCACGGTTCCCGCTGATCAAGACAAGTACCGCTCGTGATCGTATAATTCGAAGAATTTCGACGGGTTTCGATGCTCTAGCCGTTCTCAAACCGAACGTCTCAAAGAAGACAACACGGAGTGAGTGAACCAAATAATTTCGTCCCATCGATTGATGAAAAGAGATTTGAAAAACAATCGTGTATTGCTCAATAGAAATTGTTTTGCAATATAACGAAGGTTTTAATGAAAATCAATTATCAATCATAAAACACCTTTTGATTTGAAAATTAGTACACGGTCGACGTGCTAATGAAAAGAGTTTTAAAGCACAAAGACCGGTTTTTCAAAGGTATCCGTCAATCCATAACTTGAACCATGATTGATTCAAAAGATTGAATCGCCCCATTGTTTTCGTTCGGTTGTCACATGGTTGATCCATAATAGATCTCACATGCCACCTACCAAGAGCTTGTTAGATGTTGGCTCTAGAAGGCTTTTCATCTTCATTGTGAATATGTAAACACATCACTCAGATGTTCTCGCAATACCACAAGGATAATGCGTAGGACTCAAGATATAATCTCTCTTTCCACATTGTGTGAAACAGAGAGTCTTCATTGAAAGTGTCCTAATGAGATTTATTGATGATCTCGTGGCTCTAGACTCAATTTGTGCATATTTGGATCCTATATCGGAGACTAGGAGAGGTTCTCCTTCTTCAATATCAACAATCTCTAAGAGAAAGTCGATAGATAATGTCGGTTCCCCCGTGAGAATGAAACAAGTCCTTTTAAGAGGAACTTGAGTAGTTTGGGAAGTTGAAGTGCAATGCGTCACTGGGTCCATGACGTCTTGTCTTCAATACCGATGTTACCATCAGAGCATATGAATTGAACCGTTTCTGCCTAAGGTTGAATAAATGGAGGGCTATTTGTTTTCACCCTTTTCTCATTCAATTCTTTTAATTCTTCAACCCCTTTCAAGATTATGCTTACCGAGACTTCATAGCTAGAACCTTGTTGGGTTTATTCCAAGACTAGCTAGCCTCAGTCAGTCCGACTCTTCCCATATCTTTTTTTTCTCCTTTTATCATCATACCTAAGAACTCTACACTAACTAGTGGATAGTCCCTCGGTAGATCCCTCCGCTCTGTTCAGCGGATCATGGGAACTAATACCTAACCTTATCATCCTTATATCACCATACATAATGTAAAGTTGGTCGGTCTTTTGGTATTGTTCATCTGCCATAGGAACCAATTGAAAACCATTTGAAAATCAATCCGGATACTTATGATATTTTATCAAAGCATTTTGTACCGAATTGTTTTTGATATTTTTAGAAGAAGAACTCCCCTCAACATGTGAATCAAGTATTTGAAATAGTTTTCCACACGGAGGCAAGAGAAAGAATTAACTTCTTTGATTACCATTTTCTAAAAATATCAACATCACTTCCCTAATCGAATCAAGTAGATAAAGCATTTTGGGGAAGGATGAGGTTTTCTAATGATTTTGCTCCCCTTAACGTGCATGGAAAATTTGAAATCGCTTTGTCACTTACTTCGGGAAGGAGAGCTTGTACATCCTTATAAAACCATTTACCTAATTATCGCTTTAAATCCATTTAAATCACACATTCTTCCCCGATCACAATTATCAAATCATTTGAGATTTGTGATCTCTTATAGATTTAAATTGATTTTGAAAGCTTTTAAGGAGAATTGTGACTTGATTATGAAAGCGTTTAACCGATAATGATCGGATTTAAAGACTTTAAACTCCATTGATAAAACATGCATGTACATCTTTTGAAAACAATTTAATGCCAAATAACTTTTAATTTAATTGAAATCATTCTCCCCTCAATCAATGACATAGGTTGTTGATTGAGAGATAGAGATTTTGACAAATAAGTCCCGATGATTATCAAAAATAGAGACCGAGTTATTTTTCAAAGCATTTAGTTTTCAAAGAGATAAATGTTTATAAAATCAGAGCATGGAATTTGAAAACATGGTAAAACATGGCTCTGTTCTTTCTTTTAAAACCGGGTTATTGCCTGAAAATGACAATAAACCATTGTTTCTCTTTTCTTTTTTATTAAAATTTAAAATTTAAATTTTAAATTTTATTTATTTTATTTTTTTTTATTTTTTTAAGAATTCGAACAACATCTAAAGTCCCGTGTCATTCTTTGAATGACAGCACAAAGACCGTAGATATTATCGAACTGAAAAAAAAAACATGACAAAATTAAAATTTTTATTTTTTTATTTTTTTGGATTTTGAAGGTTTTTATAATTTTGTATTTTGATTTTTGAATAAATATTTACAAGAGATAGATGAAGATAGACCTTTACTCCTCGTCTTCCTCCTAAAGACGTTTGAGTGTTATTCGTTGAAGGCTTTTCATGACAAGACGTGGAAGAATAAACTCAAAACGTTCTCTTGGAAGAGCTTTGGTGAAGATGTCCGCTAACCGATATTCAGCACTCACAAAATATAGTTCCACCACACCTCTTTCCACTTGTTCCTTAATGAAATGATGTCGAATGTCGATATGCTTTGCTCTTGAGTGTTGAACGTTGTTGCATGAGAGAGCAATAGCACTTTTATTATCACAAAGATGTAGGATTTTGTTGAATTAAAAGCCATAGTCAGATAATTGAGATCTCATCCATAAGATTTGAGCACAACAAGATGACATGGCTATGTATTCAGCCTCTAGAGAGGAAATAGAAGTACTCATTTGCTTCTTTGAAGACCAGCTCACAAGCTTATCACCCAAAAACGAGCACCTCCGGATGTACTTCGACGGTATCTTGACAACCTCGCATGATCAGATCTCAGATAGGCCGTTAGTGACATAACGGTGTCCTTCGGGTACCATAGTCCCATATTGATGGTTCCTTGGAGATACCGAAAGACCCGCTTAACCGCTTCAAGGTGCTTTTTAGTAGGCTTAGCTCGGTATCTAGCACACATGCAAACAAATAACAAGATGTCCGTCTACTAGGTGAGGTACATCGTGGATCCAATCATACTACGATATTTCGTTTGGTCAATCATGACCCCGAGTGGTCCTCATCTAGTTTGGTTCGATCAATCATGGGGTGTCAACAGGGTCACTTGAATCAAATCCAAATTTCTTTAAAATCTCATTTGCATATTTAGATTGATTTATGAAAATGCCTCCGGACTTTGTGAAATTTGTAATCCCAAGAAAAATGACATTTGTCCCATCATTGACATTTGAAACTTTGAACTCATTTCATTAGAAAAGCGATCACATTCCATTGGGTCAGTCGAGGCAAAAATAATATCATCAACATAAATTTGAACATGAGTTAAATGTTTGCCCGACTTCCTGGTGAACAATGTAGGATCAACTCTCCTTTCTGAATCCGGTTGATAGAAAAAACTTTGACAGGGTATCATACCATGCCCTTGGAGCTTGCTTTAAACCGTAAAGAGCCTTCTTCAGACGATAAACGTGAGTAGGATGCTCTTGATTCACAAATCCTTCAGGTTGGCCGACGTAGACGACTTCTTTAAGATCTCCGCTCGTAAATGCCGCCTTCACATCCATCCGATATACTACCATGTTCTTACTAGCATTAGCCAGAAAGATTCGATTGCCTCGATTCGACAGCAACGGAGCAAAAGATTCTTCATAGTCTATACCCTCCTCTTGACGATATCCTTTAGCAACTAATCGAGCCTTGTTTTTCAACACATCACCATGCTCATCAAGTTTCACTTTGAAGATCCATTTAAGAGCAATAATCATAGCAATCCGGAGCGGTACTAACTCCCATACAACAAGTCGATCAAACTCATGAATTTCATCTTGCATGGCATTGAACCACTTCATTCATGGCGGTTTTAACATCTTTTGGTTCGATCTTAGATAGTACGAAGTTGAAGAAACACCATAAGGCATCGGTTGCAAGTTGTTTCCGTGTGATACGGACGAGAGGATTTCCAATGATGTTGTCTAATGGATGATCGTGAGTCCATTTTCTAAGGTGTTCATGTGGCAGTTGTTGAGGACTGAGGTAGCGAGTCGATGTCTTCAAGAAGATGGTTCGATGATGATTCAGAGCAAATATGTTTTCAAATGGAGCATCTTCAGGATTAGCAAATGGATTAACTTCATCATTGATGCGTAAACATTTCCATGATGTACATTTGAAGAATGATGATTTGTTGATGAGGGATCAAAGCAGGTGCTTCTTGACTTAAAGATATTGAGATCGAAGGATTGACTTCATTCACGTGAATATGAGCATCTTCTGTTGAAGGGATCAACACCTCATTAGTAATTGAATCATACAGTTCATCAAACATAGGATCAAACAATTTCTTTAAATCATCTTCGGATGGAGGTACATATGGAGTTTCTTGAGAAGAGTTTGGAACAAGAGATGAACCAATGGAACTGTTTTGAAGTGCGGGTCCCGAACTGGAGTGTCCAGGAGCCATTTGACCGGTCAACTCATCAAACGTAACGTGAATGGTTTCCATGATATTTCGGGTTCTTTTGTTATAGATTTGGTATCCCTTTTGTTTGGTGCATATCCTACAAATACTCCAATGTCGACTTTAGCCTAAGTTTCCTAAGTCTTGACCCTCATTAGTTGGATAACACAATGCACCAAACACACGAAGGAAAGAGATTAGGTTTTTCGTTGTGGACAAGTTCATATGGTGTCTTTCCATGAACAAGGTGTGAATCGGGAACGATTTTGTGAGTAGCATGCAGTGGCAATAGCTTCAGCCCAGAGAAACATTGGAACTTTTGAGTAAATCAAGATTGTTCTAGGCTTCTACAAGAGTTCGATTGCCTTTCAACTACACCGCTCTGTTGAGGAGTTCGTGGAACACTTCTTTGATGGCTGATTCCAATGCTTTCATAGAATTCACTAAGTTGTTTGTTAACAAACTCGCCCATTGTCCGTCCGATAATTCGACGGTTTTGTTAAGTCGAACTGCAACTGTTTGATGAGTTTGATGATGATATTCGGAGTTTCATCCTTTGTCCTTAAGAACTTGACCCAGGTGAATCTAGAGTAATCATCAACTACAACTAACACATATTTCTTCCCAAAGATATTCTGCACTCTCATTGGTCCACATAAATCCATATGAATTGTATGAAGAACTTCGATGACAGAGTTAGTAGGTTTGGGTTTATGGGCATACTTCTTGCTTTTTCCCAATTGACATGTGAACAAAGATGATCCTTTTCATACTTTAGTCTAGGTAAACCTACAACTAAGTCCTTTCGGGAGAGATCATTGATGGTGCCGAAGTTCAAGTGATTGAGACGTCGATGCCATAACCATGACTTTGTTTTTGAAGCCTTTGACAACAAGCAAATTGGAGAAGACTTCATCATATCTTCTATAGAGATGGTGTAAAGATTTGAACCACGAGTTCCTCTTAAAAGTTCCTTACCATCAAGATCTCTAACAAAACAAGTATGTTTTCTGAAGGCTACTTCTAGATCGGAATCACAGAATTGACCAACAGAGAACATATTATGACCAAGACCTTCCACATAGTATACTCTGGAGATAACACTATCACCAACAACATAATCACCATAACCCATAATTGCACCGAAATGATCATTACCGAATCTAAGGTCAGCCCGATGAATTTGCTCACGGTTCATGAGCCGCGACCGGTCTCCATATATGCTTGGAACGACTCGAGTCCGTGTACCACGTAACGATTTGAACGATCCGCAGTTGAACACGACAAGAATGGATAACATGATAATTGGGATCCCCATGCAAGAATGGGTTCCACTTGGTTAGTAACAAGAATTGGAACACCCACATCGTAAAAGAAACATCCATATCGAAGTAGAAGCAATGGAATCATTGGGAATAGATGCAATGTCTTTGGTGTCTCAGATTTGACCTATTCAAAGTATGTTTACTTCTTAAGGGAATAGTTCTACCAATAGGCATCCATTTTCTAGTGGGCATAATCTTAGCAGTTTGAGAACAAACTGATTATTCTTATGGCCAAAAGGTATCCAATAATAACCTATCTTTATAAAAGTTCTTCCCGTGGGTTTCCAATCTGTTCTAACAATCTTTCGTTCTTGCCTTTTTGCCTTATTTGCACGATTATTAGCATTAACAATTTTAACTGGGCATTTGACAAAGATTAGACAAAGCATTCACACCACATTCATGATTAGCAAATGTAATTCAAGCATGAATCATTACAAGGTTTGCAAATAGTATCGAATTGAATTAATTACAAGACGCCTAAGGCTAATACTAGAATCAACACGATTCGCTTTATTCAACTCAAGCTTAAAGTTCCTAGATTGGTCTTCTACTCTCTTCCAATGCACATTCTTAGCTTGCAAGGTCCTATCATTCCTTGTATTGTCTTGAGACTTTGACCGCTTCGCTTTAAAGTCACCGATTACTCTGTAGAGGAATGGGAACATTAGTTGGTTGATCTAATTTTTGCATTCCCAACTTGATGTGCAAGGATCAAAGTACTAGAAGGCACATTAGTGTATACTTTCTTAATCGTGATTTGAGCTTTTTGCGTGCACACTAAAGTTCACTTTCTTAGCACTAACATATCCGAATCAACTACTTGAAGGCACATTAGTGTTTCCTTTCTTAAGACGGGCATAGAACGGATTTCCTCGCTTGGCACTAGGCATAGAACAAGGCATCACACCTTTGCCTTTTGCACCTAAGGTTAAGGATTTGGGACATGTTGCAATTACACATTCTAGCAACTCTTGAGATCGCTTTGGCTCGGAGGCAAGCAAACCTCATTTCACTATCAAGAGGTTTGTTAATGAAATCCTCTTCGACAATCTCACGGAGACATTCTAGACTATCCTTAAGGTGAGCACAGGATTCATGAAAAGCATGTTCATTATTCCTAAGATGAGGAGGAATATATTTAATCTGTCACAGTTGTATTTGCATCTAAGGGTGACTTTGAGACAACATTCTTATTGAAAACAAGTGGCGCTTCCCATTTCCCCGACTTCTCGTGATTCTCAATTTCCTTTTGTAAAGACGTTATTTTTCGTTGTTTTGGTCACGGGTGACTTTTATTGAATCATATAACTCTTTAAAATGTCGCTTAACTTTTTCATTTTCTTCTAGAAAACTCTCGTTTTCCTTTTGTAAGGCATCAACTAAGTTTTGAAGATGAAAAGTTTGAGAATTCCGAGAATCTAAAGGAGGAGGCATTTGGGAGCCTGTCATATTGTTCGTTTAACCCTTTAATTGAGAGATTTGGGCTTTCAACTTTCTGATCGTGTTGAATGAGCTTGAATTGTTCATCACGCTTGTTAATTTGAAAAATCGATCAAACTCTCGAGCATCCGAGGATGTCTTGATATTTGAAGTTTTAACATTTTCTTTAAGATGTTGATATTTTAGTTGTAAATTAAAATGCTCAACTTCCGTTTAGAAAATGTTTAACCAAATTGTCGTGATCATCCAGTTCAATTTTCTCGTTTAGTTTAGAATTAGTTTTTCAAGCTCAATGACACGATCATGGGAGACTTTCAGGGCTACAGATAGTTCATGAAATTTGGAAGCATTAATAGAGCAATTTGTAGCGTTGAAAAAGATATCTTAAGCAACACATTCAGTAATAAGAGTCTCATTTAATGTATGCAAGTTCTTCCTCTCAATCTCATTATATTTTAGTGCACGCCCATAATCACTAACTTCAACTACCATTGCATCAAATTCCTTTTCCATTCCTTTAATATCGTTTCTATCCCCTTTTAAAGACTCTCAAAGTGATCTTTTAGAAGTTTAAAGAAAGGCATGACCTCGGTTAAATAACATTCTTTCATTTGCTCAAAACCCCTTTCTCCTTCCGCTATACCAAATGGTGTGATCCTTTTCTAGCAAGTTTTCTCAAAATCAACAAATAGTTGAAATATAACATATTGGCTAATTAAGGTCTTGCTTTTAGTGGCAATTGTTCTAGGAACAAGATGCATTGGTGTATTAGGAGGATACACACGCTTCTAGGCATTTTCCATAGGGAGGTTTGTTTCAACAATATTTTCGCTTTCTGCTTATCTAAATCCTTTTCCGTAAAACTTGTTCGGGAATCAACAATGTCTGAGGCTTAAACATGTTCAAGGAAATCCAGTTTTCCTTTTGTAGTCATGGGGAGTGATAATTATTTTTTTTTCTTTGCATTTAGGATCATCTAATTTTTGTTCATCCTTTCCCTAGTGACTTCATCTGATTTCTTATCTTCCTCGGTGCACTCAACGCAACTAGGTTTCTGTCTAGGTTTAAGAATCTCATTGCCATCATAGATCACCTTTGAGCATTTGCTATCTTTTAATGACCTCGTGGTTGGGTTTATCTATAATGGGAACACTATGCTTATCGCATAGGACTCTATGTTTAGTGACCATGTGAGCAATCTGAATGGTGTTTCCTTGTATGTACAACTTGTTTTCAAGTTTGTTTTTCAAAGTTTTCGGATTAGAAAAATCTCTCAAGAGTTTTGATTCCTTTGCATTAAATTCTTGCTTAAGCATTTTCACATTTTCTTGAAGTTCTTGTTTTTGCTTAGCGGTTTTAGAAAGTTTTTCTTGCAAGGAATTTAACTCTTGTTTTAATACTTCTTCTCTAAAATTACTTTTCTAATGATTGTACGCACTTGGTCATCCATTTCCCGCTCACGAGTGGTCAACTCAAATTTAGCACGTTGTTCATAAATAGCAACACGCTCTTTATAGGCATTTAGTTCGAAATTAATCATCAGGCACATGCGTGTATTCATCAAAAACATAGTCATTGTTGATCAGCAAGATGCATCACTTGGTCCAACTTCACTTTCACTTTGTTTCACATATTGATCATATGGGACAATATTGATATTACCCATATTTTCAATATTTGATTCAATAGTTTCAGCTGATTGTACTTTGTCATGCATCTTTTGCACATCAAGATCATCGTATAGTTTTAATACCTCTCGAGATGAGTTTGTCTTTGGATGGGCCACCAGTGGTGAAGAAGAGACCTTGGGAGAAACCATTGGAGAAATGCTAGCCATAAAAATTGTGTGCCGTAGGTCCATCATCCACATCAGAGTCGTATGCATCACAATCACTGACTTGAAAGGCATTCTGATGATTGTGACCTATCTCCTGAATAGGCCGCTCATCCACATCTGCATCATAGGTCTTGGCATTGCCCTCTTAAAACAACAATTCCTCTTCATCCAAAGCAAAGCACCATTGTCCCGAGCTTGTACCAAAGGCATCTTATCTCTGAAGTAATCAAGATTCCGTGGACGCTTTGGAGATGTGCGCCCTTGCAATGTGTCCCTCACCACCACAGCTTATAACATTTGATGGCTTAGCTTGACCTGGATTACCATTCCTTCCTCGATTCTGATTACCAACATAACCTCTACCAGCTCCACCTCTTCCCCGATCATACTGCCTTTCCTGAATCGGTTGCACCACGATCCTTCCATCTTTAACAAAGGGCTTGATTGTGTGGGTTAGATGTCGCTCGAGGTTGTTGTTGGTTTGTGGGAGAGAATTCATGTTTTGACTAATCATAAGAGCTAGTTGATTAATGAAGTTACCCACGTGTGCATCAAAGATCGCTTGTTTGAACATAGGATCAGGAATGAGTTTGTGATTACCATTACCCATGGGTATGACTTGTGATGCTTTGGTTGTGATTCCGATGTTTGAGTAGAAGGCGGTTGAGTCATTAGACGAGCTTGTCTCTCCTCGTTGGTTTTGAACCGATTGAGAATCAATTTTTCAAACATAGCATGTCTCTCATTCTCAAGGAGGAAGGCATAGAGTTGCTCATAGTTTGTATTCTTCAATCCTTTAGTGAGCTTCACAGGGGTGACAAACTTGTGCCATTCGGGATTCATGTTGTTCACAAATTTTGAGTTCACCTGAATGTTAGGCATAGTCATTCTGATGTTCCTCATGTCATTCACTAACTTATGAAATCTCACATAGTACTCATAGACACTCTCATCCGGTTTCATCTTGAAGTGTTCAAATTCGTCATAGAGTTGGGATTCTCTGTCTTCCATAGTTAATTCAACCGAGAGAAGCATCTTAACATTATCCCATAACGCCTTTGCATCGGTGTTGCGATTGATCAGCTTGTAGATGTCTTTAGGAAGACCTTGAAGAACAATGTTGAAGCCCCGATATCTCGTGATCGAATCTCTTTTTTTCCTTATCCTCAAGCTCATCATACATTTTAGGTCTGTCCATTCCGTAAACAGAAGTACCATCTTCATTAGTATCAAGTATGTCTCTAGTCGCCTCAACTCGATATGGTCCTTCATCAATGGATTTGAGAATGTTGACACCATTTTCCTTCCAAGGCAGCATACAATCGATTCGTTGAGCCCAAGAATCGTAGTCCTGTCAAGCATGGGTGGACGAGTATCTCGAACCACCGCTTGAACATCCTCTAAATGGAGATGAGATAGTAGGAACGTTGGTAGACATGTTAACAGATTATACTAGATTTTATAACTCTATGATTAAACCGGGAAATAGATTCTTTCACGGGATTTTACTAAATCAAGAGAAAACCGAAACAATCACTCAAGTCAGAAGATAATGCACTAAGTCGCGAAGATAATGCACTAAGTCGCTAGAAGATAATGCACTAAGTCGCTAGAACTTAATTCGCTACACCACTAAGTCGCTAGAGTCCCAAGTCGCTAGACAAATGCAAGTCGCTAAGTAGTAACTCGCTAAGCCTCAAGTCGCTAGCAAAATTTTGGCAACAATTCGCTACTCAAGTCGCTAAAGATACAAGTCGCTAAAGAGCAACTCGCTACCGACCAAGTCGCTACCACCAAGTGTCGCTACCAGTAGTGGAGAGTCCACTACTTGTACCGTAAATGTCGCTAGATCTAAGTCGCTAGGTCTTAGCACCAGAATCGCTACAAATTTGTAAAGCAAGTCGCTACCAAGAAACTAATCCCGTGAGTAAGTCGCTAGCATGAAAAAACCACATAAACATCACTTTTCAATCAAAAACAACCCAACCAAGATGATTCAAGCTTACCAAATGAAAACCTAAACACTTGTGATGATTCTAAACATAAAAGTACTAACAAAATCCAAACTTTAACACCAGAAATCAACCAAATGATGCAAAAACCACTAAACTTTTTCAAACTCAAAACCACCTAAAACCACTAGAAATCCAAAGATGTGCAAGATATGATCTAACCATGGCTCTTGATACCAATTGTAAGATATAACTTTTCACATACACATCAAACCATAACACAAAGTAGCATAGAGATGGAATTCTAGAGAGAGAAAGTTAGAGGTTTAGGGAACTTAGTGAGAGAAAGTGAAAGATATTATTATGAGCTCCAACTCTCTACCTTGGGAGGTAGAGAGTATTTATAGTCTTACATAAATCGCCACACAACGGGTCGTGGATCGTGCATACAATGGGTAAAGACCCGTCCGTCCTTCACGGTGTTACTTAACTAAATACTACTTAACTAAATATTACTATGACTACGAGCATTCTAACGATTACATATACTTGAGGTGACCGACTCTTTAATACAGGGAATTTCTAATTCCTAACAAATTGAATGTGAAAAAGGGTGAAAAGAAATAGCCCTCTAATAATTCAACCTTAGGGCGGAAACCGGGTTCAATACATATGCTACTGGTGTTTACTAAGGTAACACTAGTATTGAAGACAAGACATCATGGACCCGGTGATGCAAGCGCACAAACTTCCCAAGCTACTCAAGTTCCTCTTAAAAAGGGCTTGTTTCATTCTCCTGGGAACCGACGCATAATCTATCGACTTTCTCTTAGAGATTGTTGATATTGAAGAAGGAGACCTCTCCCTAGTCTCCGTACGAGGAATCAAAAATGCACTATTGAGTCTAGAGCCATGAGATCATCCACAATATCTCGTTAGGACACTAAATTCATGAAGACTTCTTTGTTTCACGAAATGTGGAAAGTAAGTATATATCAAGTCCTACGCATTATCCTTGTGGTATAGCCGGAACATCCGAGTGGTATGTAAAAGTATTCACGGTGAAGATGGAAATCCTTCTAGAGCCAACATCAAACAAGCTCTTGGTGGGTGACATGTGAGATCTTCGTAAGATTAAACTTGTGACAAGCGGATAGAAACAATGGGGCCGATTCCGTTTGAATCAACCTTGGTCGGGGAATGGAATTGGCGAATACTTTTGGAAAAACCGTTCGATGTGCAAACCTTCTTTTCTCTCATACGCCGAATGTGTATTCATATATCAAATTCAAAAAGTATCTCTGATTGAAAAATACTTTTAGAAAAACCGTTCGATGTGCGAATCTCTTCTTTTCGCTAGCACGTCGAATGTGTACTCATTTCAAATATAAAAAGTATTTTGATTGAAAATTGATCATTCTCATAACCTTCAGTATTGCAAAACTCTTTCTTCTAAGCAATACCAGCGATTGTTTTCAAATCATTTTCATCAATCAGAAATCTCAATTATTTGGTTCACTCGCACTCCGTGTTGTCTTCTTTGAGATGTTCCGGTTTGAGAAACGGCTAGAAGCGGTGCGAAACCTGTCAGGAGATTCCTCGGAATCCTACCGATCTGGCGACTTGTACTGATCAATGGGGAACCGTGGGCCGTGTACCTCAATTCAGCGAAAGTGATCAAAGACACTTTCGTGTGTTTTATTTCTGCTTGTTGTTTTGCGGTACATTTGGACGGTTGCGGTGATCGAAGTGAGGAGTCATTCAAAGCGCATGCTCGCGGCATCGCACTTAATTTGAAGAAATCATGATGCGGTGCATATCTACATAACGGCTCAGGTCGATATTTCTATCTTGTGTTCGTCTTTGCTGTGCTGCAAATATCTTGAACCAATAAAAGCTTCGCTACTCGATGGAAAGATGTCATGATTCAAAAGTGTGAGCATGTCGGTCTGAAAGTTACAACTTCACATGATGGCAACACAACAAAAGGGTGATCGAGAGAGATTTCTGTGGTGATGATCTCAATGAAAGTTCGAAGATCATCAAAGATGTGGATCAGTTAAAGGCCTCCACTAAAAGTACAAAATATGCGGACTTTGAAGAATCGCTACAAAAGCACAAAGATTGCGGAACTTGAAGAATTGAAGTCTACGAGTTCAGAAAAAGTCAAGAATAGAATGCTAGGATTCGAAATGTAAAACATGAGGTGACCTCTCTTAGGGGGAGATTGTTAGGAATTAGAAAATTCCATAGTGAAGAGTCGGTCACCCCAAATATTATCTAGCACAAGTTAGCTCGTAGACTTGTCATTAGTTACGTTATTTAGTAGTTTATTTATTAGTTTGTAGCGTAGTATAGCTTAGTGCAACAAGTGGAGGAAGGGCCGGGTCTTTACCCTTTGTATACCGATCCACAGATAGGAGGTCGTGTTTTGTGTAAGTATAAATACCCCTTCCATCCATGGAAGGGGTGGTGCTTTCAATCTAATATTCCATACTTTGTGTAAACCTCTAGCAAGAACACCCTCTCTCTCTACTAACTCTCTAACTATGGCAAACATGTATTTTGATCATCCAAGACCACCCGAATCATCAACACAATAAATATACGATCCTACAAAAAGGTTATTTGTCATACAATGGAGTTTAAAGTCTCAAAATCCGATCCGTATCAGTTAAAACGTTTTCATAATCAAGTCACAATTCTCCTTAAAAACTTTCAAAATCAATTTAAATCTGCAAGAGATCACAAATCTCAAATGATTTGATAATTGTGATCGGGGGAGAATTTGTGATTTAAATGGATTTATTGATAATTCGGTAAAAGGTTTTATAAGGATGTACAAGCTCTCCTTCCCACATGTGCCAAACGATTTTAAATTTCCATGCACATGTTGACGGGGAGCATCTATCTTAAACCACTAAGATTTGAAACGCGATCAATTTATTTCAATGTGCAGTCTTTTCCTAATATGTGCAAAACATCTTCAAATTTCCATGCACATATTAAGGGGGAGCAACTATTTTGAAAACTACATTCTTCATATAACTACTCTTAGATGCAAGCCAATCCCTCAAAGATGAAAATTATTTCCATTACAAAATGATGCATGATGCACATGTTAAGGGGGAGCTCTGCTTCAAAAATTATCAAAAACAATTCAGGTACAAAATACTTTGATAATATATCACAAGTATCTGGATTGATTTTTCAAATGGTTTTCAATTGGTTCCAATGGCAGATGAACAATACCAAATAGACCGACCAAATTTACATTATGTATGGTGATATAAGGTTGATAAGGTTAGGTATTTGTTCCCATGATCCGCCAGAACCGGAGGGATCTACCCAGGGACAATCCACTAGATAGTGTAGAGTCCTTAGGTATATTGAAAAAAGGAGAAAAGTGAGATATGGGAAGAGTCTTGATTGAGACAGAGCTAGTCCTGGAATAAACCCAACAAGGTTCTAGTAATGAAGTCTCGGTAAGCACTGAAGGGGTTGAAGAATGAAAAAGAATTAAATGTGACAAGGGTGTAAAGAAATAGCCCTCCAATAATTCAACCTTAGGGCAGAAACCGGGTTCAATACATATGCTACAGGTGTTTACTAAGGTAACACCGGTATTGAAGACAAGACGTCATGGACCCAGTGCACTAAACTTCCCAAGCTACTCAAGTTCCTCTTAAAAGGAATTGTTTCATTCTCACGGGGAACCGACATTATCTATCGACTTTCTCTTAGAGATTGTTGATATTGAAGAAGGATACCCTCTCCCTAGTCTCCGGCATAGGAACCAAATATGCACAATTGAGTCTAGAGCCACGAGATCATCATTAAATCTCATTAGGACATTTTCAATGAAGACTCTATGTTTCACACAATGTGGAAAGAGAGATTATATCTTATGAGTCCTACGCATTATCCTTGTGGTATTGCCAGAACATCTGAGTGATATGCATACATATTCACAATGAAGATGGAAAGCCTTCGGGAGCCAACATCAAACAAGCTCACGTGGGTGGCATGTGAGATCTATCCAATAGATCAACCATGTGACAAGCGAACAGAGAAAAAATGGGGCGATTCAATCTTTTGAATCAATCTGGTTCAGGTTATGGATTGACGGATACCTTTGAAAAACCGGTCGTTGTGCTTATAAACTCTTTTCTTTAGCACATCGACTGTGTACAAATATTTCAAAATAAAAGGTGTTTATGATTGATAATTGATTTTGATTAAAACCTTCGTTGTATTGCAAAAACAATTTTTATTGAGCGATACACGATTGTTTTTCAATTATCTTTCTATCAATCAGTGAATCTCAATTCGCTGGTTCACTCACTCCATGTTGTCTTCTTTGAGGCGTTCGGTTTGAGAACGACTAGAAGCATTTGCGAAACCTGTCGCAAGGAAATTCTTCGAATTTTACACGATCACGTGCGGTACTTGTCTTGATCAGCTGGGAACCGTGGGCTGTGTACCTCAATTCAACGAAAGTGATCAAAGACACTTTCATGCACTTTATTGCTAACTGTTGTATGCGTGCGGCGTTTGCGGTGATCGAAATGAAGCGGTCAATCCATAGCCGCATGCTCACACATCACATTCATTTCAAAATAAATCATGATTAGTGCATCAATGACTCTGATATTCTCACTCCATGCTTCGTGCTTTGCCTATATCATGAATCAACGAAAACTTCTGCTATTCTGATGAGAAGAAATCATGATCCAAAATGTGAGCATGTCGGTCCAAAAGTCACAACATCATATAATACCAACACCACAAAGGATGAGTCAAAGATTTATGTTTGTTGATGATCTCAAAGGCGGCTCAAAACTCGATTATCACGTGGATCGCTTAAAGACCGCACTCGGATTATCCAAACATGCAAAAATGAAGAATCAAAGACTACGAGCTACTGAACAAAGAACATGAACAAGAATCCAAGAACAATCTCAATGTAATATCTGTTTGTATTATATGTAATTTGAGGTGACCTCCCTTAGGGGAGATTGTTAGGATTTAGTAAATCCAGGTATTAAAGTGTCGGTCACCTCAAGTATTTGTAATCGTTAGAAAGCTCGTAGTCATAGTTATTTAATGATAAGTAGTATTTAGTTAAGTATTACCGTGGAGGACGGACGGGTCTTTACCCTTGTATGCACGATCCAATAAAACTGACCGTTAGGTGGCGATTTATGTAAGACTATAAATACTCTCTACCTCCCAAGGTAGAGAGTTGGAGCTCATAATAAGATTTTTCTTTCTCTCACTAAAGTTCCCAAACCTCTAACTTTTTCTCTCTATAAAATCATCTATACGCCTAGTTGTGTTTGTGTTATGATGTGTATGTGAAATCCAATATGTAACAACAAGGCATCACAGCTTTATCTTTCTCACATAAGGATTTAGGGCATGTTGCCCTTAAACATTCTAACAGCTCCTGAGATCGTTTGGCATATATGCAAGCATACCTAATTTCACTATCAAGTGGCTTATTTATGTGATCCTCTTCTATAATCTCACAGAGACATTCTAGAATATCCTTAAGGTGACATAAATAGTTATGAAACACAAGTTCGTTATTTCTAAGATGAGGAGGAATGTATTTAACAGTCACAGTATATTTAGAGTCGTAGATGCGTTTGATGCAACATTTTCATTAAAGACAAGTGGCATTTTCCTTTAGCTGAATCTTGATTCTCAATTTCCTTTTGTAGAGACGTTATTTTTTCATTGTTCTTGTCACGAGTGACTTTCATTGAATCATATAACTCTTTGAAGTGTCATTTGACCTTTTCATTTTCTTCAAGAAAGCTCTCATTTTTTTGTTGTAATACGTTAATGATATTTTGAAGATGAAAATTTTGAGAAAATTGAGAATCTAAAGGAGGAGGCATTTGGGAGCCAGTCACATTGTTCTTTTGACCCTTTAATTGTGAAATTTGGGCTTTCAACTTTCTGATCGTGTTACAGTGAGCTCGAATCTGTTCATCACATTTGTTTATTTCAAAAACTGCATCAAACTCTGGAACATCCGAGGATATCTTGATGTTTGAGGTTTTAACATTTTCTTTGAGGTGTTGATATTTTAGTTGCAAATCAAAATGTTCAATTTCCAACTTAGAAAAGTGTTTTACCAAATTATCGTGATCATCCAGGTCAATTTTCTCATGTAGTTTTGAGTTTTTGTTTTCAAGCTCAATGACACGATCATGGGAAACTTTCAAGACAACATATAATTCATAAAATTGAGAAGCAATAATAGAATACTTAGTAACAGTATAAAACACATCTTGAGCAACACAACTCGAAATCAAGTTCTCATTTAAGATGTGTAGATTCTTTATTTCAATTTCATTATATTTAAGTTCCCGTTCATAATTATTGACCTCAACTATCATTGCATCAAATTCTTTTTCCATTTCTTTAATCTCTGAGTATATCCCCTTTTGAAGACTCTCAAATTGACTCTTTAATTGTTTAAAGAAAGTCATGACTTCAGTTAAATAACATTCTTTAGTTTGCTCAAAACCCCTCTCCCCTTCAGTTATCCCTGTAGGTGTGATTCTTTTCTTACATGTCTTTTCAAAATCAACGAATAGTTGATAAAGAACATATAGGCTAATTAAGGTCTTGCTCTTAGTGGGAATAGTTCTAGGAACTAAATGCATTGGTGTATTCGAAGAATACACAGTAGCTGGAGGTATTTTCCTAAGGGGAGTGTTTGTTTCAACAAGTACATTTGCTTTTTGCATATCTATGTCCTTTTCCAAAAAACTTTTTCTGGGGTTAATTGAGATTGAGGCTTAAACATGTTCAGGGAAATCCAATTTTCTTTAGTGTAATCATAGGGTTTGATCATTATGTTTTTCTTTTTACACTCAGGATCTTTTAGCTTCTTATCCATTTTCTCCCTAGAGGCATCTTCTAATTTTCTATCCTCTTCCGTGCTTCCAATACATGATGGTGTTTGTCTAGGCTTGAGGATCTCATTACCATCATATACAATCGTATGGAAAGCTTTAGCCTTTTTACAGTACTCGGGATTTGGCTCCTCTACTAGGGGTATACTATGCTTATCGCTTAAGACTCTGTGTTAGTGATCCCTGTGAAGTCGAATGGTATTCCCTTGTATGCGTACAACTTATTTTCAAGCTTGTTTTCAAAGTTTTAGGTTGGAAAAATCATTTAAAAGTTTTGATTCCTTAGCATTAAATTTCTGTTTAAGCACTTTAACATTTTCTTGAAGTTCTTGCTTTTGCTTAACAGTTTTGTTTAGTTTGTCTTTTAAGGAATCTAGCTCTTGTTTTAATATTTCTTCCCTAAAATTACTTTTCTAATAATTATGCGCATTTGGTCATCCAATTCCTGATCACGGGTAGTTAACTCAAACTTAGCACGTTGTTCATAAATAGCAACTTGTTCTTTATAGGCATTCATTCGAGAGATAACCGAATCATCAGGGGCACATGCAGTGTATTAATCAAAAATATAGTCATCATTGACTGTAGAAGATGCATCACTTGGTACAATCTCACTTTCACTTTGTATCACATATTGATCATATGGGACAATATTACTATTACCCACATTATCTATATCTGATTCATTAGTTTCATGTGATTGTACTTCGTAATGTATCTTTTGCTCATCAACTTCATCGTATAGTTTTAATACCTCTGAAATGATTGAATCTTTGGATGGACCAGCCTAATGTGGTGATGAGACCTTTGGAGAGACCATTGGTGAAATGCTAGCCATGAAGATTGTCCGAGCATAGGTTCATCATCGACATCGAGTTAAATGCGTCCAACATGAAAGGCATTTTGATGATTGTGACCTATTTCCTGAATTGGTTGCTCATCCACATCAGCATCATATGTTTTGGCATTTCCCTAAGCAAGAAACAGGAACTCTTCTTCATTCAAAACCGCTCCACGTCACGAGCTTGCACCAGCAAAGATCTTGTCCCCCGAAATACTCGCATTTTGAGGCGTTTTGGAGATGTGCAGCTCCTTGCAATATGTCCTTCACCACCACAGTTGTAGCACTTGATTGGATTTCCTTGTCCTTGATTTGCATTCCTTCCACGATTCGATTAGCCACATACCCTCCATCTACTCCACCTTTTCCTTGTTTATACTGTCTTCCTTGCACTGGTTGCACCATGATCCTACCATCTCTGACAATAGCATGATTGTGTAGATTGGATGCGGTTCGATCTCTTGTTAGTGTGTGGAGTGAGGTTGAGATTTTGCTTAACCATAAGAGCCGCTTTATTGATGACATGTTCCATGATTGTGTTTGAGTCCGGAGGCTTATATCTGGATCCGGAATGAGCTTGTGGTTACTGTTACTCGTTGGTATGACTTGAGAGGCTTTGGTGGTAATTCCTACATTTGTGCGTAATGTTGTTGAGTCAATTGATGAGCTTGCCTCTCCCTGATTAGATTTGAACTTTTCAAGAATCATTCGTTCAAACATAGCATGCTTCTCATTCCAAGTAGGAAGGCATACAATTGCTCATAGTTGGTGTTCCTTAATCCTTTGGTTAACTTGACCGAGGTGACAAATTTGTGCCATTCGGGATTCATGTTGTTCACAAACTTTGAATTGAGTTGAATATTTGGCATGGTCATTTTGATATTCCTCATATCATTCACAAGTTTGTGGAACCTCACATAGTATTCATGACACTTTCTCCGTGGTTCATTTCAAGTTCTCAAAATCATCATACAATTGAGATTCCCTGTCTTCTTTGGTCAATTCGATACCAGAGAGAAGCATCTTAACATTGTCCCAAACCGCCTTGGCTTCAGTGTTGTGATTGATTAACTTGTAGATGTCTTCCGAAGACCTGAAGTATAATGTTTGAAGCCCCGATATCAGCATCGTATCTCTTTTTCTCCTTATCATTGAGCTCATCATATGTCTTTAGTCTGTCCAAACCTAAGATCACTGTACCATCCGCAGCAGTTTCAAGTTTGTCTCTGGTAGTCTCAATCTGATAAGGTCCTTCATCAATTGATTTGAGAATGTTAACCCCATTTTCCTTTCCCAAACAAGTTACAACCCAATTCGTTAAGCCCATGAGTCATAATCGCTGCCAAGCATAGGTGGATGAGTATCCGATCCAACCGCTTGAATGTCCTCGACCAGAAGAGATGATTGTAGACACGTTGGTAGACATGATTACAAATTTCACAGGATTTTATAACTCTATGATTAAACCGGGAAATAGATTCTTTCATGGGATTTTACTAAATCAAAGAAAAGTAAACGTAACGAAGAAAACACTAAATCTCAATAAACAAATCGCCAAAGTGACAAGTCGCTTCCGACCAAAAATCGCTCAAACCAGACAAGCCGCTTCAACTCACAAGTCGCTTATACTGACAAGTAGCTTAATAGGACAAATCGCTTAAACACTCAACTCGCTTCAATAAGCAAGTTAACCAACAGAAGTCGCTAGATGAACAAATTGCATAAGTAAGACAAGTCGCTTAAGCTTACAACTGGCTTAAATAAGCAAGTCGCTAAAAGTGACAAATCGCTTCTCCGCACAAATTGCACAAGTACAACCACTAACCGGACAAATCGCTTAAATAAGCGATTCTTTTCAGACACAAATCGCTTCAAAGAAGGGACAAATCGCTCGTCAGAATACTTAAACGAGACACAAATCGCTACCTTTAAACTAACCAAAACGCCACTTATAAATCCAAAAACAATCCAACCACTGTGATTCAAGCCATCCAAATCACAGTCTAACCACTTATGATGATTCTAAACACAAAAGTACAATCAAAATCCAAACTTTAGCACTAGAAATCATCCAAATGATGCAAATACCACTAAACTTTTTCAAACCCAAAAAACCATATAAAACCACTAGAAATCCAAGAACATGTAAAAGAGATGATCAAACCATGGCTCTTAATACCATTTGTAACATATTAGATTTCACATACACATCAAATCATGTTCATATGGGGCGTATACTTAAGGTTTTAGAGAGAGAAAGTTTAGAGGTTTAGGGAACTTAGAGAGAGAAATAAAAATCTTGTTATGAGCTCCAACCCTCTACCTTGGGAGGTAGAGGGTATTTATAGTACCTTACATAAAACGCCACCTACGGGCTGTGGATCAGGCATACAGTGGGTAAAGACCCGTCCGTCCTCCACGGTGTTACTTAACTAAATACTAACTAACATTAAATAACTACGACTACGAGCTTTCTAACGATTACCTATACTTGAGGTGACCGACACTTTAACCACTGGATTTTATAAATCCTAACACAGACGGGTGTATCTAGGGGTATCTTGCACTAAAGGTGAGTGCAACAAAAGGCTTTAACATGGGGGTCGAAAAGTCGAGGTGACTAATCGATAGACACACACGGATAGGCTATTTGGGTGACAATCCTAAAAATATTGCCTTCTCAAACAGATTATTCTATATACATTAAGCGAATTCAACATACCTCGTCTATGGTCCCGAAATGATGCAAAGGCCGAGTTCTAAAGTTTACAAGCTACCGGCACACTCATAATTTGGTGGATTTGGGTAAAAAAGTGGAAACGGATAAAGCTAATCTCACCATAAAATATCAAGGGTTATAATGTGCTCGGCTAAGGTCTAATCTAGTTAGGTTTAGAAAAACATGTCAAAATTTTAAAAATGGCATATTTTTTCAAAATAAACTAGAAAAACAAGGGCAAATAAGTTCATGTAATAATTCTACTCCCGTCCCCCCACTTGAGATGTACAAAGTCCCTTTTGTACTAAACGTTAAATAAAGGTGAAGAGAAAGTAGAATTAGAGAGAGAACTTCCCTGAAATTCGCTCCTAAAAAGAAAAAGGCCCACGAAAAGAATCATGCCTTCGCTTAAGCATCCACGAGCAAACTTCATTCCCTGAAATTAAACTAACCAACAAGCATAATTGTAAAAAGAAAAAGAAAAACAAAAATACAAAAGAAATCTAACTCACTTTCGTAGGAATCACGGTTGCATTTAGCATATGCAACAAGCCTTTTAAACCACTTGGTGTCTCAATTAGACGAGTGTAGTCTCGTGAGGACTTACAGGGAATATATCCACAATGTTCATTTAAAACTAATACAAGGTTATTGCGTTAATACAGGAAAAATTAAGACTGCAGGAGAATTACGACGTAACCCTGAAGAGGAGTATACGCCATAATTGTGGTTAAACCTGGAAATCAGCTAATGGGGATTTGCTACGGCGTAGCCATAGAATGAGATTACGTCGTAATGGTTTCTAACATGGAGAGAATCGCCACTGAGGCGATGTTACGACGTAACCATGAGGATGAGTTACGCCGTAACTTCAGGACAGAACAGGTCCCTGTTCTAATTACTGTGAATTCGTATCCAATTCCTGCCAAAACGTTAAAAACACAAAACCCAACAGAATAAAAATGAAATGAAAATGAAAGGTATAATTCGGGTTGTCTTTCGAAAGAGCACTTTTCTTTATTACCGAGTCTTAAAGTTAGACTCAAAGTCATAGGGCTTTAAGTTGGCCTTCGAACTTTTCCATCCTCAATTGCTCTTTTACCGGAGGAAGGCTGATCCCAAACAGAAGGAGGGATGTAAGGAGTCATGCAATACCGAGATTCTTGTAGAAAATTTGATTTGGCCAATTCATAGCGAAATTTTGATTCATCATCCCATTTTAACTTAATGGCCCAAAATTTAACCTTTACCCAGTTCTCGAATGAAATACCCTTGTAGCCGATGTCCTTTCTTTTTTCTTCATCAAAACATGCCCATTCCTTACGTTTGAGCCAATTGGGATTGGGGAATGCTCCTCCATTGAAAACCTTAAGACCAGGATCGCATGTAGGCCATGCTTGAGTCGTTCCTCCAGACATCATAATTGCCGATTTGCAGAAATGGATATTCCAACCTACATCTTTAAACCAATTTGCCATGATATGGTGCTCCGGAACCAATTTTCCTTAACCAGTTTCTCATCTTTGAAACACCACCAAACTTCAGCCGCCTTCTTTATTCGTCTTATAAAGAATTGGCCACCCCCATTGCAGCGTTTGAGAAGTGGGGAACACGTAGGCAAAGTTAACTTAGAACCCTCTATCAAAGAAGTGATAGGGGTGCAACAATGAAGTTTTCCCTTAACTATAGTAATGCCCTTTTTATCAGACACCCTAGGTGAAATCCGAACTTCGTCATCTTCCTCCCTGGAAGATTCAATGCTATCGTCTCCATCACTTGACTCAGTATCCTGCAAATAACTAAAATATAAGGGGGGAAAGTTATCGTTAGTATTATTAGAAAAAATTGCTGGCCCTTCTTCAGAAACTTCGTCCACTATGCTTGAACTTATAACTATATCAGGTTCTTGGCAAGAACTTTTATCCATTCTGAACACCACTCTATCATCATTGTATCCCAAAGAAAGTTTCTTTTCAAAGACCTTGATCCGGGCGTGTGAGGAAGCAAGGAAAGGTCTTCCAAGAATTAAATGTTCTCTTAGGGTGTTTGCCATGTCAATAACCATGAATTTAGATGTAAAGATGAACCTATCGACTTTGACCGATACAGCACCCGTGATCCCAAGAGGAGTTTCCTTGGTTATTTTTGCCATCTCAATTACCATGCTCGTCTTCCAAAGATTAGTTAATCTAAGTTTTAGAAATATTGAGAGTGGCATGATGTTTACACTGGATCCGAGATCGGCTAATGCTGAAAGATCATGATTGCCTACCAAAAATGGAAGAATGAAACCATCCATGCAAACCTCCTTAATTGGTAATTGGCTAGGTATTTCCATTTCCAACCTCGGCTTGATCTCTGGATCATGGTTACGCAGTAATTCATTACAAGAATTACGGCGTAACTGGTGATTGTCGACGGATCTGACCTCAGGTTCCGACTTAACAAGAGCAGAATGAAAATCATTGGTTGGTGTATTTACTTCTTCATCAGAAAAAATGGCCTTACACACCACCATAGGTTTAATTCCTTCAGGTTTAGAATTACTTCTCTTCATCTCTTCATTGAGCTTCTCCACCATTGCCTCTAGGTTTTTTAAAGATGTGTCATGGCTAGAGAGGCTTTTATTTGTATTATCCTGGAAACTTTTTAACCACTCATCTTGTTCCTTTTGTCTTTGGGCCGAGACCTCAAGATATTTGCTGATGGTGTCTTCGATATTAGACAGTTTCTCAAAAGGCCCACGATTGTAGTATACCGGAGGTCCTCCTCGATATCCGTTATTGTTTCCATTTGACCCTTGGAATGGTCTATTTGCTTCGCCATACTTGGCTTCTTCAGTTTTACTTTCATTGTCAATTAGAGGACAATTTTTTGTTAGATGTCCTCCACCACAGCCTTTGCATCCCACTTGGATAGCGTGCACACTTTCCTTGAGTTTTAGCATGTCACGACCAAGATTTTCAAGTTTATTGGTAATGGCAGCAATACCATCAAGGCTTCCTCCTAAACTTTTATGGCTTCCTCCATCGTGCCAGTTTTGAGAATGATAGGCCATTTTTTGAATGGCTTTAATGGCAAGAGTAGGGGTCATCCCCGGAATTTTTCCCTGATAGTCCAACATTTGTCTTGTAGCAACGTTGATACCTTTGTAGAAAATATTGATCTTTTGCTGGCTGTTTAGGTCATCAGTGGGACACTTATAAAGTAGATCATTGTATCTATCCCAAGCTTGATACAACATCTCATCGCCTTCTTGCTCAAAATTATGGATCTCTATGAGTTGATTTGATATTTTCGAAGGAGGACAATATCTTTGCATGAAATGTTTCTTTAGGAGAGCCCATGTATCAACTGCCCCAGCTGGCAATCGATCAATCCATCTTCTTGCTGCCCCAGTAAGTGTTATAGGGAATACTCTGAGCATAACTGCGTCATGAGAAACACTTAGGGTGTTGAAAAGGATTGAAATGTACAAGACGTTTTCAACATGCTCGTAAGCATCTTCGTCTCTATTTCCTGAGAAAAGGTTAGCACGTAGCTCCCTCATAAACTGTTCCTTGATCTCAAAATGGACCTCAGCTCCAATAGCCGGCCTAACGAGCCCCGGCTCTTGTTCATCCCTAGTCATAGCCAAATATTCCTCGAAAGTGAGGTTATCAATGTCCACAACTGCCATGGTACCTGAAAGTTAAAGGAAATCGTGAGAAAACAAAATTTTTAAATGAACAAAAACAAAAATAAAAGACTTAACAAAAATCCTAATATAGCTCCCGGCGGCATAAAAACTTGATGCGTGATTTCGACCGTGGTTTTAATATTTATAATTGTCTTGTTTACCTATGGCCTACCTTATGCACTCACGGGCAGTGTACCCAGTCGTGTGTAGTGTAGTAATCAGTAAAACTGAGGTCGTCCCAAGAGCTATGTGAGTGGATTCTATATTAAGTCTATGTGTCACAGTTTTAAACTGGTTAGAGGTAGAAATGATTAATTAACTAAGAAATAAGAAATAAAACGCGTAAAGTAAATGGAGGTTGTGATCAATAGAGATAAAGTGTGCTAACTTAGTTACTCATCCTATCATGTAATGTCTACATTTTATTACTTCCAATTGATTCAAGTGGGGGTTTAAGTCGCTAGGACAACATTTGGTCAATTCGTCCTAACTTATCAACAAAGGCCCTACCCGACGTCAAAGGTTTACCCCTTGGGATTCGAGTGGTTTATAGTCACCTAAGCCAAGTCATTAAGTACCCTACATGCAAGATTCAAAATAATGAGTGCCCAGGCGCTAGCATCTTAGACACTCATCCCTAACTTCTTAAGTTCATCCGGACGACCGGTGATCATTTGGTCAGTTCGCACAAGCGAGGAAGGGTCGTCAGTTGGTCATTTCTTACCCTTCCCAACTCTACCTAATTACTTAGGGTCAGTTGGTCAATTCTCCTAAGCAACTAGATACAACCGCATTTCAAAACTACCGAAGCTAGGGTTAGTACCAACGAACTATGCATACATACACTAGAAACAATTATACCGAAGCATGAAAACATAAACAATACATTCAAGGAATCATAACTAGGCTAGGACCAAAGGTGCTTAGCCGATCGTATTAAAAGAAACAATGAATTCGATATTTAGCATAATGAAAGACATGAATTAAAAGTAAAAGTTAGAAATGATCGCTAACGCTTATCGATATGGAGTGATTCCTCCCTTGGAGATGGCTCCGCATGCTCCGAATGATCTGCCTTCGGAATCCTCTTTACGTTCTCTGACTTTGAGTTGTGAGTGAATGATGTGAAATGCAGAAATTCGGGCTTGTATTTATAGGCACGATCCTAGTTATGGCGTAACTTGAGTTGAGAGTTACGTCGTAACTTCAATAATCCTCCAAATGATACTCTCGTTAAATAGGTTACGGCGTAACACTTGGGCAAGGTTACGCCGTATCTTCAATATAGAACTCTTTTAGGTAGACTACGGTGTAATGCTTGTTGAGGAGTTACGGCGTAGTTGATGGAGGCGCGAAATATTTCTTGACCTAGATGATTACGGCGTAACCTTAGTTGGGAGTTACGCCGTAATTGTTGTTGAGTAGGCAATCCAAGATAAAATACTGGCTATGGCGTAATGTGAGAGAATAAGTTACGCCGTAGCTTCTTCATGAGTAGCATACTATCATAAACTGTTAGGAAAATCTCCAAATCCGCTTCTCTTAAGCTCCGATGTTCATAATTTACCTAAAAGATAAATATAAAGGAATACAAGCATAAATCTATATAAACGATATAAAATACGAGCATTATTGGGGGAAATTGACAATTAAAAGTCAGGACTATTTGATGTTATCACGAACCATTTCTGGCTGCCCCTAGAAATGTCAAACACATGATTGTAGCCGTAGATTACTTCACCAAGTGGGTCGAAGCAAAGATGCTAGCCTCCATCACTCCAAGAAAAGTCTTAATCCTTGTCTACGATCAAATTATTACCCGATTTGGCATGCCATAAATACTCATAACAGACAACGAAACCTAATTTGTCAGCGAACCATTCAAATCATGGTGCGAAAATCAGGGTATCCTTAGGGCTACTACATCTCCCTATCATTCTCAGGATAATGGTTAGGCATAGGTAACCAACAGAGAAATTGTAAAAGACATCAAGAAAAGGATGAAGGAATACAAGACTTGTTGGGTCTACAAGCTCTCAAGCATATTGTGGGCTCACAAAACCACACCAAAGGAAAGCTCAGTTGAAACACCCTTCAGCCTGGTCTACAGAACTATATCCGTAATACCTGTCGAATTGCTCATCCAAACGGAAAGAGTTGCTATGGTAAAAGAGAATGAAAACAAAAATTCCCTTAGGTTGGACCTAGAGCTAGCCGAGGAAAAGCACGATATGGCTGCCATCCGCCTAGCAAACTCTAAAAAAATGGCAAAGTATTACAACAAACGTGTCCTCCCAGAGTCCTTCAAATCTGGTGACCATATAATGCGTAGAAATGAGGTCAGCAAGGCCGCAAGTTAGGGAAAGCTTGCTCCCAACTGGGAAGAGCCATACATCATTCGTTCAGAAAACGATAATGGTTTACCTGTTAACAACATCTGAAGGGGATGACATTCCCCTAACATGGCACGCATCCAACCTCAAACGATGTTACATCTAACAGTGGATCGTTGGACTAAAAAACAAGCCTTACCTGTTAGGCATCACCTAAGGGGGATCACACTCCCCTCTAATGGCAAGCATTTAGCCCTAAGGCATGCTACACTTAGGTGGATTTTTTCCTTTTTTTATATTTTTATCAAGGCTTCTAACAGCCTATATAGCTCATATGTTGTTAGGATTTAGAAAATCCAGTCGTTAAAGTGTTGGTCACCTCAAGTATATGTAATCGTTAGAAAGCTCGTAGTCGTAGTCATTTAATATTAGTTAGTATGTAGTTAAGTAACACCGTGGAGGACGGACGGGTCTTTACCCACTGTATACCTGATCCACAGCCCGTAGGAGGCTAGTCTTGTAAGAAAGCTATAAATACCCTCTACCTCCCAAGGTAGAGGGTTTGTGCTTCAATACCATTTTTCTTTTATTTCACATAGTTCCCAACTCTCTTCCCTTTCTATCTCTAGAACTTTCTCTCTCTAAACCTTGTATACGCCCCATATGATTATGGTGTGATGTGTTTGTGAAATCCTATAAGTTACAATTGGTATCAAGAGCCATGGTTTGATCACTCATCTTTCATGCTCTTTGGTTTGGTGGATTTCATAAGGTTTTTGGGGTTATAAGTGTTTAGAAGAGTTTGAATCATTTGGTTAATTTCTAGTGTTAAAGTTTGTATTTTGAGTGTACTTTTGTGTTTAGGATCATCATATGTGTTTAGGTTTTGAATTGGAAGTCTTGAATCATAGTGGTGGGGTTGTTTTTGATTGATAAAGTGGTTGTTTTTTAATATTGTACGAAGCGAGTTGAGCCACGGTATTGCGTTTCTAGGAAGCGAGTCGCTTTGTTATTGGAAGCAAGCTGGTTTATGCGACTTGGCTATTAAGTGAGTTGATTCTTTAAGCGACTTGGGTTTTAAAGCGACTTGGCTATTAAGCGAGTTGATTCTTTAAGCGACTTGGGTTTTAAAGCGACTTGTCTATTAAGCGAGTTGTATCTTTATGCGACTTGGGTTTTAAGCGACTTGTCTATTAAATGAGTTGGTTTATGCGACTTGGCTGTTAAGCGAGTTGTCCATTTATGCGACTTGTCTACTAAGCGAGTTGATCCTTAAGCTAGTTCGTTAGGGTGCGACTTGTCAAGTTTACTACTTGTCTATTGAGACTTGTCACTTCTTCGTGCTACGTTTTACGGTTGGTCTTTTGATTTAGTAAAATCCCGTGAAAGAATCAATTTCCCGGTTTAATCAAAGAATAGTAAAATCCCGTAGAATCTGGAATCATGTCTAACAACGCACCTACTATCGTTTCTCTTGTAGTGAGGACGTTCAAGAAGCTGGATCAGATACTCGTCCACCTATTCTTGACAGAACTGATTATGACTCATGGGCTCAACGAATTAGGTTGTACTGTTTGGGAAAGGAAAATGGGGTTAACATTCTCAAATCAATTGATGAAGGACCTTAGCAGGTTGAGACTACAAGAGACATACTTGAATCTGCTGCGGATGGTACAGTGATCTTAGGATTGGACAGACTAAAGACGTATGATGAGCTCAGTGATAAGGATAAAAAGAGATACGATGCTGATATCAGGGCGTCAAACATTATACTTCAGGGTCTACCAAAGGAAATCTACAAACTAATCAATCAGGGACAATGTCAAGATGCTTCTCTCTGGTTCTGAATTAACTAAAGAAGACAGAGAATCACAATTTTATGATTAATTTGAGCACTTTAAGATGATACCAGGGGAAAGTGTCACTGAATATTACGTGAGGTTCCACAAGCTTGTGAATGACATGAGGAATATTAAAATGACAATGCCAAATATTCAGCTAAACTCAAAGTTTGTGAACAACATGAATCCCGAATGGCACAAATTTGTCACTTCAGTCAAGTTAAATAAGGGTTTGAGGAACACTAACTATGAGCAATTGTATGCATTCCTGCTTCAGAATGAGAGACATGCTATGTTTGAACGAATGATTCTTGAACAGTTCAAAGCTAAACAGGGAGAAGCAAGTTCGTCAAATGATTCAACAGCCTTTTACACCAATATAGGAATTACCACCAAAGCTTCTCAAGTCATACCCACGGGTAATGTTAATTACAAGCTCATTCCTGATCCAGCATATAAGCCTCCAAACTCAAACACACTCATGGAAAACTTCATCAATCAACTGTCTCATGGTTAGTCAAAATATGAATTCCACTCCACACACCAACAATAACCTCATAACAGCATCCAATCCACAAAATCAAGCTACTGTCAGAGATGGTAAGGTAGTGGTGCAGAATGTGCAAGGAAGACGGTATGAACAAGGGATGCTTGGAGCAGGTTATGGTAATACTGGAGTAGGTGGAGGGTATGTGGCTAATCAGAATCATGGAAGGAATGCAAATCAAGGACAAGGAAAGCCAATCAAGTGCTTCAACTGTGGTGGTGAAGGACACATTGCAAGGAACTGCACATCTCAAAAATGCCCTCAAAATGCGGAGTATTTCAGGGACAAGATGCTGCTGGTGCAAGCTCAGGACAGTGGAGCTATTTTGGATGAAGAAGAGTTCTTTGTTTCTTCTGAAGGAAATGCCAAAACCTATGATGCTGATGTGGATGAGTAGTCAATTCAGGAAATAGGTCACAATCATCAAAATGCCTTTCAAGTTCCGACTGATGCATTTGAATCGATGTCAACGATGAACCTCGCCTGAACAATCTTCATGGCTAGCATTTCACCAATGGTCTCTCCAAAGGTTTTATCACCACAGCAGTGGTCCATCCAAAGATTCAATCATCTCAGAGGTATTAAAACTATACGATGAACTTGTTGAGCAAGAGATGCATAACAAAGTACAATCACATGAAACTAATGAATCAGATATTGATTATGTGGGTAATAGTAATGTTGTTCCATATGATCAATATGTGATACAAAGTGAAAGTGAGTGTAAAAAGATCCTGAGTGTAAAAAGAAAAACATAACGTTCAAACCCCATGATTACACTAAAGAAAATTGGATTTCCCTGAACATGTTTAAGCCTCAAACTCTATTAACCCCAGAACAAGTTTTTTGGAAAAAGGACATAGATATGCAAAAAGCTAATGCATTTGTTAAAGCAAACACCCCCCTTAGCAAAATGCCTCCAGCGACTGTGTATCCTCCGAATACACCAATGCATTTACTTCCTAGATCTATTCCCACTAACAGCAAGACCTTAATTAGCCTATATGTTGTTTATCAACTATTCGTTGATTTTGAAAAAACATGTAAGAAGAGAATCACACCTACAGGGATAACTGAAGGGGAGAGGGGTTTTGAGCAAACCAAAGAATGCTATCTAACTGAGGTCATGCCTTTCTTTAAACAATTAAAAGGTCAATTTGAGAGTCTTCAAAAAGGGATAGACTCAGATATTAAAGAAATGGAAAAGGAATTTGATGCAATGATAGTTGAGGTCAATGATTATGATCGAGAACTCAAATATAATGAAATTGAAAGGAAGAATCTGCATATCTTAAATGAGAACTTAGTATTGAGTTTTGTGGCTCAAGATGTGTTTTATACTGTTACTAAGCATTCTATTACTACTTCTCATTTTCATGAATTATCTATTGCTTTGAAAGTTTCCCATGATCGTGTTATTGAGCTTGAAAACAAAAACTCAAAACTAAATGAGAAAATTGATCAGGATGATCATGATAATTTGGTAAAACATCTTTCTATGCTAGAAGTTGAACATTTTGATTTGCAACTAAAATATCAACATCTCAAAGAAAATGTAAAAACCTCAAACATCAAGACATCCTCAAATGTTCCAGAGTTTGATGCAGTTTTTGAAATAAGCAAACGTGATGAACAGATTCAAGCTCACTGTAACACGATCAGAAAATTGAAAGCCCAAATTTCACAATTAAAGGGTGAAAAGAACAATGTGACTGGCTCCCAAATGCCTCCTCCTTTAGATTCTCAAGTTTCTCAAAACTTTCATCTTCAAAACATCATTAACGTATTACAACAAGAAAATGAGAGTTTTCTAGAAGAAAATGAAAAGGTCAAACGACACTTCAAAGAGTTATATGACTCAATGAAAGTCACTCGTGACAAAAACAATGAAAAAATAACTTCGTTACAAAAGGAAATTGAGAATCTGAAGAGTCAGGTAAAAGGGAAAATGCCACTTGTTTTTAATGAGAATGTTGCATCAAAGTCATCTGCTGACTCTAAATATATCTGTGATTGTTAAATACATTCCTTCTCATCTTAGAAATAACGAACTTGTGTTTCATAACTATTTCTTTCACCTTAAGGATAGTCTAGAATGTCTCCGTGAGATTGTAGAAGAGGATTACATAAATAAGCCACTTGATAGTGAAATTAGGTTTGCTTGCATTCAGGCCAAACTATCTCAGGAGCTGTTAGAATGCTTAAGAGAAACATGTCCTAAATCCTTATGTGAGAAAGATAAAGTTGTGATACCTTGTCCTATGCCTAGTGCTAAGTATGCAACCCATTCTATGCCCATTATCAAGAAAGTGAATTTCAATGTGCCTTCAAGTAGCTTAGATCCTAGCACCTCTATGCCCAGTACTAAGAAAGTGAATTTTAATGTGCCTTCAAGTAGCTCAGATCCCAGCACTTCTAAACCTGAATTACAAAAAGTAGCAAAACCAACTAATGTTCCCATTCCCTCTACAGGAGTAGAAAGTGACACCAAAGCGAGCAGGTCAAAGCCTCAAGGCAACACAAAGAATGATAGGGCCTTGCAAGCTAGGAATGTTCAGTGGAAGAGAGTAGAAGATCACCTTAGGAAGAATTTGAATAAAATGAATCGTGTTGATTCTAGTGTTAGCTCTAAGCGTCTTTGTAATTAATGTGAATTCTGCTACTTTTGGCAAAACATGTGATGATGATTGCTTGGTTTCTGTTACTAATCATGTATGTGGTGTGAATGATTTGATTAATGCTGTTAAATACCCAGTCAAAATTGTTAATGCCAAAAATCAAGCTAAGAAGGCTAGAAAGCAAAGGCGGAAGAAGGTTAGAAAACATTGAAAACCCACAGGAAGAAAATTTAGTAATATAGGTTATCAATGGATACCTATTGGCCGCAAATTTAATCTTAATGAGTTGTGCCCTAAATTTTCTAAGTCAATGCCCATTAGGAAATGGAAGCCCACTGGTAGAACTATACCTTTAAGAAGTGAACATGCTATGAATAGATCTACTGTTTCTACTAGCCCAACATCTACCACTAATGATTTTATTGACTCTGTTTCTGATGTGGTTGTTCCATTCTCTTTGTCTAACCAAGTGGAACCCATTATTGCGTGGGGTTCCCAATTATCCAGTTATCCATTCTTGTCTGTGTTCAACTGCAGATCGTTCAAATCGTTCTGTGGTACCTGGACTCAGGTTGTTCCAAGCATATGACTGGAGATCGCCATGCTCATGAACTTCATGAGTAAATTCATCGGGACTGTTACATTCGGGAACGACCATTTTGGTGAAATTATGGGTTATGGAGACTATGTTGTTGGTTATAGTGTAATCTCCAGGGTATATTATGTAGAAGGTCTTGGTCATAACCTATTTTCTATTGGTCAATTCTGTGATTCTGATCTAGAGGTGGCTTTTAGAAAACATACTTGTTTCGTTAGAGAACTTGATGGTGTGGAACTTTTAAGAGGAACACGGGGTTCAAACCTATACACCATCTCTATCGAAGACATGATGAATTCTTCTCCAATCTGCTTGTTGTCAAAGGCTTCGAAAACAAAGTCATGGTTATGGCATCGTCGTCTCAATCACTTGAAATTCGGCACCATTAATGATCTTTCCAGAAAGGACCTTGTAAAGAGGCTTACCCAGATTAAAGTATGAAAAAGATCATCTTTGTTCAGCATGCCAATTGGGAAAAAGCAAGAAATATGCCCACAAACCCAAACCTGCAAACTCAGTTATGGAAGTTCTTCATACCCTTCATATGGATTTGTGCGGACCAATGAGAGTGCAAACGATAAATGGGAAGAAATATATCTTAGTCGATGTTGATGATTACTCTCGATTTAGTTGGGTAAAGTTTTTGAGGACAAAGGATGAAACTCCAGATGTCATCATCAAACTTATCAAGCAGCTTCAGGTTCGACTTAACAAGACTGTTAGAATAATTCGAACAGACAATGGCACTGAGTTTGTTAACAAAGACCTAAGTCAATTTTATGAAAGCATTGGAATCACTCATCAAAGAAGTGTTCCACGCACGCCTCAATAGAATGGTGTAGTTAAAAGACGAAATCGGACCCTTGTTGAAGCTGCAAGAACTATGCTAATTTATTCAAAGGTTCCAATGTTTCTTTGGGCTGAAGCCATTGCCACCGCTTGCTACACCCAAAATCGTTCCCTCATACACACCACTCATGCAAAAACTCCATACGAACTTGTTCATAAATGAAAACCTGATCTCTCCTACCTTCGTGTATTTGGTGCTTTGTGCTATCCAACTAATGACGGTTAAGATTTAGGTAAATTAAGAGCCAAGGTGGACATTGGATTTTTAGTGGGTTATGCATCAAACAAGAAGGGTTACCGAATCTACAACAAAAGAACTCGAGATATCATGGAAACTATTCACGTCACGTTCGATGAGCTGTATGGGAAAATGGCTCCAGGACAATCAAGTTCTGGACCCGCATCACAACCTTCATTAAGTAGTCCCATTAGTTCTTCTCTTGTACAAAATCCCTCACCAGCAACCCCATATATACCCCCTTCGGAAGATGATTTGAAGAAATTGTTTGATCCAATGTTTGATGAACACTATGAGCCAATTGCTAATGATCTGTCAAATCCATCAACAGGGGCTGCTCCTATCACTGTCAACTTAGATAACCCTTCAGTTTCTATGTCATTGAGTCAAGAAGCGCCTTCTGCTGATCACTCAGTCTCATCATCAATTCCTCAATCATCAAGTGTACATCATGGAATTGTTTCTGGCACCAATGATGGAGATAACCCCTTTGCTACTCCCGAAGATGCTCCTTTTGAGAACATAATTGCTCCCGAACCATCATCAGAACCATCTTCATCAGTGGAAAACGACTCTGCTACTTCAGTTCCTCAACAACAACCACACGAACACCTTACAAAATGGACACATGACCATCCATTGGACAACATCATTGGAAATCCCTCTCGTCCAGTATCCACTCATAAACAACTTGCAACTGATGCCTTATGGTGCTTCTTTAACTTCGTACTATCCAACGTCGAACCAAAAGACGTTAAAACTGCCATGAATGAAGACAGCTGGTTCAATGCCATGCAAGAAGAAATTCGTGAGTTCGATTGACTAGATGTATGGGAATTAGTACCTACTCCTGACTATGCTATGATCATTGCTCTAAAGTGGATCTTCAAAGTAAAACTTGATGAGCATGGTGATGTGTTAAAGAACAAGGCTCGATTATTTGCAAAAGGATACCGTCAAGAGGAGGGTATTGACTTTGAAGAATCATTTGCTCCAGTTGCACGTATCGAGGCAATCAGAATCTTCCTGGAAAACGCCGCAAGTAAGAACATGGTAGTCTATCAGATGGATGTAAAGACGGCTTTTCTTAACGGAGATCTTAAAGAAGTCGTTTACGTCAGCCAACCTGAAGGTTTTTTGAATCCAGAGCATCCTACTCATGTCTATCGCTTGAAAAGGGCTCTTTATGGTTTGAAGCAATCTCCAAGGGCATGGTACGATGCGCTATCAAAGTTTCTTCTATCTACTGGATTCAGCAAAGGAGCAGTTGATCCGACATTGTTAACCAGAAAGTCAGGCAAACACTTAATTCACATTCAAATCTATGTTGATGATATTATTTTTTCCTCGAGTGACCCCAATGAATGTGACCGTTTTTCTAAGGAGTTGGGCTCCAAATTTCAAATGTCAATGATGGGACAAATGTCATTTTTCTTGGGATTACAAATTTCACAAAGTCCTGGAGGCATTTTTATCAATCAATCTAAATATGCAAATGAAATTTTAAAGAAATTTGGATTTGACAATTGTGACACCGTTGACACTCCCATGGTGGAGCGTACCAAACTGGATGAGGACCACTCAGGGATCATGGTAGATCAAACAAAATATCGTAGTATGATTGGATCCCTGATGTACCTTCGCCAGAGACCGACATACGTTTTGTATGCATGTGTGCTAGATACCGGCTAAGCCTACCAAAAAGAACCTTGAAGCAGTTAAATGGGTCTTTCGGTATCTCCAAGGAACCATCAACATGGGACTTTGGTACCAAAAGGACACCGGTATGTCACTAACAGCCTATGCAGATGCTGATCATGCAGGATGTCAAGATACACGCCGAAGCACGCCGGAGTTGCTTAGTTTTGGGTGATAAGCTAGTGAGCTGGTCTTCAAAGAAACAAATGAGTACTTCTATATCCTCTACAGAGGCTGAATACATAGCCATGTCATCTTGTTGTGCTCAAATCCTATGGATGAGATCCCAATCATCTGACTATGGCTTTGAATTCAACAAAATCCCTCTGTATTGTGATAACAAAAGTGCCATTGCTCTTTCCTACAACAACGTTGAACATTCAACATTCAAGAGCTAAGCACATCGACATTCGACATCATTTCATTCAGGAACAAGTGGAAAAAGGTGTGGTAGAACTCTATTTTGTGAGGACTGAATACCAGTTAGCAAACATCTTCACCAAAGCTCTTCCTAGAGAACGTTTTGAGTTTATCCTTCCACGACTTGGTCTAAAGAGTCTACAATCGGAAACACTCAAACGTCTTCAAGAGGAAGACGAGGAGTAAATGTTTTTCTTCATCTATCTCTTGTATATATTTATTCAAAAAGCAAAATACAAAATTTCAAAACCCACAAAAGAAAATAGAAAAATATAAAATTTCAAAAATCCTAAAAACCAAATGTTTGTCGACAAAAAGACAAATGTTTCTTTCAAAAATATTTTTCCTTCTAAATATTCTTCTGAAAAATATTTATCATCTTTTGAAAGAAATTTCTTTGAAAATAACTTGGACTATATTTCTGAAAATCATCTGGGCTTATTCTTTGTCAAAATCTCTAACACTCAATCAACAACTCATGTCATTGATTGAGGGGGAGAATGATTTCAATTCAACCAAAAAGGTTATTTTTCAAACAATTGGCACGTAAAAGAGCAAGGTCTACTTTTTGATAATCAAAAAGAACAATGTTTTATACAATTGATTCAAGACCTTGGCTAATGTTATGTTCTCAAAAGATATTTATGCGTGATTGATCAATGGAGTTTAAAGTCTCAAAATCCGATCCTTATCAGTTAAAATGTTTTTCAAAAGCAAGTCACTATTCTCCTCAAAAGTTCTCAAAATTTAATTTAAATCAATAGAGATCACAAATCTCTAAGGATTTGAAAATTGTGATCGGGGGAGAATTTGTGATTTAAATTGGATTTAAACTGATAATTCGATAAATGGTTTTATACGTGATTAACATGCTCTCCTCCCTACATGTGCCAAACGATTTCAAATCTTCCATGCACATGTTAAGGGGGAGCATCTACATCAAACCAATATGGATTGAATCATGATTGATTTAACTCTAAGTGCAGGTTTTCCCGAATATGTGCTAAACAATTTCCAAATCAGATGCACATATTGAGGGGGAGAAAATTTTTGAAAACCACATTCATTCCCGAAAATAACTTCAACTATATGTGAAACACTAATTTTGATCGGGAAAGTAATGTCGATATTTTTAGAAAATAATTGATCAAAGAAGTGAATTCTTCCTCTTGTCTCCATGTATCAAACTGATTTCAAACATACGATGCACATGTTGAGGGGGAGCCGTTTTCTAAAATATCAAAAACGATTCAGGTACAAAATGCTTTGATAATATATCACAAGTACCTGGATTGATTTTCAAATGGTTTTCAATTGGTTCCAATGGCTGATGAACAATACCAAAAAGACCGACCAAATTTACTTTATGTATGGTGATATAAGGATGGTTAGGTTAGGTATTCGTTCCCACGATCCCGCCAGAGCCGGAGGGATCTACCCAGGGACAATCCACTAGATAGTGTAAAGTCCTTAGGTATGATGAAAAAAGGAGAAAAGTGAGGTATAGGAAGAGTGCGGACTGAGATAGAGCTAGAACTGGAATAAACCCAACAAGGTTATAGTAATAACGTCTCGGTAAGCACTGAAGGGGTTGAAGAATGAAAAAGAAATAAATGTGAAAAGGGTGAAAAGAAATAGCCCTCCATTATTTCAACCTTAGGGCAGAAACCGGGTTCAATTCATATGCTACTGGCTGTTACCTAGGTAACACCGGCATTGAAGACAAGACGTCATGGACCCAGTGACGCACTGCACTACATCTTCCCAAGCTACTCAAGTTCCTCTTAAAAGGACTTGTTTTATTCTCTCGGGGAACCTACATTATCTATCGACTTTCTCTTAGAGATGGTTGATATTAAAGAAGGAGACCCTCTCCCTAGTCTCCGGCATAGGAACCAAATGTGCACTATTGAGTCTAGAGCCACGAGATCATCAATAAATCTTATTAGGACACAATCAATGAAGATTTTCTATTTCACACAATGTGGAAAGAGAGAATATATCTGATGAGTCCTATGCATTATCCTTGTGGTATTGCCAGAACATCTTAGTGATATGCCAACATACTCACAATGAAGATAGAAAGCCTTCTAGAGCCAACATCAAACAAGCTCTTGGTATCCAATAGATCAACCATGTGACAACTGAACAGAAACAATGGGGCGATTCATAATTATGAATCAATCCTGATTCAGGTAATGGATTGACGGATACCTTTGAAAAACCGGTCGTTGTGCTTAAAATTCTTTTCTCTAGCACATCGACTATGTATTAATATTTCAAAATAAAAGGTGTTTATGATTGATAATTGATTTTCCTTAAAACCTTCGTTGTATTGCAAAAAAAAATTATATTGAGCAGTACACGATTGTTTTTCAAATCTCTTTTCATCAAACAGTGAATCTCAATTCGCTAGTTCACTCACTCCGTGTTGTCTTCTTTGAGACGTTCCGATTTGAGAACGGCTAGAGCAGCTGCGAAACCCTGTCAAGGAAATTCTTCAGAATTATACGATCACAAATACTTGTAATCGATCAACGGGAACCGTGGGACGTGTACCTCAATTCAACGAAAGTGATCAAAGACACTTTCGTGCGCTTTATTGCTAACTGTTGTATGAAGGTACACCCAACATTTGCAGTTGATCAGAATTGAGAGGTCAATCCATTGCCGCATGCTCACACAACACATTCACTTCAAAATCATGATAAGTGCATCAACAACTCTGATATTTACACTCCATGCTTCTGCTACGCTGCTGCAAATATCATGAATCAATTAAAGCTTCCGCTACTTTGATGAAAAGAAATCATGATCCAGAATGTGAGCATGTCGATCCACTGTCACAACATCACATAATGTCAACACTAAAAAGGAAGAGTCAGATATTTATGGAAGCTGATGATCTCAAAGCTGGCTCAAAACTCATTATCACGTGGATCAGTTAAAGACCTCCACTTGAATTATCCAAACATGCAAAACATGAAGAATCGAAGACTACAGGCTACAGAGCAATGAACTTAAACAAGAATCCAAGAACAATCTTAATGTAATATCTGTTTGTATTCTGTATAATTTGAGGTGACCTCCCTTAGGGGGAGATTGTTAGGATTTAGAAAATCCAGTCGTTAAAGTGTCGGTCACCTCAAGTATATGTAATCGTTAGAAAGCTCGTAGTCGTAGTCATTTAATATTAGTTAGTATGTAGATAAGTAACACCGTGGAGGACGGACGGGTCTTTACCCACTGTATGCCTGATCCACAACCCGTAGGAAGCGAGTCTTGTAAGAAAACTATAAATACCTATTACCTCCCAAGGTAGAGGGTTGGAGCTTCAATACCATTTTTCTTTTGTTTCACATAGTTCCCAACTCTCTTCCCTTTCTCTCTCTAGAACTTTCTCTCTCTAGAACTTTCTCTCTCTAAACCTTGTATACGCCCCATATGATTATGGTGTGATGTGTTTGTGAAATCCTATAAGTTACATATGTACTATTTCTATTTATATGCAATGATACATCCAACACTTTTCTTACAAAGAGTCACATTAAACTGACTATTCATACAAACAAACCTTTACTCGAATGTAAATTAGCCTTTATGAACATACTCATAAACAAAAGGTGCATGTTGGTTAAAAAGCAGGGAATGCACCCAACTATGCCTTGGATATGGTTTCATCGCAAGCCTATTCCAAGGTACACATACGCACAATTTGCCATAAGTGAGTTGCTGGAAGATAGCTAGTCGATAGTTATTAGTTATAATATGCACAGCAAAACACAAGTACTTGTTATCGTGTCGAAGTTAATCAAAATTTATATGGCAAATATTCTTCATGTTTAACTTATCACTAAACATGGGAATAACAATACATACAATAAATTGGCTTGAAGCTAATTTCATTAAGAGTTCAGGGTTACAACATCCTAACTAAACACCCATGCCTACACGAGCCAGGTCACATACAAACAATAAATTGGCTAAATAAGCTAACTTTACTAGGAGTTCAAGGTTACAACATACTAACTAAAACCCAGGCCTACACGAACCTGGAAAACACAAAACAATAAATTGACAAACTGTTAATTTCATTATTAAATCATGGTAAACCACCCTATTAAAAACCCAGGACTATACATGCCTGGTATTTTACAAAACAATCCTGATATATTACGGATTACAAAAAAATGCATATAAGTCTTACAAAGTAGCTAAAAGCGACCTGGGATACTCAGGCTCCAACCTACTTAGGGACAATGCCACTTTCGCCCATTCTAAGGTACTTCATACCTAAAACTAAGGCAAAGAATAACAAATTAATGAAAATGAACCATCAAGGTAGCTCATGCTGCAGTTGGTTTATTCAACTCAGCTCTAACAATGTTATAAGAAACACAAGCCTCTGAGCCAACCGACTATGCAACACGGTGTACCTGATCCATGGGAAGCCTACATACAACAAGAAAAACTGCTATAGATACGAGAGGCCACCATGCGCCCACCATTGACAGCTTAGCCCACGACAATTATAGAAACTGACCCTTGGCATGAGGTTGTAGATTCACGCTTCATATCTCGGGGCCACACGCACCAAGATAAGTTGAAAGATGGTGACAAGGGAGTTACATCCCCCTAGCACCATCTTTCATCCCACCTTCAAAATATGGAACAACATTTAAGTTTCTAATCAGGACGACCAAATCACCCTGATAGGACTTGAAGGATGATAGAAAGTCAGAAGCAAGACTCTCTGTGCCTTGCATCTCAACAATCACTTGCAAAAATCTAATGGGATCAACATGCACCCACATGATGGCATCGTTAGACAGGGATGGAAGAGGAACAAGTTTCTCCATATCCAACCCCCATACATAGGTAAAGGATCTCAAACCCCAAATGTCTTCGCCATAGAAACGACTACTCATCATCTCACACTACAAAACCTAAGGAAGACAAAATGTCCTTTATAACGTAAAAATAATGAAAAGCCTACGAAAAAATCTTTTTGAAAGAAGTTTTTAGGGTTTGGGAATGATGTAAAAAATTGGGAGAAAAAGATGCTTTAATTGCTGTAAGTTGTAACCTCCCCACCTTTCTAGCCCTATTTATAGCCAAAGAAAATGAATTGGCGAGTTACACTTGGAAAATGCCCATTGGGTCATAACACATTTAATAAAGCATGCGGTAAGCACCCTACAAGGCGTGAGTACTACTGATATTAACACATACGTTAGGTACAGTCGAGGGGACGCGTTATACACACCGCTCAAGAAATGTCAGGATGACGCCGTCTATAGTCTTAAAGGCAATTAAGACACGTTAAATCCCAAAGATAGCAAATAAATCTAAAGAAGGATATTCCCACACTTCCCCATGAAAACATTGAATACACACATTTCCCAATTTAGCTTACAACCCTGATCGAGGTAAAAAGTTGCATCTAGTTATCATCGTAAATGACAAACGTTAACATCCTCCTGGCAACAAAAGGTCTTGGAGCGAACCCTGGTAGCACAAGCACGGACCGGGGGGACTTAGGTACAAAAATTCCAGCATCACATCATAGTGCATGATCTAATACTAGACTGAGGGGGGATTTGATAGCGTATCAATATTAACGGCCCAAGCCCATTAATTACACACTTGGATCAAGCCCATCACCAAGGCCCAATCAGCACTTGATAAAGGTCCAGCTTAAATCCCCTGACACGTAGAGCCTGGAAAGACCTCTTAGGTCTAACTAAATAAGGACAAAGACTTTGGTCCCCAACTATCACTAGCGGTTAAAATGTACCATCTGACATCGCACAGTGGGGACGCACGACAAGCACCACTACGATCTAAAAGACGAATGGCATATGTCCTCCTTTTCTGCTCTCGGATGAACAACAGTTGGCACCCTGGCAGCCATTGATGTAACCTTTCTAAAAATTATGACATCACTATTTGAATTATTACGTCATCTACATATTTCATTTCAAGTACATTTATTTTCATGAGAAACAATATTAGTTGTGGAAACTAATAACGTGATAAACATAGTCTCGTGATCGTTTATAAGCTCTAGGGTTTAACAATAACAAAGATATAACATTACACAGCGGAATAAACATAAGAACACTTTGTTATTGACATAAGGTTTTTCCACATCTTCCCCAATTATTTTTTATCAGAATATAACGTGTTACCTAACTGTAACAGGGATCAAAGACACCTTCGATCTTAGGGATAACTAAACTACTTACCTAGGCATTTACAAGACTATACGCCTAGGATACACACACACACACTTTTATGACTACATTATGGAAGACTTAATTGTAAAAACCTACATCCCATGTCCTCTTTATATACTAGAGGATTAAGGTTTACAAATCTCTACTAAGGACTAAATAATAAATCTTCTTTTGCAAGCAAGTCCTTCCATCTTTTTGTAGATTTTCTTCTTGTCACTTTAATCCCTTGATGTTTCATTCTTTATTGTTTTGTATCATCGAATCTATAAACCCAACATTAGTTAATCACAAACAAAGACAAACAAACATGTAACTTGTTACCAACAATGGACTATTTATATTCTACATGATTTAAACAATCAATTTCATTTCAAACGAATTTTCGAGTTACACTTTCATTTTTCCATTTTTATGAAAACCACGTACGATTTACGTTTTACGTATTTTTAAACCTATGTTTTTAGGTTTGAACAACATTCACACATTCTGTGAAACTTATCACTCTATTAATATACTAAGATATAGTATATTAATTAATTATAACATTTTCACGAATCTCATATTTTTACTTCACCCAGTTTTAAGTTTTGTAATTTAACTACTTAACGATAATAATTACCGGGATTAAATTATACCTGCAACTCTTCATTAATTAAACACTTAGCAATGAAAACAACTAAATTGTCTTGTTTCCACCTCATCACCTAGGTGGGGCATTTTCCCTTGGTAAATCACCAAGATATTTGGTCTTGGTGATATTTACAAAACACATGACTCATGCATTATCCTTCAACTTAAGTTTACATATATCCTAAGACTTGTATAAAGTATCTTAAAGACCACCTGAACACTTAATGAGTCATGCTAATGACTCACAAGGCCAAGTGGCCTTGTTAGGATCAATCTAATGCAAGATCTCTACAACTAAGTTACTTAGTATGAGAGGCATGATAGTCATCATGCCTTATCATCCTTTTTGATAGCAAAATTCACTTATAATCCCCCCCATTTCTTCTCTCGGACGCCAACTTCATAAAACCAAAACACATTCATTATTTGATTTCAAACTTCAAGAACTACAACAATATTGAAGGACCTTGCAAGCTTTACCAAGTCTTAGCATCCTTTTGGTGATTCATTGGGTAAAATAGAAGATACACAAGGTGATTAAGAGTCCTTATTAGCTCAAAGGAGATGGGGTTTCACAAGAAAGAAGAAGGGTTTAAGGGTTGATTAGTAGTGTTTAGTATTAGTTGATCTTGATCTTGTTTTCCTTTTCCAATCACCAACCTTTGTAAGAAAGCTCTTTCTCATCTTCATTATATGTTTTTCATGCTCATTATATGCTACGTATGCTTGTTATATTGAACATGTTGTACACAACTTTAAAACACAAGTAAACATGTATAAAACTTGCCCATGATTTTATGTGGAACATTATTTAGTAAACTAGAGAAACCAAGTATATTATGCTAATTATTGTCTCAAAACCATGAACTTATGACCTTAAATATATCTATGTAATTACAAAGGAACTCAAAACAAAACCATAGCTTTTCAAATTAGCCAAAACGGACTTATGAATCAAAAGTTACAACTAGTTAAAAATCACTAAAGGAAACCTTGGTACCGGAAAAATAGCCCACTGACCTGTTTTTCAATCGCGATTTTGACCCCTTTCTGCTCTGAACAAGCAAAAGTATAAACACGAAAGTTGTCCGAATGATGTTTTACTAAGGACATTGTGGAAATTTAAGCCTCAAAATGGAAAACAAGGATTGTTCACCATCGAAAGTAACAAGTACTGTTTTGACCCGAAAATGTTTTACCAAAAGTTTAGTCGCGATAAACCATTTTTATTTCCCAAACTCTATAACTTACCATAGTTCATTATTAACTTATAAATATCATTTCCATAAAATAAAATCATATACTTGACCCTCAGAGAAGTGATCACAAATGACTTGTATTGAAACCATTTTGACCATTTTCATAACTGTGAAACCTTATAACTTTTTGTTACCTTTATTAACGTGAGTTAAACACCAAATTCGCAACTAAATTCACAAACGACCATTTTAACACATATGTCATATAATCAAACATTTAAAATATACGTTTAATTATTAACGTAACATGTTAGTAGGGAATTTCGTGTGAGGAGCCTCTTCGGGGTGAATGTATTGATGAGTTGTTGGATTTACGATTTAAAGTGTTATAGCTCCTCATACGTTTACTACAGGACCTATGAAGTATGATAACCTGAAGAGTGGTACGATATTTAACTAAACATATTTCATAAACTAAATCATTTCTATAAACAACATACATGATCACTACAAACTACCATGTACAACATCATGATCAATATAATGAATTATATAGGCTCATTTATACTTTCACATCATTATTCCAAAACCTAAGACGCAACATCATATTCTAGGTTGCATGTAGTGGTTTTCCCGGCATATCCATCGATTTCGTTATACACTTAACATCATTAACTCATGGTGAGTTCATGGCCCCATTTTCTATCATTTAACTATTTTATAAACCTTTGGGGGAGATAACTGCTCATTTTACTTACGTATTTTACTTTTTTATCTTAAATGTTTACTCGATTGATGGAATACCCTGAATATGTTTATCTGAACTGAATGTTTTATTAGCATTGAGTAAAACTATTACCACACTTAAGTCCCTATATCATGAACCACTAATCACTAGTAGAGTGAGTGTACATATTTTGAATAGGTCTATAAGGATTGAACTCCCCCATCCAGGTCGCTTGATTGGTATTTCAAACGGATGTATATTGGGTGTCCTAGCTAGACATCTACTAGAAACTAGGTCCAGGTGGTTTCCCTACTTAACTAGTATGTCAAACGGATATATATATATATAAATATATATATATATATATATATATATATATATATATATATATATATATATATATATATAAGACTTCGTGCCAATAACTTAGGGCAACAAAAACACTGTCTCTATGTTGTTACAGTATTTAAGTGCAATAGTCATACACTCATAGCATACAAACGCACTATATTGGAAAATACTAGGTATAACAACAAATTATGAATCAAATAACAATCTAACAGACTTGGATAATATTCATCTAACAAACTTTGTTGAAATCAGTTACTGCCGACTGTACTGGTGAAATCAATTACTGCCGACCGAATAGGTGAAATCAATTACTACTGACTGTACTGATGAAATCAATTACTACCGACCAAATAGGTGAAATCAAGTACTACCGAATATACTGGTGAAATCAATCAAATAACCGAATATACTAGTCACTGAATATATTGGAGAATCAAACACTAAATTCTTGTGACTTTTAATGTTTATATATATTTGTTACGAGAATTCACTTATAAAGGTTTTCGCAATTATTTTCAATAAACCTATGAACTCACCGACCTTTGTGTTGACACTTTTTAGCATGTTTATCTCAGGTCCATAAGGTACGAAGCTGGCACGGAGAAGCACGTATACTCAAGAAGGCTATATTTATGTATTATGTAACCATGAAACTACTGGTACATCTCTTTTTAAAACTCTGATATTCAACTATTCGAATAATAAATCTTTTAAAATGACTCAATTAGAGTTCGTTTTCTTTTGTTATAACTGTTATACCGTCGAGTAACATCTAGCTTGAATTTCGCTGCTATCACGAAATTGGGGGTGTTACAGTTGATCACTCCCAAAGGGTTTATCTCTAAACCCTACAAGCCTCTTTATAAGAGGAGAGCACACAAGTTTACACACACTTGGGAAGATACTGCCTTACAATAGTGTAGTATGGTTCTTATTCAAGTGTTACCCGAACTTCTTGATATATATCAATCTCATTGGGTCCCTAGTGTTCAACACATGAAACCAAACAACATCCTATCTCTAAACCAATTTACATATCATACATAAACATAATAGTTATAACTCTTAGAGTAGTTCAGTAATTGAATTTTAGTATTCATATATTGTAACACCCCAACTTTTCAGGTAATGATTTATCATTATTTGTAAGAGATTGGTTAATATAAACACATAAACACTTGATGAATGATTCGAATAGTAAGAGGGTTTAGAGAGAGAAAGAAGTTGGGAGGCTTTTCTAGAGAGAGAAAGTGAAAGAGAATATGAAAGGTTAGATTAGAATGAAAGCTCCACCCTCTCCCTTGGTGGGAGAGGGCTTTTATAGTCTTACAAATAAACACCCCCTACGGGCTGTGGATCAGGTATATAGTAGATAAAGACCCGTCCGTCCTCCACCATGTCACTTAACTAATCTAATTACTAATAAATATAGCTAAGTCTACGAGCTAACACATGCTAGACTAAATCGGGGTGACCGACTCTTCTATATGGATTTTCCAAATCCTAACAATCTCCCCCTAAGGGAGGTCACCCCATAAATTAAAATTGCATCCTAGCATTCAATCATGAAGTGTAATTCCGAGCTCGTAGACTTTGATTCTTCAAATTCCACAATCTTTGTGCTTCAATAGTGATTCTGCAAATGAATGTTCCTTTGACTTGTGATCTTGAGCTTTCTTCGAGATCATCAGCCACAGTAAATCTCCAACACATCTTTTGAAGTATCGCCTTCATGTGATGTTGTGACTTTTGGACCGACATGCTCACATTTTTCTGGATCATGACATCTTTGCATTAGAGTTGCGGAAGCATTGTTGTACCTCTTTGATTGTCATGATTTTCTTCAATTATGAGTATGAGATGTGAGCACATGGTTATGAATTGAAATCTTTTGATCATCAGCTGCATTCAAGACCTCTCTTCGACCATCAGCTGCAACAATCATAGGTTCCTGCATAATTCAGTTAGCAATAAAATGAACGAAATTGCCTTTGTTCACTTTTGTTGAATATGGTTGCAAGAACCACAGTTCCCCATTGATCAGTATAAATACTGCCTGTGATCAGGTAGAATTCCTAAGAATCTCCTTGACAGGGTTTCGCAGCTTATACTAGCCGTTCTCAAACCGAAGCGTCTTAACGTAGACAACACAGAGTGAGTAAATCAGCGAATTGGACTCACTGATTAATGAGAAATTGATTTGAAACACAATCGTGTATTGCTGAATAAAGAGTTTTTGCAATACGATGAGATTTTTATGAGCAAGATCAAGTTTCAATCACAAATACTTTTGTTTGAAAATTTATGCGCAGTCGATGTGCTTGAAAACAATTGTTGAGCACATCGAAGGGTTTTCCAAAAGTATACTTCAATTCCTTTATTGGAACAATGTTGATTCAAGTTTGAATCGCCCCATCGTTGTTTTTTAGTTGTCACAAGTTTGATCCATGAAGGATCTCACATGTCACCCACCAAGAGCTTGTTTGATGTTGGCTCTAGAATGATTTCCATCTTCATTGTGAATACTTTACGTATCACTCGGATGTTCTGGAAATACCACAAGGATAGTGTGTAGGACTCTTAATAAATATTTCCTTACTTTTCACATTGTGTGAAACAGAAAGTCTTCATGAAAGTGTGTCCTAATGAGATTTATGGATGATCTCTTGGCTCTAGAATCAATAGTACACTTTGGTTTTCCTATGCGGAGACTAGGGAGAGGATATCCTGCTTCAATATCAACCATCTCTAAAAGAAAGTCGATAGATTACATCGGTTCCCTGTGAGAATGAAACAAGACCTTTTAGATAACTTGAGTGGCTGGAAGGTTTAGTGCAGTGAGTCACTAGGTCACTGACGTCTTGTCTTCAATACCGGCGTTACCTTGGTAACAACCAGTAGCATATGAATTGAACCTCGTTCCTGACCTAAGGTTGAATATTGGAGGGTTATTTCTCTTCACCCTTTCACTTTACATTTATTTTTCATTCTTCAACCCCTTCAGCACTTACCAAGACTTCACCACTAGTACCTTGTTGGGTTTGTTCCAGTACTAGCTCCGCCTTAGTCGGCACTCTTCCCTTATTCTCACTTTTATCATTTTTTTAATCATACCTAAGGACTTCTACACTATCTAGTTGATTATCCCTGGGTAGATCCCTCCGGCTCTGGCGGGATCATGGGAACTAATACCTAACCTTACAATCCTTATAACTCCAATAAAGTAAATGAAATGTCGGTCTTTGGTGTTCCTCCACAATTGCCATTGAAAACCAATTGAAAAACCAATCAAGGTACTTGTGATATAATATCAAAGCATTTGTACCTTAATTGTTTTGATCTTTTATAAATGCTCCCCCTCAACATGTGCATCGATACTTGAAATCGTTTAGCACATGGAGGAAGGAGTGCTTGTTTGAGTCTTAAACAATCACCAATTTATCAGATTTAATATTTAAATCACATTATCTCCCCTGATAAAAAAATTCAAACAATACGTTACCACTATGTAAAATACAAATATTTTTCTGAAGAATCATAGAATGAAAAACATTTTTATAGGAACAACTGTCTTTTTGGCAACGGGATTTCCTCATTTAGTTTTAGGAAAAGTGCTTGATATTTATAAAATTCGATTTTGCGAAGCACTTTCCTTTCTTGAAAAAGTGGGTTGTGTATCTGAAATAATAGCAAACTATTTTAGGCATGTTTTGAAAATATTTTGAACTTCTAATCGAGCTTCATCTAAAGACCCGTGTCATTATTGAGTGACATTTCTAGGTCCGTAGATGTTATCGATACCAGAAGACATGCCTTAAAAAAACTATTTTTGGTATTTTCTAATTTTCTGATTTTTATGGATGTTTTTTGGTTTTATATATTCTATTTACAATTTGAGAAGATGTTGATATGAGTATTGAGATAAGGATATCGTTCAGCACATAGTAGAAGACAGTAGTCAACATCTCTTAAACGTTCACCACCAAATCTATCGAGGCTCCTGAAAAATCATCTGAACTTGAGCCTTCTCAATGTGAAGCTTTGGTAGCTTCCCCCCAAACTGACAATCTTCGTATTGAGACCACTTCCCCCAAGTAGCTGAAGTGAAGCAAATAGTCTCATTATATGAAGCTCAAAAACCCAAAGTAAATGATAACACCAAAGTAACAGGTTGAAGCACTGATCTTCTCTAAGGTTATCAATGCCGGAATAAGTGATTAAGCTCGATCACATAAACCTGTTGTGCGTCCCTAATGCACACATTACTCTGTGGTTTTGAGTAGTTGTATATTCGGGGGAGGAATATATCAACATCTTCATTTCACTAAATGCATTCCAGTTATCTTACATATAACCAATCAGCCCATAATGTACATGTGTACCCAACAAGAGTCGAAACGATGACAAAAAAGTAATAGGTTGAAGCACTGATCATCTCTGCGAATATCAACTCCGAAATAACTGATTAAGTTCAATCATGTAAACCTGTTGTGCGTCTCTAATGTACACATATCTCTCCCCCGATGGTTGCGATCTCATCGGAATCATTATAACATTGTGTACATGAAGCATTAACCGGAAGCACTTTATCATAAAACATTTCAGCTCCTAAGAAGATGTCGATAAGCAATATCATCTCACACTCCAAATATTCTTCTCATATTTCTTCCCACTGAAAGCTGAAGTAATACATACCAAAAGTATCCAGAGACCACTTCCCCCATGTAGTTGGAATAATACACCAAAAGCCACGAGTTAAACACTGAGTTCTCTACGGTTATGACATTTGTATTCCCCGAATAACTTCAATTAAGAAGAAGTATTAAGTTCATCATGTGTACTCGTTGTGCGTTTAGATGTATGTCTCCTTCCCCCTTGCTGGTTTTGATACCTCAGAATCAGTAACACATTATATATACATGTACTTGAAATCTTGTGAGAAGAACACAATTGGCTCAAATGAATCCTGTGAGAATCAACTGCTACAAAAACTCTCTCTGACTATCTTAACCAACCCAGATGTAGGCAATTTTCAGTGGCCACTAATGAAGTAAGCCTGATATACCAAACTTAAGGCTGAAGTCGAATTCCTCGCATTTGTATCTTAAGCTTGCACTAATGTTGGAAGAACGGTGTTGAGAATTTATGCTCCAAGCAAATCTCTAAGTACTCGGTACTCAACCAAAGTATGAGACATTAACACCTCTTGCGATTATCCACAACATCATCTGCGTGTGACACTGAGTACTACAATGTAACTACTTTAAGTTATAGTTAACCAGGTCTTCAACTATACACCCCGACTGCTGGTAACTAGATAAACCAAGTCTTCTACTTAAATCTTAAGCAAGAGCAAGTTATCATTGAAAGTCATGAATCCAACCAAACCCAAATTCAAGATAAAATAAGAACACGCCTTTGTGAAAATCAACTTCAATCTCAAATAAGTGATACCCGATCAACTTCGTAGTCACAATTAGTGTCAAATGCCCAACACGTGAATAAAAATAAAATCTAATATACGTCGATCCACTGAATGAACTGGAGAAAATGATTCCTCAACATCGATGCCTTCTTCCTGACGATATCCACGTGCTACCAACCTTGCCTTATTTTTTCAACCCTCCTCTCAGTTCATCAAGTTTGACATTCAGTATCCACTTTCGTGCAAGTACAAGTGTCCTTTTCATACAGTTTTGTCTTTTTATCTCTTTTAGGCTAACCACCAAACTGCAAGTTTGTCTTATCCTCAAATCTCAACTATCTTAATACTAAAATAATCAAATCGCAACCTAGAATATGTCAAATCTCAACCTAGAATCTGTCAAAACGCAAATAAGAACATGACCTAAAATAGCTCGAATATCATCAAATCCTCCCCAAACAAGATGGAATAACCAATCCAAGCATCAATCTAAGCAAATCTAACAAACCTAAATAAGAAATTACAGATAACAACAAATTTAACCACTAAACAAGCTCTAAATAGTGTATATAGCATATACTATTCGACCCACATTTAAAACCAAAACCAATCTTTGAAATCCGAGCACACACGAAGTAGATGATCAAACCATGGCTCTTGATACCAATTGTAAGAGATTGGTTAATATAAACACATAAACACTTGATGAATGATTCGAATAGTAAGAGACTTTAGAGAGAGAAAGAAGTTGCGAGGCTTTTCTAGAGAGAGAAAGTGAAAGAGAATATGAAAGGTTAGATTAGAATGAAAGCTCCACCCTCTCCCTTGGTGGGAGAAGGCTTTTATAGTCTTACAAATAAACGCCCCCTACGGGCTGTGGATCAGGTATACATTTAGTAAAAACCCATCCATCCTCCACGATGTTACTTAACTAATCTAATTACTAATAATTATAGCTAAGTCTACGAGCTAATACATTCTAGACTAAACTCGGAGTGACCGACTCTTCTATATGGATTTTCCAAATCCTAACATTATTTCTTAAGCTTCCTTGTCTGCTTCCGTTACTAGTATATAATCTTGTTAGCTTAAAGGACCTTCCATGAAATAAGTTTAAAGCAAATAGGACTATTCTTGCAATAGTCCTCCTAGTAGGGACTAGTTTTTCCAAAAGGTGAAACTTAAAATTAACACTTATATCTTACTTCATCTCCGGGAAACCAAAAACTAGAACATTCAATATTTTGCTCTCCTACACCACGTCACACACAAATTCACCATCAAGAACTAGGGTTTTGATTCTAAGTTGATTTCAAGCCAAGTTTAAGCAAGGAAACTACATATATAAGCTTATACACGCATAAGCTAGATTTCCTAATAATCAAAACGAGGTAAAGATTATGTCTTATTCTCAAATTCATGTTTTAAGGCTTTTCTTTTGTAAGTAAAGCCTAAAGATCATATCTTTAAGTCATTTATGGGACTTTTGTAAAGTTTTACATGATTATGTGAAAATTATGATTTTTGAAAAATCACCAAGAACACTTGAAATCATGTATAAAAGATTATGTGATAGGTACCTTTATTTGAGTACCATAACACCATTTAATGATATTAATTTTCAGAAATCATGTTGATATGGTTATAAGCCACGAACCAAACACTCCCATATGGCTTATTTATTGTTAGTGCTTATTATGATAAGCTTAACTATGTTCTTAATAAGATCCATGTAAATTGTATGTTCCTAGGTTATAAGTGTTAGCCGGGGACGTCCTTAAGGGAGCTTGTGTTAGTATTCAAGCATATATGAGGTGAGTAACATATATAAGAGTAGAAACGGGTCTTTAGTAGCCCGTTAGAAGTTCCACATATCTTGTGTCATGTTCAAGTTTTATATTACGGGTATGTGTTGTACTTGTGTTACGAGTTTACGTTAATATGTTTGCATATTATGAGCTTTTATGATTTACGCGGTACAAGTTTATATGTGAAACAAAGTAAATGGGTAAAAATAGCCCGTAGTGACCCATGTGGTCTTCGTTATGTATTTAGAGCTAAAATATTGTATTATTACTCATCTAGCTTCCTTAGTGGATGACATCTTAAGTGGTTGATTCGCATATTTAAGTGGACGAGATGTGCTAATACGTGATCACATGTTCTGAAACAGAACTTAGACTCCTAAGTGGATGACTAGAGTATTCCTATTTATGTTGAACCAATAAAGTTTCATAACGTCCTTAGTGGACGACTAGTACTTGATGACAAGCATGTGCTTATTGACTCACGAAGAAACCCTTGTATCATGTTATGTTTATGTTTAATCTCTTATATGTTATCTCACTAAGCCTTTCTTACGTTGCTTTGTCTAACTTTGTTTTATAGGTAAAACTAGTGGTAGTGCATCCACGGTTAAGAAGGACGAGACTTAGCTCTCGGTGGAGCTCGTGGGTTTCGATCTTATTTCCCTACACATTCTTTTGCCAAGAAATGCCCTAGGTTAATATGTTTTTACGTATGATCATGTAAATCCAAATTATGTGGTAATCAAGTAGTTAAGTTATGTTTTAATAGTTTAAAAGGGTGTTTGACATAGTTCCATTCTAGCAAAAAATGACCAATTTTGACTCTTGTACAGGTCTAGCCGAATGCTATTAGTAATGTACAGTTTTATGAAGTTAAATATATGTTTTGTTTGGGTCTAGAACCTGTATGTGAAAGATATTAGAAGTTAGAAAGGAAAAAGAGAAGAAAAATACAGAAAATGACATCAGACCCATTTTGGCAGCATGCCATGGCAAACGCCCGATGACATTTTAGGCCCTGAGGCCATTTAGCTGCCAACCATAGCAATACAACATCCTGCCATGAGGCCAGTTGATGGCCATTTGCACCTGTTGTCGCTTTTGAGTTTTTGTTTCATCGTTTATGTTGTATAAATTAATATGTGATGGGGGTCGTGCTACCTGTCGACGGAAAGCCCTTCGAATCTACTTAAAAATATTTCTAGAGTCTATTTTTCATTATAAATGTAAAGTTTTACTCGGGGAGTAATTAAAGTTAATATCGATGAATCTTTTATATGTAAAGAAATAAAAAATCTAGTAGTGGGTGTTTCAAATATCAGTAGAATCGAATAGTCTGGACAACTTAGATACCAATTAGGTTTAGTATGACATGGTAAAATAAATTAGTCAGGTCAACTCAGAGTTTAGTATGCACCAGTATAGCATTACAGTATAGTCAATAAGAAAACTCATAAATATGTCTTTAGATTATAGACAACTTATAAACAAATAGATAGACGGACTTAGTACTTACTAGAAGAAACAGAAAGGTTATAGAACTTACCAAAACAGATAATAGCCTAGTAATGACTCTACTTAGAATTAGGCATGTGATATGTACTTAATACCAGAAGTTTCACATTTAGATCCCGAGTTAGTAAATCATATAAAATATTGTGACAGGTCTTATGGCCAGATAGAACAATTAGAATCAAACATTAATTTCATAAGCACAGTTTAGGTGAGGGAGAGTAAGTTAAACAAAAAGAACAAACAATTCAGAAATACGGGTTATAGATAAATAAATAAATTAATAATTAGGAGTTTAGGACGATGCAAGAACATGGGGTAGTGCGCATATTACTTCAACAAAAGCAGTTGAGACCGAACTTGTGACGGTTCAAGCATCGTAAAATCATAAATATATGTTTATAATTATATTAGACTAAAATACACTGTTGGTTCCTAAACTTGGCCAAAAAACATCACCCTGAACCGAAACTTGCATTTTTAATCGCAAGTAGTCCACAGTATGTGTTTTTTAGGCTAAAACAGTCCCTTGACCCGTTTTCCATTAGTCAACGTTTGTTATTTTCTCCCATGTGCCTTGAAAATTAGGGCAAAATGGTCATTTTATCATTTTGGTTGATTATTTTGGTGGTACAACCTTAGGGACGAACGATGCACTTAACAAAAAAAAGTTATGCCATCACTACCACCACCCTCATGTTATCTCTTTTCCTGATTCTCTCTCTAAATTTATGCTTCTCTCTCTAGAATTAACACCAAAACCATTCTCAAATCTCATCCATCCACTCCAAAAAAAAAGAAAAAAACAAACAAACTAAATCAAACACCAATCTTCATTCTTCATCTTCATACCCACCCACAATATCAAAACCAACAAAATATTTAGGATGATCCATAGATGCGGCAACCAACACCCAACGTTTGATCCATTTCAACGAAACTAATTATATATTTCATTTCAGAGGATTTTAACTACTCCAATAGAGAATCATATTACTTGAAACATATATAATTTCATGCTCTTAATCAAAAGAACGAATTCGCTATATCATTAAACATTTCACTAAATTAAAAGATGATCTCTTGGATATTTCATCACAGTAGTTCTATGTCGTTTCAAGGTGATGTTGATGCCATAGCCACATTGACTTCTGCTCCGTCAGGTGCATGGACCTCTATGGCTTCGGATACGCCAGAAAGTGCTGATAAATCTCCACCAATAAGTTTAAGTGTGAAATCTAGTTGTTTCTATACATGAAAAAACATACTGGTCAAATTAATGTAATGATTATACTTGTTATACAAGAATATTAAATGTATGAAGAGTGTTCAATACAAGAAAATATAAGCTAATCTGCTAAAAGTACCTTTTCTCTCAAGGAAAATGAGAGCTCCAAAACAATGAAATTCATCAACTAACAGTTTGAATATGAGTCTGAAAAGGCCGGTGAATGCGATATTTTTCACCTGTTTCAAAAAAAATCTTATTAGGAGAAACATTTTATGATAAAAATGATTGTTGAATGTAATATGTTGTCACTAAATGGCCACTTCATCCGTCTTTTTTTTTCTTTTTCTTTTTTTGTTTGTTTGTTCCCTCTAATACAAGATTATGGAAAAATAGTTAAAGAGAATCTATGAGGGCACAATACAAGGACTGCATTAATCATACTAGAATGATGATCAACAACTCCACATGATGCTAAGGATTTAAGGTGTTATGTTGGGATATGAAAGTGCTGAAGATTGACAAAGTACTGAAGATTGATAAAGTACTGGAAAAGTCAAAGAGTCAAAGTACTGCTAAAGATAAAGTCAAAGTACTGCACATGAAAGTCAAAGTATTGCAAGAACAAAGAACTGTTATATTCGTTTATAGAAAGTATTGTAACTCTAGAATATTCTGTATTAGATTACTTGGCGTACAAGGATACAATTTGTAAACCGACTAGGGTTATCCTTGAGCCTATAAAAGGACCCCTAGATTGGCATTAGACGTACGAGTTCATAAATCATTATTTAGAGTTTTAGAGAAGTTCGATATTCTTAGAGTTGTTAAAGTATCTGCATAATAAGCAGATTTAGAGTTAATAATAAAAGTTATTCTTCTTAGCTTTGTTAAGTAAATTCCGCATACTTAATAGAGTTTGTTAAGTGTTTCTTTGTTAATAACTTAGGATTTATCCGAGGTTGTTAAACCTTAAACAAGCTATTTAAGTTAGTTTGGTTAGAGTACATCGATCCAACATGTTAAACCAGGAGTACAACTTTGACTCGTAGTGATTGCGTAATAGTGTAATACTAATACGAGTTGGTGCAAACTCAAAAGCACAAGAAACTAAAGGAGAGCTAAGCATTTAGAAACATGCTGCATTTAAATTTAACACAGTCAGGATGCATATCCTATAAGATGCAATTGTTCAGTGTCATGAACTTACAGCTAAGGAACGCATTGCATAGTAGTTTCCTCGAAATCTATCTGGATCCATCATACAACATAACATTCTTTTGAATACATTTGGAACCTCGAAAAATTTATGTCATAAAAAAAACTGATAAGTCAGATATGCGCAAGTCAGACTGAAGCAAAACTTGTTTCCTTATTTACGATACCTTGTCATATAGTAATATCATAACAGATTACTACTTCTTTTGAGCTTGTTGGTTGCATAATCTATTTTTGTTTTTTGAGCAAACATTTCTTTGGAGCAGGACTAGAGAAACTTTGACATACCTTCTTCTTCTCAAACATATTTTCTAGACTGAAACTATGTGATCTCGATATCAGCTCAAAGGCATTCATAGATTCAGGTTTTTCTATCTTTTCTCTAACAAGATGTACCTGAAAACATAAAAATTTGAATATAAGAATGCATTCGTAGCCTCAAGGACACAATCACGTGTACATTATCTTTCTATGAAAAAGAGAACGAGAAGTGAAGAGCTAACCTTAGATTCATTAAAGACAGCATGTACATCATCAAGGCTCACATCCTCTTAATGCGGCGGTTTATACCCTTTCATGAACCACTCATTTTCCAAGATTTTAGGAATGGTTATTCTCTGGAATTAACCAAGGTCGAGGCAATTATATGTCAGTTTCGTCACAAGAATGGAATTTCCATAGGTGTCATGGGATCCACTGGGACCCACCCCGGTTACATCCCTGAGAGTGATACCACTGTGGGAATTGAAAAACACTCAAATCTAACCTTAAATACCCAATTTGAAAAACACAAAATCTAAATTTTAACAAAATCTCAAAATTAAAAAAAAAAAACCCTAATTAAACCTTAAAACCCCTAATCTCAACAAATCCACAGTAATCAGAAACAAAACCTCAAAATAACGTCGAATTTTAATGTTCGAAAACCGAAATTTCAACATAATGAAACAGAAATTAATTAAAAACTAACCAGCTAGAATTAAATAGATGACGCCATTTTTTAGGACCTCAACGACTTCCACTTCACGCATAGTGAGTAAAGATGCCTCTGGTGTCAACTTACTAATGCCTCAGAGTAAGGGAGATGATGAATGTTTAGTTCGGATGAAATGAATGAATAAGGTAGATGAATGACTTTATATATGGGCAAAAATAGTCATTTAAGGGATTTGGCAAAAGATACCGGGTCAAGGGACTGGTTTAGCCTAACACATACTTTGGACTACTGGAGACTAAAAATGCAAGTTTCGGTTCAGGGTGATGTTTTTGGCCAAGTTTAGGGACCAACGGTGTATTTTAGTCATTATATTATGTAGAATTTAGAACTGTCAAAAATAACATAAGTTCTAGTATTAGAATAAGCTCAGTGGGGGAGACCTTGTGGATAGACGTAAATTAAGCAGAATAGTTTAAGAGGATGTTCGTGAGGACACGAACAATTCCAATATGGGAGAGTTGTAACACCCCGATTTTTATAAGTTTTAGAAATAGACTTTTATATTGTTATTAGAAAAGTAGAAAAGTTTTTATTTTAGTACTTTATAGAGATAAGGACCTAGAATGCAAATAGCTAAAAAAAAGGACTAATGGTGCAAAAGATCTAACGACAGGGATTAACGATGCCAAATTATAAAACTTACTTGATAAGCTTTATGTATCTTTTCTTGTGATGAAGAATTTACCAAATACATACACATGTGTATGTGTGTGTTTTGGAACGTGGCTTTAAAAAAGAGATAAAAAAGAGATGTGGGGGGGGGGGGGGGGCTGGCTATCAATTTCGCTTCATTAACAAAAAATTTAGTACACATTACGGCCGTTTCAGGTGATGAGAAAAAAACTGTTGCTTTGAGATGATAGGTTCATGGTCACATAAAACAATACTACAACTTCTATTGACATGCATTTTTACCAATTATTACCATCAACTGTTTTTTTTTTCTTTTATAATGTCGTCGCATAGTGCGAGCATTCTACTAGTTCACAATAATATATGACTTGTTAACCGAAAGAGTGCTATTTTGCATGGTAATTATTTTTAGTTAGGTAAATTGAAAATTATATTTTTTTCTTATCTTTTCACTAATTTTCTTCTTTATCATATAATGATGACGAGTGGAGATGATAAATAAAATTGTATATAATAGATTTCAAATGGCATAAATGTTAAGGGGAGTTTGGTTTATAACGGGAATCACTATTGGTATGATAATGGGAATGAGTTTTGAAACCCGCCACCTATGGTGGGTATAAAAAATGCTTAGTTTTAAGGGTTTGATTTCCATTTTAATTACAAAACCGACTAACTAAACAACTACAATAGGAGTGAAAGTCATTCCCTTATAACTATACCCTCAAACCAAATACTCCCTTATTGTTAGAAAGTAGGAATATAAGGGCTCGTTTGGTTTGTAAGTGGGTTTAGAATTGGATTTGGATTTGGGAATGGTTTGAAACAAAAGTAGGAGAGAGAAAATTATTTATTATATTTTAAAAATATATTTATGTTATTAAAAAGTTATAATAAAACAAAATATTTAAATATAAAAAATATTAAATAGAAGTAAAGTTGCAAAACTCGTGGTTGTCAAATTTTATGAAATAGAAAAAGATGATTACCCTGACAAGTTTCTACTAAAACCCACCAAGTGGGTAAGGATTCACTATTTGGAGTCAAATGATTTCTTGAATCTAACAAATGCATACCAAACATTAAATTTAGCAATTGAATGAGACCATACCCCTTGACACCCACGAACCAAACTGCTACGTTAGAATGCTATAGTAATACTCAAATCAAATAAGTCACTCACAAAGCATTTAATGATAAGCCTAAACTTAGGCCTAATATTTTACTAAACCGCGCAAGCTTAGTATTTTATGAAACATAAACCATTTTATCACATACGAGTGAGTTAATGACACTCATATTTAGCAAAAACTCAAAGCATCGATAATGAGAGATTAAAGAAAAGCTTTAAACTCATCAATAACTTCTTTTTCATTTAATCTATAATGAGTTTTTAGTTCATGCTTACGTGAAATAAAAATGTATTAAACCTTGAAAAAAAACATGTATAGTGAAGAAATGTTTATAAAACAAAAAATACTAGTTATGTATTATGACATGGCACATTTATAAATGGGTAAACGGATGAGTTTTTTTTTCCATTCGGGTTATCCAGGGAGGGCAAGCTTTTTTTAACTGATGTACGTGACCTCATCGAATTAATCCCAAGACCGTTTCCGACCCTTCCACACCCTCAAATGTAAATGGCACATTAATAACTTTTTAAAAATGTTCATCGTCGTGGATGTCCATAGGTCTAATTTACTTATAATCTTTTCTGTTGCATATATTTTAAGTCTCACTTTAAGATTTTGCTTTGAGGGTTTCGACACTATAAAGTGACCCAGTTTCTAGTGTTATTAGTCATGTGTATTCGTACAATGCACGTATCTTGAAAACAAAATTATGCACGATTTGTACTTAAATCTATTGTACATGATTTTCTAAAAGATACTTGAAACAAAATATATTTTTTTGAAAGAAACTATTATAGGAATGAACATAATTTTGAACCCAACATTTATAAATAAAATGTACTCTTTTTGTTATATTATATAGTAAATTAGTCATTAACTTATAATCATGAATAATTTTACTAAGTTTAATTATCATAGAGTTATATAAAACATATTACAAAAAGGATTGATTCGTAGAATAACAATGTACTTTTTAATATTTTCCGTTTTGGTACGTGTATTTTTTTAAATTGTTGAATAATAATGTACTTTCCAAAAGTGTTCCAATTTGCTACGTGTACTTTTTTAAGTTGTAGAATAGCAATGTACTTTTCATAAGTGTTCCAATTTGGTACGTTTACCAAAACGAGACACATTAAAAAGTACATTGCTATTCTACAACTTATAAAAATACACGTAACAAAACGGAAAACTTAAAAAAATACATTGCTATTCTACGACTCAATCCCTATTACGAAATATATGTTTTAATCATTAGTTTATATAAAATTATTTACAAAGTATGTATTATAGTTATTATTTTATAATTTTATATATTAACATTTATTTTATGAACTCAAGTTTTAAAGAGATACATCACACTTTTAAGCATTTTTTTTTCCAATACAGAAAGAAAAACTGAATGATTGGCACATTATTATTAGTTGGACTAAAAATTAAAGAGCATTCAAGACCACCCACGAGAAACTAAATCTAGTACGGTCTAAATAACTTTCATTTGTCAATTTAGATATGTGAGTCAGTAGATCTTTATTTTTTCTTTGAAAAAGAATATCTAAATGAAAGCTTTTAAGAACAAAATATTGTATTTTCAATGTTAGATCAACATTAATGTAAAGTTAATGTTATAAATTTCGAGCTAACAAACTTCTTAAGACTTGGTTTTCAACTTTTAGTTTGTATTATTGGCATGTACCGAACAAGTTTACGACCTTTTTTTCTCGTTGTGTTGGAATCACTCCTAAACTAGATTTCAAGTGTTAGTGATTAATATGTAATAGTTAGCTTAATTAGGCTATTATGTTAATAATTATGGCAAGGCTTATGTAGAAAGCCCATAAGCCTTGGCCCAAGCCCAATAAGGAAAGGAAAGGAGCTTGTGTGTTGCCCTAGTTCCTTCCTATAAATAGTCATGTAAACCTTCACTTGAAGGTTGGTTGTTCATTTACTTTCACTCTCTACGCCTAAAGGTTTAATATTCATTCGTGTGTGTGTTTGTTCTTGTTCAACCGATATCTCTTATCTATATTTCTTCATATTGATGCTTGTGTTACATAAATGGGAACTTAACAGTGGTATCATTCGCCATTTAGTTGGGTGAAACTTTCTTGTTTTTGAAGTTTTAAAGTATACGCGTGAGTTTTGCGTTTCACATCTTCAAACGCTTAAAAGCTTTAAATTTTTCACTTTAAAATTCAAGATTCTTGTACTTTAAAGGTTATTTGGTGATAAAGTTTAAATTTTTGGCAAAAAGTTTGAAACTTTACGTGTATTTCTTTGTTTTTGAGCTTGGTTTGATATGTGCAGTGCTTTCTACGCGTAAGGGTAAAAAGAGTTCTTGATCATCAAGTTTCACACTTTTGCGTTACTTTAGTGATATTGAAGCTTTTTCATCATAAAAATTTGGTTTGGAAACACTTTTTGGCAGAAATCTCAGTTTTGGCAAAACTTGGTAATTCTTACGCATAAGTAAACCCTAGTTTTACGCGTAAGATTTTCTAGGCTTGATCTTTAGTGCTAGAATCGCTCCTAACTCGTAAATGGAACGACATTTGGGATTACATTTTCTATCCTTGTTACCTTAAACACATGGGCTTGTTATGTCAATTACCCATTGTTGTATGTGTTTGGGTATATAAACCCCTCCATACTTCCATTGAGGGGTGGGACTCTTGTGTAAACTTTCACCTTTCATCAATAATAAACACACTAGTTTTCCCTTCTCTCTCTAGCCTCTCTCTCTAACTTGAAGATGGCTTTCTTCCATCTTCCAAGACCTCCCGAATCACCATATCAACCACATAATCGATCCTAACACTGGTATCAAGAGCGAGGTCGTTTTTTGTTATGGTTGATTTTTTGTGTTGTATCTTGTCAAAAATAGTCTTGTAAAATCTGTTTTTTCTAACAAAGCTTCAACCTTTCATATATATTTTTAGTTTTAACAGATTTTTTTACAAGTGGTGTATCCTTTTACTTTGGTAAAAAAAGTCATGGTTTCAACGTGTATATCTGTTTGTGTCCCTTTTCCAAACAGTACTACTACATATGATTTTTTTGGGTGCCATAGTTTGTGTCAAGTCTTATGGTCATTTCTGTGGTCAAACAAATAACATGAAAAGTCCTTATGCTGTATTTTCTGGGTTACAATGAAACTGGTCGGAAAATGAACGCCGGAAAAAGTCTACAAAGGGTCAAAACCCTAATATTACGCCTAAGACCTCATCTTCAGATCGGTTACGAGTAACTGTTAAGTTACTCGTAAGAAAGTATGTTTACACGTAGGTTTAACCTTACGAGTAACTTACGAGTAAAACAATGGTTTACGCGTAAGCACATGTTACGCGTAATGTTGTTTACGCATAAGGATAAGGCTTACGCGTATGGGTTACGCATAAGGGTTGGTTTACGCCTAAACCATTTCTTATCTTACTCATAAGGACAGAAAAAGGTAAAAGAAGAAAATGACTATAAGACCTTGACCAAAACAAAAAACCGTAATACCAAAAATTCGTGACTTCAGTTCAAAAATCATTAGTCACGTACTACACCTTTACAGAATAATCATTCGTGGCTGTGAATTAAGAGATGTCACCACTGCCAACATCAAACTCAATCATATCCCAATCAATCCTATACCACCATCTCATTACCAATCACGTCTCTCCTCAACACTTACAACTAATCAATCCTCGACTCAAAAAAAAAATAAACAACATGATCTCAGTTTTCCTTTTCCGTGGCACTAAACCTTTAAAAGATCATTCACACGAAAAGGTTATCATCATAGATCTTTGATGCTTTCCGAATATAAAGAAAGTTTAATAACAACAATGTTATTTTATTTCTTAAATTTCGTTGACAGATAAACGCAAATAACAATACATGTGACGAACCTACCTTGACCCTCCAAAGGATCTTGAAGCACTTAAAGTGATTTCTTGCTTCGTCTTGAACTGAATATTGCAACAAAGGTCACAGTTAGGATGTGTATTATTTGCTTTCGGTGTTACAAGATTTTTTTGATGATGATATTTGAGATTTGAATTAAGAGTTGGGTGATAGATGGCTTCGTTTTAATTTTCTTTTGGAAAGGGAGGAATAAAGTGTGGCGTCTGTATTGTGTTGTGGGTATTAGGGTTACAAAATATTAGGTGAAGTTTGATAAGTAACATTTCTTTATACTCCTAATATTAGTGGGTTTAGGGTTTGGTTACCGTGAGTTCTATTGGGCTTGCATTGGATTGGATTTAGCTGATTGGGCTCGGGTGGCATCACATTGGATTGGGCTGAACTCTTTAAGTTACTACAACGTGGGCCAATATTTTCGTACACTTGTGCTAAATGTTTTTCAATAATCAAGTCTTGGTATATGTAATGTTTCGTGGTTAGTTTCAACTTAATATTCACGAGGATACATCATTTTTGACAAGATCAGGAAACCATTATCATAGTTCATTTTAAACTGTTAACAAAGGCTAGATTTGAGCATTTAACCGCAAGATGTGATTACGGAGTTAATTCTTTATTATTTATTTGAGGTTGAAGTGGGATATCATGGGTGCGTGTACTTAGTATCTAAAGATATCGGGGTTGGTTGGATGCATGATTCTTTGAGATCCTTGTTCGAGCTTTTAACCGTCATGAATGACAAAGACTTGAGTTATCTAGTTGAACCTGATGTAAGGAGTTACGTTGTTATGCTCACAGCTTATAACTATCACTTTTAAAGGAGTTACGTTGTTGTGCTCAAGTGTCACACTAAGGTGTGGATAATTTGAGAAACTTTAAGTTTACCTTTTTTCGATGGAGTTAAGAAAAAGGGTTCTTCGTCTGACAATAGTGCAAGTTTAAGTCACAAGTTCGGGTTATACTACTTCAGTCTCAAGTTCGTCATATTGGGTTTTCTTCATCAGTAGTCACTACAAAAATCCGTGGTATGTGCTAAAACACATACCTTTTCTTTATCAATATAGACCCAAAACAACCAAGGAAAAGCCGGTTATTGCTAATATTTGTGGTTTTCTTGAGTTTGTGCTTGTGCAGGTACGGATATGCAAAAACACGCAAAAAGGATCCAAATCAGATGTAAATCCGAGCACGAGAGATCAAGAGAGTTTTAGCTGAGCCGGAAGGTCGAGATTGTGTATTTTGGAAGATTTTATTCTCAAAAGACGATTTGTGAAGTTTCAGCAAAGTTTGAAGAAAAGTCAAGAATAGTCCCTGCACTTTGAGCTTTTGACAGAATTGATCCCTCAAAGATTCAAAAGTTACAAATCTCACCCTTGGATTATTGAAGTTTGACAAGATTGGCCCTTGAAAGAGTTTTAGATTTACAATTGTGGTCCCTTGGAATTCAGAATTTACACTTTTGGTCCCTTAAATATACTTTGGGTCACATATTTAATCCAAGTCCTAAAATCCATTATCCATTACAAATAAACCCACGGCCCAAAGTATTACCCGAGCCCAAATATTAAACCACTAATACCCGGTTTTATTTTACCCGAAAACCACCCAACCCACTAGTTTTACCCGAGTCAAAACCCGTTTTCCCAGTCAAACGCCCAAACAATATTAAAAAAAGAAACCCGCCAAAACATTTACCCCCTTTTACCCAATTACCAGATCACATGAACCCTAATTCACCCACCCGTGTAATTAATCAAAATAACCACAATTAAGGGTACATTGGTACTTTTCCCTGACACCCCACTGACAAAGGGAATGACACTTCACCAATCCGTGTGCTCTTAGCCACTTGTCGCTCTCTTATTGGTCGAGACATGTCATCAAGCTCAATCCAAAGGTGGATATCAAGTGGGATTCAATCCAAGGGTGTACACTAGCTCAGAAGAAGCACAAGGGATGGATTTCGAGAAGCTTCCAAGACCCTTAGCTCATGTTATAAATAGACCTTCTTATCATTCACAAAAAGGGATCTCATCTTAATTTCTGTATTTTTCCTTCTCTCTAGTTTTAGTTGTAGTGGTTATTCACAATTTCAATGTTTTAAATACTTTTTAATTCGTAGTTTGTACTCAATTTCAATTATTAATGCAAATTTAGTTTTCATTTTCAATTGTTTGTTTTAAGTTTCTTATATCCTTAATCTGCTATTGAACTTATTTTAGTGCTTATTATAGTGTTATTAAACTGTTTTTAGTTTATTTCCTCAAAATCTCAAAAATACAAAAAAATCACATAAAATATTTGAAAAATTAAAAATCCTAGTAGATCTGTTTTGTGGAGCAATCCACACTGATCTACTGTTTGTTAAGGTTCATATAAGTTTTCTATAGCTTATTGTGAGCTTGATATCCTTTTCAAACTCAAAACTCAAAAATTATGCAGTTGCTACAGTAATGGAATCTGGTTTGCTGATATTTGGATCTGGAATTGGATGGTACTGATGATGTTATTGGGTTGAGATCTGAGCTGGTTTGGAATAGGTTAGGGGTTGTTAGGCTAGTGGTTACTGTTTCATCAGAAGTGCAAGCCATAGTGGCTAAGGCATATTGTAAGTTCATCATTTCTTATTTTGATCATTAATCTGTTACTTAAATCTGCTAAGTTGGTGATTATTATTACTTTTTGATCTGAGTTAGATGTTTGTTTAGCTTAATTTAGTCTAGATTTGTTAGTTGCTTCATTAGTTAGTAGTTTAAGTAGTGTTTGGTTTAGCTGATAATTCTGGGATAGAGGCTAGTTTATCATTGCTTTGTAGTTGATACAAGTTAATATAGGTAATTAGTAGTCATTTCAGTTCTTTGTCACTGCAGTTCTAGCTCTAAAGTCAGAATCATACTGAATCTGATCTAGTGATTGCATCTGTTTGAAACAGTAGGTTTCATAGCTTGCAAATTGGTTTGGAACTTGTAGATCTAGCTTTTGGATATCATCATTAGTCTTGTTTCATCATAATTAGTTCTATAAATTGGATCAAATTTGAGTTTAGTCAACTTTCATAACTGTTCTTCAAATAGTCAAATCTGTCACTTGCAGTTTTCAACAAACTTTGTGATTCAATTTTCTAATTCATCTCTGAGAATCAGTGTTTGAAACTTTGGATTTTAAAAGTTCACTTGGTCTTGTTTTGATATCAACTTTTTGAGAAATCTGGTTTGGTCATTTTAAGCTTCAAATAAGCTAGTACTTTAGCTTATATCTGCCCTGTTCACACTTAAGTGTGAATCAGGCAGATTTGTATCTGTTGCATAATCTTCAATTCAGTGAGTTAGGACCTGGATTTTTGCACAATTGTAGCTGGCCTGGTGGTCTATAGGACTGCATAAGTTGATTTTGGTTTAGCTCTTCTGATAAGCTGTTGATTAAGCTTAAACAGAAGGGGTGTTTCACTGGTTGGTTCATTTAAGCAGTTGGCTTATTTGATTGATCTGAGCTTAGGACTTGATAGGAGTAGTTGTAATTAGCTGCAATTAGCTTATTCTAATAGACTTTAGCTTTGTTCACTGTTTGGTTGGTTGCTTAGCTTATTTGCTTATTTTTCCTAGCTTATTTTACTAGCATTTGCACTACATTTTCCATATTCTACACATTAGCTGCTAGTTTTTCATTTTTCATAGATTCTTAATATCATTTTAGAATTTTCCTGAAGTTTTCATAATTTTTGGTCTTTATTTGCTATTTTTCTCATTTTAAAGTAGATTTTAATCAATTTTTAATAGGTTTTATTGCAATTAATTGAGAAAAAGCTCCAAAAAATAATTTTTCAATTTTCTCAGTTTTAGAAAAATATAAAAAGTATAAAAAAAATTTTTCCAAATTTTTCCCCCTTTATTCGATATTTTTTCACTATTTTAATTAGTTTTAAATAGTTTAAATTAGTTTTTAATTTTTATAAAATCAAGAAAAATCCAAAAAAATAGTTTTAATTCTAAAATAGTTTTCTAATCACATTTTTAGAGTAAAAGTAAATTTAGGCATTCTTAGGATATCGTTTAGACGTAGTTGCATTTTTAGTCGCGTTTGTTAATTACGTATTACTTTAGATCGCGTTTAGGATTTCCCGTAGGATATATTTCCTTAATTACTTTCCCATTCCCGTAGTTAATATAATCAAAATCTATAATCCATATCATCAAGCATAAAATCCAAACTAAGAACGACGTTGGCAATTCACGCCTCGTTGGGAAACGATTCGGGTTGACTAATCCGTACTACACGATCACACACGGGATTTGATTTATTATTCTTTTTCCTAAGAGAATTTGAATCTATCTTCGTGAGTATTTTTGATATTGATATTAAGGATTTATCCCCACACATAACCCCTAACCCTATATCAAATTTTGGCGCCGCTGCCGGGGAGGTTGTGTCACGACAATATCGTTTGAGGTTTGACGATTAGTGGCTCGAGATCCTTCATTCGTGAAGTTACTATTTTTCTATAAATTAAAAAAGTAAAAAAATATTTTCCTTTTTCTTTTGTATATATATATCAGATTAAAAATACAAAAAGATTTTCTCTTGTGGTTTTTGCTAATAAATAGAAGATACCAATTATATAACATTCTCAACGGAGGTGTTATCATTATAAGTTCCCGAACAAAAGATCAAAAACTTGCCTTTGTGTCGCTTGTGAATTGATTTACTTCTATCGGATAAACAAACTGTGTGGTGGGTATAAGGACGGCCTGACATTAAATTGCGGCTGTAAAGAAGCAGGTTTTTAATAAGCTTCGCGCTGACCTACAAAGCTTCTCCGCTCGCTTGTGCGTTTGTCTTGTAGAGGTGATTTATTCACTTGGGATTATTGGTTTAAGTTCACTGTGTTTTCGAATATCGGTTTCTTTTAATTGACTTGGTTTTAAGTGCATGCGCTTTTCCGCTCTCAATCACGACGTAGACGTCATCAGAGAATAGACGCACCGAGTTACGTACTATCGTTGAAGAACCCGTCATGGCGCACTCGAACGATGAACGAGGTACTTCAAGCTCCCGTAGACGGCTACGGTGATGCTATCGTACTTCCACCAATTAACACCGAAAATTTTGAACTAAAAACGAATCTAATACAATTGGTGTCTAATAAACCTTTTTGTGGTTTAGATCATGAGGAGCCCCATGCACACCTCCGTTGGTTTAATCAAGTTGCTTCTACAATTAACTTTCGGGCCGCCATGAGTCGATTAAGTTGAGATTGTTTCCATTTTCCTTGAGGGGCAGCCCGGACTTGGCTCGAAAAAGAACCCCCTCAGTCGATCACAACATGGGAAGATCTTTCTAAGAAATTTGTGAACCAATTCTTTCCTCCGTCAAAAATAACAATGTTACGAAATCAAATCATAAATTTTCAACAAAAATTTGACGAGAGTTTTGGAGAAGCATGGGATAGATTCAAGGAACTTTTACGAAAATGCCCGAATCACGGTTTTACCGATCTCCATCAGATTGATACGTTCTATAATGCTCTAACGCCGTCCGATCGAGATTCGCTTAACGCGGCCGCCGGTGGTAATATCTTGAGTCGAATGCCCACCGATATTAGAATGATTATCGAAAATAAGTCAAAAGTTTCTTCGTCTAGGAACCGTCCGGTTGTTTCTAAGATTGCTACCAATGATAACTACGTTCAGAGGAGTGAGTTGAGTGGGCTGACTGATGCTATTAATTCGATGATGAGAGAGTTTAAGAATCTGAAATCCGAATCCGTCAAAGCCGTTACTGAAACATGTGTTATTTGCGGTGGTCCTCATCCGTACTATAATTGTCAAGCTACCGATGGCGATCTCCAAATGCTTCCGTCCGCCTCTGCTAATCCGATTCAAAATCAGAACCAAGGATACCTTGCCAACCAAATGGGACCACCCGGTTTTGCACCCGCTCTCAACAAAACCAAAACTGTTATCAGAACCAATCTTACAATCAAAACCGAGGAGCAAATCTCAATCATGGTAATCAAAACTACCAAGCTCCTCCACTTCAAGTTTATCAACAAACACCTCCTCCTCAACAACAATATCAATCACCTCACCAAGCTATTTCAAACAATGAGTTTCTGTCTTACATGAAGAGTTCTGATAGCATCATTAAAAATTTGCAAACTCAAATTAACGGCATTAGGAATGATTTCAAGAGAGATATGGAAGTTACTTAATAACAAACAGATGAGAGAAATGAGGGATATGATGGCTAGTTTCTTTCAAGCTAATCAACCTTCTACGTCTTATTCTCAACCCTCGGGTTCCGGTTCTCTTCCGAGTAATACGATTCCTAACCCGAGAGGTGACATGAAAGCTATCACTACCTGAAGTGGTGTTGCTTACGATGGACCCACGGTTCCTACCACTATTTCTTCTTCTCCGTTTGGTGTGGTAGACCGTGAGACTGGGGTGACAAAGGACCCAAGGCTTCCTACTGATAAGGGAGTACCGAGAATGTCCAACCCACGGTTGTCCCAACGTCTGAGCCCGAGGATGCTCCGGTTAAAAAGACTAACTCAAAAACAACACTTCCGTACCCGTCAAGAATGAATGATCAAAAGCAACGTGAACAAGCAACTCTTCAAATGGAAAAATTCTTTCAGATATTTCAAGATCTTCACTTCGAAATTAGCTTCGCGGATGCTCTTTTTCTCATGCCTAAGTTTGTTTCGACACTAAAAGGAATGTTAAGTAACAAAGAGAAAATTGTTGATTTGGCAAAACCGTCTTTGAATGAGAATTGTTCGGCGGTTATTCTCAAGAAACTTCCCGAAAAGTTAGGTGACCCCGGCAAGTTCCTCATTCCGTGTGATTTTCAAGGAATTATTCAGTGCTTCGCCTTGGCCGATCTTGGCGCGAGTATCAATTTGATGCCGAAATCAATTTACGATAAACTTTCATTGCCTCCACTTACTCCGACATGTATGACCCTCGAGCTAGCCGACCGAACTACGACTACACCAAAGGGTATAGCCGAGGATGTTTTTGTCAAAGTGGGGGAGTTCGATTTTCCCGCTGATTTCGTTGTAGTCGATTTTGATGCCGATCCTCGAGTACCTTTAATTCTCGGAAGGAGTTTCTTAAGAACGGGACATGCGTTGATTGATGTGTATGGAGGAGAAATTACTTTAAGAGTTGGAAAAGAAGCCGTCACGCTTAACGCAACAATACTTCTAAATCTTTTACCAAACAATATGATGTGGCCAAAATCAGTAACACCGAGGTAACAAAGGACCCGGGAATTCCTACTAATAACGGAAGTACCAAAAACGTCCAACCTCCGGTAGTTCAAAAAGTTGGGCCTAAGACATCGAGATTTGACCTTTCACGTTTCACGGTTAAGAGTTTGTCTACGATACGTGCTGAACAAAAGAAGGAGACTACTACGGTTGTGGTGGAAAATGCTAGCTCTAAGAGCACACCACTTGTCCCACCTCCGATTTCTGTGTATCGGATTGATTTTGTTCCTAAAAACACCGAGTTCTCTTTGAGTGGCAATCCCACTCCTTCTTCTTCTTCTAATATTCCTTCCCATACTCAATATGAGGAAGATGAATCTATCATGAATGAAATTGATGCTTATTTGAAAAGTGATTCAGCCGGAAATTGATAATGCCGACATCGATATCGAAGGAGATATTCGTTTGATTGAACAAATGCTTTACGGAGATTCTGAAAAAGTTATTCAAGAAGTCAAGCCATCTTTTAATCCTTCGGAGCCCGAGCTCAAGGATTCTTCCATTGATTTACTTCTCGAGGAGTTCGCCGATGAACTCGCTCGCATGGATCCTCTTCCACCGGGAAGTGAGGATGATATCTTTGATTTTCGAGCCGACTTACGCGAAATTGAATATTTGTTATATCAAGATTCATCGATTTACTTTGAGAACTTCACCGATGAACTTGCTCCCACCGACTCGATTCTTTCTAAAAATGAAGAGAACGAATATGATGATCCATTTTTCCCAAAGAAAGATAAGGAAGTTAAGATTTCGACTGATGAGCTTGTTGATTCAAAGATTCTACACTGTTTTTTATCCGAGAGTGATTCTTCTCCTCGTGAGGATTTTCACGTAGATGATACGTTGATTTCGTTCCTTTCTGAGGACAAGATTTTCAACCCAGGGATACTCGTCGAAGAGTACATTTTTATCACCAAAGTTATTCGGAAAAAGGATCCTATCTTGGATGCCTTCATTATTAAACCCTTGAAATACACCTCTTTGTACCATGGACTCCCTTCTCCTTTGGAGTTTTCTCATGTTGATCCGTCATCTTTTCATCCGCCCGCTAAACCGCCGGATGATGGATCAAGCTTTCTTGAAAAACCTTTTGTGAGTTCGGGAGGATTTATTCCTTATGTGCTGATGCCCGACATTTTCTTTCCCTCCCAACCCACCCAGTCTCATTCCTTCGGGAATGAAGACACCGTTTTTGACCCTGGTATCTCTACTACTTTCTTCCCCAAGGACAAATGAATTCGGGGACGAGTCAGGCTAGCGACTCGTTTAAGAAAAACAGTAGCGCTTCATGGGAGGCACCCCATGCTTATCCTTCTCTTCTTTCTATTTTCTAATAAGTGACGAAGGGGTCCGCCTCTTCGATTTATCGTGTTTGGTTGTTTGTGATGTTGTGTTTAGGATGTTCCTGATATGAAGACTCTCGTGCTCGAAGTTTGTCATTTCTCCACTCGAGTCTCATGATCGATGCTGATGGAAATCCGATATCCTAATCTTATCGACTAACGTTTATCTTTGAGCATACTTTATAAACGGCTTTTAGATTTTCGTGATACCCTTGCTTTAAACATTGAGGACAATGTTCCATTCTAGTCTGGGGTAGGGTAATCTTCGATTTGATTTGACCGCACTTGCTTATTTCTGTTGTGTTTCTCTCGTAACCCCGTTTTTCCTTAGAAATTGAAAAATTTGTGCAAAAATGAGAAAATTTAAAAATTTTTGTAAGCTTTTGTTAAGTCTTTTTGATTGAAAGGTTTTGCTAGTCTCTTAGATTAGAAGCTATAAAATTTAATTCTAGCTCACAAGGCCAAGATTTTGCAAGTTCCCCTGAGTGACTTTAAATATGCATAACTTGATTTCATTAGACGAAACATCTGCTAAGTTAATATATGTTTTGACACCTTGATTGACTTTCTCACGTGGTGAGAGTAGGAATGGAATTGACTTGACCGGCGTGTTGAGCCCTAGCTTGTTCCCTTAACCATAGATAATCTAAAAATTATCGGCTAAGCATCCGGGGATCTCATTATTTGGGATTTTAAATTTGCAGAGATCGAGAAATGATAGAGTTACTTATGAGTTTAGATGCTAAACGTGGAGTAGTTGGTTCTCTTTAGAGCCCATCGAAGGTACTTATGGCTTTTTGTTCCCACAAAATTGTTTCACCCCATATCTGTCTAATAATAATTAGAGATGTTGAGTTTTTGGCGATAGTTAGTTCTTTATCTTCTTAAAAGAATCTTTGTTTTAAAAATTGGGTACACATCAAGGATCCGTAATAAATAAATGAGTAATCAGTGATAAGTGCTATAGTAATAAGAAAAGTTGTGAGCTGCGGTGTCGAGATCGGACCCTTGGATCTTTAGCCGGGATTGAATGAGGTCTTAGCCTAACCAGCCGGGATTCTCATCTCATGAAGCCTATAGTCTTGGAATTACCCCGTGAAGCTCCGTGGTTCACAGCTCAAATAAGTAAAAGTATAAGTGCACAAAAAAAAAAAAAAAAAAAAAAAAAAAAAAAAAAATTGAAAAATGTTGAAATTGAAAAAATCAAAAGTTAGTGAATAAAAATTCCTTGATGTGGACCTCATTTTTACGACAATGGTTCTTGAGAGAAGGCGGATAACTAATTATCGACTTAGCTTTGTATCTTTATCGGAATAAAACTTATCGAAACGAGAATTTGAAGAAATTCATTTCTCACAAAAAAATATAAAAAATCTAGAGGAAATAGGAAAATGGGAACGAAAAGTAAGTACACAAGTAACTTCCATGGGTAGTGTTAGCATCTAGAATCATATGTAACAATGATTTCGTTTTTACGCTTAGTTTGGGAGCTTGTGAAAAATCAGGGACGATGTATTCTATCCGTATGGTCACTTCACTCTGTGTTGTGTTTTCTACTCCGTGATCCTAACGTGTCGTTTGAAAAATGTTGGAGTTATTGATCGACATGAAAGTTCAACAAACCGTCATTCATAATCTGATGTGCTTAATCGTAATATCTACTTGTGAATTAAAAGGTAAACGGGGCGTTTTTAGAATTAAGGCTTTCTTAATCTCTTTTGAGGAATCTTTGCTACTTCTTCATAGGTTTAGTAGAAAGAGATTGAAATCCTTGGTTTTAGAAGCGTGAGTTGATTGCATTGCGTGAGGACACGGCAATGGTCTCGTCTGGGGTATTTTGGTATGTGCTAAAACACATACCTTTTCTTTATCAATATAGACCCAAAACAACCAAGGAAAAGCCGGTTATTGCTAATATTTGTGGTTTTCTTGAGTTTGTGCTTGTGCATGTACGGATATGCAAAAACACGCAAAAAGGATCCAAATCGATGTAAACCGAGCACGAGAGATCAAGAGAGTTTTAGCTGTTTTGAAGGTCGAGATTGTGTATTTTGGAAGATTTTATTCTCAAAAGACGATTTGTGAAGTTTCAAGAAAGTTTGAAGAAAAGTCAAGAATAGTCCTGCACTTTGAGCTTTGATGAATTGATCCCTCAAAGATTCAAAAGTTACAAATCTCACCCTTGGATTATTGAAGTTTGACAAGATTGGCCCTTGAAAGAGTTTTAGATTTACAATTGTGGTCCCTTGGAATTCAGAATTTACACTTTTGGTCCCTTAAATATACTTTGGGTCACATATTTAATCCAAGTCCTAAAATCCATTATCCATTACAAATAAACCCACTCCAAAGTATTACCCGAGCCCAAATATTAAACCACTAATACCCGGTTTTATTTTACCCGAAAACCACCCAACCCACTAGTTTTACCCGAAGTCAAAACCCGTTTCCCAAACGCCCAAACAATAATAAAAAAAGAAACCCGCCAAAACATTTACCCCCTTTACCCAATTACCAGATCACATGAACCCTAATTCACCCACCCGTGTAATTAATCAAAATAACCACAATTAAGGGTACATTGGTACTTTTCCCTGACACCCCACTGACAAAGGGAATGACACTTCACCAATCCGTGTGCTCTTAGCCACTTGTCGCTCTCTTATTGGTCGAGACATGTCATCAAGCTCAATCCAAAGGTGGATATCAAGTGGGATTCAATCCAAGGGTGTACACTAGCTCAGAAGAAGCACAAGGGATGGATTTCGAGAAGCTTCCAAGACCCTTAGCTCATGTTATAAATAGACCTTCTTATCATTCACAAAAAGGGATCTCATCTTAATTTCTGTATTTTTCCTTCTCTCTAGTTTTAGTTGTAGTGGTTATTCACAATTTCAATGTTTTAAATACTTTTTAATTCGTAGTTTGTACTCAATTTCAATTATTAATGCAAATTTAGTTTTCATTTTCAATTGTTTGTTTTAAGTTTCTTATATCCTTAATCTGCTATTGAACTTATTTTAGTGCTTATTATAGTGTTATTAAACTGTTTTTAGTTTATTTCCTCAAAATCTCAAAAATACAAAAAAATCACATAAAATATTTGAAAAATTAAAAATCCTAGTAGATCTGTTTTGTGGAGCAATCCACACTGATCTACTGTTTGTTAAGGTTCATATAAGTTTTCTATAGCTTATTGTGAGCTTGATATCCTTTTCAAACTCAAAACTCAAAAAATTATGCAAATTGCTACATAATGGAATCGGGTTGTCGATATTTGGATCCGGTTGATGGTACTGATGATGTTATTGGTTGAGATCCGAGCTGTTTGGAATAGGTTAGGGTTGTTAGGCTAGTGGTTACTGTTTCATCGGTGCAAGCCATAGTGGCTAAGGCATATTGTAAGTTCATCATTTCTTATTTTGATCATTAACTGTTACTTAAATCGCTAAGTTGGTGATTATTATTACTTTTTGATCTGAGTTAGATGTTTGTTTAGCTTAATTTAGTCTAGATTTGTTAGTTGCTTCATTAGTTAGTAGTTTAAGTAGTGTTTGGTTTAGCTGATAATTCTGGGATAGAGGCTAGTTTATCATTGCTTTGTAGTTGATACAAGTTAATATAGGTAATTAGTAGTCATTTCAGTTCTTTGTCACTGCAGTTCTAGCTCTAAAGTCAGAATCATACTGAATCTGATCTAGTGATTGCATCTGTTTGAAACAGTAGGTTTCATAGCTTGCAAATTGGTTTGGAACTTGTAGATCTAGCTTTTGGATATCATCAGTAGTCTAAATTCATCAATATCAGTTCTATAATTTGGATCAAATTTGAGTTTAGTCAACTTTCATGTCTGTTCTTCAAATAGTCAAAATCTGTCACTTGCAGTTTTCAACAAACTTTGTGATTCAATTTTCTAATTCATCTCGAGAATCGTGTTTGAAACTTTGGATTTTAAAAAGTTCACTTGGTCTTGTTTTGATATCAACTTTTTGAGAAATCTGGTTTGGTCATTTTAAGCTTCAAATAAGCTAGTACTTTAGCTTATATTCGCCTGTTCACACTTAAGTGTGAATCGCATTTATCTGTTGCATAATCTTCAATTCAGTGAGTTAGGACCTGGATTTTTGCACAATTGTAGCTGGCCTGGTGGTCTATAGGACTGCATAAGTTGATTTTGGTTTAGCTCTTCGATAATGTTGATTGCTTAAGCGAAGGGGTGTTTCACCTGGTTGGTTCATTTAAGCAGCTTGGCTTATTTGATTGATCTGAGCTTAGGACTTGATAGGAGTAGTTGTAATTAGCTGCAATTAGCTTATTCTAATAGACTTTAGCTTTGTTCACTGTTTGGTTGGTTGCTTAGCTTATTTGCTTATTTTTCCTAGCTTATTTTACTAGCATTTGCACTACATTTTCCATATTCTACACATTAGCTGCTAGTTTTTCATTTTTCATAGATTCTTAATATCATTTTAGAATTTTCCTGAAGTTTTCATAATTTTTGGTCTTTATTTGCTATTTTTCTCATTTTAAAGTAGATTTTAATCAATTTTTAATAGGTTTTATTGCAATTAATTGAGAAAAGCTCCAAAAATAATTTTTCAATTTTCTCAGTTTTAGAAAAATATAAAGTATAAAAAATTTTTCCAAATTTTTCCCCCTTTATTCGATATTTTTTCACTATTTTAATTAGTTTTAAATAGTTTAAATTAGTTTTTAATTTTTATAAAATCAAGAAAAATCCAAAAAAATAGTTTTAATTCTAAAATAGTTTTCTAATCATATTTTTAGAGTAAAAGTAAATTTAGGCATTCTTAGGATATCGTTTAGACGTAGTTGCATTTTTAGTCGCGTTTGTTAATTACGATACTTTAGATCGCGTTAGGATTTCAGTAGGATATATTTCCTTAATTACTTTCCCATTCCCGTAGTTAATATAATCAAAATCTATAATCCATATCATCAAGCATAAAATCCAAACTAAGAACGACGTTGGCAATTCACGCCTCGTTGGGAAACGATTCGGGTTGACTAATCCGTACTACACGATCACACACGGGATTTGATTTATTATTCTTTTTCCTAAGAGAATTTGAATCTATCTTCGAGATTATTTTTGATATTGATATTAAGGATTTATCCCCACACATAAACCCCTTACCCTATATCAAATTTTGGCGCATGAGGTTGTGTCACGACAATATCGTTTGAGGTTTGACGATTAGTGGCTCGAGATCCTTCATTCGTGAAGTTACTATTTTTCTATAAATTAAAAAGTAAAAAATATTTTCCTTTTTCTTTTGTATATATATCAGATTAAAAATACAAAAAGATTTTCTCTTGTGGTTTTTGCTAATAAATAGAAGATACCAATTATATAACATTCTCAACGGAGGTGTTATCATTATAAGTTCCCGAACAAAAGATCAAAAACTTGCCTTTGTGTCGCTTGTGAATTGATTTACTTCTATCGGATAAACAAACTGTGTGGTGGGTATAAGGACGGCCCGACATTAAATTCGCTTGTTGTAAAGAAGCGGGTTTTAATAAGCTTCGCACGACCTACAAAGCTTCTCCGCCGCTTGTTTGTCTTGTAGAGGTAATTTATTCACTTGGGATTATTGGTTTAAGTTCACTGTGTTTTCGAATATCGGTTTCTTTTAATTGACTTGGTTTTAAGTGCATGCGCTCGCTCTCAATCACGACGTGAGACGCCATCGAGAATAGACGCATTCGAAGTTACGTACTATCGCTTGAAGAACCCGTCATGGCGCATACTCGAACGATGAACGAGTTACTTCAAGCTCCCCGTGAGACGGCTACGGTGATGCCATCGTACTTCCACCAATTAACACCGAAAATTTTGAACTAAAAACGAATCTAATACAATTGGTGTCTAATAAACCTTTTTGTGGTTTAGATCATGAGGAGCCCCATGCACACCTCCGTTGGTTTAATCAAGTTGCTTCTACAATTAACTTTCGCGCTCATGAGTCGATTAGGTTGAGATTGTTTCCATTTTCCCTTGAGGGGGCAGCCCGGACTTGGCTCAAAAGAACCCTCACGATCACAACATGGGAAGATCTTTCTAAGAAATTTGTGAACCAATTCTTTCCTCCGTCAAAAATAACAATGTTATTAAATCAAATCATAAACTTTCAACAAAAATTTGACGAAAGTTTTGGAGAAGCATGGGATAGATTCAAGGAACTTTTACGAAAATGCCCGAATCACGGTTTTACCGATCTTCATCAGATTGATACGTTCTATAATGCTCTTACTCCATCCGATCAAGATTCGCTTAACGCGGCCGCCGGTGGTAATATCTTGAGTCGAATGCCCACCGATATTAGAATGATTATCGAAAATAAGTCAAAAGTTTCTTCGTCTAGGAACCGTCCGGTTGTTTCTAAGATTGCTACCAATGATAACTACGTCGAGGAGTGAGTTGAGTGGGGTGTCACCGACCTTACTCATGCTATTAATTCGATGATGAGAGAGTTTAAGAATCGAACGAATCCGTCAAAGCCGTTCAAGCATGAAACATGTGTTATTTGCGGTGGTCCTCATCCATACTATAATTGTCAAGCTACCGATGGCGATCTCGAAATGCTTCGCCGCTCGCTAATCCGGTTCAAAATCAGAACCAAGGATACCTTGCCAACCAAATGGGACCACCCGGTTTTGCACCCGTTCCTCAACAAAACCAAAACCGTATCGAACCAATCTTACAATCAAAACCGAGGAGCAAATCTCAATCATGGTAATCAAAACTACCAAGCTCCTCCAGCTCAAGTTTATCAACAAACACCTCCTCCTCAACAACAATATCAATCACCTCACCAAGCTATTTCAAACAATGAGTTTCTGTCTTACATGAAGAGTTCTGATAGCATCATTAAAAATTTGCAAACTCAAATTAACGGCATTAGGAATGATTTCAAGAGAGATATGGAAGTTACGAATAACAAACGTGATGAGAGAAATGAGGAATATGATGGCTAGTTTCTTTCAAGCTAATCAACCTTCTACGTCTTATTCTCAACCCTCGGGTTCCGGTTCTCTTCCAAGTAATACGATTCCTAACCCGAGAGGTGACATGAAAGCTATCACTACCCAAGTGGTGTTGTTACGATGGACCCACGTTCCTACCACTATTTCTTCTTCTCCGCCTGTGTGTAGACCGTGAGATCGGGGTGACAAAGGACCCGGTGCTTCCTACCGATAAGTGGGAGTATCGAGATGTCCAACCCACGGTTGTCCCGACTTCTGAGCCCGAGGATGCTCTGGTTAAAAAGACTAACTCAAAACAACACTTCCGCACTGGCCAAGAATGAATGATCAAAAGCAACGCGTGAACAAGCAACTCTTCAAATGGAAAAATTCTTTCGTGATATTTCAAGATCTTCACTTCGAAATTAGCTTTGCGGATGCTCTTTTTCTCATGCCTAAGTTTGTTTCGACACTAAAAGGAATGTTAAGTAACAAAGAAAATTGTTGATTTGGCAAAACGCGTCTTTGAATGAGAATTGTTTGGCGGTTATTCTCAAGAAACTTCCCGAAAAGTTAGGTGACCCCAGCAAGTTCCTCATTCCGTGTGATTTTCAAGGAATTATTCGAAGGCTTTCCTTTGGCCGATCTTGGCGCGAGTATCAATTTGATGCCGAAATCAATTTACGATAAACTTTCATTGCCTCCACTTACTCCGACATGTATGACCCTCGAGCTAGCCGACCCCAACTACGACTACACCAAAGGGTATAGCCGAGGATGTCTTTGTCAAAGTGGGGGAGTTCGATTTTCCGTGATTTCGTTGTAGTTGATTTTGATGCCGATCCTCGAGTACCTTTAATTCTCGGAAGGAGTTTCTTAAGAACGGGACATGCGTTGATTGATGTGTATGGAGGAGAAATTACTTTAAGAGTTGGAAAAGAAGTCCACGCTTAACGCTAACAATACTTCTAAATCTTTACCAAACAATATGATGTGGCCAAAATCAAAACACCGAGGTAACAAAGGACCCGGAATTCCTACCATAATAACGAAGTACCAAAGCGTCCAACCTCCGGTAGTTCAAAAAGTTGGGCCTAAGACATCGAGATTTGACCTTTCACGCTTCACGTTAAGAGTTTGTCGCCATGAACAAAAGAAGGAGTCTACTACGGTTGTGGTGGAAAATGCTAGCTCTAAGAGCACACCACTTGTCCCACCTCCGATTTCTGTGTATCGGATTGATTTTGTTCCTAAAACACCGAAGTTCTCTTTGAGTGGCAATCCCACTCCTTCTTCTTCTTCTAATATTCCTTCCCATACTCAATATGAGGAAGATGAATCTATCATGAATGAAATTGATGCTTATTTGAAAAGTGATTCGCCACCGAAATTGATAACGCCAAAATCGATATCGAAGGAGATATTCGTTTGATTGAACAAATGCTTTACGGAGATTCTGAAAAAGTTATTCAAGAAGTCAAGCCATCTTTTAATCCTTCGGAGCCCGAGCTCAAGGATTCTTCCATTGATTTACTTCTCGAGGAGTTCACCGATGAACTCGCTCGCATGGATCCTCTTCCACCGGGAAGTGAGGATGATATCTTTGATTTTCGAAGCGACTTACGAAATTGAATATTTGTTATATCAAGATCCGTCAATTTACTTCAAGAAGTTCACCGATGAACTTGCCCCACCGACTGATTCTTTCTAAAAATGAAGAGAATCTAATATGATGATCCATTTTCCCAAGAAAGATAAGGAAGTTAAGATTTCGACTGATGAGCTTGTTGATTCAAAGATTCTACACTGTTTTTTATCCGAGAGTGATTCTTCTCCTCGTGAGGATTTTCACGTAGATGATACGTTGATTTCGTTCCTTTCTGAGGACAAGATTTTCAACCCAGGGATACTCGTCGAAGAGTACATTTTTATCACCAAAGTTATTCGGAAAAAGGATCCTATCTTGGATGCCTTCATTATTAAACCCTTGAAATACACCTCTTTGTACCATGGACTCCCTTCTCCTTTGGAGTTTTCTCATGTTGATCCGTTATCTTTTCATCCTACCGCTAAACCGCCGGATGATGGATCAAGCTTTCTTGAAAAACCTTTTGTGAGTTCGGGAGGATTTATTCCTTATGTGTGTGATGCCGACATTTTCTTTCCCTCCCAACCCCCACCTCATTCCTTCGGAATGAAGACACCGTTTTGACCTCGGTATCTCTACTACTTTCTTCCCCAAGGACAAATGAATTCGGGATCGAGGTCGGCTAGCGACTTCGCTTAAGAAAAATGATAGCGCTTCGTGGGAGGCACCCCATGCTTATCTATATCTTCTTTCTATTTTCTAATAAGTGACGCGAAGGGTCCGCCTCTTCGATTTCGTGTTGGTTGTTTGTGATGTTGTGTTTAGGATGTTCCGATATGAAGACTCTGCGTTCAAGTTTGTCATTTCTCCACTCGAGTTTCATGATCGATGCCGATGGAAATCCGATATCCTAATCTTATCGACTAACGTTTATCTTTGAGCATACTTTATAAACGGCTTTTAGATTTTCGTGATACCCTTGCTTTAAACATTGAGGACAATGTTCCATTCTAGTCTGGGGTAGGGTAATCTTCGATTTGATTTGACCGCACTTGCTTATTTCTTTGTGTTTCTCTCAGAACCCGCTTTTCCTTAGAAATTGAAAAATTTGTGCAAAAATGAGAAAATTTAAAAATTTTTGTAAGCTTTTGTTAAGTCTTTTTGATTGAAAGGTTTTGCTAGTCTCTTAGATTAGAAGCTATAAAATGCGAATTCTAGCTCACAAGGCCAAGATTTTGCAAGTTTCCTGAGTGACTTTAAATATGCATAACTTGATTTCATTAGATGAAACATTTGCTAAGTTAATATATGTTTTGACACCTTGATTGACTTTCTTTGTGAGAGTAGGAATGGAATTGACTTGACCGTGTTGAGCCCTAGCTTGTTCTCTTAACCATAGATAATCTAAAATTATCGGCTAAGCATCTGCGGATCTCATTATTTGGGATTTTAAATTTGCAGAGATCGAGAAATGATAGAGTTACTTATGAGTTTAGATGCTAAACGTTGAGTAGTTGGTTCTCTTTAGAGCCCATCGAAGGTACTTATGGCTTTTTGTTCCCACAAAATTGTTTCACCCCATATCTGTCTAATAATAATTAGAGATGTTGAGTTTTTGGCGATAGTTAGTTCTTTATCTTCTTAAAAGAATCTTTGTTTTAAAAATTGGGTACACATCAAGGATCCGTAAATAAATGAGTAATCGTGATAAGTGCTATAGTAATAAGAAAAGTTGTGAGTCATGTGTCGAGATCGGACCCTTGGATCTTTAGCCGGATTGAATGAGGTCTTAGCCTAACCAAATGGATTCTCATCTCATGAAGCCTATAGTCTTGGAATTACCCCGTGAAGCTCGTGGTTCACGTACCAAATAAGTAAAAGTATAAGTGCACAAAAAAAAATTGAAAAATGTTGAAAATTGAAAAATCAAAAGTTAGTGAATAAAAATTCCTTGATGTGGACCTCATTTTTACGACAATGGTTCTTGAGAGAAGCCGGATAACTAATTATCGACTTAGCTTTGTATCTTTATCGGAATAAAACTTATCGAAACGAGAATTTGAAGAAATTCATTTCTCACAAAAAAATAAAAAAAATCTAGAGGAAATAGGAAAATGGGAACGAAAAGTAAGTACACAAGTAACTTCCATGGGTAGTGTTAGCATCTAGAATCATATGTAACAATGATTTCGTTTTACGCTAGTTTGGGAGCTTGTGAAAAATCAAGGACGATGTATTCTATCCGTATGGTCACTTCACGCTGTGTTGTGTTTTCTACTCCGTGATCCTAACGTGTCGTTTGAAAAATGTTGGAGTTATTGATCGACATGAAAGTTCAACAAACCGTCATTCATAATCTGATGTGCTTAATCGTAATATCTACTTGTGAATTAAAAGGTAAACGGGGCGTTTTAGAATTAAGGCTTTCTTAATCTCTTTTGAGGAATCTTTGCTACTTCTTCATAGGTTTAGTAGAAAGAGATTGAAATCCTTGGTTTTAGAAGCGTGAGTTGATTGCATTCCGTGAGGACACGGCAATGGTCTCGCTCGGTATTTTGGTATGTGCTAAAACACATACCTTTTCTTTATCAATATAGACCCAAAACAACCAAGGAAAAGCCTTATTGCTAATATTTGTGGTTTTCTTGAGTTTGTGCTTGTGCAGATATGGATATGCAAAAACACGCAAAAAGGATCCAAATCAGATGTAAATCCGAGCACGAGAGATCAAGAGAGTTTTAGCTGAGCCGGAAGGTCGAGATTGTGTATTTTGGAAGATTTTATTCTCAAAAGACGATTTGTGAAGTCAAAGAAAAGTTTGAAGAAAAGTCAAGAATAGTCCCTTTTGACTTTGAGCTTTTGATGAATTGATCCCTCAAAGATTCAAAAGTTACAAATCTCACCCTTGGATTATTGAAGTTTGACAAGATTGGCCCTTGAAAGAGTTTTAGATTTACAATTGTGGTCCCTTGAATTCGAATTTACACTTTTGGTCCCTTAAATATACTTTGGGTCACATATTTAATCCAAGTCCTAAAATCCATTATCCATTACAAATAAACCCACGGCCCAAAGTATTACCCGAGCCCAAATATTAAACCACTAATACCCTGTTTTATTTTACCCCAAAACCACCCAACCCACTAGTTTTACCCGAAGTCAAAACCCGCTTTTCCCACCAAACGCTCAAACAATAATAAAAAAAGAAACCCGCCAAAACATTTACCCCCTTTACCCAATTACCAGATCACATGAACCCTAATTCACCCACCCGTGTAATTAATCAAAATAACCACAATTAAGGGTACATTGGTACTTTTCCCTGACACCCCACTGACAAAGGGAATGACACTTCACCAATCCGTGTGCTCTTAGCCACTTGTCGCTCTCTTATTGGTCGAGACATGTCATCAAGCTCAATCCAAAGGTGGATATCAAGTGGGATTCAATCCAAGGGTGTACACTAGCTCTAAGAAGCACAAGGGATGGATTTCGAGAAGCTTCCAAGACCCTTAGCTCATGTTATAAATAGACCTTCTTATCATTCACAAAAAGGGATCTCATCTTAATTTCTGTATTTTTCCTTCTCTCTAGTTTTAGTTGTAGTGGTTATTCACAATTTCAATGTTTTAAATACTTTTTAATTCGTAGTTTGTACTCAATTTCAATTATTAATGCAAATTTAGTTTTCATTTTCAATTGTTTGTTTTAAGTTTCTTATATCCTTAATCTGCTATTGAACTTATTTTAGTGCTTATTATAGTGTTATTAAACTGTTTTTAGTTTATTTCCTCAAAATCTCAAAAATACAAAAAAATCACATAAAATATTTGAAAAATTAAAAATCCTAGTAGATCTGTTTTGTGGAGCAATCCACACTGATCGATCTATGTTTGTTAAGGTTCATATAAGTTTTCTATAGCTTATTGTGAGCTTGATATCCTTTTCAAACTCAAAACTCAAAAATTATGCGTTGTTACTTTCTGAGAATGGAATCCGGGTTGTGATATTTGATCCGGAATTGGATGGTATGATGATGTTATTGGGTTGAGATCCGAAATGGTTTGGAATAGGTTAGGGGTTGTTAGGCTAGTGGTTACTGTTTCATCAGAAGTGCAAGCCATAGTGGCTAAGGCATATTGTAAGTTCATCATTTCTTATTTTGATCATTAATCTGTTACTTAAATCTGCTAAGTTGGTGATTATTATTACTTTTTGATCTGAGTTAGATGTTTGTTTAGCTTAATTTAGTCTAGATTTGTTAGTTGCTTCATTAGTTAGTAGTTTAAGTAGTGTTTGGTTTAGCTGATAATTCTGGATGAGGCTAGTTTATCATTGCTTTGTAGTTGATACAAGTTAATATAGGTAATTAGTAGTCATTTCAGTTCTTTGTCACTGCAGTTCTAGCTCAAAAGTCAAATCATACTTGAATCGATCTGATTGCATCTGTTTGAAACAAGAGGTTTCATAGCTTGCAAATTGGTTTGGAACTTGTAGATCTAGCTTTTGGATATCATCATTAGTCTTGTTTCATCATAATTAGTTCTATAAATTGGATCAAATTTGAGTTTAGTCAACTTTCATAACTGTTCTTCAAATAGTCAAATCGTCACTGCAGCTTTTCAACAAACTTTGTGATTCAATTTTCTAATTCATCTCGAGAATCGTGTTTGAAACTTTGGATTTTAAAAGTTCACTTGGTCTTGTTTTGATATCAACTTTTTGAGAAATCTGGTTTGGTCATTTTAAGCTTCAAATAAGCTAGTACTTTAGCTTATATCCCTGCTTCACACTTAAGGTGAATCGAGCAGATTTGTATCTGGCATAATCTTCAATTCAGTGAGTTAGACCTGGATTTTTGCACAATTGTAGCTGGCCCGGTGGTCTATAGGATCGCATAAGTTGATTTTGGTTTAGCTCTTCCGATAAGTCGTTGATTAAGCTTAAATGTAAGGGGTGTTTCACTGTTGGTTCATTTAAGCAGTTGGCTTATTTGATTGATCTGAGCTTAGGACTTGATAGGAGTAGTTGTAATTAGCTGAAATTAGCTTATTCTAATAGACTTTAGCTTTGTTCACCGCTTTGGTTGGTTGCTTAGCTTATTTGCTTATTTTTCCTAAATTTTATTTTACTAGCATTTGCACTACATTTTCCATATTCTACACATTAGCTGCTAGTTTTTAATTTTCATAGATTCTTAATATCATTTTAGAATTTTCCTGAAGATTTCATAATTTTTGGTCTTTATTTGCTATTTTTCTCATTTTAAAGTAGATTTTAATCAATTTTTAATAGGTTTTATTGCAATTAATTGAGAAAAGCTCCAAAAATAATTTTTCAATTTTCTCAGTTTTAGAAAAATATAAAAGTATAAAAAATTTTTCCAAATTTTTCCCCTTTATTCGATATTTTTTCACTATTTTAATTAGTTTTAAATAGTTTAAATTAGTTTTTAATTTTTATAAAATCAAGAAAAATCCAAAAAATAGTTTTAATTCTAAAATAGTTTTCTAATCACATTTTTAGAGTAAAAGTAAATTTAGGCATTCTTAGGATATCGTTTAGACGTAGTTGCATTTTTAGTCGCGTTTGTTAATTACGTATTACTTTAGATCGCGTTTAGGATTTCCCGTAGGATAGATTTCCTTAATTACTTTCCCATTCCCGTAGTTAATATAATCAAAATCTATAATCCATATCATCAAGCATAAAATCCAAACTAAGAACGGACGTTGGCAATTCACTTCGTTGGGAAACGATTCGGGTTGACTAATCCGTACTACACGATCACACACGGGATTTGATTTATTATTCTTTTTCCTAAGAGAATTTGAATCTATCTTCGTGAGTATTTTTGATATTGATATTAAGGATTTATCCCCACACATAACCCCTAACCCTATATCAATCCGTCAGAATGATAATGGGGTCGGTAAAGAGTTAGCTGAGAAGAGTATACACGAGTAGAGAAGTTTTATCACCAGTTGATTCTCACGAGATATTTATGGTACTTCACACTTGTTCGATTAATTGAACATACATGGTTTCGATGTCTCCAATTCATCATCAACATACGTGGTGTATGATTCTGATTCATTGAAAACATCGGGGAGAAGAGAGTATAGGTGTTCTTGCTTCTTTGATGTTTTTTGATTTTTTCAAAAATCCGTTTCCCTTCATGAATTTCTTCAATCAGGGGGAAGAAATGAGACGATCTGTGGTGAAACTTTCTCAAGTTGGTGTTATCGCCTCACTTTCACAGTTATCGTATGCGGAAGTTACTTAAATATGATGTTATGATGCCTTACACACGGTCATTTTATCAAGTAACTGCATATTTACAAGTGATTATTATTCGATAGACCGCAATATTCGTGGGGAAGTCGTTTCATCTCGTCTTCCGCGGATTGTTTGGTGTGAAGCATCTACATATGTGAGAAGATCTTGTTGATTTCTTGCATGTTACCCCTGAACGGATTTTCCCAATAAGTCGATTTACCTTGTGTGGTTTAATGCTCATCTACAAATTCCGGCTAAGCAGTCTTGAAAACTTCAAAAGTTAGAGGAAATGTCTACTACATCAAAGTTTCGAATCTGAAGATGGTTGTCATTGGGGAAGGCGATTGAAACTTCGCCAAAAAGGAGTGTACGGAGAAGTCGCTAAAGACATGGGACATGAATTGGGGGGAAGTTAATCCAATTTATGCATATTACATCATTTGTCTACAAGTGAAGAAAACGGTTCTCAAGTCAAGGTACCAGAAGAAGACAAAGAGCGTAAACTTTCATCATCCTCTGCACTTGAAGAGCTTATGAAGACCTTTCTTTATTTGTTTTCTATATTTGTAGTAAATGTTCTAAGTAATCCCTTATGTCGTCCCATTGGGGGAAGATTGTTGGAATCGCTCCTAACTCGTAAATGGAATGACATTGACGGGATTACATTTTCTATCCTTGTTACCTTCAACACATGGGCTTGTTATGTCAATTACCCATTGTTGTATGTGTTTGGGTATATAAACCCCTCCATACTTCCATGGAGGGGTGAGACTCTTGTGTAAACTTTCACCTTTCATCAATAATAAACACACTAGTTTTCCCTTCTCTCTCTAGCCTCTCTCTCTAACTTGAAGATGGCTTTCTTCCATCTTCCAAGACCTCCCGAATCACCATATCAACCACATAATCGATCCTAACATCTTGCTTGGATAAGCTTGAAAACACTTCGACTTTGGATATCTTTTACACTGGAATAAGTGTAAAGGATTTTTGGGCAAAACCCTAGTTTTACGCCTAAGCTAAAACTCCACGATAGAATCTTTACGCTAAGCATTTTCTTACTTAAGCCTTGTCTTACACATAAGCAAATCTTACGCATAGGCATTCTACTACTAAGCTTTTGGATTACACATAAGCTGGTTTCTTACCCTACGCTGTAAGCTAATCCTACGCGTAAGCTCTCTTAAACGCTCACAGTAGTTGGTGTTTTTACACATAAGGTACTTTCTTTGCCTAAGCTGGTTTTCTACGCATAAGGAATCTTCATCAACAAATTTTCATTCGACTACAAAGATCCATCATCAACACAAGTTTCAAGATGTCTCAACCACCATACTCTAGCTACTTCCCTCATGTGTATCCTCAACAACAACAACAACTCCATCAACAACAACAATTTTATCAACAACTACAACAACAACAATAACAACAATAACAACAACAACAATTTCCTCGAGGAGCAATTCAACCACAAATGATTCAACCACCACCTAGTCTTCAAGTACAACCCTACACAAACTTTCACAATCAACATCCATCCAGGAATACTGATTCGTTTGTTTGTGAGTGGTGAATAAACACAATATCAATATATCAAATTAATAGTGAAATTCGACAAATCAACCTTTTAGGAAAAGGGTTAACATGCCAAATCTCAAGAATGTGATAAAAGTGATACCGGGAAAGTGATTTCCCCGGGTCGTGTCCTAACGAGGTGTGAATTGACGGTGTCGTTGAGTTTCGTGATTAGAACTTGAATTGGTTAAACGAATTTGGGTTTTGATTACATTAATCTACAAAATAAAGAACGGGAAAGAAAATAAAGCACGTAAAACAAAGTAAACACTAAATAAACTACTACTAAGCCTAAGGAACAGTAAAACAAAGCTAAATTACATCCTAGGGTGCTAAAAGGCAAAAACGCGAAAAACCGGGAACGCACCGAGCCCCGAAAGTGAAAAATATGCAATTTAAGTCCTACGAGTGCAAAAATAATTTTCCTACAATCTAAATAACTAAAAATAATTTTAGGGAAAAGCCGGGAATTTTTTTGACTTTTATTTTATTTATTACGAATTAAAAACTAATTTAATCTAATTAATTAATAAAAAATACTAAACATTTTTAGAAAAATCTACAAAATTTACAGAAAATAGCTTAGACACTACTGAATCTATGAAAATTAAAATACTACACTACTGCTTTATGAAATAAGGAAAGAAAAAATGAAATAAGCTAATAAGGTTAAAACTGCAATCTACCTTAAAGTATTAATTATGTAATAAATAACCAATAAAAGACCCAACGGCAGTTGGACTTGTGTGATGTGTATGAGGCGTGGTAATGCTGGGCAGTAGGTCACTGGTTCGAGTCCACCTCCTGTCCTTTTTGGCTATTTATTTTTTTGGCAAAAACTTATAAAAGCAAACTGTTTTTATTAAGCTAAAATAAAGATTTTTTTGTAAACAACTACTTTTAAACTACAAAAATAAGCTGGAAAGAGGGCTGTTTAGTATAGCAGCTACCAAAGAGTAATTACTAGCTTATACTTTAACCAAATCTACCAAAAAGCTTCTATAAGCTAATCTAGAACTTAAATAAGCTGGTGGCCACTTAGACTAACCTTAATAAACTACTAAACACCTAATTAAGCTAAACGTAATAACTAAAAGCTAACTGTTATGCTGGGACAGAAAAAAGTGAAAAGAACCTCACAGGATCAAACTGCGATCAGCAAACAAATGCCCCCAATGGGGGCTCATTTAAGCCAATCCTACAAGAGCTATAGTGGAAATTAGCCTTTGAGCTTAAGGGTTCTTGAAGACAAGCTGGGGGGCAAGCTTTTGCCCCCACAAAATCCCAATTAGAAGCTAAACTAAATGAGCTAGGGGCCTGTTGAACTGCATAACAGAAAGACAGATAGATAAAAAATAAAACTACCAAAGCTCTTTTGACATCTAAATTCGTGATTAAAACTTTGACCAGTTAACTTGCAAAAAACTTGAACACTGATTTGGGAATCAAAGTGGGTCAAAATGTGAGATTTGACCCATAAAACAGATTGTTCCAAACACCCCCTATTGGGCCAGAACTTGAATTTTTTGAAGTTGTTAATCTTTTGAACTAAATGAAAACTGATTTGCTATATCATAAAAGCTTAAAATGAAGTAAACAACTTATAACAACACTATTTAGAACCAAGTCACATATTTTCAAGAACATTAAGTGAAATTGAAATAGCAATGAAATTAAAAGACTTAAATTAAAATTGCATTAAAGATTAACAATACATGAAATTTTAAATGACAATGAAACTAAAAAGGGGACTAGAACATGGCATTTCTAGACAAGTTTTTACTAATTTCCTCATTGCCTATATATACTAAAAAGATAAAAATTCTTCTTCTTTTCTTGTCTTTTCTGATGTGTTTCTTGTGTGAGGTAAATGAGATCAAAACCATTTGTGCTTCTTTTGCGTAAATCTGAGCCTTTGATTTCTCTTTGGTGCCTACATCCACTCTATGACAGCCATTGGATCCTTTTGTAGAGGTGTGGATTGCCACCATGGCAATGGTTTCTTGTGACTTCTTTATGCAGCTTCCAAAGCTTGAGAGTGACAGGGAAAAAGTAGTGAGTGGAGGGTGACTAGGAGCTAAGTAAGGGTTTGGCGGGCAAATGGGTTTTTCTGGGATTGGGTTTTTATTTGGGTTGAGTTATTAGAACGGTGCATACTTTTTTATTAAGACCCCCCCTAGTTTTTTTGTTTTTTTTTTTATTTTTTTTATTTTTTTTTATTTTTATAATTTTGTTTATATCAAAAAGCTATAAACTCAAAATGCTTTAACTCAGAATATAAAGTTTAATAAGCCAAACGCTTAAAACCGCAATCTGAACCCGACAAAAACTGAGTTATGCTTCTGACTCAAAAAATGGGGGGACAAAGGGAATATTCCCTATGTATGTGACTCCATAGGGAGGGTTCCAATAGTAGGACCCTTTTATTTTTGCGTTTTAGTTTTGGGATAAAGAAGGAAGGGGAAAGGGCAAAAGTTTATTTTATTAAAAGTGATTTAATTGTAAAATGTATTTTTTTTTCAAAGAAAATTGGTTTTAAGAAAAATACAATTTTTTACAAAATGGGTTTTTAAAATAGAATTTTGGTTTAAAAGGTATTTTGGGTGTTATCGATATTGGGAAAATGGTAAAATTGGGTTTTTGGGTTCGGGGTAGGTTTTAAGTTGTTTTTTCCCCCTGATCACTCTCAAAACGCGTCTCGGGCTTCAGAAATGTAGAAAATCACTTCCCGGCTACGTCTTGATCACTTTTCTATATTCAGCTCGATTTTTCCCCTTACTTAGCTGCTCTGATCCTTTTGTACCCGAAGACATAAAACACACTCGAGGATATTTTTAACATATTTTGAGCATATTTGGGTGTTTTAGTCATTTTGAGGTCTTAGGCGTAAAAACGATGAGTGAATAAGCACTCATCAAATTCCCCTAACACTAAAACAATTGCTAGTCCCTAACAATCAATCATGTGAAGTAATGAAAGACTCAAGATTACCAAGACTACCCCGTTTCGACTTTTTATTTGATGCGAGAAACTTAAACTAAACGTAAACAACATGCTTGATTATCAAAAATAAGCGTATCATGGAACGGATTCACACAAAATGGGTGTCTCCTGAATTATAATCGCATCCTCTTTTTTATACTCCCAAGCTAAGTCTAGACTTATTGTGCAAATGTTTTTGTAAAATGCTAACACTACTTATACAAATAATCTATGTAAGTCGAGACTTAACTTTTTTACTCCCGCAATTTATACAGTTTAAGTGTGTGTGTTGTTTTCAAAACTTTGATCATAAAAATCGACACTCATCACGGTTGTTATCTATTCAAGTTTGATATTAATTCACCGGAAATCAAAAAACTTAAGGTTCGAAAAGGGCCTTTTCCATGTAGCGCTTTCTCTCGGCATCCCAAACCAAATGCGGCTTTAGGTGACCAGCTGCTTTGACACCCCACAGAGAATAGTACGGAATCAATGGATTTCGATTCCAAAGGTTTAGAAACTTCCGCTAAATTAATATTAAGACTTGAATGGACAACAACCACCGATTATTTAGAGATTGAAAACTCAAAGACCAAATCACTCCATGTAACGGCTTTCTTCTCAAGACATCCCAAAACATAAGTTTTAAGTGACCAGGCTTTTGACACCCACTGAGAATACACCGCTTTCTAGACCTTTGAAATTAATAATCTCTAAATTCCGCTGCTTTTTAAGATAAAATTGACTTAATCCGAAGTTCAACTCCCCATTTAAATTTGAGAAAAGCAAGTTTCACATTTATTCATAACTTTTATTTCACCAACAACTTTCATTTTTTTCACTTTTTTCACTTTTTGACTTTTGATTTGCAATTTTACTTTTGCATCATTCAAGCACTTTTACGATACTTTAATTTTGCAATATTATTCCGATTTTAAGAAAGTATGCTTTCCCAAAAATTTAAACAAAAAGTTGAACTCTAACTCTTTATCAAAATCGCTTAAAATTTTTATTGCATAACAAAACAATTTTTATGTTCGAAGGTTTGAAAACGACACTATATTAGGTTCAATTAAGAGTCGCTGGAGAAAAAGCCATAGATTACTTATATTAGCTCTAAAGAGAACCAACTACTCCACGCTTAGCATTTTCATTTGCACAACTCAGAAAAACTTAGCCTAATCGTTAAAGGCGTACTAGATCAACACTCTAGCAGAGTCAGGATTCCCTTTGTTCTAACCTAATCAAGACTAAACTTTCATTAATACCGAAGCATTAACACTTTATTTTTGTGCAAAGCACTTCTTTTTCATGCAAAAAGTTTTAAATTTTGGGTCAAAAACGGGGGTACTAGGGACTAAAGGGTACAAATGTGACAAAATTCCCCCCCCCCCCACACTTAGAATTGAATATTGCCCTCAATATTCAAAGTCCCGGCCGGCTTCATACAATTGAACGGAAAAAGGTAATACCACTAGCCAAGTGTGTGGACGAAATCTGTTATTTAACACATAAAGGATTTTGGAAAACATATCCCCAGATAAACGTTAACAAAATGATCGGATATTGGGCGGCTGGATTGAAAATAGGCGCATCAATCATCACGATCAAAGGGATTCTCCGAAAACATGAGCAAACACACAAGAAGCAAACACGGTGGAGGTTTCCCCCCCACACTTAGTCGTTAGAAAAGAGAAAGAAGTCAGAAACATGGGTGGACACCCATGAAATGCTACTGTTTTTGTTAACCGAGTCGCTAGCTTGACTCGACCCCGAATTCATTGGTCCATGGGGAAGCAAGTGGAAGAGAAAATTTCCATCGGACTTTCATTCAAGAGGTTTGGATAACCATTGAATGTGATGAAAGTTCCACTCCGATGAGATATAACCGGCTCAGAAGAATGAGAAATGTCGGGGTCAAAGATGGTATCTTCACTCCTGTAGGAGTTAAGATATGGAGAAGAAATGGGAGGAGAAGGAAAAGTGACAATGAGATGACAACGGGTGGGATGGTGGGCAAAGATAAGATTGAGGAACATTGGCGAATGTTCGTAAATCTTATCCACCATCGAAGCAATGAAAACAACCGTGTCGGGGCTTAGAAGGGTTCCATCATCCGCGATTTAGCGCGGACGAGTGGATGATGGACCTAAGCCATAATTGTCACTCTGAAAACCCGAAGGTATCGATTCATCCAAGAAAGAAATGAGTGACCTCTTTCATACGAAAGTGTCACTTGACGAATTATCGAAGACCAATTGTAAAGAAGATTTTCCAATTCAAATAGATTGGCTTCAAAGTCGAAGTGAGCATCATCATCTCCTGGAGGAGAATGATCAATAAGAGCGAGTTCATCGGCTAACCTCGAGAAGGTCTAACGTCGAAGTGGGATTGCCACTATTCTTATCTTCGCAAAGATGGAGATGTAACGAGGTTCTCCATGCAAGAGTCACTATCCTCATTCTGAATGTCAAAGATGGGATTATCCGAAACTAAAGTGAATTCAGAATCAAAGTCAAATAGAGGATTAGTGAATGCCATAGCAAAGGTTTCTGACACAACGAGAATGTCTTCATCATCCGCTTCAAAATCGTCCATATCAAGATCATCGGATCAACATCTCTCACTTCTTCCAAGCCGACGAGCTCTAAGGTATCTCCTCAACATACTCGATGTCTCCACAAGATAACGAATCATCAAACGACATATAATCATTCTCAGACTCGAAGATCGCCTCAACAGTTTCTTTTGGGTGGGAGAAGAATCATCAACGAAAGGCTCATCACACATATCACCAGAAATAACCTCGGATTCACTTGGGATTGGGACAAGGTTCTGTTGGGTCTATTATAGATTTGATAATACAAAACAAGAAGAATGAAACATGAAGGACTTAAAGTGACAAGAAGGGAAACTACAAAAAGATGGAGGATTTGGAAGATTCTAGAAGATATGCTTAAAAGAATATTTAGTTTCCTAATTGTATTGTTTCCTAATTATATTATGATTCTTCTTGTAAACCCTAGATGTCTCTAGTATATAAAGAGACATAGGGTCATTAGTTTTAACGTACGTACAAGATGTAGACGTCTAGTAAAGGTGTGTGTGTGTAACCTAGGCGTAGCGTATAAACGCCTAGGGATAGTTAGTTAGTGTTAGATCAAGTCTTTGATCTTTATTACAGTTAGTTTATGATAATAAAAAACCTTGTTCATAATAATGTTGATTCTATGTTTGAATTTTCCGCTTTCATTATTATGTGTTCCTAGATATAATATTAGACATCGTCTAAGAGCTACAACGATCTTCACATGTGGTATCAGAGCCTGGGGCTCGTGATATCTAGGATTCGCAAGGTTTTATGTCTCGAAGAATGATGAAAAAGACGAAAAATTCGGATCTCAAAATTTTCGTATTTTTATACAGCATTGTTTTAAAAACGTCATAACTTTTTAATGAACCGTTGGATCGGGCTAAAATTCGAACTGGAGCTTCTTGGTATATCTATATTTAATCTCACCAAAGGGATTGTCAATCGGAGCTCTCAATCAAAACATATAATCAGAAGTCTGCTGTGATTTTTCGTAAGGTTACAACAAGACTGTTTTGTAACGATCATAACTTTTTCGTTAACCGTCCGGATCGTAACTAAATTTTGTGTGGATGTTCTCTATATATCAATCTAACTTTGCACCAGAGGATCTTCCATCTCGAGATTTATGTGAAAGTACTGCTGAAAGTAATCTTGTGTATTTTCAAAGTAATCGCAGATTTTATTTAAAGTAATGCATGTTTGTTAAAGTACTGCTATAGGCAAAGTACTGCTTGCTTGAAGGTAATGCTACTCTTGTTAATGAAAGTACTGCAGCTTTATATACGAAAGTACCGTTGGAATTTTTAAAGTACGCAGATTCAACTCGAAGTACGCTATGTTTAAACGCATCGCTCATAAATTGAAAGTAATCGGTGAATATACAAAGTAATCACGATTGAATGAAAGTAAATCGATCCTTCTCAAAGTCTTGTTAAATTGAAAGTACTGCTTCTAATATGGTTTTTGATTTAAGGGGAAGTCGAGCATAAATATTGTTATGGTTTTGACACACACACACAAAAGTTATTGTTCACACACACAAGAAGTTATTTGTTCTTAAAAGGATTTAAAAAGGCTCGATTTGGAGATTTATGAAGAATTGATTACTTAAGAGGATTATTTATCACTTATTTGAAGATCAAGTGGAATGGCTTGGTTTGTGTTCTTATCATCTAGCTTGTTGAATCTAGCAATGTGTGATTTTTCTTATGATGCTCTATGCACACATTGGCTATCACTTAAAGGAGTTACATTGTAGTGCTCTGATGTCTCATACTAGTTGAGGATTCTTGTCAAGGATTGGTCTACTTATATTTTTTTGATTTGTATAAGTATGGAGTTCCGTGGATTGTAAAAGATTTAAGACACAAGTTTGCGAAATTTTACTTCTTCATCAAGTTCGTTATATTTGGTTTTCTTCACAAGTAATCATTACATAAAACCTACAGATTTTGAAGAATCATTGATATACATGCATCACTCACGGGAAGTGTTTGATTTTTACTATTGTTGATCATTATTACTACTGCTAGTTGAAGTTTTCACAAGCTTTTGGATCCATTTTTCCTATGGTGCGAATGGTGGCTTATTTGAAGCATTCAAGTCTTAGATTGAAAGTATGATATTGGTTCAGTAGTGGTCAAGATCATTATTTGCATAACGCTCTCTATTTGTTGATAACAAAAAGGGGAAGAGATGTTTGAGTGACATGTTCAAGTCAAGGGAAGCATGGAAGACAAGATTGTTTCATTCATGGTGAGATTTAATTATCTCAACTTCGCTACTTCGTCCTAGGAAGTTCATACAAGAATTGTGTTTGTTTTGTCATCATCAAATAAGGGAAGATTGTTGGGTCTATTATAGATTTGATAATACAAAACAAGAAGAATGAAACATGAAGGAATTAAAGTGGCAAGAAGGGAAACTACAAAAAGATGGAGGATTTGGAAGATTCTAGAAGATATGCTTAAAAGAATATTTAGTTTCCTAATTGTATTGTTTCCTAATTATATTATGATTCCTCTTGTAAACCCTAGATGTCTCTAGTATATAAAGAGACATAGGGTCATTAGTTTTAACGTACGTACAAGATGTAGACGTCTAGTAAAGGTGTGTGTGTGTAACCTAGGCATAGCGTATAAACGCCTAGGGATAGTTAGTTAGTGTTAGATCAAGTCTTTGATCTTTATTACAGTTAGTTAGTTTATGATAATAAAAAACCTTGTTCATAATAATGTTGATTCTATGTTTGAATATTCCGCTTTCATTATTATGTGTTCCTAGATATAATATTAGACCTCGTCTAAGAGCTACAACGATCTTCACAGGTTCTCAACACAAGATGTTTCCATTTCCAGAATAGTGCTAAGATGCTCATCCCTCATTAAAAGGGTTATCCGTGGACTACCTGTTTCGCCTTCACTTCCGGATAATCAATCTTTAGCTTTATGGGCTCAAACTTGTTATCCTCAATTCCCGACATTAGAAAGTGTCTTCACAAATCCTCCACAACCAACTGCAACAATTACACCATATAATCCGTCACAGCACCAATCTCAAGAAACTCAATTGGTTCCATAAAACAACAAAGAATGATCAAGCACTTTACAATGAATCTAATGAGGATACAGAAGCTTTCGATGCATTGCAACAAGGGTTTGTCATGATTGCTAGAGCCTTCGGCCGATATTCAAATAAATCCAACAATCGCATTTGTACCTCATCAAACACAAGGAATCAGGTTGTTGTTAACAATGGACGTGTTGAAGTTCAGAATTGTGGTAATGTTCGCCGATGGTGGTCAAGGGTTTAATCAAATGGGAAGGAATAACATGGGTGCTCCACAACAACAAAGGGTTCAAGTGGTTGAACAGGTAATGCTCGAATGGGATTAATGGTTTTCGTTGTTATAATTGTAATGAGAAGGGTCATCAAGCTAATGCATGCCCAAAGTCGGTCGACAAGAGAGCGCTTATCACAAAGAGGCTTTACTCGGCTCTTAAGGATGAAGTGGCGGTGGAACTCTTACCAACAAGGAACAGAGCTTCATGGAAAATGCAGATTATGATGATGATATGGAGGACTTCTTGCTAATGCGTGAGTTAATGCTAATGGCTAACATGCACTAACTCCACATGAGTGATACAGCCCGGTGTATGACACGACGGCTTGTCTCAGTACCGGATCAAACTATATTCATTAATGATCGATATCTCCGCCAACATCGCATTGAAAAGGATCGAAAGTGTTCAACATGAGCCGTCTACATCTAATTTCGATGAAAATCAAATAGATCCCGTAGTTATATTTGACGATCAAGATGACCTTATGGTTAATACTGATAATCAAGTTGACTCCGTGGTTATATTTGGGGATCTAAATAATGATCATGTTGAGACTCACGCTGAAAAAGTCAACTCGCCTAATCAGATCTTGAGCTCATGACCTTACTTAAAGACCAAGAATCATGAATGGAAATTTGCAAAGACATCAATAAGCAATTAAAAGAAAAAAATGCACTGCTGAATAAGGATAATGAATGCTTAAAATATCAACTCAACATTTTTCAAACACAAGAAAAACGTGAAAAAGGTTTTGAAGTTGCTTTTGCTAAATCCTACCAAAACAAAAAATCTTTGGAAAAACAGATATGTGATCTAGTTGCATCTAAGAATGATTTGTTGTCTCAAATAGAACAATTGAAATATGATCATAAACAACAACTTAACGCTCTCACTTTGGAAACTCAAAAAGTCAAGTCTGAGTTGTTAACTTGTCAAAAACAGCTTCGAGTACAAAAAGCATTCAAAGAAACGTAATAGATGACTATCTTGAAGAAATTATCGACTTACAAAACAAAATCAAAGAGTTTGAAATGTTGTTTATAAACATGGTGAGTCAATCACAACTATTCAAAAGTTTACATTTAAACCAAATCCAAATGGATATGGACCAAATCTTGCTGATTACAAACCAAAGTTTTCTAATAGAGCATTCTGTTGGGTTCAGAAAATACCCAAACCCCTTAATCTAGGATTTGAATAGAAAATAGCCCAAGTACTCATCCGTTAAACACAATCAGGTCGCTGAGTGCATAGCCGCTCCGTGAGTCATCTTTAGGATACTCAAGACGAGCAATGAAGAAGTCTCTCCACTCAAGAAGCGCGAACTTAAAGGGTGAAGACTGAATAAAGAAGAAGATGATGGATTCAGTGAGTGATGACAATAACTCATCAATCCCTAAGACTCTCTCCAACTTCTTACGAAGACAAACTCAAGAAGAAGACTCAAGGATAAACATCTGAAGAAAGAGCGACAAGCGGAGAAGTTTGAATCGAATAAAGAAGTCCTTATCAACATAAGTCAACTTTCCCTGAATGGCTAACTTACAAGCTCAGTGTCATCACTGAAATATGGAAAGCAAATTGTCCTTTACTTAGAATAGTCTTTTAAATGCAGACAAAATACATCAAGATTTTGTCTTCTGATGATGTCGATTTGTCACTTAGGATAGAGTTAAAACTCATACATGTATAAATAGCATAAGAGATGGAGTGAAAAGATTAAGCTTGTGAATTGTAAAACACACATACACGCAAGCCATCTTTTCACTCCTCCAAATACAACTTAGTTCCTGAGATAGCTCAGTGAGCTCTAAGAGTTTTGCTCGACTTAGCCGAGCTTAGAGAGGAGTAATCCAACTTTGTCATTTCAATCCCAAGTACTATTCCGCAAGTACTTGGGTAACGAATTCTTTGTTGATTTATTTCTAATAAGAATATGATGTTGAAAATTACTTAGTGTGTTTTCCTTATGTTAATTTCACCATAGTTCACTATTAACTTGTTTTATAAACTTAAACCGCTTTTAACTATAGTGAACGGGGTACAACAAGTGGTATCAGAGCAAGGCTAATTATAAAACTCGTTTTTAGGCCGCTCTAAAAGTTTTAAAATTAGGATCCTAAATGGGTGAAATTGATGTACCCCAACTAGTCGATAAAAGGGTGGAGCTTATTCACCAATTTGCCCTAGACTTGAAGTTAGAAAATTCAACAAATGGAAAAAGCGAATGCTTTGCTATTTGATTGGGATGGAACCTTATTATATCAAGTGTATAAATGAAGGTCCATTTGTTCCAAAGACTGCTGAAGGGTTGCCCAAACCTCAAGCTCAAGGACCCAGGATGAAAGAAGAGTGGTCAACCAAGACCAAAGACTCAAAAGTATCATAATATCTTGTCTTCCTGACGATATTATGGAGTTCGTTATAAGTCAGTAGTACGCTAAGAAAACCCGGATGACCTAGTTCATAGTCATGAAGGACCATCTCGATACCAAGGAAAACAGATAATGGACCAAACTTGAGTATAACACCTTCGGGCTAAGGACTCAAAAACTCTCTCTCAAACTTACACCAGGTACAAAACTCTTTTAAATGAACTATCAAATGATGGTGTTAAGTTGTCCAAACATGAAATCAATGTTGGTTTTGTCAACAGCTCCCCGAGAAGTGGTTAAATTTCTCTCGTGGACTCGTGAATGCTAATCATATCCAGAATCTTGAGCTTCCCGAAATTTATGGGAAATTTGTCTATGAGGAAAACCTCATCAACAGACGATACCTAGACTTAAAGAAGTCTCGTGAAGTCAAGAAGTCCCCACCACCACCTCATCACCAATTTCAACCGCTTTTCTAACAATGTGGTTCAAGATTTCCAAGAAAACTCAGATGATGAGCCCGATGAGAGATCAAGTGAGGAGTACCTAAATGACCAATGCTGAATTTCGGAAAGGGCACTCCTTGCTAACTCTCAAGGTTTATAAAAGAAACAAAGGTTTTTCAATGCTAAAGCAAATCAAGACACTGAATGCTATAAGTGTCACAAAAGGGTCATTTTGCAAAAGACTGTTTTTCTAAAACAATTTCAGAACCCTCTTATAAACCATCAGTTCAAATCACCTCAAGCTTCAAAGAAATTTCAACCAAAAATGTATCACCTCATCAAACTTTTCAGAATAAATCTGATAATAACAAAACCATTGATTATGAAGCCAAGTATAAGAAAGCTAAAGCTAAGCTTGCATTGCTCGAGGCCACCCCTCAAAACAACAAAAGTGTTCAATCTGGCAGGTAAAAACAAAGGCCTTGTTGCTGAGACCTTCGACCGATGAAGAGCCGCTGTCATCGATGATGAAATGGTGCATGTCAGTGACTGATGGCCCTCTCGAAGAGGACAAGCTAGTTGTTGGAAAGAATCATGCCAGAAATGGAGAATGGGTCAACATCACAATGAAGAAGGTAAACATTTTACTTTCTATGGATGATGACTCGATTGGCGCCTTACATGAATTACCTAAATGTAGACCTTAAGTTTGTAGAAGAACAAAGATCAATCTTTTTCTAAGTACAACAAGTTAAGTTTTGAATTGAATAAGTGTAGAGATGAATTGCTTATTTTAAAACAAGCAAAGCTTGAGGTCGCCACTTTGCAAATTCAAAACACCGAACTAGTTAAAAGAAATCGGATCTTCAAGATGAACTTAAAAGGCAAATGATATTCTTAATAGTTGGACCGCTAAGAATCCTGTGGTCTTTGATACCGTGGGTGCCCCAAGAGCAAGAAGAGAGTCATAGGTGAAGATCATCTCCCGACCCTCTCAACAAAGACCAGCCTCCTAAGCCTTTGTGTCCGGTGGCATGATCACAAATCTGTTAGCTGATCCCAATTCCAGTGATTGGATTGAACGGGTTAATCCTGAGAGTAAGCTTCCAAATTTTGATTCTAGAAGGATTCTAGAGCTCGAAAGTCAAGCTCTAAAGAGCATGCTTGATTCCCCGATGTGCCCAGAGTACTGAACACATCCGTGAGTCTCAAGGCAATCTCAAGCACCGCTTCCACCACTGAAACCTCTTCAGGGTGCCGCTCCAAGCTCTGAGCTTACTCCACTACAATTCAATCCTCATTCACCAAAAGAAAGGTCCGGACTTGGTAGAACCATCCTACAAAGACAAGCAAAACAAACTCAACAAGAGTCTACTCCTACTGAGACTTCAACATCCTCTCGTCCCCCGGTTTGACCAAATTCATCGACGAACTTGTAAAGAAGCTTACTGAAAAATGGAATCCATTGAAAAGGTCCAACCAATCAAGGAAACAAAGTCAGCTTCTCCGTTCCTCAAAGTCTAAGACAACCTCCAAAAACAAACAAAAATGTGAGCTGTGTCATTACACTAGCCATACCACCGACAATCAAATCCTTTTTGCATGATCTCGCAAAAGGATGATCACATGACAGAGATCATCTTCAAGATGTCACCAAGCAAACTATACCAAATTTGGTCATAAGTATGCTTCATCCTCCAAAGTTGCTCCAAAGAATAGAGCAAAACCTTTTCCTCTGGCCCTCACTGTGGGTTTAATGATCATCATCAGGATGATTGTCTCATGAATACATGCCGTGATATATGCGTAATCCACTCATGAGACATCCCAACATGACAGTGTCATTCAAGCAAGGAGAAATTCCAAACAACCTAGAGTCACCGAGTCATCCTCAGCCTCTAAATGCAAAACCTGTGGTAGCACTGCACACAACCACCACCATGAGTCGATTGCAAATTTCAGAGAGACCTTGAGACCCAAGCCCACAAGTAAGTGGGTCACTAAGAGAAACTAATTCAGTTTACTACTTGTGCGAGACACCAGGGAGCCTATTTGGCATCTAGACGTGGATGCTCAAGAAGCATGACCGTGTGAAGGAATATCTACACAAGTATGTAAAGGAACCAGGGCCCAAGGTAGTATTTGGTGATAACTCATCATGTCCCAATGAAGGTTATGGTTCAAGAACTGTAATGGAATAGTTTTCTCTAGAATAGCCTATGTCAATGGTCTCAAATACAATCTCATCGTGTCACCAACTATGTGATGCTACATACATTGTACAATTCAATGATAAACAAGGTACCATTTTCAATGCCAACAAGGAAGTTGTGTTGATAGCTCCTAGGAGAGATGATGTTTATGTACTTGACATGTCAACACTCTCCCAAGATGGAACGTGTCTCTTTGCTAAAGCCACCAAACTATCAATTGGTTGTGGCATAAGAGACTCTCACACTTAAACTTCAAAACCTCAACAACTTGGCAAAACAAAACAAGGTCCTTGGCTTACCATCACCGGTTTTTGCAAAAGACAAACCATGCTCTGCCTGTGAAAAAGGTAAACACCACGGAGCATCTTTCAAAACCAAACAAAATTTCTCCATCAAAAGTCCTTCACCTCCTCGTGATATGGATCTCTTTGGACCACCCAGATCAATCCAAAGATGAGAAGTATACACTTGTTATTGTTGATGAATTCTCAAGATACACTTGGGTATACTTTCTCCAAAAGAGTCAGTAGTTGATACAATAATGTCATTCATTAGAAAGATTGAAAATCGTAATGACATTATCAAACAAATCGAACCGACAATGGTATGAAGTTCGTAAATCAAGAGCTTGAGAGTTTCTGTGATGAAAAAGGAATTGCTCAAAATTTCTCATCTCCTTATACCCCTGAACAAAATGGGGTTGCTGAAAGGAAAAATAGAACTCTCATTGAGGCTGCAAGAACCATGTTAAATGGCTCAGCACTCTCAAAACATTTACAAGGGCCAAAACGCCTGTTACACTCAAAACATATCAATCATTGTCAAAAGACATAATAAAACCCCATATGAGATCTTCAAAGGTAGACTTCCGACATCTATTTTCATGTATTTGGATGTCCTATGTTCATCCATAACCACAAGGATCATCTAGGCAAGTTTGATGCAAAAGCTGATGATGGATACTTCTTAGGCTACTCACCGATCTCCAAAGCCTTCAGGGTTTTTAACACAAGGAGACAACAAGTTGAGGAAACCTTTCATGTCACCTTTGATGAAAGTGCTGAAAGCATCAGTTCACCAACATCTCGGAGAAAATAGAATTGATGACTCATCAAGATATCCTCCGATGAGTTCACCATCAATTCAATTCCTCATACCAAGCTGATGCTGATATCTCATATTATGTCTTACCTCACAACCTACCCCAACCAATAATCGATGAATTCATTGATAATCTATCAGCCCCAGCCAGGATAGGTAACATCAACCAATGCTCAGATCCCGTGATTCATGAAACCAAACCGCAACAGGACATCATAACAGATGCTCAAAATGAATATGTTGCTCCTCAGAACCGCCTCTCCCGAACCTCCAGTGACTTCATCAAACTCAGATCCTAGACCACAAAGTAAGTGGACAAGATCTCAAGACATTGAGCTTGTAAACATCATTGGTGAACCCACTCGAGGCATGCTCACTAGAAGCATGGTCGCTAGTCTAACTGCAGCTTCAGCCAATGAATGTCTATATGCCGATTTTCTATCAGAAATAGAACCCAAAAGTGTCATCGAAGCTCTAAAACACCCAAGCCGGGTTCAGCTATGCAAGAAGAACTGCAACAGTTTGACAAAACAAGGTCATGACCTTGATCAAATGTCCTCAGGATGTAGTAGTCATAGGAATGAAGTGGGTTTTAGAAACAAAACTAATGAAAATGGCACTGTCATTAAAAACAAAGCCGATCGTAGCCAAAGGTTACAACAACAAGAAGGCATTGACTATGATGAAACATTTGCTCCGTTGCAAGAATGGAAGCCATCAGGATCTTCCTTGCATATGCAACATACATGAACTTTCTACCAAATGGATGTTAAAAGTGCATTCTTAAATGGTGATCTCAAGGAAGATGTGTATGTTCAAGAACCTCCGTGCTTTGAGAGTAGTGAATTCCCGATATGTCGCAAGCTTGACAAAGCCCTCTATGGACTTAAACAAGCTCCCAGGGCATGGTATGAAACTCTCTACCTTCCCGATACAAAACAAGTTTGTCGAGGAAAGATAGACAACACACTGTTTGTCTATAGAACCCAACAAGATGTGATACTAGTCCAAGTGTATGTTGATGATATCATCTTTGGCTCAACAAACTACAAACTTTGCAAACAATTTGAAAACTAATGACAAAGAAGTTTGAAATGAGCATGATGGGGGAACTTACATACTTTCTTGGACTACAAATCAGGCAAACCGATAAAGGAATATCCATCAGTCAAGAGAAATACACCATAAATCTCTTGAAGAAATATGAGATATATGATTGTGCCTCAGTGAAGACACCAATGGTCCCACCTAACAACCTTGGACCTGATCTCACTGGCAAATCAGTCAATCAAACTCATTTTAGAGGGATTGTTGGATCACTGATGTATCTAACCGCTACTAGACCAGACATACAATTTTCAGTCTGTTTAATAGCAAGATATCACTCCAATCCCAAAGAATCTCACCTCACCGCAGCCTAAGAGAATACTCGTGTACTGAAGGGAACCCCAAGCCTTGGACTCTATTATCCAAGATGCTCAGGATTTGATCTCAAGGGTTACTCGATTCTGATTATGCCGGCCGCAACATGGACGAAAAAGTACCTCGTGGTCTGTCACATTCCTTGGAGGAAACTAGTCTGTTGGAGTGCAAAGAAGCAACAATCAGTGTTATGTCCTCACCGGTGAATATGTAGCCGCCAGCAGATGTTGTGCCAATGTACTATGGATGAAAAGTCAACTTAGTGACTACAACATCCATTACAAAATGATACCCATCTTCTGTGATAACACAAGTGCAATTGCAATCTCCAACAACCCTGTCCTCCACCAAAGAACCAAACACATTGATATCGATATCACTTCATCGGGATCACATAATGAAAGGAGACATAGAGCTTCATTTCATCCCTATCAATATCAACTGGCCGATATCTTCACCAAACCCTTGATGAACCCACCTTCGTGAGACCGAAAGCTGATTGGGAATGCTTGACATTGAAAGTCAAGTATCTGAAAACCAATCTCAAGAAGTTCTCCTAAATGGTTCATCCTCCCTAACACCCAAAATAAACCTCTCATTGAATGAGTAAGACTCATTCAGGGTCCCTGACACTTGACAAAGAACATTGAATAAGTAACTAAATGATCCAAGTATCGCTACTTTAATGTCCTATGTTGGTAACTATGCCAATTTAATAAAGGAATATATGTCTCTTTGTCTTATTGACATCCCACTTGGCATTTAATGCCTCTCACAAAAAATATCAAGTTGATATTTTATCTCGCAAAAGTGCACTGCACGCAATCGCTCCTTGAAAACGGAATTTTGCTGCGGGTAATGGAGTGGTAGCATTAAATGTGGAAATTCAAACGCCTTTCAAAACCAACTCTAAATATTCTCATTTGTGCACAAAACACCCCTCTTATCACTCTATAAATACCCTCTTCAAACACAAACAAACACACACAAATCTTTTCTGCAACAAAACTGTCAAAATCATTTCAAAAAAAACATTTGTGTTCTCAAATCTTCAAAACCCCTTTTGGAAAAACCTTTCTTGTAAACATTTACAAAAGTTTTTCATCACAAACTTGAAGAGATCTAATTACTTTGATTGTTCTAGTCAAAACATTTTTTAATCCTTAAATCTTTGTTAATGGAAATGGCTAGAACACCATCTCTCCAGCTTTGCTTCTCGTGGGTAGGGATCTTACTAATGTTGAATTTAAAACAAATAATGTCATAGGAAATTTTGAATATCCCGAAAATGTCCCAACCTATAAAGACATTATAAAATTTTATTCAACTCGCCCACTCAAAACGCCTTTGTAAAATGTCCCTCGTTGTTGTACCTAAACTACCTCGGGAGTTTTGGGCTACAGCTAGAGCCTTTGACCACACCTTCTATCGATGAGAATAACCTTAGACCTCTCAGGAGTATCTCATCGTTCAGCCTTAATGGGGAAACAATACACCTCGGATTTCAAAACGCTTTGCACTACAAAGTGGTTAGATTATAACAAAGGTGTTTATGTAGCCCATCCCTAACCCTCCACAGTGAAGGATGGGTTAAAACAAATCGTTTTAGATCCAACTTTTTGGACAAGACCCCAGTCACTAAAAGCTCGTTCCCGTGGCTTGGAGGATCCTCTTCACTTTTGTGATTCAGGTCCTCGGCGGGAACCACTCATCCACCGAACAAGTTAACTCTATTCAGTTGATGATGGCATACTGCTTGATGAATGGGGTCACTTTCGACATAGGGGAGATCATTTACAATGATCTCAGAAGCTACAGAGCAAAAATAGGACGAAATACGTTTCGTATCCTAGGTTTGTCTCTTGTGCTCTGCAATCGTTATTGGGTTCAAATTATACTCAGGATGAAAAATTTGGAAATTTACCCGCACCTCGAGCCCTTCAAATTTTCAAAAGGACCCATCCCTCGTTACTCCCATTGAATTGACGGCCCACATGATTGCAGAACACCTAAGTGGATCGTGTCTCCAAACCCTGCCCCAAAAGAAAAAGGGGAAGTCTCGACTGGGACTAAGACAATACCAAAGTCTCAGGGCCCCCGAGGCTTCAAGAGCTCACCTAAGAGGCACAAAAGCCCTTGACCAAAAAGACACCCACACTGTGCAACAATCACCCCAGTGACAACGAAGGACACCGATACATCACACGTGCCCTTGGTCACACCTACTACTCCCCAAGATCCGAGGGAAACATACAACCACCGGTAGGGGAGCCTTCCACAACGCCCAAGGATGACATTAGCAAATCACGCCTTTGTCCGAGGGCACCCGATCTCTCCCAAAGACTCGAGGGACTCAAACAACCCGCCGATAGGGATACAACTATCACCGACTCGCTAAAGGCACTGAAACGCCCACCAGTGTCTCGTGGGTCACCGGGGACAAAGACTCGGATGGAAAGGAACAACCCGCCAATATGGAACCCACAACCAATCCCGACTCCAAAGTGAAGGAACTGGGAAACGCCACCAGTGTCCGAGGGGTCAACGGGGACAAAGACTCAGAGGATATAAACCACCACGATATGGAACCCATAACCAACCCCTTGCTCACAATTGCCGATGTCACCGATATTATTCTCTGAAGATGAGCTCGTGAGACCGATGATGAAATCTTATCACCGGAGAAGAAATGGACGCCGAGGTTCAAGTTTAACAAGAACCTCACCGATCCAAAGGAGCTTATCAATCCCCATTCCAACGTGATCATACTTCTGAATCCTCAAGCTCTGATGAATTCAAAGAGTTTGACAATGTACTTCCCTCATCAAAGGCGTGGCTCAGGATCACCGTGGCTTCAAGGAAGCTATACTCGTGGGTGACTAAAACATTGTGGGAACAACATACCGAGGTCGCGAAGCTACGCCGATCTTAAGGCGTAAGTGGCTTTGATGAAAATGTTCATGAGCACAGAGATCTGATGTATGACAACATTCACCGACTAGATGAAAACATGGCTAAATTCCTCGTGCATCTTCAGGTGTAGGTACAACGATAGATGAAATCGGGAGTTTGTCAAAGAAGACCCAAAGAACCAACTCTAAAGTCTTGAAGCTACCGGGTGCACTGAAACAATCCTCAAACCTCACTGAACCGCCAATATGCTCAAGTCTACAAATGTTCAGTGGTCTTCCATCCTCACCCAGTCTCTACAAGCTACAATGGACTCTTTGAATACGCAGTGGCTACATTGGCTCGTGCATCCTCATCTCGCCTAGAATCTTGGGCCCGAATGACGCTCTTGAAGTTTCACAAGCTAATTTGGAAGCAAAAGTCACCGGTATTCAAACCGACACCTCGACATGAAGGCAATGATCACTTGAAATTTATCAAGCCTTCAAGGGTCAAGCGCCCGCCCCTCAAAGATCAACACCAACTCTTGCCCTCACCGACGCCCGCAACAGTTGAGGGGAGAATATTGTCAAGAAACTCCTCTTCACACCGAGGGGAGCAAACATCATCACTCTATAGCTCCCACATCAACATCACCACCACCAAAACTCCCATCTCATCCATCCCACCAACATCATCATCAACAACACCGCGCTTATCACAACAACACCACCCTTGGTTGCATCATCTTCTTCGTGCCGACAAAGGCAAAGGCATAATGACGCATCGCCGAGCCCGAAGATCCCTATAAAATCACGACACTGAATACCGCCACACTCAACAAATGGTAAACATCTTGCTAAAGAAGAAAGAAGATTGAAACTAGCTAAGGAAGAGAAAAAGAACAGAGAAGCACCGCAAAAGTAGTCAAAGAAGCCGAGAATATGGGATTAGATGCAAGCAAGCTCCCAAAGGGTCAGGCAGGACAAAAGTTCAAGGATGCTCAGCCGCTCAAATGGCCGCAATGAGAAAGCAAGATGAAGAAAAGAGAAAGAAAATCGGCTCGTAAAAGCGTAATTGAGGAATACAACTAGACAATGAGTACCAAGGCTTCCTAAAAAAATAACTGATGTCAAGATTATTCCCAACACCAAACCATTGGCTATGAATGTTTACAGAGGGGATGACAAAAGACACTTTGAGGTTCATGATCCTTAAAATTCGTGACTTTGGGATCACTGGTTGATGAACTTGGTCCGATCATTGGTAAGAAGCAAAATAAGGTGGTCAAGGAGCCGATGAAGATGCTCGAAAAGATATGAAAGGTCAGGGATGCACCACCAACTAGGAATTCACCGCTTGATCACGCACCTCAAGGATCTCAACCACAAACTTCCACCGCAAAAGGAAGAGAGTTGAGTTCCAACCCGAGATTAAAGTGCCCGGACCGGAGTGTAATAGGAGCTACCGAAGGGTTAAATTTGTGAATTGTCTAGTGATTGAAGAGCCCGAAGAGGGCTATTTCACATTGATGTCTATGGAAACCCAAAGATTTCAAAGATGGAGTGATATTGATCAGCCGGTGTAGCCGCAATGATCACTATATTCCAGCTGGCCTCTCGATCCAATCCCCAAAGAAATATCGAGGTTCTCGCCAAGACCTAAATGACAAGATAAGAGACCATCCTGACAGAGAAACACTCATCACCAAAAAGGTCAAGCTTGAAGCATTGGGAATCCATCCGGATTGACATCATTTTGTTTTATCTTTTGTACTAGTGATAGGAACTATGTAATTTGATCAATAAACGATGTATGTTTTATCATTTACTCGGTTCCTTATTGTATTCATTAGTACATTCAGTGTAGGAAGAAGCCATTTGCTCACTTACATTGATCAACCACTTAGGCTATTTGTATATCCAAATAGGGGGAGACTGTTGGGTTCGTAAAATACCCAAACTCCTTAATCTAGGATTTGAATAGAAAATAGCCCAAGTACTCATCCGTTAAACACAATCGTCAGCTGAGTGCATAGCCGCCTGTGAGTCATCTTTAGGATACTCAAGACGAGGCAATGAAGAAGTCTCTCCACTCAGAAGCGGAACTTAAGGGTGAAGACTCGAGTCAAGAAGAAGATGATGGATTCAAAGGAGTGATGACAATAACTCATTGAATCCCTAAGACTCCTCTCCAACTTCTTACACTAAAGACAAACTGAAGAAGAAGATCAAGGATAAACAGATCAAGAAAGAGCGGACAAGGCGGGAGAAGTTTGAATCAGATAAAGAAGTCCTTATCAACATAAGTCAACTTTCCCTGAATGACTAACTTACAAGCTTAGTGTCATCACCTGAAATATGGAAAGCGACCTTGTCCTTTACTTAGAATAGTCTTTAAATGAGAGACAAAATACATCAAGATTTTGTCTTCTCGATGATGTCGATTTGTCACTTAGGAAAGAGTTAAAACTCATACATGTATAAATAGCATAAGAGAGGAGTGAAAAGATTAAGCTTGTGAATTGTAAAACACACATACACGCAAGCCATCTTTTCACTCCTCCAAATACAACTTAGTTCCCGAGATAGCTCAGTGAGCTCTAAGAGTTGTGCTCGACTTAGCCTGAGCTTAGAGAGGAGTCACCCAACTTTGTCATTTCAATCCCAAGTACTATTCCGCAAGTACTTGGGTAACGAATTCTTTGTTGATTTATTTCTAATAAGAATATGATGTTGAAAATTACTTAGTGTGTTTTCCTTATGTTAATTTCAGTCATAGTTCACTATTAACTTGTTTTATAAACTTAAACTGCTTTTAACGATAGTGAACGGGGTACAACACATTCAAACCAAACCAAAGTCTACAAAGTGTAACATAGAATTGATGATTCCATTATGAGTGTTGTTGAATATAATCGCATGGAAGAATTAGATGCGTAAGACTAGAGTCGATCAAAATTAGAAAATGTTGTTTATAACAAACCATTTAACTATTCAAAGCCATCACTTCGTCACAACAAGATAATTCTAACACACCTTGGGTTATCACGCCTATTTCACGAAGTCTTCTAATGATGGTCCCCAACCCAATTCTACACAAATTAATGGTCCTTTACCTTCACTCGGAAGTAATAACAAGATTCTAACGTTGTCAAATTCTCAAATATTTTGAAACATTCCTTTCGGACATCAAACTTTTGTAACGTGAAATAGAAATCAATTCTAAAATAAAAGTTGAACATTTTCAATCGCCTCATGCGAGAGAACAAAGAGATATTTTTCTAAAAAGAATTTTACCTCGTGTCCAAAATTTGAAAATGTGTGCAATATATTGGGAAAGGGATTTTCACAAGGAGCTTGGACTTATGAAAAGAGTTTTCGATCAAACAAAAACATCGATTTCAATTACAAACGTGAAAAAATAAAATGTTAAGAAAAGATGTTGATCGACTTTGGAAGATGTTATATGTGCCGATATCAATAATGTTGTGTTATTACATTCGCTACATATGCATTTGATTATATCTCTGCGATTCTCGTTGATTCCGCTTGAAAATGTTGAGAATACCGATACCGCGGTCACAAATCAAGTCTTTAAAAGTTGAAAATGAGCTTATTGTTAAATGAGCTTTCAAATGCAAAGCGCCGCTTCAATGGTGTCAAAAGATTGTCAAAATCGAGAACTCGCTTGCAAAACAAAATCAACCGCTTGCATACAAAAACTCTTAATCCAAAATTTGAGCAATCGGATGATCAAAACGCGTCTTTGAAGTGTCAAATTTCAAAATATGAACAAGAAATTTCAAAAATTAAAAAGGAATATGGTGTCATATTTGATTTACTCAAAAAGACTCGTGCTCAAGCGTCAAAAGATATTGATGATCATCTTGCATACACCAAAGATGTTTTAGGAAGTAATCGGAAACTTCACTCTGAAAATAAAGATTTGTTACACACTATTCATGTTCTAAAAGCAGAGTTGGTAAAACTTAAGCAAGATAGGAATAGTAACACAGTAGAAATCAAGCACCTAAACAGATTTAAAATGACTCTAGAACATCTAATGACAAACCACAAGAAACTAATGTGCTTCCTCTCATCGAAACAATAATAGTTGCCTCTTTTCCCAATGCCCGCACTTCACCGCCTAGGAGCAATACAAGGAAGAATAGGAAGTTGCGACGTAAGAAAAGAACAACAAAGAATGTCAAGTAGAAGAACACCTTAGGACTTTGAATAAAACTCAAGTTGCACCCACTTTAGATATTAAGGCCCCTGACAAATGTAATGAACAAAGTGATGTAACGTAATGCTCGAATCTTTAAGTACTCTTAATGCTTTGTTTGAAGCTTCTTGTGTTGGTTGTCATAAAAGCATGTTTTCTGGTTGTCATGATAAATGTGTTGCTAAGGCTATCTTGAATCGTAGTGAATAATAGAAAACGGAATACCTCTAGGCCCACTAATGCTTCTAAGTCTCTGTATAGGTAAACCACCCTCTAATATTCCAACTACGATCATTGATGTACCCATAGAATCCCCTTCACCTCCTAGGAAGACCTTATCACCTAGTGCTTTCACTAAGACCAAAGCTAAGACTAGTTGGAGATGGCATAAATGGTTACACAATACACTTGGATTTAAATGGATACCTAAAATCATTAATATGTGTGTTTCTACTATATCGCCGAACCCTCTAACTCTTCGGGTTCCACATCTACTTCTATTCCATCCGTGTCGCCTCGTGTAATGCAAGTGATACATATCATCCTTTGGATTGTTGATAGCGGATGTTCTCGACATTACGACGTGCAATCTCAAATCAAGTATCAAACTTTATTGTAAAGTTCATTGGCACCGCCGATTCGAATGTTCATTTCAGCTATCATGGGCTACGAGATTACATCAATGGTAACATCGAAATTAGCAGGGTTTATTATGTGGAAGGCCTCGGTCACAGTCTCTTCTCAGTTGGTCAGTTCTGTGTTGGAGATTTGGAAGTTACTTTTCGGGAGAAAACTTGTTTCATTCGTGATCTACAAGGAAACGATCTTATGTCTGGTACCCGCAATTCAAGCCTTTATACAATCTCAATGCAAGACATGATTGCTTCATCTCCTATATGTCTACTTTCAAAGGCAATATCTACAAAATCTTGGCTATGGCAATGTTGTCTCTCACATTTAAACTTTCAAACCATAACCAATCTTGCTCGATACAAACTTGTTGAAGGTCTCCCAAGATTTCGGTATTCTAAAGATCACCTATGCTCATCTTGTGAACAAGGGAAAAGCACTCGTGCTCACTTTCCTTCAAAGGTGGAACACGTACCACAAAGATGTGCTTCATCTTCTTCACATGGATTTGTGTGGCGCGCTGCAGACGATTTATTAATGGCAAATGCTACATCTTGGTAATTGTTGATGACTACTCAAGATGGACTTGGGTTTACTTTCTTCAAAGTAAAGATCAAGCTCCACGATGATCATCACCTTCACGAAAATTCAAGTTCAACTCCGGAATACCGACAAATCGAATGCATAAAGGAACCGAATTTGTGAATCAAACTCTTCGTGAATACTATGAGAAAGTGGGAATTGAGCATCAAACATCAATTGCACGAACACCTGAACAAAACGGAGTTGTTGAAAGATCTAAACCGTGCACGTTAGTGGAAGCTGCAAGAACGATGTTGATAAATGCAAAACTTCCAGATTACTTGTGGGCTTAAGCCGTGTCAAATGCATGCTACACTCAGAATCGTTCAATGATTACCAAACGCCACAACAAAACACCTTATGAGCTTATCCATAACCGAAAACCGAATCTCAAACACTTTCATGTATTTGGATCCCTTTGTTACCCAAATAATGATCGTGATGACTTTGGTAAGCTCAAAGCCAAAGCTGACATTAGAGTCTTTGTTGGATATTGTGAAAACTCTAAGGGTTGCCGGATCCGAATCGCCGTACAAGGGAGATTATGGAAACGATTCACGCAAATTTCGATGAGCTTACATAAATGGCTTCTGAGCATAACAGCTTGGAACCCGGACATAACCGTCTAAACTTCCCTCAAACCCCATCATCAGCTGAACCTAGTTTATAACTTACTCAACGTCAAATGAAACAGCTATTTGCTCCTGCTTAGTGATGATATTGATGAACGTGTTCGATGTATCAAATGTTTCCGCCGCCAACCCGATCATAATCCAATACCGATACACCGCTACAACAACTATTGTTGAGGAAGCACCACCAATTGATTCTACAACAACAAATTTAACAAACCGATCCAACGACGAACCAAATTGATGATCTTCCTCAACAATGAAGTACCCCCACCGCGCAGATTATGATCCAAATGCGCTTCTTCAATCCGCTTGCTAATGAAACTTCTACACCGATGTTATGCGAATCATCTACAAGCCATTTGAATCCTCCTAATCTGCAGAATGTATATCAACATCAACCCTCCATACATCGTTGGACTAAAGACCATCCTCTAGTAAACATTATTGGAAACCCGAATCAACCAAATACCGTGAATAGACAATGACTTCATACTGACGGTGAACATTGCATTTATGCACTTACCGTCTGCCAAGCTGAACCCAAAACATTAAGGATGCCATGACATATGACAACCGTATTGAATCCATGCAAGAAGAACTCAATCGCTTTAAACGCCTTGAAGTATGGGAATTGGTTGAAAACCAACCGGATTCTATGTTATTGGTCTCAAATGGAAGTGGAAAACAAGCCGGATGTCGGAAGGAACTAAGTATCCAAATAAGTCACGCCCGTGGCTAAGGGTTATAGAAAGGAAGAAGGAATTTACTATGAGGAATCATTCGCGACCGTTGCTAGACTTGAGGTCAGCACGATCTTTCTCGCATTCATGCGGCTCATATGAACATAACGGTCTTTCGATGGACGCCAAAATTGCTTTTCTCAATGGACAACCAAAAGAAACGGTCTATGTTAGCCACCTGTAAGGATTCGCGATCCGAGTTCCCTAATCACGCCTACAAACAAAAGAAGGCTCTCTACGGTCTCAAACAAGCCCCTCAGCATGGTATGGTAAGTTATCATCCTTTCTTATCGCTAATAATTTCATCAAAGGATCGTTCGACCCTACACTATTCATACAATATCACAGGGCACACAATTTTAATGGTTCAAATTTATGTGGATGACATCATTTTTGGGTCAACACATCTAAAGTACTCAAACGCTTTTTCAAAACTTATGAAAACATATTTTGAAATGTCCATGATGGGTGAACTTACGCTCTTTCTAGGGTCAGCAAGTTCATCAATCACCCTGTGGTATTTTCTTGAGTCAGTCCAAATATGCCCTTGAAATTTTAAACAAAATGGAATGCAAATGTGGATACCTATGCCATACCAATGGCACATACCAAGAAACTGATCGACGATTTGCATGGGAAATTGGTTGACCCTACCAAATAATCAAGTATCATCAGGGTTCTCATGTATCTAACCAGCAAGAGACTTGATATTGTCTTTGCCGCTTATCTTTGCTCCGCTATCGGCCACGACTCAACTAAACTCACCTCTCGGGAGGCTAAAAGAATCATCCGATACATCAAGGGAACCATTAACTTGGGGATCCGTATCCGGCGATTCCTTTTTGAACTAATAGCTTTTTCAGACGCCGCATCACGCTAGCTTGCTTAGATTCTCGAAAAGTACTTCAGTGAGCTTTACAATTTCTTGGTGATAAACTAGTATAATGGCAATTGAAGAAGCAGTGATTGTACATCGCCGTCTCCTCAATGAACAGAAGGCAGTAATATGTAGCCATGTCGGGCGTTGTTGTGCCAAGTCATTGGATGAGAACACAACTCAAAGACTATGGTTACATATTTGACGTAATCCCGATGTACCGCGACAATCGAAGCGCTATTATTGCGATCTCGTAACTCTATTCAACATTCAAATCAAAGCACATCGATCTTCATATCATTTCATCATGAGCATGTGGAAAAGGGTATTGTTAAATTATACTTCTGTGGTATTGAATACCATTGATGTACCTTCTCTACCAAAGCCTTAGCTCCGCTAGGTTTATCGAAAGTTGGTCCACCGATACTGGTATGCGTGTTTGACTCCGCGAGGAACTCAATGAACTTTTAAAACAATCTTAAAACCAACCAACACCTAAACCTCTTTTGTAAATATTTTTCAAAAAGAAAATACAAAATATAAAAACTGATAAAATTCAAAAATATTCTCCTATCTAATTTTTTTCAAACATTGCAAGTACAAAACTTCAGCAACACTTTTCTTGTTCTTACAAACTTTTCACATTTTCCTAACAAGTGTTGAGGGGAAGAAAGTAAATATTTTTCTGTTTCATAAAACCTTGTACTTGCATGTTACCTTATTCCGGTGTTGTGTCTTTGATAATGGTGCTCATATTTCTGGTTCATTTACACTCCCCGGTCTCAAATTTATAAAATTTCATTATTTCTTAAGTCAAGGGGGAGTGTCATCAAGTTTCTTTCCAAATATCATGCTTAATGTAACCTAAATGGAAGTTATGGGCTTTGAATTAAAAGGGTTAAGGTGGAGGGACTAAAGTTGTCAAAAGCTTAAAGTTAATTATACAAAACTCTTCCACCTAAAATACTTATCATTTATTTCAAGCATTTAATACCACAACCACCATCATCCCACGCCTAAGCTTCAATCTTCAAAACCGTGTTATAATCTTTCAATTTGTAAGTGGTTTAAAATTTGATCGGTTCCGAACCGTCAAGTTTATCACACAAGCTAACCACTTGTGAATGGTCAACCGTAATAAACTTCAAAATGTATAAAACAATGCAATGAAGATCTAGAGGAGTATAGTTTTACCGTCAGTCGTTAAGTCCCAACGAAGCTGCATGTTTAATAATAATCAAAACGATAGTGATCGGAAGTGATATTGAATAGAAAAGGTTTGAGGATTATGAATAATTATACCTAAAGAAAAAGTTTGTAAATTACAGAGGCTTAAATGCAAATTAAAGAAAATTAAAAAGCTAAATTATATTAAATAAACGCTATCACTATTTTTAAAATTGGATTTTCTTGATTTTTCTTTTATAAATTTAAATTAAAACTACTTAACGCATAAAAGAAAAATGTGAAATTGAAACAAAGATAATCCTAAAAATATAAAATGAAATTTTACAAACCTAATGATAAGAGAAAATTTTGAGAAAAAGAAAATTATTTTTTATGACTATTTATTTAATTATTATTAATTAAAACTATTTTACCTATTTAATAATACCCCAAATATAAGAAAATATGAAATAAAGCTAAAAAAGTGAAATTATGAATTAGAAAAATCTAAAATAACTAAAGAGAATTTTCAAAACTAATTTTGTATTTTTCCTATTTATATTCTAATTTCTATGATTTAAAAACTATTTAAAACTAATTTAATGGCTAAAAATTACAAATTTAACTAAGAAAATCTGAAAATTATTTTTTTTGCTTTTTATATTTATCTTAATTTATGAAAATTGAAAACTTATTTTTTTGAAGCTTTTCTGATTTAATTGTAATAAAGGCTAATTAAAAAGGCTTAAAACCCATTTAAATAAGGAAAAATAGCAAACAAAGGATGAAAATTATGAAAAATTCAGGAAAAGTCTAAAATAATATTCTAAATCTATGAAAATATAAAACAATAGCTTATGTGAAGGATTATGAAGTCGAGAGAAAAAGTGCTTATAAATAAGCACTTGAATTAAGCAAATGAACACCAAAGACCACCAAATGATAGCATAAGCTAAAGTATGCTAAAACAACTTAAAAATAACTAGTTTCAACTAACCTAATCATCTAAAACTAAGATTACCATGATTTGACTTAATGAATAACCAAGAGCTAAACAGCTTTTGCTGCCTTCACTTTAAGCTAAAGTACCGCCTATTCAATAAGCCAATGGGAAAGCTAAAATCAGAGACCTAAAGACCACCACCAAAGTGAGCCAATGAACCAAGTTTAAGCTCTTTTACCAAGCTCTTATGAGCTATTTGTGAGTTACAGTAAATTTCCTCGCACACACCGCTTAATCTCAATGTGTAATGTGGGATTTAGTAGCCTAATCAAGGGCTTATTCAAGGACCGGAAAATTTCTAAAAAATCCACAAAATTCACTTTACTAAACTAGACCAGTTGAAGTTGTTTATCCCAAAATTTCAAAAGCTTTGAACCAGAAATGAATCCTCTAAAAATCCACTTAGGTTGGGTGAAAACGTGATTTTGCAACTTTTGACTTTTAGACAGCTTTTGATAATTTTGACTTTAATGAACTTCGAAGCTAGATTAAATGACTTAAAATGATGATTGATGATAAAATTATCCTAATGCAAGCTATTTCTATGTTTTATAAACCTAAATACTCAATTTGACCAACCGATTCGCTAAGCGCAATGAATCTAGAACACGTATTCAATATGATTTTGACTTCGCTATTCTAGGGTGCAAATGAATGACTAAAGTGACTCTATTATACCTAAGTAAGATCAAGCAACTAGAGTTAACCACCTGAACTAACCTAAATCTCACCAACACCTAATGCCAAACACTAGTTATGGACTGATCGATATGCAAGTTTAAACCACTCTAACTACTCAACTAGCCGAGACTAACACCTAAATCGAATCAATATGACCTAAAAAAAATAAATGAATGTATAAAACTAATAATGCTACCCAATGATTCAAACTCAAATAGATTTTGCAAACTATACTAGATATTGAAATAGAATAAGTACTTCACAAGTTATCCAAATTTTATGTGAAGCTTAACTTAACCATAACTACACTCAAACTACTAAAATTCACCCCATTCAAAGAACTGCGATCAACCCAATATTATAACCATTTCCAAATGAGCTCCAGCTTGACTCTTCGCTGACCAAGATGGAATATTGCTTGAATATGTTTCTTGTTACTATAAGCTATAAATGTGCCTTTTAGTAAACTCAATCGAGTTATACTGCTATTGAAACTTGATTCCAGTACGCTTGAAATTCACTTAATAAAGAAAATGTAAACATGAACTTTGCTCAAACTTGAATTAATACTTCTGAAAAATAGTTTCAATACACTGGATTCACTAAGTTAAATACAATGGAACTTAAAATTACAATTTAGAAATTGTTTAAGACATGAAAACATTAAAACTACATATACATGAAAAATAAAACTAAAACTACTCTCTCCACTCTCTCTTCCTCCTTTTATAGCAAAAGTACTTCCCTCTCTCCTCTGAGCATATCCCACTTGTATTTTTGAGCCATTGGATGAGTTGGGATGATATTGGCCGCTTGATGAAATTTGGCGCCAAAAGATATTTGCCAAAATGTTCGATAGCTTGACAGGAAAGGAGCATTTAATGCATTTGGCTTGGGGGTGTTTGGAGGGTAGAATAAGGTGGTGTGATGATGATGGAGGGAAGTGTTGCGGCATAGGTGATGATGAGGGGGGAGGGAAACCCGTGAGCGTTTTATTATTTTAAACGCGGGTGGGTTTGGTTTATTAAAACGTTTGGGGTTGATCGGTAAAAGGTTTGGGTAAACGGGTTGGATTTGTGGATTGGACCGGTTTAGGTGGATTGGGCCATAGTTATTGGCTAGATTAACTTTGCATACATTTAACAACTTGGGACCAAATGCGCATAAACTGAAACACCAGGACCACACGGTAACTTCTAAAATGTAACCAAGGTTGGTTTTGTCAATCTTCAAAAATATAAGACCAAATCGCCTAACTCAAACTCCGGGACTAAACTTGTAATTTCTTAAAAATTTTTGAAATTTTCACCAAAGGACTAATTATTACAACTTATGATTTCAAAAGGACCTTGATTTTTCTTAAAATAAGTGTCAGTGGACTATTTCGCCAATTTTTGAAAGTCGGGACTCTAAACTCCAATTATGAAAACTTTGTTCGCTTTTCTTTATCCTCATTTTTAAACATTTGCATCAAACATATAAAATGCAATTTTGGAATATTTTCGCATTTTGATGTACTGAAAGTGTTTTAATTGTTTTGGTAAAGATTTGACCAAAAATGATGAGTATTTACACACTCATCATTTATGATTGTTTGAGTGTTTTTAAACATTGGTTTTTAATTTTTCACAAATCTAACGGTTTGATTTCATTCTAAGCTGCGGATTATGTGGTCTACGCATAAGCTTATGAACACATGATCACGTTTGGTTGATTTTGATGATATGGGTTGTGTTTTCAACGTTTATATCAAGTCTTTAAACCATTTTCATCCTAAAAATCAACCCAGAAACTGTTTTTAATCACTTATTCATAATTAGGGTTTATGCGTGGTTTTGGGGTTTTTCATTTGTGATTGTTTCTGTGTAATTAGTTGGTTGTAGGATGCTTGTTACATGTTTAATTGACCTAAACCACATTTGAATCTTGCCCAGAAACATAAATTGAGCGAAATTGAGATTTAGGGTTTTAGAACCATACGAATTGGGTATTTTTGATTCATAAGGGTTTTGATGTTAAAACTTGTTTAAAACAACTCATTAGGCCTCTAAGATATCCCAGAAAACGTTTGGTGCAAATCCTATGGCTAAATCACTTATTCATAGAATTTGAAACTTAGGGTTTATTCACGCTGCGAAAGGAAAACTTACGCGTAACTGTGGATCACTGTGATTTCATATAAGACTAAAAGGGATTGAATTAATATGTTGATGATGATGTTATGACAAATTTGTTTCAGGTTTACGCTGCAAAATTCTAATCAAGGTTAATCGTGGATCCTACGCATAAGGATCACCTTTACACGAGGAATGTTATGCGAAGAGCAACCTTACGCGAAGGTTCTACAAAGGGACTACACGCGATCCTCGCGTGAAGGATATGTGTAAACTTGGTCTTACGCATAAGCTCCCATTATAGCCACGCCAAGCTCTATGCTAATGTCTGCCTTACGCAATATTTTACGCCAGAAGTTAAGTTACTACAAGATAAGCTTACGCTTCACGCGCTATGGTTCTACTCGCTATGCATAAGCTTGCAACTCCTACGCTTAGCCTCAGTTTTAACCATAATTTGAATTGTTACGCTACATTTAACCTCAGAATAAATAAATCATAACGTCACGAAACCAAAATGTCACTAATAAGCTTAAATGGTTAAAATGTTGTGAAAATAAGTGAAATTTGGACTTTAAAACTCAAAAGTAATTAATTCAATAATCTTATCACTCACTACTTTGGACTGGACAAACAAGTGACGTTGGACTCGTGAATATTCATCAACATAACGTATTCAATAATTGAACAATAAAATCAACTTTTGACTAACGTAATGTCTTTCGATATGTTGGTTCTTTTGGCTCAATATCTTTCAGATCACAATATGGACGTCCAAATGGAAAACGTTGATGCACCAAATTTTCTCACTATGGAAGACATCTTCCCCAACGGTTACACAATGAAGATTGGGAAGAACAATCTCAAAGTCGATTTTGATAACTTCACGTGTTCGAAGTCTTCTTGTAAATTGCTTTGGATATTCTCAAGACTCATCCTTACAAGAACATGCTCACTAATTCTGCGAATCGCGTTTGATTTATGTTCACCACCTCGCATACCATGCAGAAGGTCAAAGGTCAAGAGGTCAGAATAAATACACTCAATGACAAACAAGTCACCACACAGTTAATTTAAGGGCTATTCTTCTTCTTCCAAACATCCAGCCTGCTGAATATGTTGGTTCTCCTTCAGAAGAAGTCACTCCCAGCTCATGGTCGACATCGGCTATGATGAAGCCGCTGATCATCACAAAACATTCATCAGCTTGATCTTAAGAACATCCCTAGCCATGGAGAACCCTCTACATCATGGTTGCCAAATCAGCTTCTAGACGCATAGTGGTTTTGAGCACCCTAAGCTCATGGAACTACAAATATTTTGGGCATGGTCACATGATGCACATCGAATTTGTAAAATTGATCCGGGATGACATGATGTCTTACCTTAAAAAGCCCGCACCAAGATCCCTTATATCGTGATACACAAAATCGTTGATCCAGGATTCTAGGGAATAATCCGTATTCCTTGAGACTTGATGACCCCAACCATCACTCCGTGTTGCTTGAGCCCACACTCAATGTTGTCATATTTAAGGACTCAACAATGAAGAAACAAGGTGCGGTATTGCCGGATTGCCTTATTACTGCTGATATCAAGGGACTTCAATCGTACAAACGTTATCTGGAAGCAGTTGCTTTAGGCAAAGTGGGGTTCATTGATGAAAAGTCTTCCGTACACCCGTTAGGAAGACTAGAGAGGCAAGAAGTAGAAGTATTGTGAGCACTGAGAGTACTAGAAAGTATCCAAAGAGGACTCACACACTCAAAACGAGAGTTCCATTAAAGAGTGCCATCCCTAATCCCAAACCAGAACCAAAATTAATGGATGATAGCCCGAAACCGAAACGATGAAGAGATTATCTACTCAAACCGCAACAGATGATATAATCTAACAAGCAAAACCTCTCATCCCAAACTGACAAGGCAAAACTCCAAAGGCAAGAGCAAAAAGAAGAAGAGAGTTTCGATGAAGAGCCACAGGATGAAGACAAAGACTACAAAAAGAAATTGAAGAATCTCAGACTTCAACATGTTGCTAAAGATTTCAACCTTCAACAAACTCGCGGGCCTCGAGGGTCAAGTGGTGGTGCACTAACAACACCGCTGGACATGCTTAATCAACCCTCATAAGGAACTGTACCACCACCCACGAATCACAACATCAGCAACTAGAGGATGAAATAATTTTTGACTTTGATAAACCTGATAAGGAGAAGGAGAAGACTGAGAAAATAACTGATGAAGATGTTGATGTTGCAGCTAATGAAAAAGTGTTGAATCCAAGATCCGGACTCAACTAGGGTATCAATGATATTGATTGATTAGATGCACAGCGGAATAGAAATAAAATAATCAACATCACTAATAAGGTTTTTCTAATAAAACAATGATCCTCTATGGAGCTCTATTACTCTCACTAAAAGATATTTTTTCTGGAGTGTTTGTTCAAGAGTTTTCTCAATACAAAATCCATATGTTCCTTTTATACACAAGGAACCCTAAATAGACAATAAATATAAAATAAATGCATATCACTACCTAAAATAGCTCATGCATATCCTAACAAACTAATGCTTAATAACAATATCCGTAGGAATAATATCAAGAACCATGTCATCGCCAGAACCATCTATAGCTTCAAGAGGAACTCACAAGAGAACTTCATTAGTAGGAACTTCTAAAATTCCCAACAATCCTCCCCTAAACTTGAATTTGACTTGGTTAACTTCAAGTTTCCAGTTAGATGAGTAACTTCTAAAGCATGAGGATTGATACTTGAATCACGGCAGAAAGAAAAATAAAGTAACCATCAAAGAAACCAAGTCTATATATATCGGCAAAGAACTAGAAACCATTCTTGAAGAACAAGATTCCACAAGAACTCCTATCTTTGAGCAAAGAATAGAATCGTAAGCATCATGAGTAGATTTGATAAGCCTTACCAAGTAGCTACTCACCTTGCTAGCTAGTCCTTGGTGGAATCATGACATCACCTCGTGAACTAGTAACTTCTCCCAACACTTAGAACATGAATCAGTGTGTTGATAACCCTAATGATTTTAGGAAAATCATCACCATAAACGGATTTGACATGTCTTTACCTCGACCGCTTGCTCAGACTAGCCAATCCTTTGGTTACCTAATAGGCAAAGAACCATGGTGAATTGATGACCATTTCAACCTCGCAATGAAGCATGGGTGAGTTGAGTACCCTATGGTTTTGAGCAAACCACATGCCTATCAACGGAATTGAGATGTCTGTACCAAAAACCGTTTGCTTTTGGACTAGCCAACTCTTCGATGGAATGTTGTCATCATCATGGTGAGTTGATTACCATTTATGGATTTCCGCAGCCTTTACCACAAGCCATAATCTAGTGGGCCAGTCAACTCGTGTGTCAGGAAGACAAGGTGAGATGAAAACCATTAGATGTGTGGTAATTAACCAACACCAAAACCTGCATACAAGAAAGAGTAGAAACTGAACAAAAACAAGTTAGTTTTTTTTTCCAACTATAAATAGAAAATAAAGAAATAATAAAAATATACAAACATGTAAAGTATACCATCAAGAAGCAGCAGAAACCAAAGAAATATGTAGTGTCAGCAGAAACACTAAGCCTCCCTTTAGGCTTATGAGGATCCAACAACGCAGAAAATGGTTAGAATACAAAAAAATACAACAATAAGCCTCCCCTTAGGCTTATGCCTTCCCTCATATAATGCACCTGACAAAGACTATTGTTCTTGGGTACCCAGAATGAACCTTTCCTTTGAGTTTTCCAAGAATAACCTGTTAAGGGCTTAACAAAGCAATTGCCACTCTTACTCCACCATGTGCCATATTCTATATGAGATACATAAGGTGTATGACCTAAAAATAAGAACTTGTAGGTCTATAGGGCATAAGTCTAGCATTATCGCTCCACCAACTAGTAGTAATCGGTGAAGAATATCCTCCACCGTAGGGAACTGAAAAGGCCTATTGCCTATCAACAAACATGCATACACCTTTGGCTTACCAGTAGGAACTGGTTTACCTACTCTCACATGAGCAGCTTTGGGAACAAATGGAGGAATTCTAGCAAAAAACTTATTCTTAACACAACTTTGTTTATTACACTTAAACTTATCAAAAACAGAACTAGAAGCAAAATTGTGTTCAACAGAATAAGTAATTGTCTTTGTTTTGGGCTCATCATCGATACTTTGACTTGGGTGTGGTCTTGGGCGCGCTCTAGGTGAGTCGACTTTTCACTTGAATAGCATGAGGCATATAGTCAAGGACTTTAGGTCTCGACAACTTGTCACTTTTAGAACAAGAGACAGAGTCACTAGTTTTGCTACTAAGGTCCCGCAAGTCACTTGACTTTTTGCCATATAAATGGTATGATCCATCAAAGTCTGAGGTAGTGGTGGTGGGCATATGTTCTCCTCTAATTGGTCCCGACAAAGATGCAATTCTCCTTATTTTACATAGTATGCTAATCCTGCTGTGTAGATTTAGACATATCATTCTTGCCTCTAAACCAACATATTTCTAAAACCTAAACCTATCCCAATTAGAGCTTGACTACCATAGATATGACTAGCTAACTTGTCACCGTAAATAGCCATTCTTACGTTGCCTAGCTACTTCATTATCCAACTTATCTTGCACTTCTTGTTTTTCCAACTCTACTTTAGCTCTTTCTTCTCGTAATATTTTAACTCATTTTGAGCATTTGTTAGATCTCTTTCTAACACTCTTATCTTTTCTTCATAAGCAAGTCGATTCTTTGAAACCAAATTTTCGCTTTAAGGTTTTTGAAGAATTTTTGTAAGACTAAACCTCTAGATAACATTCATTATATTTAGGTTTCAAATCATTATAAGACTCCTATGGGCATTATATTTAACATCACAAACTGGACACAATTATAAAAATTCTAGAGATGCCCATAATTGCAAATTCTTCAGCATCACCTATAGTATAAGCTTCCTTGCTCATCTCCTTGAATTCAGCCTTTCCACCATACCTTGTGTGGAAAACTAGAAGGGGGGTTGAATAGTTTTACCAATTTAAAACTTCCTTTTAAATATTTAGATCGACTTATGTCAATCTATTTGGTTGTTTATGTTGAACGTTGATAGATAGATATATAAACGTGTAATGAAAGATAAAGAGTAAGAAGCACATCACCACGCATAAGTTATTTATAGTGGTTCGGATACTAGGACACCTTCCTTGCCCTACTCCACTCCCCGAGTCACCTACTCGAGAGTTCGTAAGCACTACACCAACTCCTTATGGCGAGAAGCCTTCACAACGCCGCTAACCTTTTTCCGTACAAAGCTAAATACCGAAGTTCCTTCACACCAAGGCTAACCACACCTAACACAACGCCGCCACCCTTTATACGGTGATAGGCTAACCACCGAGTTCTTTCACACCAAGGAGAACTAATCCTATCACAACGCCGCCTACCCTTTATTAGGTACTAGGCTAAGCACCTAGTTCCATTACTATGGAGGAACTACTACCCTTCACAACACAACACCTAATATTAAGGAGATCCACTCCTTGTTACAACATCATCAAGGATATCACCATCCTTGAAATAAACAAATACTTATATGTATAACGATGCACCTCATCGATTATACTACCTAGGCATTCTTCCCAAATGCTACTTGATTTGATTCTTCGGCATCCTTCACTAATGCCTTTGACACAACGCTTGGCACCCTTCACTAATGCCTTCGCCTTGACACCTTTAGCATTCTTCACTAATGCTTTGACACGGATGATGAGCACCTTTCACTAATGCTTTCATCTTGACACTTTCGGCATTCTTCACTAATGCCTTCAACCCAACATCTATGGAGAAAGGAAGAACTATCAACAAGAGAACCTTAGTTGTCTTGATGATGACTAAGCATGGCAACTCATGGACTTGAGCTTGCACGTCTTCAAGAAGTGGTGATCTCGCCTTTAAGAGGAACCTAGAAGATCACACAAAAACAAAAGACAAACTACATAGATCACTTGGATCTGAGGTTAGAGGGTTATAATACTTGGGGGAAGTATGTGTGTAAAGTGATGAGTAGAAAGGAAGAAATGGCTCTCTATTTATAGAGAAAATTCATCGTTCCCGATCCCACGGATCCCTACCACAAGGGATCCGCTAGCACAAACCAGGATCCGTGGAACGCTCCTCTTTGCCCATGGGTATTTATGGTTATGGGTCATGGGTCATGGGTTATGGGTTGATCCATGGTTTTCTTTCTAGATACAATGAACTTGGTTAAGTGGTATATGTAAAACCATGGGTTATGGGTCAATACCATTTGCTAGTTTTTACCCATTTAGTATATACTTGTTTTTACCCATTTTATTATACTTAGTTTAAGTATATGCTAACCCAATATGTAAACACTAGTTGTTGTACATATGTATCTAAATCATAAAATCACTTATACTTGTTTTAGTGTTTTATGAAAACGTAGTGTGCTAGGAAACTATTGACTCAAACTATTTACGTATTCTATTTGTTTCGTTAACATGATTTTACGTTTGTTATCGACAAAACATTAGAAGATCGTAAAATATAAATAAACGCTTACGCTTTATTTGTATTAACAATCTCCCCCTTTTTGTTGATGACAAAACATAAAATTATTTTTAAGGAAAAGCTAAAATTCGTAAAACTTTGAATTTGTAGTTTTTACTTTCTTCTCCCCCTTTTTGTCGAAACAAAAAGTGTTAAAAGAAACACTTGACGAGAATGTAAAGAGAGCAAGTGACGGGAATGGTACTCATCTTAGCTCCCTCTTGACGAGTCCATCCCTTTGAAAGGGCTAGACATGACGTAAAATATACTAATTGTGTTTGCAATTATGTTTGCAAATGGTTCATCTAAGTGACGAAAACTTGCTCCCCCTTGACGATTGCAAAGTTGCAATGGGGTGTCATGAAGTATAATCCAAAATCGGATTAAGTTGCAAATGTTTTTGTAATTTGTTTGACACAAAGCTCCCCTAGCTTTATGGTGTCAAAAGTCTTCATGTTATTTTGAAAATCTACAAAGTAAAGGTTAGAAAACAAGAGTATAGTGCATAATTTCCAAATAAAACTGTTAGTAGAAATTGTGCTTCTGATCCACGGATCCCACGGTTCTTCTGGAGGGATCCGCTCTAGGCATTTTGGAGGATCCACCGCTCATTGATGCTTTTCAAAGAATGATAGTGTTTCAATCAATGTTAACTAATGTGAAGTAGTATATGATATATCAAGCACAACACATAAAGCACATAACAACTATGGCATATAGATATTCATTCAATAAAAACAAGAGATGATCAACCAAATCTCTAAAACTAAGAGAATGAACTAGCCATACAAGTGCTACTAATGCTAATGAGTTATCCAAACTCTAGATCCAAACTAAAACTTAATGATGATCAAGGATGAGATAAGTTTTCCTAAATATTCTAAGTTTGAGCTTGTGACTATGATGCTCATTGTAGTTTAGGCTTGTTGACCTCTTCAAACGCTCTCGAGGAGGTGATAAAACATGAAACGTTGCTCTTCACGTAGTTCATGTATCAATCTTTCAACAGGTTTACAATGATAGCAATCCTTGTCATGGTTTTGAATTTCTTCAAGTGGATTGAGGATCTTCAAATGAAGGAGGAATTGGTGGACGCTCATTAAGTGATGGCTATACAATGTTTGAGGGTGGAGGTAAAGAAGCATCAACTTCCATGTGGTCGGGTGGTTGACTTTGATGTCTTCTCATAATCCAAAATGGACTATTGGGGGGAATGAGAGAGTTTGACATTGGATCAAGTGTTGATTCAATATTTTGATTTTGTTGCCCAATCTTTTCAAGTGAGTTTGTTGGTAGTGGTGTAAGGTGAGATGGCCAAGGAGGTAAGTCTTCTACATTGTGACAATGTGGAGATGATTGTGAGGTGGATCTAGGCACCAATGATGTTGGTTGAGTTGTGGAGGGTATGTTTGGTTTGGTAGAGTTTGGTGATGAAGTCCTAGTGGGAACTATTTTCTTGGGAATTAGTTTGATTGGTTTCCTTGGTGTAGGAGAAATCCTAGCATTAGTGGACTTAACCAGAGATGATTCGGTTGAGGAAACTTTGTGTATGATCCTAGCAAGTTTGGGTGGTTTCGAGTGGATGAGTTAGCACTAGGAGCCTTTCTCATGATGAAATGACTAAAGGAGATGGTTGCAATTGCTGATAATTGTGTTTGTGTTTGATGACTAAAGTGTTCTTAGCAATATTGCTTATAAAGGGAAGAGCTTGGCAAGTGCATTTAAGACTTAATCCACTAATGTTCTTGGAAATGTGATGATTAACATGCACAAGGTTGAAGTTCAGAGTTTCATTGATCTAGGAACTCATTTAAGATGAGATGGAGTGTTTGAGTTAGGAAGATGAGTTGAAATGATTGTTTTAGCAATGTTAGACATAAACTGTCACCCGGATTCCACTGCTCTCCTTGAGGGATCCGACTAGGCTAATCCTAGGGATCCCAGCCGCTAGCTATGACAGTTTGAAATGAGGTTTCTAGGAGCTAAAGCCTATCTCATTTTTAGTGTTTCAGTTCTCCTAAGTGTTTTAAGATGAGAGGGTACTTGAATGATCAAAGGTAATAAGTGTTATAGCAAATGATTCCTTCTTATGGAAAGGAGATGGGACAAGATGACTACCAATGGATGTCCAAGGATAACACTAAGAGTTTTGGTGGTGTCAAGTCATAATAAATGATCCTAGTGATCAGATTTAAGCTTGAGGTGAAATTTGAAAAATCTTAAAAATCAAAAGAATTGAAAAAAACTAATTTTGTCTCACTTGAGATAAAATGATTAGAAACATTTTCCTAAAATTGTTTAATTTGTCCACTTAAGTGTTTTGAAAGATGAGAAACAGTTTGTGAGTATTGAAGCGGAAAAATGGTGAGTTTTGATGTGTTGATAAATCAAGAGGTAATTTGACTAAGATCTTAAGTAAGCCTTTAGTGAGTCTAAGCCTTTCTCATCCTTGAAGTGGTTCTAGTTGGATTCTAAAATCATATGCTTAGCTAATGTGATGTTATCTAGAAAGTTATCTTGATGCAAGGAATGCTATATTGCTGATCTGATGTCACGGATCCCACGGTTCCTCAAGGGAGGATCCGCTAGACTAATCCTAGGGATCCTGATTCGCATCAATCTCACAGAAATGATGTGAAGATTTTGCACACTAATAAAACTATAAACAAAGCAATAGGAACAAGCATGTCATCACAAAACACTACTTATAAAAGCATGATAAAGTAACAATATCCAAATTACCATAAACCAAAAGTGCTAAAACGTAATCATCCAAACATAAAATAAAGGAAAATAAGAATATTCATATTGTCTCTTTCGTCAATCTCTTTTCCTTTTGACGGCTTAGTGAGGTTGTAAGTTTGGTTTTGAATCATGCCCCCAATTGTTTAAATTCTCATGTCTCGCTTGGAATGGTTGGAAGTTGTTTGTAGTAGTCAAAGGGTTCCAATTTGATGTTGGCTATGGGGTCGACGTCTTCCTCATCTTCATCTTCTTCTTCTTTCACCGCCGAGGAGTCCGAGAGAGCTTCGTGTTTCTTTCCATTGACCATGAACCGCTTAGGGGGTTGTTTGGTAAGAGGTACCATGACGGATCGAAAGGTAATGATCATCATTGATAGGAGATGGTTGCAATGCACCAACATACTTACAAAGTCGTGTTAGGAGCATACCATACGAAGTACCATGTTGAAGCTTTGAATACCTCAACCATTCTCCTTACCATGTAATAGGCAAGATTAAATGGCCTTTGGTGGGTAAGACAATAGATCATTTGCACAAGACATGCTTTTGGATGATCTTTGTTTCCAACTAGGCTAATGACATTTTCCTAAGGATTTCTTCCCATTTTCTAAACATGGGGTGCATTTCGAAAAGTTCCATTTGAAAGGATCACTGAATGAGCTTTTGTTACGTTGTAACGGGATTGGTCGGTCCTAACTTTGAAGATAGTATCTCGAATGATTTCGATCGCCGAGGAGTGTTATAGAGAGGCTTAGGATTAAGTGCAAGGTTTTGAGCATTAATTGCCCGCCTTGAGAGTACATACAAATTCCTTCACAAGGAATGCCAAGAATTTGAGCAAAGGTGTTGAGAGGAAGAATAAAGTTTTGTTTGTTGATGATGAAGGTGATTGAGATGCTATTGTCGGTGTTTCTAATGATCCTAAAGCTTTTGTAAAATTCAAAAATGAAAACCGGACAAATTTGTTCATCTATGTCAAGGAGACAATCAAAGTTGATTGTCGAGAAAACTTGACGAATGTCGGTATCTTCAAGGAACCATTCCTTGACTACACGACCTTCGTGGATAAGTCATTTTACAAGGCTTTTGAATATTTTACGGTCGGTTTTGGTCAATCCCTTTTACGATAGTAATGAGTAAGGTAATGAACGGTGTCATGATGATCTTGTTGAGTGGCTTTGGTCATGGTTGGTCCTAAAAATACAAATTTTCAATTAGGTAAAATTAGTTGGGATGGGTTTATGGTTTTGATTTGTATTAACAATGTTGTGAACACAATGTGATTTTGTTAAAACCCCTTTTCATGATTAATTTGAAAAACCCTAATTAATTGATTAGAAATTAAGAAACCATAAACCCTAGGATGAAGATGATGAAAATTAGAACAAGTTAATGTAATTACTTACAATGGTGTTCTAGGAAGGAATACTTGAAAGTATGGAAGCCAATGAGGATGAATTTTGTGGTTTAGTCGTTTTGTGTTATGTGAATAGAGGGAAAAGATCGTGGTGATTTTTTGAAAGCGTATAGCGAAGTTCTGTTCCACGGTTTCCCCGGATCCTTTGTTTTTGGGATCCGGCTAGTACAACTAGAGGGATCCGCCATCAGGGGACGAAAAGGGTTGTTTGGCATTATTTTTGTAGTAGGCTTATAACTAGCTTACTAAAAAATAGTTTGGAAGTATTAGATGAGGATTGTTTATGATGACGGTTTTGATGAATCACATATCGAGAGTTCATATGTGACAACGAAGTATAGTTTGACAAATCAAGAGGAATCCCATTCCTGATGATGAAAAAGATGGAAGAGTGACGAAAGAGACTTCTTATGATGCTAGTAATTTTTAAGCAAAGAAAACTATGAAATAAATTAAACTCATGTAACCTATCTAATGAAAAAGTAAAACATACCTCTATGCTTCTTGGTTTGGCATAATACCAAAAAATACTTCATGAGCTTTTAAAGTAATCTTTGGTGTAAGTTTTGATTACTTTTTAGATCTTTCCTTGAATGTTGACTTCATTATTCTTTGAATAGAGATGAAGATTTTTGGAGAGATTCTAGCATGAAGATTTCTAAAAAAAATTGTTAGAATGATCTATCAATGTCCAACAAAATGATTTAAAAGAAATATGACCCTTTAAAAAAATCCTTCTTTGTAGTTTCAAACATACACGATCGACAAGTCTTAAAGTACAACACACTCTAAGAAACTTGGTAACGAAGCTCTGATGCCAATTGTGGAAAACTAGAAGGGGGGTTTGAATAGTTTTACCAATTTAAAACTTCCTTTTAAATATTTAGATCAAATTATGTCAATCTATTTGGTTGTTTATGTTGGACGTTGATAGATAGATATATAAACATGTAATGAAAGATAAAGAGTAAAAAGCACATCACCACGACACAAGTATTTATAGTGGTTCGGGCTAGAAACCTTCCTTGCCCTACTCCACTCCCCGAGTCACCTACTCGAGAGTTCGTAGAACTCACACCAACTCTTATGGTGGAGAAGCCTTCACAACGCCGCTAACCTTTTTCCGTACAAAGCTAAATAATGAAATTCTTCACACCTCAAGGCTTAACCACATCCTAACACAACGCCGCTTACCTTTTATATACTGCATAGGCTAACCATGGAGTTCTTTTCACACCACGGAGAACTAATCCTATCACAACGCCGCTTCACCCTTTATTAGGTACTAGGCTCGGGCACCTAGTTCCATTACTACGAGGAACTACTACCCTTCACAA
>OU343224.1:12264118-12293012 GCA_910596185.1 Chrysanthemum makinoi
TAATGCGATAGGTCATTCGTTGTGTAATTAATGCTTGATTAATCTTTGTGAACCTTGGACTATAACACTTAGAGTTGTTGTAGGCTAAACCATCCAAAGAGTACCTTAGAGTTAGAGTTTATAATTCCTAGAGGTTTTGTAGGCAGAGACCTTTGGTAGTTTCAGAGTTAGGGACAAACATACCCTACTGCTAATTTTAGACACACAACGCAATTAAGAATAAGGACTTTGACAATTCAACCATCAATAGGAGATAATTAAGGAGTAATAAAACCTAAGTAAACACATCTTTAAACCATCATACGAAAGACAATAATTAGACATAAACTACATACACCTTAGATTAGATAATTAGATAAGTAGAGTAATCGGTAGAAATACCAACCCCAAATCCAAACCGAGATTAGTACCTTTCCTTTCCTAAAAATATAAAAGATAAAAAATAATCTTCCTCTACCCCAACCTTACGTAGTAACTTCTCACCTAGCATTCCTATTCTCCTAGAGAACGATATCAATACCCATGGCTTACCCTAATACTACACTACAATGATTAGGTTCACTGCCTAGGGTGTTATAAAACTTGCTCGAAGAAAAGGAAGTTCCTTTGACCCCGAACGACGCGTGTAGCGTTATCAATTCTGATTATCCTGATAGAGTTTACAAGGTGGAGAAAGCATTGTATGGTTTGCATCAAGCTCCTAGAGCTTGGTATGGCACCTTATCAAAGTACTTGTTGACTAATGGCTTTGGGTCAACAAATAAGGTGTTATGTGATGATTTTGAAAAGCTAATGCATGTGTTTCAAATGAGTTATATGGGTGAACTCACATTCTTTTTAGGACTTCAAGTTAAGCAAAAATATGAAGGCATCTTTTTTAGTCAAGAAAAGTATGTGACTGATATCCTGAAGAAGTTTGGATTTAATGATGTGAAGCCTCAGAAAGACAACCATGGATTCCAACAAGCCTTTGGTCAAAGATGAAGATGGTGAAGAAGTTGATGTACATTTATACAAATCCATGATTGGGTCATTGATTTATCTTCAAGGCCAGATATCATGTTTGTTGTGTGGTGTTACCGTCGGGTTGGTCTGTTGGTCAAACGAAGCCGGTCCAAGTCTGCGACACCAAAAATAATATACCCAAACCCCAACCCTATTGGAGGTCGGGTTGGTCAAGTCACTGGATGTACCATTTACAAAATCACATAATTTGATTTTTTTTAATTTAGTAGCTAAAATACATATGAGATACGCCAACTAGCCTAATTATAACCATAACTAGAAATTTGATACCATGAGTGCTAAGGATCGCTTATTTTTCATTTGAGGAGTTTACATTTATTTATATTAATTATTGCAGTGGTATTGTTAGTGTGGTTTGGAAGTGATAATTGTAAAAAGCCAAAGCTAGTATTTTTAAGATCATTGATATATATGTAAGCATTGTTTGTTAAGATATGCCGTGAGATTTTGTTCTTGTATATGATATTGTATCTCGAATTGTGTAAACTAATTTATTTCGATTTCGATTTCTGTAAAACTAATTTACTTCCATTTTGATGATTCATACTAGATTGAGAAAAGTTCTAAAATGGCCAAGATTACTACATGAACGATGGACTAACTTGAGCCTTCAAACTTGATTGGAAAAAAAATCTAACTCGGGTTAGTCGGGTCGACCCGAACCCGAATAAGAAAGGTAAATTGAACCCGATACCCGACCCTAGTTCGTACTTTGTTAAACGGGTTGACCGAGTTAGATGTTGGACTCCGAGTAACCCAACCCAAGTATCCTTATTCGGTTCGTCCAGTCGGGTCCTGCCTGAGGATTTTTGACACCCCTAGTTGTGTGTGCCTGTGCCAGATTTCAAGTATCCCCTAAAATGTCACACTTGAATGTTGTCAAGAGAATTTTTAGGTACTTAAGGAGTCAACCTAGGTCGGGCCTTTGGTATCCAAAAGTTTCACCCTTTGATCTGGTGGCCTACTCAGATAGTGATTATGCTGGAGCATGTTTGGACCGGAAATCAACAACTTGTGGATGTCAATATCTTGGACATAGGTTGATTTCATGGCAGTATAAGAAACAAAACTTCGTTTCCGATTGTGTGCTGGCAAATTCTACTCAAACCTGATATATATAGGTGCTTCAAGCTATTTGTGGTCAAATGCTATGGTTAAAATCAATTTGCTAAACTACGGGTACAATTTATGAGACACCAAACTTTTTTATTGACAATAGCGGTACAGTGGCATTATTAAAATCTGTTTTCACTCAAAAAACAAAACATATTGAGATAAGACACCATTTTATAAGATATTGTTATAAAAAAAACTTATTCAAGTTGTTAAGATTCATCACCGATAATAATGTTTGCATTTGCTCCTGAAAGGTTTTGATGTGTGGGTAGATTTGATTTCTTAATTGCTAGTATTGGTAAGATTAATCTTTTGAAAATCTTATCTCTTTGTGTTTTTGTAATGTTTTGTAAAGGATTTGTATTGTTATTGATATCAAAAGGTTGTTTCTACTGCTAAAATGGTTTTCTACTGCTAAGTATAGTTTGTACAGTTAATACAAAATTTTGGTACTGCTTTGATAACCTGTTAGTTAACATGTTTGTGGAGTTTGATAGACTCCTTGTATTGTTTTGAGCATCTTAGGATGTATTTTCTTTGGTGTAGACTAACTTTTATAGGTTAAGAAAGCGTTTGGAGTGGATTTGTGCAATGGAGTCTATAATGGTAATCAGTTCACCATGTTTCATAAACATTAAGAACTGGCTAGTCCAAAAGCAAACGGCTCTTGGTAAAGACTTCTCAAATCCGTTCATGGTTGATAGTTTACCAAAAATTATATGGTTTTTAACTCACCATACTTCACTGTGAAGAGTTAGCTAGTCCAAAGCAAACGACTATTGGTAAAGACATCTCAAATCCGTTGATAGTTGATAGTTTTCTAAAAACTAGGTTAAGTGTTCTTTAATTACACTTATCTCTCTCGAAATGTTAAGGGCGGTATTTTTTTCAAAGATATCAAGTTTCTATTGCTCGATAAATTTTTGTCAAAAAATTTTATCTTTGTTAGTATTAAGTTTGTACTGCTAGCGTAAAATTTTGTATTCTTTGGATAGCCGTTGGTACTGTTTGGCTAAAACGGTTTTTCTAATAGTCGTTGAGGAATTTTCTGCTCTCTAAATATATTTATCACACACGCAAAATTCTCAAACCCTAATAAAACCTCAATTGGCAGTACTAACATACAATTAACTCTTAAACGATCCAATCTCATCAGTCTCACTAATCTTTTATCATATACATGGAGAATTTGGAATTTGTGAAATCTCACAATCAGGTCGCTTACTTGAAAAAACCTGAAGGCAATGAAGGCTTTCATCAAATAGTGGATTTCTTAAATAATATCCATATAAGGTATGCACTTGCTACTAATCCCACTATCTATGTCTCCCATATTCCTTGGTTTTTTGGCAGTTATTCTTGTCGAACATTGGAACAGTGAGAGACAAAGCAGTTAAAAGCTAGAGTGAGTAAGAAGAGCAGTGCAGATCTCTTCTCTTAGGAGGCATCTCGAGATGCGGAAGATGATAATGGGATTATTGATTTACCAAATCTTGAGATTTTTCATCATCTTTCTAGAATGGGTTATGATGTTGATCAAAACTTACTTTTCAAAAGGGTTGTTTTCTCACAATGGAGATTTTTCATTCACACCCTTTTTCACTGTATTAGTCCTAAGAAAACTTCATGGGAGCAATTTAGTAGGAATATTGATATTGCTCTCATTTGCTTATCAACTGATAGGACTTTTAAATTTTATAAATTTATTTTTGAAAATATGGTGAAGAATGTGGAATCTAAATCAAAATTTTTGATGTACCCAAGGTTTATTCAAACTGTTTTGAAGAAAAGAAAACTACTTACCCATTAAGAAATTTATCCAACACCTTTTTGCAACAAAACTTTTGCAAATATGTCAATAGCATCAAGGTTGTTTAGTGGGGTAGTATTTCCTTTGTTTCCTAAGCATGCTTATGCAGTATAAAGCGAGGACATCAGTAAACCCGGTGAGTCTGAACAGCACCCATTGTGGTTCCAAATATCATACATATACCCTTGTTACACAAACCTATAGGAGCCAGACGGGTCACTATGGTCTCTCGGCCTAGTGGTCTCCAGACCGAAGTTCATGGGGCTGCCCTTTGTCGAGGAATGGAGAGGGGCGCCACTTAATGTGACTAGCTTAAATGTAGCACAGGGAAATGGTAACATCAATAAGATCCCAACCATGGCAACATCAACTGTGTCTAGTCCAAAAGGGCTTGATACAACAAATAGAAACCCAAGCCAAATGGAAAATGTAGGTGGATTTAGTGTTCCTCCTAGTCCAACTAGGGTGGATCTTGAGTCTATGCCCCATGATCACCTCTCCCGGAAGCCACATACGGAAGTGCTTAGGCGGCTGACGCAGACACTTAAGAATTGATGGTTTTGTACTACATTGTCTACCAAGGTGGAGGTTTGGAAAAGATCTTGGGATAAAAAAATCTATGCAAGGTCTACTCCACATTGGTTAAAAGGTCAAAATTGAAGCTCAAAGTCCAAGGCACTACGGGCTCGAGAAGAAAAATATTGTTGACTCCTCGATAGTTCGATGATACTACTCTGATGTTGATATTGGAGAATTTTTCAAGCAGGGAGAGGAAGTAGATATTGAAACTAGAGGGAGGAATTGAATTTTGACTTAAGTGGTGGTGATCAGATATGGGTGGTAGATCCGAGGAAGGCTGATCATTTGATGCTAATGCTCTGAGAGGTAAAGGTGTATTCAAGAGAGATGTTGAAGATCTGCTACTAGCTCAAAGAAGCGGTACTATCGGTGAAAAAGAGTCTGCCAGTTGGTTTACAGAAGATCTTGCTAAAGTAGATAAGGAAAGAAAGGGTATTCTTACTTGAAGAAGAACACATTAAGGAGAAAGAGGAAGGATTACGCAAAAATACACTTTGATGATGAATTAGCTAAAAAGGTTCAAGAACAAGAGGTAGTTATGTTTCTTGAGGAACAAGAAGTGAAAAAAGTATACAAGATTACTCAGAGGAGTCGATAGGTTGATAATGATTCTACAAGAAGAAGAAAGTCGATAGTTCTGAGAAGAAGAAAAGGAGATCAATTCGAGGATCTGTTAAAGATAGAGAAAGCGAGAAAAAAAAATAGGGTTAAACCTCCCACTAAAGGACAGCTGATGCGGAACATGAAGATATACTTAAAGCATCAAGATTACAAAAAGGATTCTCAGCTGAAAGGAAAAACATTTGAAGAAATTCAGGAAATGTATGTCAATTCATACAGGAGAATACAAGATTTCAAACCACAAGGAACTGAAGAACCTAGTACTAGAACTAAGAGGGCAAGATTGGTTTTAGAATCTAAAACATCTAAGAAGCAGAAGACTGAGGAAAGTTCATCTACAGCTGCAAGAGAAATGGAAGAAAAAGAATTGTAGGATTTGATGATAATTGTTCCTGATGAAGGTGTTCATGTTGAAGCACTTCAGACCAAGCATCCTATTATATACTGGGAGATTTACACAGACAAATTTGGAAAAGCTTGGAAGATTACCAGGGTTGGTGATATTGTAGAGATGTATAAAACATTTGCAGACATGGTGAAGTCATTTGAGAGGGATGATCTAGTAGAGTTATGGGATTTGGTGCAGCAAAGGTGTAGTCCTGAGGAGAGAATGTATGAAGATGAAAAGGAATATGAGGTATGGGTTAAACTTGAAAGACTTTTTTAACCTAATCCTTATGATAGACTTTGGAGTCAAGATGCTCTTGTCCCAGGAACTACATGGATTCTATACAGTTCATCTGGTGTTCATCATGTGTACACGCATATTTGAGAATGGTTTATGCTGGTGGAAAAATAATATCCACTAAGAATGAAGACTTTCTTTGGTTATGTTATCTTCAAGGCTTACAGTTGAACAAGATAGTGAAATGGCAAGAGATTTGATAACCAGAACCTTCATACAAGCTTAAAGACCAACTAAGTAGATGTTTGCAAAATTCCCTCAATATCATGAAGAGAATGTTAATTCAAGAAACTTGATGATTTGAAGTGAAATCACAAGTTTAGGGGAGGATTGTTGGGAATTAAGCTAACAGTTTATGCGCCAAGCATATGGACTTGCTAGCTAAGCTTACAGTTCTAACCTGCTTGGAGAAATACACTAGCGGTACTAGCGCGATTCAAACATTCCTATTGATTATATGATTATGTGGAATATTGAAGGAAGCGTGGAGATATTTAAGAATAGATATCATGTATATCTTTTGTATTTAGATTGATACGAATATTGTACTATTATAGTTATCTTGTAAAGGACTTCTTGTACTATAAAAGGAGGACCTAGGTTAGATGTAGATTACGTATCATTCTAAGAGTCGTTCACTTCAAGGTTTTGTAACCATAATACTTTTGAGTATTCATATTAATATATGAAGTGTTTTGTGAGATAACAACTTTGTTTATTATTCTCTTTATTGTTAAACATAAGATTACGCATTGTGTCTAATATTGTTCAAAAGCGGTTTTCTATACTTTAATTATTTTAGATTTATCTAAGATAATTAATAAGATCAATTGCTCGTCTGGGATCAACAACACACTTACACTCCTAGGTAGAGGTGGCCAAATGCCATTTTTTTCAAAAACCGGTTCCGGTTTCTAGTCAAAGGTATTAAGAGTTCGGTTTATTTGGATTTGGGTTAAGCGAACCGGTAGAACCGATTCTGATGGTTACAAACTGGTTCTTGGAAAAAAACGGTCTAACCGGTTTACAAAAACCGAACATTTTGTTAACAGTGGGCAATTTTCGAGCCTTGTTCCATTTTTTTTCCGTTCGTGTTTTCTACACAATAAACTTAATAAAATTCAACTTTTATTCAATAAACTCACAAACGTCACCTTAAAGTACTTGAATCACAAATTTAATACATTTTAATTACTTTTTTCATCATCGTTTTCATCTTGATCTTCAACTTCGGTGGTGGTCCTAGCGGCGCTTCTAGCTTCATCGAAAGTGACTTCTTTTTCGAAAATATTGATTACATAACCCTCTTCCACCTCGATCACTTGTAATTGTTGTTCATATTCCATCGGTTCTTCAAGTCTTACAGCGTGTTTGTATCGTTTGACCCATCTAAATAATTCTTCAAGCAAATACATCTCAGAAAGATAATGGTGTGAGTCTAGTTCTTCTTACGATAATACCCTTCCACTTTAGTAGCAGTTAAGTGATTCGTGAGAAGCTAGCTAGATGCCTTAGTAAATCCGGACCATTGCGGCTAAGTGGAGAGTGAGATTGCCTTTGTTTCCTCCAATTCAAAACATCAAAATTTGTAACATATTGGATTTCACAAACACACTAAACCATAATCACAAGTGGTGACAAGAGGTTTTAGAGAGAATTTAGAGGTTTGGGAACTTTAGTGAGAGAAGAAAAAAATCTTGTGCTGAGCTCCAACTCTCTACCTTGGAGGTAGAGAGTATTTATAGTCTTACAATAAAACGCATTACAGCGGGCTTTGGATCAGAGACATGGTGGGTAAAGACCGTCCGTCCTCCATGATGTTACTAAAACTAATTACTATAACTTATAACAATCTCTGACTACAGAGCTTTTTAGCGATTACATATACTTGAGGGAGTGAAGACTCTTTAATACTTGGATTTACTAAATCTAACAATGTCCCCCTAAGGAGGTCACCTCAAATATACTAAAATTACATTGAATACAAGAGATATTACAAAAAAATTGTTCTTGCATTCTTGGAGTAGTACTTTGCTCCGAAGCTTCGTAGTCTTGATTCTTCTCATTGCATGTTTGGATAATCCAAGTGGAGGTCCTTTTACTGATCCACGTGATAATGAGTTTGAGCCAGTTTTGAGATCATCAGCTAACAAAAATCTCTGAGGCATCCATTGTGGTGTTGGTATTATGTGAAGTTGTGACATTTGGACCGACATGCTCACATGGGGATCATGATATCTTCTCATTAAGTAATGAGGCTTTAATTGATTCATGATATTGGCTGACGTACTTGCGAAGCATGGGTAATGTATCGAGTCTTTGATGCTTTTATCATGATTTCTTTAGAGATGAATGTGTAGTGTGAGCATGCGGCTGTGGATTGACCCTCTCCATTACGATCATTACCAAGCGTGGGTGTACTCATACAACGCTAGTTAGCAACAAATCGCATACGAAAGTGTCTTTGATCACTTTTCGTTGAATTGAGTACCACACCCACGGTTCCCAGATTGATCGGTATAAGTACGTGCTTTTGTGATCGAGTAAAATTCGAAGAATTTCCTTGTGGGTTTCCAGTTGCTCTAGGCGTTCAAACCGGAGCGTCTCAAAGAAGACAACACGGAGTGTGAACCGGTGAATAGAGATTCGCGATTGATAAAAGAGATTTGAAAAACAATGGGTGTACGCTTAAACAATAGAAATTGTTTTTTACATACAATGAAGGTTTTAATAAAAATCAATTATCAATCATAAACACCTTTTATTTTTGAAATATTTGTACATGCCAGATCGTGTGCTAAAGAAAAGAGTTTTAAGCACAAGGGCGGTTTTCAAAGGTATCCGTCAATCCATAACTTTGAACCGGGATTGATTCAAGGATTGAATCAACCCCATTGCTTACGTTGATTGTCACATGGTTGATCTATTGAATAGATCTCACATGCCACCCACCAAGAGCTTGTTTGATGTTGGCTCAAGAAGGCTTTCCATCTTCATTGTGAATGTGTTTGCATATCACTCGAATGTTCTAACAATACCACAAAAGGATGTCATGGGACTCATAAGATATTATTTCTCTTTCCACATTGTGTGAAACAGAGAGTCTTCATTGAAAGTGTCTTAATGAGATTTATTGATGATCTCGTGGCTCTAGACTCAATATGTGCATATTTGGTTCCTATTTGGAGACTAGGGAGAGGGTCTCCTTAATATCAACAATCTCTAAGAAAGTCGATAGATAATGGTTCCAGTGAGAATGAAACAAGTCCTTTTAAGAGGAACACATGGCGTCTGTCTTCATACCGATGTTACCTTGGTAACCACCGATGCATATGAATTGAACGGTTTACCCTGCAGGTTTGAATAAATGGAGGCTTTTGTTTTCACCCTTTTTTCATTCAATTCTTTTCATTCTTCAACCTTGATTACTTGCAGAACTTCTAACTTCTAGAATCTTGTTGGGTTTATTCAGTACTAGCTCAATCTCAGTCCGCACTCTTCCCATATCTCATTTTTCTCCTTTTTTCAATATACCTATGGACTTCTACACTATCTAGTGGATTGTCCCTGGGTAGATCCCTCCGGTTCTGGCGGATCATGGGAACAAATACCTAACCTTATCATCCTTATATCACCATACATAAAGTAAAGTTGGTCGGTCTATTTGGTATTGTTCATCTGCCATTGGAACCAATTTGAAAACCATTTGAAAAATCAATCCAGATACTTATGATATATTATCAAAGCATTTTGTACCTGAATTGTTTTTGATATTTTTAGAACAGAGCTCCCCTGTAACATGTGCATCAAGTATTTGAGTCGTTTTACCACGGAGGCAAGAAAGAGATGCTTCTTTGATTACCATTTCTAAAGATATCAACATCCTTCCCGATCAAAACAAGTATATAAAAATATTAGGGAATGATGAGGTTTTCATAAGCTTGCTCCCCTCAATATGTACTTGAAATTTGAAAGAGTTTTGCATACAAAGAGAGGGAACACGCACATTGATCACGTTTCAAATCTTTGTGGTTTAAGATAGATGTTCCCCTGACATGTGCATGAAAATTTTGAAATCGTTTGACACATGTGGGAAGGAGAGCTTGTACCTCCTTATAAAACCATTTACCGAATTATCAGATTAAATCCAATTTAAATCACAAATTCTCCCCCGATCACAATTATCAAATCATTTGAGATTTGTGATCTCTGTAGATTTAAATTGATTTTGAAAGCTTTTAAGGAGAGTTGTGACTTGACTATGAAAGCGTTTTAACTGATAAGGATCGGATTATTAGACTTTAAACTCCATTGAATATACATGCATGATTATCTTTTGAAAACAATTGTATGACAAATAACCTTTTGATTTAATTGAAATCATTCTCCCCCTCAATCAATGACATAAGTTGTTGATTGAGAGATAGATATTTTGACAAACTTTAAGTCGGATGATTTCAAAGAATAGAGTCAGGTTATTTTTCAAAGCAATTAGTTTTCATTAGATAGTAAGAGATTTGTTTTATAGAATCAGAGCATGAGATTTGAAAAACAGGATAAAGCATGGCTCTGTTCTTTCTTTGAAAAGCGGGTTACTGCCTGAAATGACAATAAACCATAGTTTCCCTTTCTCTCAATTTTTTTTTTTTTTTTTTTTTTTTTAAACATTCGAACAACATCTAAAGTCCCGTGTCATTCTTTGAATGACATCACAAAGACCGTAGATATTATCGAATTTGACAAATAGACAATATTTTTGGATTTTTTCAAGATTTTTCAAATTTTTATGGATTTTTGAAAGTTTTATATTTTTTTTTTTTTTTTTTTTTTTTTTTTTTTTTTATAATTTTGTATTTTGATTTTCGAATAAGTATTTACAAGAGATAGATGAAGAAAGACCTTTTACTCCTCTTCTTCCTCTTGAAGACGTTTGAGTGTTTCTGGTTGAAGGCTTTTAAGACCAAGTCGTGGAAGGATAAACTCAAAACGTTCTCTAGGAAGAGCTTTGGTGAAGATGTCCGCTACTGCGGTATTGATCCTTACAAAGTATAGTTCCACCACACCGTTTTCAACTTGCTCCGTGATGAAATAATGTCGAATGTCGATGTGCTTTGCTCTTGAGTGTTGTACATTGTTGCATGAGAGAGCAATAACACTTTTATTATCACAGTCTGGAGGGATTTTGTTGAACTCAAAGCCATAGTCAGATAGTTGGGATCTCATCCATAGGATTTGAGCACAACAAGGCGACATGGCTATGTATTCAAACTCTGTAGAGGAAATAGAAGTACTCATTTGCTTCTTTGAAGACCAGCTCATAAACATCACCAAAAGCGAGCACCTCGGATGTACTTCGACGAGTATCTTGACATCTTGCATGATCAAGGCATCTGCATAGGTACGTTAGTGTCATACCGGTGTCTTTGGTGCCAAAGTCCCATATTGATGGTTCCTTGGAGGTACCGAAAGAACCGTTTAACCGCTTCAAGGTGCTTTGTAGTAGGCTTAGCACGGTATCTAGCACACATGCAAGCAGCGAACAAGATGTGCGGTCTACTAGCGTTTGAGATACATCGGGATCAATCATCTGCGATACTTTGTTTGATCTACCATGATCCCCGAGTGGTCCTCATCCGACAGTTGGTACGTTCTATCATGGGAGTGTCAACAGGGTCACTAGAATCAAATCCAAATTTCTTTAAAAATCTCATTTGCATATTTAGATTGATTTATAAAAATGCCTCGGGACTTTGTGAAATTTGTAATCCCAAGAAAAATGACATTTGTCCCATCATTGACATTTGAAATTTAGAACCCATTTCATTAGAAAAAGCGGTCACCTTTCGTTGGGATTCGGGTCGAGGCAAAAGATGATATCATCAACATAAATTTGAGCATTAATTAAATGTTTGCGACTTCCGGTGAACAATGCCGGATCAACTCCTTTGTGAATCCGGAGATAGAAGAAATTTTGATAGCGTATCATACCATGCCCTTGGAGCTTGCTTTAAACGGTGAGAGCCTTCTTCAAAAGATAAGCGTGAGTTGGATGCTCGGATTCACAAATCCTTGGGTTGGTGGCGTGAGGCGACTTCTTTAAGATCTCCGTTAAGAAACGCCGTCTTTACATCCATCTGATAGACTACCATGTTCTTACTTGCGGCATTAGCCAAGAATATTACGATTGCCTCGATCACGAGCAACGCAGGGAGCAAATGATTCTTCAAAGTCAATACCCTCCTCTTGGCGATATCCTTTGCCCATGCAAAATCGAGCCTTGTTCTTTAGCACATCACCATGCTCATCAAGTTTAACTTTGAAGATCCATTTTAGAGCAATGATCATAGCACAATCTGGAGCCGGTACTAATTCCCATACATCAAGTCGATCAAACTCATGAATTTCTTCTTGCATAGCATTGAACCAACTGTCTTCATTCATGGCTGTTTTAACATCTTTTGGTTCGATCTTAGAAGTCACGGAGTTGAAGAAGCACCATAAGGCATCGGTTGCAAGTTGTTTCGTGTAGATCTTGGTCGAGAGGGTTTCCAATGATGTTGTCTAATGGATGATCATGTGTCCATTTTCACGAGGTGTTCGTGTATTTGTTGTTGAGGGCTGAAGTAGAGTCGTTATCTCACATGAAGATGGTTATGATGATGGTTGCGGAGCAAATATGTTTTCAAATGGAGCATCTTCAGTATTAGCAAAGGGATTAACTTCATCATTGATGCGGTCTGATTCCATGATGTACATTCGAAGATTGATTATTTGTTGATGAGACAGTGATCAGCGGACGGTAGCTTCTTGACTTAGTGATATTGAGACCTGAAGGATTGACTTCATTCACATGGATATGAGCGACCTCGTTGTAGGAATTGACAGATCATTAGCACTTGGCTCATAGTGTTCATCAAACATCGGATCAAACAATTTCTTCAAATCATCTTGGTTGGAGGTACATAGATGGCGGAGAGAAATTTGGTACAAGGGATGAACCAATGAGGCTGTTTTTGAAGTTCGGTCGAGCTGGATATTGTGCGAGCCATTTGACCCGGTCACTCATCAAGCGTAGCGTGAATAGTTTCCATGATATTTCGGGTCTCTTGTTGTAGATTCGGTAACCTTTTACATTTTGGTGCATATCCTACAAATACTCCAATGTCCGCTTTAGCTTTCGGTTTACCTAAATCTTGACCGTCATTAGTTGGATAACATAAAGCACCAAACACAAGGTATAATAGATCAGGTTTTCTATTGTGGACAAGTTCATAAGGAGTCTTTCCATGAGAAGTGTGAATTAGAGATCGATTTTGAGTGTAAGCAGTGGCAATAAGCCCATAGAAACATTAGAACCTTTGAGTAAATCAGCATTGTTCTTGCGGCTTCTACAAGAGTTCGATTTCGTCTTTCAACTACACCATTTTGTTGAGGAGTTCGAGGAACACTTCTTTGGGGACCGATTCCAACATTTCCATAAAATTCATTGAGTTCTTTATTAACAAACTCGGTTCCATTGTCGATCGGACGATTGAACTGTTTTGTTGATTCGGATCTGAAGTTGTTTAATGAGTTTAATGATGACATCTGGAGTTTCATCCTTAGTCCTCAAAAACTTAACCCAAGTGAATCTGGAGTAGTCATCAACCACTACTAACACATATCTCTTCTCATTAATAGTTTGCACTCTCATTGGGCCACGCAGATCCATATGAAGGGTATGAAGAACTTCCATTACAGAGTTTGTGGGTTTTGGTTTGTGGGCATATTTAGTGCTTTTTCCTAATTGGCAAGTTGAACAAAGATGATCTTTTCATATTTTAATCAGGGTAACCTCGACAAGATCCTTTCGGAAAGGTTGTTTATGGTGTCGAAGTTCAAGTGATTGAGGCAGCGATGCCATAACCAAGAATTTGTTTTAAGCCTTTGACCAAGCGATGGGTGAAGATTTCATCATGTCTTCGATAGAAATGGTGTAAAGGTTTGAACCACGAGTTCCTCTGAGAAGTTCCACACCATCAAGTTCTCTAACAAAGCAAGTATGTTTTCTAAAAGCCACTTCTAGATCGGAATCACAGAATTGACCAACAGAGAACAAGTTATGACCAAGACCTTCCACATAATATACCATGGAAATTACACTTTTAACAACCACATAATCTCCATAACCCATAATAGCTCCAAAATGGTCGTTCCCGAATCTAACAGTCCCGATGAATTTACTCACGAAGTTCATGAGCGCGACCGGTCTCCGATCATATGATTGGAACAGCTGAGTCCAGTACCACGAACGATTTGAACGATGCGGTTGAACCTGAACAAGAATGGATAACTATATAATTGGGATCCCCATGCAAGAATGGGTTCCATTTGGTTAGTAACAGTGATTGGAACACCCACATCAGAGAAACATCCATATCGAAATTGACTTAATGGAATCATTATGAATAGATGCGGTACTAGTGTCGTATTGCCCTTCATTCAAAGTATGTTCATTCTAAGGGAATAGTTCTACCACCGTGAGCATCCATTTTCTAGTGGGCATTGTCACGATTAACCTTATGGCCAATAGGTATCCATTGATAGCCTATCTTACTAAATGTTCTTCTGTGGGTTTCCACGTTTTCTAACTTTCTTCGCTTTTCCTTTTAGCCTTCTTAGCATGATTTTTGCATTAACAATATTAAGCGGGGATTTGACAAAGGCATTAGACAAAGCATTACACCACATTCATGATTAGTAAGCGAATTCAAGCGGTCATCATTACATGGTTTGCAGATAGTATCGAAATTGAATTAATTACAGTACGCCTATGGCTAATACTAGAATCAACACGATTCGTTTTATTCAACACAAACTTAAAGTTCCTAGGTTGGTCTTCTATTTTCTTCCAATGCACATTCTTAGCTTGCTTGGTCCTATCTTGCTTGGTATTGCCTGGAGGCTTTGACCCGCTTGCTTTAATGTCACTGATTACTCCTGTAGAGGGAATCATGGGAACATTAGTTGGTTGATCTACTTTTCGCATTCCTGAACTAGATGTGCAAGGATCTGAACTACTTGAAGGCATATTAGAGTTCACTTTCTTAGCACAAACATTGGGCATTGAATGGATTTCATGCTTGGCACTAGGCATGGAACACGGAATCAAAGGATTAATTCTCTCACCTAAGGACTTGGGGCATATAGTGATTAAGCATTCTAGAAGTTCTTGAGATCGTTTGGCATATATGCATGCATGTCCAATTGCATTATCAAGTGGTTTCTCTAACTTATCCTCTTCAACAATCTCACGGAGACATTCTAGACAATCCTTAAGGTATGAGAAATATGTTTGAATTGCAAGTTTGTTATTCCTAAGATGAGGAGGAACATATTTCCTGAGACAAAGCATATTTATTAGAAACAGGTACCTTCGAAACACCATTCTCCTCATTGGTCATTGGCATTTTCCCTTTTACCTGACTCTTCAGATTCTCAATTTCCTTTTGCAATGAAGCTATTTGATCATTATTTTTGTTACGAGTGACCTTTATTGATTCAAATAACTCATTAAAATGTTGTTTAACCTTTTCATTTTCTTCTAGAAAAATCTCATTTTCCTTTTGTAAAGCATTGACCAAGTTTTGAAGATGAAAGGTTTGAAAATTCTGAGAATCTAAAGGAGAGGTATTAGGAGAGACGCATTATTCTTTTCACCCTTTAATTGTGCAATTTGGCTTTCAACTTTACGATCGTGTTATGATGAGCTTGAATTTGTTCATCACGTTTGTTTAATTCAAAAGCGCATCAAACTCGGAACATCCGGATATCTTGATATTTGAGGTTTTGACATTTTCTTTAAGATGTTGATATTTTGGTTGTAAATCAAAATGTTCAACTTCTAGTTTAGAAAGATGTTTCACAAATTATCGTGATCATCAGATCAATTTTCTCACTTATTTTAGAGTTTTTGATTTCAAGCTCAATGACACGATCATGGGAGACTTTCAAAGCAACCGATAATTCATGAAATTGAAAGATAATAGAGCGGTTAATTGGCGTATATAGAACACATCTTGAGAGATTCATTCAAATAGATTCTCATTTAAGGTATGCAAGTTCTTCCTTTCAATCTCATTATATTTTAATGCTCTCTCATAGTCACTAATCTCAGCTATCATTGCATCAAATTCCTTTTCCATTCCTTTAATGTCTGAATCCATCCCCTTTTTAAGACTCTCAAATTGATCTTTTAATTGTTTGAAGAAAGGCATGACCTCAGTTAAATAGCATTCTTTTGTTTGCTCAAAACCCATTTCCCTTCAGTTATCCCGATTAGGTGTGATCCTTTTCTTACAAGTTTTCTCAAAGTCAACAAATAGATGAAAAATAACATATTGACTGATTAAGGTCTTGCACTTAGTGGCAATAGTTCTAGGAACTAAATGCATTGGTGTATTTGGAGGATACACGTGGCTACATTGAGCATTTTCCTAAGGGAGGGTTTGTTTCAACAAGATTTTCAGATTTTTGCTTATCTAAGTCCTTTTTCCAGAACACTTGTTCAGGTGTTAACAAAGTTTGAGGCTTAAACTTGTTTAAGGAGATCCAATTTTCCTTTTTGTAATCATGGGGTTTGACTATTATGTTATTCTTTTTGCACTCAGGATCATTAAGCTTCTTTTCCATTTTCTCCCTAGATGCAATATCTAGTTTTCTATCTTCCTCAGTGCACTCAATGCAACTAGGTGTCTGTCTAGTTTTAAGAATCTCATTTCCATCATAGATTACATTTTGAGCAGCTTTTGCTTTCTTACCATACTCAGGATTGGGTTTATCTATAATGGGAACACTATGCTTGTCGCTTAAGACTCTGTGCTTAGTGATCATGTGAGCAGTCTGAATGGTGTTCCCTTGTACATACAACTTATTTTCAAGCTTGTTTTTCAAAGTTTTCAGATTAGAAAAATCATTCAAAAGTTTTGATTCCTTAGCCTTGAATTCTTGCTTAAGCATTTTCACATTTTCTTGAAGTTCTTGTTTTTGCTTAGCAGTTTTAGAAAGCTTTTCTTGTAAGGAGTTTAACTCTTGTTTTAATACTTCTTCTCTAAAATTACTTTTTCTAATGATTGTGCGCATTTGGTCATCCATTTCCTGCTCACGAGTGGTCAACTCAAATTTAGCACGTTGTTCATAAATAGCAACCCGTTCTTTATAGGCATTCAGTTCGAGGAGACAACAGAATCATCGAGGGCACATGCAGTGTATTCATCAAAAATATAGTCATCATTGACTGCGGAAGATGCATTACTTGGTACAGTCTCACTTTCACTTTGCTTCACATATTGATCATATGTGACAATATTGCTATTATCCACATCATCAATATCTAATTCATAAGTCTCAGGAGATTGTACTTCATTATGCATCTTTCGCTCATCAACATCATCATATAGTTTTAATACCTCGAGATGATCTTGTCTTTGGATTGACCCGACTTCTGTGATGAAGGACTTTTGGAGAGACCATTGGAGAAATGCTAGCCATGAAAATTGTTTGTCGCGTTGAGGTCCATCATCGACGCGTGAGTCGGTATGCATCACGGTCGGCGACTTGGAAAGCATTCGATGATTATGACCTATCTCACCGAATTGGTACTCATCCACATCGCATCATATAGTCTTGGCATTGCCCTCGGTAAGAAACAACAACTCCTCTTCATCCAAACTGCACCATTATCCGAGCTTGAACGAGCAACATCTTGTCTCAGAAGTATTCTACATTACGGGGCGTTTTGGAGATGTACGTTCCTAGCAATGTGTCCCTCTCGGTTGTAGCATTTGACTGGCTTTGCTTGACCTTGATTACCGTTCCTACCTCGATTCTGATTTGTCACATATCCTCTACCAACTCCTCCTCTTTCCATTGCATGCGCCTTTCTTGAACGGTTACAACATAACCTTCCCATCTCGGCGATGGCGATTGTGTGGATTGGATGTGCTTTGAGGTTATTGTTGGTGTGTGGGAGAGAATTCATGTTTTGACTAATCATAAGAGCGATTGATTAATGAAGTTTCCATGGTTGTATCAAGCATCATCTTGTTTGAACTTTGGATGGGGAATGAGTTTGTGATTACCATTACCCATGGGAATAACTTGTGATGCTTTGGTGGTAATTCCAATATTTGAGTGAAGGCAGATAGAATCATTTGATGAGCTTGTCTCTCCCTGGTTGGTTTTGAACTGATCAAGAATCCTTTTTCAAACATGGCATGTCTCTCATTCCGAAGAAGGAAGGCATAGAGTTGCTCATAGTTTGTATTCTTCAATCCTTTGGTTAGCTTCACGGACGTGACAAACTTGTGCCATTCGGGATTCATGTTGTTGACAAACTTTGAGTTCAGCTGAATGTTTGGCATGGTCATTTTGATGTTCCTCATGTCATTCACAAGCTTATGGAATCTCCCGTAGTACTCATAGACACTCTCATCTGGTTTCATCTTGAAGTGCTCAAAATCATCATACATTTGTGATTCTCACATCTTCAACGGTTAATTGAGAACACGAAGAACATCTTGACATTATCCCATACGACCTTTGCTTCGGTGTTGTGATTGATAAGCTTGTAGATGTCTTTTGGAAGGCCTTGCAAGTATAATGTTAGAAGCCACGATATCTGCATCGAATCTCTTCTTCTCTCCTTATCATTGAGCTCATCATAATGTCTTTGGTGCATTCTATTCCATAGATCAATGTTCCATCTTCATTGTATCAATTATGTCTTTAGTAGTCTCAACCCGATAAGGTCCTTCATCAATGGATTTGAGAATGTTGACCCCATTTTCCTTTCCAAGGCAGTTACAATCTGAATCGTTGAGCCCAAAAGGTAGTCGAGTTCATCAAGCATGGGTGGGACGAGTGTCGAGCCACTTGCTTGAACATCCTCGACAGCAGTGGAGATGATTTTAGGAACGTTGGTAGACATGTTAACAGATTAAACGGGATTTTATAACTCTATGATTAAGCAGGAAATAGATTCTTTCGCGAGGATTTTACTAAATCAAGAGAAAACCGTATTACACACAAGACTCAACCAAGTCGCTAAGAATCCTTGAATCAAATTATTTCGCTAAAAACCAAGTTGCTAAGACAAATTATTAAAGTTCCAAATCGCTACAATTTTTGACAGAATTAAGCTATGAACCAAGTTGCTAAGAAATCAAGTAAACTAAATAGCAACTTCGCTAATGGTCCAAATCGCTAACAATAAGTAGCTAAAAGCTTAAGAACAAATAAAGCTATCAAAATTGAAAGCAAATCGCTACTGCCAAGTCAGCTACCGTAGTGGAGAATCCACTTAGTGTACTATTTGTCAACTTGTCTCAAAAACAAGTCGCTAGGACCAAATAAGCCACCAAACAACACTACAACTCGCTAATATTTTCTGAAGCAAGTCGCTAGCAAGAAATTTACACCGAGAGCCAAATCGCTAACATGAAAAACTTCCAAAACACACTTTTCAATCCAAAACAAGCTCAACCAAAGTGATTCAAGCTTACCAAATCAAAATCCAAGCACATACAATGATCCTAAACACAAAAGTACACCCAAAATTCAAACTTTAACACTAGAGATGAACCAAATGATGCAAAAACCACTAAACTTATTCAAACTCAAAAACCATCTAAAAACCACTAGAAATCCAAGAATATGTAAGAGATGATCAAACCATGGCTCTTGATACCATTTGTAACATATTGGATTTCACAAACACACTAAACCATAATCACAAGTAGGCGAATAAGAGGTTATAGAGAGAGAAAGTTAGAGGTTTGGGAACTTTAGTGAGAGAAAGAAAAATCTTATTATGAGCTCCAACTCTCTACCTTGGAAGGTAGAGAGTATTTATAGTCTTACAATAAAACGCCACCTGACGGGCTATGGATCAGGCATACAGTGGGTAAAGACCCGTCCGTCCTCCACGGTGTTACTAAAACTAATTACTACTTAACTTATAACAATCTACGACTACGAGCTTTCTAACGATTACATATACTTGAGGTGACCGACTCTTTAATACTTGGATTTACTAAATCCTAACAAAATTCTTGAACCCTTCGGGTGTGAAAGTGTTTAACCAATCAGTTCCAATATATCTCCCATGTCCGTTGCTCGATAAATTCTCACTCTTAACCCGTTTACCGCTTTCTTTTCTTAAATTTGAAAATAAGTCCAAATCCGGATCCATGATATTTGAACTTGATGCAAACATTGAAGCCGAAACCGTTCCCACATTTGTTGTACCATATTTTTCAAAATAAACGTTTATAATTATTTTTAAAAATGACTTGTGCTTTTGTTACATAAAAAGGGTCTATTTGAACCAAATCCAAATCGTTAGCAATCTTATCGATAAGATATTCCTCCCTGTTAATTTTCAAACATGGGCTCAATGCGGCGGCACAAGTAATTACTGGTGAAATTTCTTGAAAATATTTTCTAAGTTTTTCTTTCATCGGTTCAACCATAGTCGCAAAAAGTAGACCATCAAATTCATATGGTCCCAATTTATATGCATCGCAAAAAGTTGGTTGAGGACCAAATGACTCATGGGATAATAAACACCCGATAACAAAGTTGTTGCAGTTTTAAACTTTGAGTAATTCGGTTATTTTTTTTAATAATATCCCAAATTTCAACCGAAAATGGTATCATACCCCGACACCTAGAGCAAAGTTCATCATGAAAAATTTGTAACGTTAATTTTTGGGGTAAAGCACAAACAAACATGTTATAAGTCGAATTCTATCTTGTAGGAACGTCCCAATTAGGGGATAAAAAAATAGAATTCGACTCATGACACAATTTCATATACTCCACATATGTTTTGCTTCCCAATTGAAAAATATCTTGTAATATTTTTCTAAAAGCTTCTCTTAAATTATTGTTCCTTCCAGTCGCTAGTCCTCTTTGCACAACCAAGTTAATGATGTGTGCAACACATCGATTATGATAAAAAGATGCCATTAAGAGGTGGTCGGAATTTTAGTATTAGCTTTCCAACCGCATTTTTATTATTAGAAGCGTTATCAAATGATCTGAGAAAAAACATTTTTTCTATTTTAAACGTTTTCATAAAATATCGCAACATCATACTTAAAATTTCACCCGTATGCGGATATTCAAAGTTTTCAAAACCAATAGTACGTTTCATCATTTGCCAAGTATCGGGATCAACCCAATGTGCGTAACACAAATGTACGAACTGGGCAAACCATGACCCGCCGACCAAACCTCGGTTGTTAAGTTTACACTAGTTTTTAAATTATCAAGACCAAGTATTAGTTCCTTTTTAGCCTTTATCCAACATTTAATACAGTCACGTTTAAGAGTTTGACGACTTACATGATTATATCGAGGTTGAAGGCACTTTTGAATCACCCTCGTAAATCGAGGGTTGTTGAAGTGGTTGAACGACAAACCCTTTTGAATCACAAAGTGTGCAAAATCTTGACAAAGCGCCATCTCGTCATTTACAAAAATACTCCCATATCGTCCCATAGTAGTTTGTTCCAATTCTGGAACACCTTTTGTTGCTTTACAATGTTCTTTCGTGTGCTTCATCAATGACGTGATCGGATTTTATCATAGTGTTACAAGCTTTACAATGAGCCTTTGTTTAACCATCAGTGAACTTAATCATGTTGAAATGACACCAAACATCTTGGCTTCGGGTTGTTTGTACAACTTGATAATCGTCGGTTCATTTATAGAACCAACATCGGCGGTATTTGATAAGGTGTTTTGAGAAGCTCGGGTTCTAGAGTATACGGCGTTTGTGGCGTTTTAGTGATTTGAGTGTATTTGAATGTTGTGACTAAACCAAACTCAACCTTGGTATTTAAAGGGAAGTTATAAGGTTTAAATGGGACTAAATTCACCTTCCGACCGTTTTTAAACAGTCAAAAATCGAGCCCAACGACTATAATATGCCCAGTGTATTGATTCTGTGTCCAACGGCTAGAACCGGTTTGTAACCGGTTTTTCCAAACCAGTTTTCAAACTTGTTACAAACACTACAAGAAAATAGCCTTTTAGCGACTTTCTCAACATGTCGCTATTCACATCGCTAATCTTAACCTCCGGTTTCTAAGTACTTTTGGATTTTTTTTGTTTATCTATTCTTATAACGTCTATTAAATATTTAAATGTATTTTCTAACTTCAAATAAAAGTTCGAGTTTAGTTAATGGGAATTGATACTTACATTACATCCTTTGATACATGCATCACATTTTGTGCATTACAGTACTGTAATGATGAGATGAGAGAAATAAAATTTTAACCAATGCCTCATTAGATAAAGGGAAATGCTATATCCACCTACAATTTACAAAAAAAGCCCACACGATGACATGTCACTTCCTGATTGGTGTGGTTTCTCTGTATTTTTTTTTGTAAACCACTAAAACTTCGAACATCATGTTCTTATGTCATCATGTGGGTTTTTTTTTTTGTAATTTGTAAGTGGACGTAGCATTTCCCTTAGATAAATCCTTTCTTAAACATTTTTATCCATTTTAATTATTTGCTTTTTCACTTTAATTATTTGTTTTCCCACTTTAATTACATTCAAAATGGAAATTTATTATTACCAAAAGTACAACCGCTTTAGTTTACATATTATATATACACATTGCGTCATCTGGTTTGACTCTTTGTATTTAATTATCGTTTAACAACCCTAAAGCAGGTTCGATTAGATGGCAGAGATGGCTGTGTTCGATGTGGTCGAGGCTATACTATCAAGATCGGCTGCGGAAGATCTGATCCAATGGAAGCGTGTTTGCAAGTCATTGTATTCTTTGATATCAAGTCCTAGTTTTGTTAGATTACATCTAAAGATGACCAGCAATAATAGACATCTAAGGATAATGATGCCAACATACTGGAAAACAGTCGAGAAAATATCGAATGAGAGCTTGAGTGAATACAATTCATGGAAGGTTGTTGGTTCTTTCAATGGGCTCGTATGCTTCTCTCGTTTATACAAAGATGCTCTGACTGTGATAAACAATCCTTGGACTAGGGAGGTTACAAAAGTGCCAATGTCGCCTCTGGTTCCCAAAAAGCTTGAAAATAATTTGTTGACTTTGAGTTTCGGCTATGATTCGTACACAGATGATTACAAGCTTTTTATGGCCATATGGAATAGAGGTTTACACGAGTCACTCGTTCAGGTCTTGTCCTTGAAAACAAATACTTGGAAATTTATTGGACAATTCAAGTATTGGATTTGCCATAGCAAGCCTGGTATCTTGTGCAATGGGGCACTTCATTGGTTTGCGTTGGATTATCATTCCGATAATGAGGATCCAGTTGACGTAATCCTCTCTTTTGATTTATTTCGGGAGGAATTTACAGTAATCCCCGAACCTAATGACTCAAGATATGATGCAGATGAATCTTCTTTCACCGCATTGGGTATGTTGGAAGACCAACTATGCATATTTTCTTATAATATTTACGATGACAATGACCTCCCCCGTGACATATGGGTAATGAGAAGCTACAATGTTGAGGAGTCCTGGGAACTATTGTCAAATGATTGCGAGATCAAGTACGAGGTTGTACACTATATGAATATGCTTGATTGCACTTCACCTAACAAGAAGATGACTATGAGTTTCTTTTGTAACTATAATAATAAATGCTTGTCAAGGGCCTGGAAATATATTAGTGCTCATAAATTTGTGCCAAGCCTTGTATCTCCGGTATATGGGAGACCAAGCCAACCAAAGAATAACAAGAGTGTTGAAGCGTGGAGTACTGAGGTTCGTTTTACTCATTATGTTTTACTTAACAATCCTTTATTTAAGGGTATGAGGTAGTTATTGCGTGGAGAGATAGGATTAGAATATGGGGCTAGGTTGTTTGAGGGTATGAGGTAGTTATTGCGTGCTGGCCTTAGAGGAGTCTCTTTATAGCCTTGCCACAGTTTTTCAGTAATAGAGTCCCATAGCTAGTTCCCCTCTAATGTTCCTTTTGCTTTGCCTTAGCTATAGCCCCCTATAGGGATGCTTTGCTTAGATCTTCATTGCATTCTTAGGTTTTGGATTTATATTTTTCTTTAGCCCCCTTTTTCTTTGCTTGCGTTTTTCTGTAGGTGTTGTTGCCAATTTGCGTTTATGCTTTTTTGCTTGTATGCTTATGCCCATGTCCCCCTTGTCTCTATAGAACTTTATCTATTCTATGTTCTGGGTTGTCTTGCAGCGTGTGCTTATATATGTTTATGTTTTTTTTTTTTCTCCCAAGTTCTTTTGATGGTATTCTGCCTATTAGCTTTGTATGTTTGTGTGGTTGCTTTTAGTCTTAGGTCTTTTAGACTCCTTATCATTGTTTTTGCTCACTTTCACACATGCACTGATGCACATATATCTCACCCTCACAGTTACACTTGTCAGTCTCCCTACTTTCGGGTTTACTCTTGGGTAAAGGAAGGATCTGTCTACATTCTACCTCTATACCCCTAGAGAGTTGTGTTTTTTTTCTTTTTCTTTTCCTTTTTTTTTTTTTAATTGATGGTTTGACTTTGATATTTTCATTTTTATTTTTATTTTTTAATTTATGTGTGTGTGTTTAGGAGGGTGTTTGGGACTACTTTTTTTTTTTTTTTTTTTTTGATTTTGCTTCTTCTTCTTCTTAAAAATAAGTACTTATAAACTGCTTAGTAATTTTGGAAACAATGTTTGGATATGCTTAGTTTGTAATAAAGATGCAAAAAAAAATAAAAAATAAATAAATAAATAAATAAATACTGATATGGTAAAAAAAAAAAAAGAAGCTCAACTTAAGGATTTTAGGTTAAATATGATAGTAACAACTCATTTTAGTTTAATATCAAGTTAAGTAATATGAAATAATGGCCAACTCCTCATGAAGAACTCAACTTACAACTAAGGATAAAACCCATACAGTGTTCGAATATCAAAACTGTAAAAACAGAAGAAATAAGCAATGTTAAACACCCACTGCATGTATGGAGAATAGGGGAATTGAAATATTGATTTTTTTTCCTTTTAAATGGAGATTTATGATTGGTTAATGTTGTGATCTAAAAATGGTTCGAGTCCGCAACTTAAATGCTTTATAATATAGAGATAAAGATAATTATTCTTCATATCGCCCTATTTTTTAGATATGTAAATTAAATATTGATCGTAGTTGAGCCTTATATATATACTTTTCTAAGGTTGCTGAAGGAGAGTGCCCACACGTGCCGACAAAGATAAGGAATTTTTTTAAGACTTCCGAACAGGTAAAAATACTTACTTTGTTGTCTTTTATTCTACAACTTGTACCTAGTTTATAATTGGTTCTCCTTTTTAAACTTTCGAAAACAATACAGGTTGAGAAAATCTATAGGTGGGAAGTTGGAGATCAGACTCAGAATTTGTATCTGCATGAAGATGGCGAGACATAAGTTCTTTGTATACACATTTTCATCATATTTAAATAGATTTTAAGGGTTGTTTGTTTAAGCTTAATTTTAGGCTTACGAGCCTACCTTTTTTCGGCTTATGTTTCGTAAGCCTATTTTTGGTAGCTTATTTTCCGGCTTATATAAGTTTATTTTGCCATAATAAAGCTTAAACACAAAGGCAATTGAGTTTTATTTTATTTTCTATCTACTTGCATGTTGCTAAAAAAAGATTCATCTTAGCACTGTCATGAATTTATTACTTTTATCATTTTCAAATAATGGGTGTTTAATTGAAAAGGAGATGAGTAAAAAGGTAATATTACATGTTAAATAATATTTACATGATAGCTTTTAATATTAAATGTATTTAAATATGATAAAAATATGCTTTAGGATATTTGTGTATTTTGAAGTTTCAGAAGGATACCGAAGTAATTATAAAATTTGCAACGATATTGATATAGGGAAGAGATCTAGTGAGAAGAGAAATTGAAATAAGAAGAATGAGAAGAAATTTGATTTACACATTTCAAATGAGGAGGAGAAATTTAAGGGGAGATGTATCCATTTCTTTAGGTGCATCTGAAATGTGCGGTTTTGGTTTCTTACCACCCTTCTCATTTTAATTTTACTAGGTTTGCAAGTATATGTATGTAAATGTTCCGTAATACTCCATCCGTCCCATATTAACTGTCCACTTTGATTTTTCAAAGTCTTTCATTTTCAACTTTGACCTTAAATATTTTTAATTGTGTTATATAATACTTGATGCAAAATATATGAATAGATTGAGTTTTAAATTTTATTTTTCATTGTTATAATTTTTATTAAATATTATTTAATACAAACAAAAATAGTCAAGGTCAAAGTTGAGAAAGAAAGACTTAAAAAGTCAAAACAGGACAATTAATATGGGACGGAGTTAGTGATATGAACAATGAACAATATGTCATTGTTGTACCGAATTAGTTTTATAATCTTAATAGATGAGATATTCTTGTGTTTTGAGAACTTTATGCATCAAAGCGGTTCATACATTATGTGATCATGGAAACAAGGGCATCGGAGAAATTGTGATAATGAATCAAATCTGCGTGAATTCATGTGGCTTGATATTAAAGACTTGTCAAATTTAAGTTTTTTAAAAATAAAGGTGTTTCTTCTTAAAAGTTTAATGTGTTCTACATTGTTATAGAAAAGGTTCTTTTTTTTTTTCTTTGAATTTGTTACCTTGCCAAAACACATATAAAAATGGAGCATTCTTAACTTTTGGGCCACTCGTTATCTTCTTGGGGAGACATAATGGATATTAGAATTTAGAATGCCATTAACAAAGGGGCTAGTATTATCGTGAACTTAGGGTAGCACAGTTCTTGAAAGTGGGGAAAGGAAAGTGAAAGGAATCTGAAAAGAATGAGTGAGGTGGGTAATCAATCAACTTACCCCTCAATTTATTCTATAATGGTTCATTACTTTCATTCACGGGTGTCAATCACCTTTGCACTCCCTAACCAAGCACTCCTAACCAAGCACCCCTAATGAGTGGGTGGGCACTTTGAATCGCTTCCCATTTCCCACCCTAACCACCCCCAACCAAGCACCCCCTTAATGTATGTTACTTCTTTCGTCTCAATATTATTGTTCATCTTTTCCTCTTGGCATGTCTTAACAAAAGTATATCCATGCCTAAATATAAAAATGTAAATATTTACCATACTACCCTTAATCAAAGTTATAATTTACAAAGTTACTTAAAATCATTAATTAATAGTCAAAGGGTAAAATTTAGGGGTGGCAATCGAGTCGTGTTCGTGTTAACCTATTCGGGTTCGCGTGTTGGCGGGTTAGTATAGCCTTTACCCAAACAAGACCCATTTATTAATCGTGTCAAGAAACTCAACCCCAACCCAGACTTGCATAACACGTGTAACCCATTTGTGACCCGTTTAACCCATTTAAGTAAATAGGTCAACCAGTAAATAAAGTTAGTGGTTTGTCGATTTAACTAATTTAAATGCAAAAAATGATATAAAGATCTAAAATATGATAAGAATAACATACAAATAACTATTAGACAATTTTCTGAAATAAGCGTCAATTTTCATGATATCTAAGGTATAAAATTATAATTCACTCATACTAAGTAAATAACAAAATACAATTAATCAACATCCAACATAAAACCAGGTTATATATTTTATTTTTAAGATCTTATATACTTAAACGGGTTTCCGAGTTGACCTGTTTAATACTTATTCAACCCAAACACGACCCGTTTATTAAACGGGTTAGTCGGGTTGACCCGTTTTTTACCCAAACCTGTTTAACTTCGTGTCGGGTTCGTGTCGTTTATCGTGTAGTGTCAAGAATTGCCACCCCTAGTAAAACTGTCTTTTAGTGTAGAAGCAGTAATAAATGCATTTTTCTTAATGTGTGTTTTCTTGTTGGGGAACAATAACTTTGAGACGGAAGGAGTAACATGTATCTGCTACTATATAATAAAAATACGAAACAGATTTGACAAGTCAAAAGTAGTAAAACATAAAAAATAACGAGAAGAAAACCCGTAAAAAATTGTATTTGTCCTGTTGATAAAGTGATTAAAAATGGACCGATCTTAACTTTTGGGCCACCCTTTATCTTCTTGGGGAGACATAATCACATAATGGATATTAGAAGGCCATCAACAAAGGGGCTAGTGTTATCATGAACTTAGAAGTATGTTAACATGTATCTGCTACTATTTAATAAAAACGCGGAACACATTTGACAAGTCAAAAGTAGCAAAATAAAAAAAGTACGGAGAAAAAAACCCGTAAATATTGTCTTTTTCCTATTAAATAAGTGAATAAAATCGCCGAAAGATAGGTAAAACATAAAATATAAAGTTTGACAAGTCAAAAATGGTAAAAAATAAAAAAAATAAAAAATAAAAGGAACAAAAAACAATAAAAAAAACTATCTTGTTATGTCAATAAAGTGGGTAAAAGTGACAGTAAGAATAGTAAGGTTAAGCGGTTGAACCAGGCAAAAAAAAAGGGTCAAAATAAACTGGGTTTTTAAAAACGGGCTAACCGGTTTGATCCACCGGGTATTAAGAGACCGGTTCAACCCGGTTCTCGAAACCCGGTCAGGCTTGGTTTTTCTTTTCTTATAAAAACCTTGGTTGACCGGTGGGTGAATCATGACCAGTTAAAAAAATTAGTTTTTAATAGAAACCGCGAGTCGAGCGGATCGATAAAAAACCCGATTTTCAAAACATTGGTACCAATAGTACGGCCCATAAAGAAAGAAGGGTGATAGATGCATCCCCTTTAAGCATTAGTTGATTAAGCCACTATGTTTCACGAGCCACAAGTCACATGACCCAAACCCACAAAGCAAATGAAGTGTGACCATCAATAAAATTAATCACAAGACACACCCCTATAGTAGTTGTCTTCAACCCCTTCACATGTTTGCTACACAGGCATCACATTTCACAAGTCACACTGGAAAGGTACCGATAAGTTAGGTCCTTCTCCATTAAATAACCGGCACTACTGTACTAGATTGTTTATAGTATGGGTCAAGACGATTATATATACGTGCTT
>OU343224.1:12293112-12382862 GCA_910596185.1 Chrysanthemum makinoi
GACATCACCGGTTGTAAGTAACTCTTTGAGTATTTTTTACTATGGTTTTTAGGCTTAAATATATTTCTTTTTTAAGTTTGATTTCTATTTGCTTTGTGTTAATACAATTCTGGGCGCTCCCCTGATGAAGATTAGTGTAGGCTAACTTCCCAGGAAATAGATCTTGTATTAAGTGAAATTCTTGATCGCTAGCTGCTAAGAAAACCAACACCGTTAGTCTTACCGCGGAACGGGGTTCCGCGGTCAACCTCCGGCGTGAGAGTAAGTGATAGCTTTAGGGAAACAAAGTTGGTTCTAGAGAGAGAAAGTACGTGTGTATTCGAGTAGAGGTGAGACCTCTATTTATATGGTTGACCTTCCTGTCGTGTTCTCAAGGTCACGGGTCTTGAGAGCGACAGTTTGTGACGTAAGTCAACTGCAGAGCTTGTCCGCTTGTTGTGATGGTGACGTTTTCGGGCGGGAGTTGTCCCGCTTTCCCTTTTTGGGGACTGCAGGTTGCAGTATATCCGGCCTGGGCAAGATTCCTTTCCCTTTATGTTGGGCGCGGTTGCGCCCTTCTCCGGATGTATCTATTGTCCGCGGAAAGGTTTAGTGACATAGCCGGGCTACGTGTCTAGTCCGCGACCGACCCATATGGGTGCCGGGGTGTTCACGATATCATGGTTAGTCCGCGCCAGACCATATTGGTGCCGGGGAGGTCATACGTGATCAAGTCCCCCCAGTCTAGTTGTGCTTGTCGGTCTTGGTACAAGCGCTGCTAGACTTAGTTATTCCGCGGCTGGATGTATCGCATGAAATCCTAATCACTGCTGACTGTATCTTCCACTTATTCCAAGGATAAGCGTTACAGCTGTCCCTTGGGATTCGCGAACCGTCTTTAGCCGCGTATTTTCTGACTGACGTGACGTTTTGGCTGCTTCCATCGCGTCCGTTGATCTAAACAGATCTAGACCGTTAGGTATGAGCCGGAGACGTGGCATTTTTTCAGCCGTTCGATTGAACCGTTGGTTTTTCTCTTTTTGAGAGTATAAATACCCCCCCTTTGTTACTTTCTTGGCTACTGTTGCCATTTCGTCTTCGCGAGTAAAAAAGAAAATCGTCTGCTAAGATCTGTGTGTGCGTCCCAACTTTATCAGGTTAGGTTTTTCTTCCTTTATTGTAATTCCATGGCTAAGAAACTTCTCAGCGACTTTACCTGTAAGTTATCACAGCGAGATTTGAGTGATTTTTGCTCTAAATACCACATTCCTTCTACCGTGAACCCTCTTCTTCCTGGCCCTGAGAATACCATAAAGGATGCCCCTAAGGGTAAAATAGGAGTATACACTAGGTTTTTTGAGCTTTGCAACTTTAGGATACCCCTGTCCGCGTTCCTGTGTAGGGTTTTAGAATATTTTCAGATCCATTTGTCTCAGTTGTCTGTGTTGGCCGCCGCTAGGATTAGCCACTTTGAGATCCTTTGCCGCGTTCATGGTGGAACACCCACTGTACCGTTGTTTAGGAAGTTCTATTATTCCGGAATGAAAGATGGGTGGATGACCCTAGAGAAGCGTAAGGGTCCGAAGTCATTAATTGTACCGGTTTGTTATACCGCGCCTTTGGACTCTGTAAAGAACTGGAAGGAATACTTCTTCTGGGTTGACGCGACCGTGTTTCCATTGGCCATCTCGTGGAACGAGAAAGTTTCTGTTGACCGTGACCCGCCTCCTTCCGATGATGATGTTGACATGGAGTTGTTACACCTCCTTAACACGCAACGGGCTCCGTTTAAAAAATTCCCGGAGCCGTTCTTAGCCGTGATTGGTCTTAGCCGCGCCTAGGATGACACGACGGCGCGGCCTACCTTTAAAGTTTCGGATACTGAGGGTGGGTTCTTTTTTAGGGTTTGTCGTGTCTTATTGTCTTTTCTTCTATGCTTTGTTACTAACTTGTGCATTATTGCTTGCAGATATGTCTCTCTTTGCCTTTATTAACCAGCCGGACCCTTTTGAAGTAACCTCCGGAGAGAGAACTCTACAGGAAGGTGAGCGGACATTACAGGATGAGACTGCTAGTCGCGTTATCGAGCCTTCCGAGAACGTCATCACCTTAGTCCAAGAGACTATCGTGGATAATGTTGAAGCGGCTAAGGCTAGTAAGGCAGCTGGGAAGAAGAGGGTTAGAGTTGCTGTTCCTTCCAAGCAACCGGAGAAGAAGAGGCTTACTTCTGTGCCGGCAAAGGATGCCGGGTCCACTGCTGGTATGGCATCTTCATTATGTTGATGATTTTTTTTTTTTTGAAAAATAACTTAAGTGTTATTATGCAGGGGATGCGACCGCGGGGTCTGCTCTTGTGATGGAGCTTCGTGACGAGTCCGATTCTGGACCTATTCCGCAGGAGGTGACCCATATTTCTTCTGAGGCCACTCCGGACTTTCAGGCCAATCCGGATTCTATTTCAAAAACATCCACCCCTGCCCATCAAGAAGACTTGGATGTAGATATGTCTGGTCCTTCCCAGCCACCACCTGTGCAGCAAGAGAGTGCTTTTGCGGTCGAGTCTCCGCCGCAGGACCAGTCTGTTCACCGTCCTGCGGCCTCGGATAACGACTTTTACGAGTCTCTATCCGTGGAGACTGCGGAAGCAAAAAATGTTTATGTTCCCAAGTGGTTGCCTACAAATGACTTCCGGATGAACGATGGTTGGGTCTGCCAAAGCATGTTGTACAACCTTGCTACTCCTGGTTACTTGTCGATGTTATGCAACATGCCGCATGCAGATTTGCTGGAGCAATATAACATTGCCACTATGCAGCAAACTTGTATGTCATCTGAGGTGCGTCTGCGGTTAGAGTTTGAGTTGAATCAGACGAACAGGCTGAACAAGAGACTTGAGAGGAGAGATGCAAGGATCGAGACCCTTAAGCAAAAAGTGCAGGAGTTGGAATCTGAAGCTGCGGAGGCGAAGGGTCTCCGTGAGCGTGTTGGTCAGCTTGAATCTGAGTCCGAGGAGGTGAGGAGGTTGCGGGAGCGCGTGGCGCAGCTGGAGGGTATGATTGCTCCTAAGGACGAACAGTTGGCTAATTTGACCGTTGAAAATGCTGAGTTAAAGGGTAAAGTGGCCGGGCTCACCTCTGTTTGTGAAGAGCTCAAAGGGCAGGTTAAGGATGCTGGGTTGTTAGAGGGAAAATTGAAGGAGTGCGAGGAAAGAGTCCGCAGTGAATATGATAATCAACTTGCACAGTTAGATCAGAGATTGGCGGACCTCAACCGTGACTTTGATGAGGACCTGTTCCCGAGCACTCTTGTGGCCATTGAAGGTAAGAGGTGGGTCATTGGGCATGGTTTCCGCAGGGCATGGATGGCGTTCAAACAATCTGAGGAACTGCAGACGCGGTTGGGGGATTGTATTAGCAAGGCTATCGCTGAGGGCCTAAGGCAGGGTTTGGAAGCTAGTATTGTTCATGGTTCCAAGGGTCTGAAGCTGGAGCAAATCAAGGCCTACAATCCGCGGGCTAAGGAGGTTTACCGCGAGGCTGTCATTCGCCTTAGCGATGTTCCTTTCCCCCTACTGGATTCTTTAGAGGCGTGCAAAGACTCTTCTTTGGAGTTTCTTATGTCACAGTTGGTGTTGCAAGAGGAGCGACCGAGTGGTTCGGGGGAGTTTGTTCTTAATGCTCCGGTAGCGGAAGAGGTTGTCCTTCCTAATTCTTTGCTCCAAACCATCACTAGACGCCCGCGTACTATTGCCGCGTACAAGGAGAGGAACAGGAGGGTGTATGGTAAGAAGTTTGATGTGTGGAACCTCGAGTTAATTGTTTCGGAGGTTGAGCACTGATGAGTGCTTATTCACTCATCATTTTTACCCACCTAAGACCACAAAAACGTCTAAAAACATGGAAATATGACCAAATATACTGCAGATGTCCTTGGAGTGTGTTTTTATGTATTTCAGGTACAAAGGATCGAAAACAGGGCAAAAACGGACAGAATTGAGCTTGGAATGGAAAACGTGCATTGCAGACGGAGCCGGAAGTGGATTTTCTATATTTTCAGAGTCCGGGATACATATTTGGGAGTGAGCTTGGGAATCAGACGGAAAACCTAACCCTAAACCTAAAATCACCATTTTAAACCTTCTACCCTTTGAACCCCTTCACTTAACCTTATGGACCCCTCCATTTATAACCATCTTGAACCCCCTCTTAATTTTGAACCTCTTCCTCTTATTTACCTTAAACAGAACCCAACTCACCCAAACTCAGATACCCATTTTTGCCCGCCAAAACTTTTTCCCTCCAATCCCTTGTCTTCTTGCCTTTCTGTCACTCTCATACACTGATCACCAAGCTCTGAAGCTCCCCCACATCCCACATGGGCTCAGTGCCACCTTGGCAATCCCCAACTCATATGAGGACACATATCTATGGACGGCTCAGATGCTACCCTTGGTCCCCAAGCTCAATTGTATGGCTGAGATGAAGCAAGAGAAAACACAAGGACACTAAGAGCTCAACTCTCTCACAAAACAAGCACAAGCTCTCAAATGAAGACCTCCTGCGCTAGTATAAATAGAACCTTGTAGCCATTTGATAAGGCACCTAGGAATTTTTAGCAGTTTTTACATCTAGTTTGTTGTTTTTAAATTGTAGTTTTCCTTTTTAATTAATGAAAAAGTTCTCATTTACTTTACTGCTTATTTTTGCTAATAAGCACTTTGTGCTTATTAGCCTATCACTCTTTATTTTCAGTTCTAAGTGCAAATTTTAAGATATTAAGTAGTTTTATAAAAGAAAAATCCTAGTTAGCTTTTACGAAAAATCTGTTCCTTAGCTTAACACCCCATAAAGGGGTGTTTGGTACTAGCTTATTATTGGTCTAAAAACTGCTTTTCCACTCACTTTGACTTTCAAAGTCCAAGTATTTTGAGGTGTTAGTAAGATTGCAAAAGTGGTTTTAACTTGTATCACCTAGTTCACAAGTTTCTGAAAAAAAAAGTTTTCTGTCCAAAAGTTTCTACACAGCTGCTGCTGTTCGAAACCTCTTTTCACAGCTTATTTGTCATCATAAAAGTGTCAAAACTACTTTTCTTACATTTCTACATACCCAACTCAACATAGCATTAGTCCATTTGCACTTAGTTTAGCTTTAGTTTAGTTAAATTTGCATTCAAAATCTGTCATTTGCCATTTTTGCCAACTGTTTCAGCAGGTCCTTATATGTCATTTAGCCACTTATTTTTGATTTTTCATTTCCTAGATTATTAGCTTTAGAGCCTGAAACTTGGTATGATTAAAATAGGCTAGGTAGTGCACTCAAAAGTAATTTTTGTGAATTTTTATCTTAGCTTATTGTAGCTTGTTCATAGGCTTAAACAGGCTCCCTTAGGACTGCCCTGCTGATACATTAGCAGCCCCTTTCCAGCTTATTTTGTGCTTATTAGTGATTCTAGTTAGCTTATCTAGGATACCTTAGTGCTTATTAGGAACTATAGATTAGGTGAGTTAGTATTTAGCTTATCTCTTGCTTATTGTATGCTTATTTAGACTTTTAGAATAGATTATTATCCCTTTTATGCTTATTTCCCTCTCTTTAACTTAGGATCTCCACAAAACTGCTTATTTTCTCCATTAGAGTAGTCCATTTCCCTTATTTCTAGCTTATTTGAGTTTCTTAATTGTTATTTTTTTTTATTTCAATAGCTTATCTAAGTGCTTATTTCTTTGTTGTGCCAAAGAACCTGTCAAAAATATTGCTTATTTGGTTTTGTGTGAGACTGAGGTGAATAAGCAGTCTCCAACTGCTTATTTCCAAGGTTTGGTAAAAAGTTTTTACAAAAAGTACTTATTTCCATCCCATATTCAAGTTTCAAAATAAAAATCCAAAAAAAAAATAATAATAATTACAAAAAGGTGCCAAGCACCAAGTTCGAACTCAGGTCTCTTGCTTCACAGACACAACACACCACACATTACCAACTGCCCTAGGGTCTTTTACTGGTAGTAACTTGCATCTTCTATTATTTAACCACCAAAACAGTTTTTAAGTTAGTAGCTTATTTAAGCTTTTAGTAGCTTATTTCCTCAAACAGTACCACAGTTTTATATTTTTCCCAAAATCAGTAGGATTTAAAGTATTTTCTGTGAAATTTTCAGAATTTTCCAAGTTAGTTTAGTATTTTTTATAATTAAATTAGATTAAAATAGGTTTTAATTCATAGTAAATAATTTAAAAGTCGAAAAAATACCCGGCTTTTTGCTAAAATTATTTTTAGTAGTTTAGAACGTAGGAAAATTACTTTTGCACCCTTAGGACTTAAATTGCATTATTTTCACTTTTGGAGCTCGGGATTAGCCCGGGTTTTCACGTTTTTGCATATTAGCACCCTAGGACTTAATTTAGCTTAGTTTTATTGTTCCGTATGCTTAGTAGTAGTTAGTTTGTCATTTATTAGGTTTCCCTTGCCTTAATTACTTTCCCGTCACTTAATTTAACGTAATCAAAAACGAAAAATCTCGAACAATTCAAGCATTTTAATAACAAACCTCAAACGACATCCTCAATTCACACCTCGTTGGGACACGACCCGGGTAATCACTTACCCGGTATCACTTATATCACATTCGTGAGTTTTGGCACGTTAACCCTTTTCCTAAAAGGTTGATTTGTCGATTCTCGCGTGTATCTTATATTTGATATATTTTCTTAAACGAATCAATTTTTGGCGCCGCTGCCGGGGAGGTTGTGTTGCGACAATATCGTTACGGTTTGACGATTAGTGACTTGAAGAACCTTCCTCGTGAAGTTATTGCTTTTTGAAAAAATTAAAAAACACAAAAATATTTTCCTTTTTATTTTGTATATATATATATATAAAAGATAAAAATACAAAAAGATTTTCCCTTTTGTTTTAAATAAAATAGAAGACACAATCAATATAACACTTCTCAACTTGAGTGTTATCATTATAAGTTCCCGAACAAAAGATTAAAAACTTGCCTTTGTGTCGCTCGTGATTTGGTTTACTTCTATCGGTTTAACAAACTGTGTGAGGGGTATAAGGACGGCCTGACATTAAATTGCGGCTGAAAAGAGACGGGTTTTTAATAAGCTTCGCGCTGACCTACTAAGTCTCTCCGCTCCTTTGTGCGTTTTACTTATAAAAGTGATCATTTCACGTGGGATTATTGGTTTAAGTTCACTGTGTTTTGCCTCGGTCTTGTTTTAATTGAAAGTGTTTTTGGCAGTGCATGCGCACTCGTTCTTCTAATTCTTCTAGTCCCCTTCTTGAACTCGCCACAATTCCGCGAAGACGAAATAGACGTCCCCCGCCAATAGTCGAACCCGAGATTCGTACTAATCCCGACCCCATTCCCGAAATGGCGGAGGATAACCGTTCTATGTTGGAACAACTCCAAGCACCCACCGAGGGTTATGGAGAAGCCATCGTCGTTCCACCAATCGTTGCCGACAATTTTGAGCTCAAACACGGATTGATTAACTTGGTATCGTCAAGCCAATTTTACGGATTTGAGAGAGACGATCCTCACTCTCATATCCGACGGTTTAACAAGCTCACATCCACAATCAAATACCGAAACGTGCCGGAAGAAGCCATCAAACTACTTCTTTTCCCGTTTTCACTTGAGGGGGCCGCCCGGATTTGGCTCGAAAAACAACCCCCTCAATCAATCACCACATGGGAAGATTTAGTTTCAAAATTCACTAACGAATTCTTCCCACCACAAAAGACAACACACTTAAAAAATGAAATCACAAAGTTTACACAAAAATTTGATGAATCATTTAGTGAAGCTTGGGATCGTTTCAAGGACTTACTTCGTCAATGTCCTCACCATGGCTTTTCCGAGTTACATCAACTCGATACTTTCTACAATGGTTTGAACGAAAACGATCAAGACTCTCTCAATGCCGCCGCAGGTGGTAATCTCTTGACACGCTCTACGAAAGATGTGTTGTCCATCATTGAGAACAAGTCTAAAGTCCGCACCTCACGAAGCAAACCGATTGCTTCCCGAGTGAGTGCTTCACCTTCTTCGGAAAATGTCTCTAGCATGGATGCTAAGATTGACAAGCTTACCGATGCTATCCAAGCATTGGTTCTCTCAAAATCTCTTTCTTCTCCATCTCCAAATCCACCCGCTCAAGTCAAAGCGGTGGCAGCTACTTGTACTACTTGTGGTGGGCCTCATGCTTACTACAATTGTACCGCTACCGATGGTAATCCTTTTGAAGCAAATGCCGTAGCCGGGCCTTACAATCAAGGAGGTAATCAATACCGTCCTCAAGTTGACCCGAGCTATCGTGCTAACAATCAAGGACCACCCGGTTTTCCTCAACCTAACAATCAAAATAGGTTCAATCAAAATCAAGTGAAAGGGCAAAATATTCCATATCAAGCCCCGATGAACCAATACCCTCCCCAAAGGGGTAATCTCAATCATGGTTATCAAGCTCCTAATTACCAACCCCCGGTTGGCCCCTCTATTGAACTTTCCAACTACATTAAGTCTAATGAGGTTACAATTAGGAGTTTGCAAAGCCAAATCACTACTTTGAGAAATGATTTCCAAACTTCAATGTCAAAACAAGGTAATGAGTTAAAAAATGAATTGAACAAAACAAACAACAAAATTGATCAAAATCAAAACAAAATTGAAAATATGTTCAATAGTATCATGTGTCAAATGAATCAAGCTTCAACTTCTAAAACCCTTCCGGCTAATACGATTCCAAATCCGAAGGGAGAGTTGAATGCTATTGCCACCCGAAGTGGTAAGACATATGATGGACCTTCGATGCCTACACCCTCTCCGGTGAGGGAGGTAGCACAAGAAACCGAGGTGACAAAGGACAAGGTGCATTCTACAAGCCCACAAAGTACCGCACACGTCCAACCTCCGGTAGTCCAAATTTCCATTCCGGAACCCGATGTTCCGAGGACTAATCCTAAGCCTTCAATTCCTTATCCTTCAAGGCTTAATGACCAAAAGCTCCGTGACAAATCTAATCAACAAATGGAGAAGCTTATCCAAATCTTTCAAGATTTGCACTTCGAGATTAGTTTCGCGGACGCTCTCCTTCTAATGCCCAAGTTTGCTCCGACGATCAAAAGCTTGTTGAGCAACAAAGAAAAAATTTCCGAGTTGGCTAAAACTTCCTTGAACGAGAATTGTTCGGCGGTTATCCTTAAAAAACTTCCCGAAAAGTTAGGAGACCCCGGAAAATTCCTAATCCCATGTGATTTTCAAGGGATAGTTCAATGCTCCGCTTTGGCCGATCTTGGCGCGAGCATTAACTTAATGCCACACTCTATGTGGAAGAAGCTTTCGTTACCCCCACTCACACCTACATGTATGATCCTCGAGCTTTCCGATCGTACAAGTTCTCGTCCATTAGGTATAGCCGAGGATGTTTGTGTGAGAGTAGGAAAATTTTATTTCCCCGCCGACTTTGTTGTTGTCGAGTTTGATGCCGATCCCCGAGTACCCCTCATCCTTGGGAGGTGCTTCTTAAAAACGGGTCGTGCATTGATCGATGTAGATGAAGGGGAAATTACTTTGAGGGTAAACAAGGAAGACGTAACTTTTAATCTTGATCAAGTTACAAGATACTCCCCCGTTTATGACGATACGTCCGTCAACAAAATTGATGTCATTGACATTGTATCGGAGGAGTATTCTCAAGAAATTCTTGGATTCTCGAGTGGCAATCCCACTTCGGTTGATCCCATCGTTGCTCTCTCTTCCCCTCCCCTCACTCCGTTTGAGGGAAGTGACTTTATCTTGGAAGAGATTGAAGCTTACTTAATGAGTGAATCGGTTTCACCGGAAATTGATTACGCCGATATTGATCTCGAGGGAGACATTCTTCTCCTTGAGAAGTTGCTTAATGATGACCCATTATCACTCCCTCCTCAAGAATTTCATACTGAGGAAATCAAGAACATTGAAAATTCTAATGATCCTCCGGAGGTCGAACTTAAGGACTTACCACCTCACCTCGAATACGCATTTTTGGAGGGTGACGATAAATTACCCGTCATAATTGCTAAAGATTTGAGTGAGGAGGAAAAAGCCGCTCTCATTACGGTTTTGAAGTCACACAAGCGAGCCATTGCTTGGAAACTTTCCGACATTAGGGGTATTAACCCGGAATTTTGTACACACAAGATTCTAATGGAGGATGACTTCAAACCGGCGGTTCAACATCAAAGAAGAGTGAATCCTAAAATCCACGAGGTTATCAAACAAGAGGTTCTTAAAATTCTTGATGCCGGATTGATTTACCCTATCTCGGATAGTCCTTGGGTGAGCCCCGTTCATTGTGTGCCCAAAAAGGGTGGCATCACCGTTGTTGAAAACGAAGAAAACGAGTTAATTCCTACTCGATTGGTTACGGGATGGCGTGTTTGCATTGACTACCGAAAGTTAAATGAAGCCACCCGTAAAGACCACTTTCCCTTACCCTTCATGGACCAAATGCTTGAGAGATTAGCGGGAAACGAATACTATTGTTTTCTCGATGGTTTCTCGGGTTACTTCCAAATACCCATAGATCCACAAGACCAAGAAAAGACCACCTTCACATGCCCTTATGGAACGTTCGCGCATCCGGCGCATGCCTTTTTGGTTATGCAACGCTCCCGGTACATTCCAAAGGTGTATGATGGCCATTTTCCACGACATGATCGAGGAAACTATGGAGGTCTTTATGGATGATTTTTCGGTCTTTGGGGATTCTTTCAAATCATGTCTCTCCCATTTGGACAAGATGCTTAAACGTTGTGAAGACACAAATCTTTGTCTAAATTGGGAGAAAAGTCATTTCATGGTCAAAGAGGGCATAGTCCTCGGCCATAAGATCTCTAAAAGCGGGATTGAGGTTGATAAGGCTAAAGTTGATGTCATATCCAAATTGCCTCATCCCACCACCGTTAAGGGTGTTCGGAGTTTTCTAGGTCACGCCGACTTCTATCGTCGATTCATTAAAGATTTCTCGAAAATAGCCCGGCCGATGACCCGTCTTCTTGAAAAAGATACTCCATTCATCTTCTCCAAAGAATGCATTGAAGCTTTCCAAACCTTAAAGAAGAAACTTACGGAAGCTCCTATTCTAGTTTCCCCTGATTGGGACTTACCTTTCGAGCTCATGTGCGACGCTAGCAACTTTGCTCTAGGTACAGTCTTGGGGCAACGAAAAGAAAAACATTTCCAGCCTATACATTATGCTAGCAAAACTTTGACCGAAGCTCAAGCACACTACACTACGACGGAAAAAGAATTACTAGCCGTAGTGTATGCTTTCGAGAAGTTTCGACCATACTTGATCTTGTCTAAAAGCATAGTGTATACGGATCACTCGGCCCTCAAATATCTCTTTGCAAAGCAAGATGCAAAGCCGAGATTGCTCCGGTGGGTTCTCCTCCTACAAGAATTTGATATCATCGTTCGTGATAAAAAGGGAGCCGAGAACCTCGCGGCTGATCACCTATCCCGTCTTGAAAATCCTCACCAATGTGTGCTCGAGAAAAAGGAAATCAATGAAACATTTCCTCTCGAGACACTTAATGTGGTATCTCTAGGTGGAGATTCGAGTACCCCATGGTTTGCCGACTTTGCAAACTACCATGCGGGAAACTTCATTGTTAAAGGGATGTCGTCCCAACAAAAACGCAAATTCTTCAAAGATGTTAAGCATTACTTTTGGGACGACCCCTACTTGTTCAAAGTCTGTGCAGATCAAGTCATCCGACGGTGTGTTCACGGCCAAGAAGCCGTTGATATTCTCAAAGCTTGTCACAATGGACCCACGGGGGGACATCATGGCCCGAACTACACCGCCAAAAAGGTGTTTGACTCCGGTTTCTATTGGCCCACAATCTATCGCGATGCCCATGACTTAGTCAAATCATGTGACGCTTGTCAACGTCACGGCAAAATCTCGCAAAAGGATGAAATGCCTCAAAATGCAATCCAAGTATGCGAGATCTTTGACGTGTGGGGCATCGACTTCATAGGGCCGTTCCCGTCATCTCGAGGGAACAAGTATATACTCGTGGCGGTCGATTACTTGTCTAAATGGGTGGAAGCGAAAGCGCTCCCCACCAACGACGCCCAAGTAGTTGTGAAATTTTTGAAATCTCTCTTTGCCCGTTTTGGAACTCCCCGTGCCATCATTAGTGATCGCGGTACGCACTTTTTCAATGACCAATTCACAAAAGTCATGCTTAAGTACGGTGTCACTCACCGTCTTGCTACTACGTATCACCCACAAACTAGTGGTCAAGTGGAAGTCTCAAATCGTGGTCTAAAAAGAATTCTTGAAAGGACCGTAGGAGAAAACCGTGCCTCTTGGTCGGATAAGCTAGATGATGCACTCTGGGCCTTTCGTACCGCTTACAAAACACCCATCGGTTGTACTCCCTATAAGCTTGTGTACGGAAAGGCGTGTCATCTCCCGATCGAGCTCGAACACAAAGCCTATTGGGCCTTGAAGCATGCTAACTTTGATCTCAAGTCCGCGGGTGATCACCGAAAAGTTCAACTCAATGAATTAAATGAACTTCGTGATCAAGCCTACGAGAACTCTTTAATCTACAAAGAGAAGACAAAGAAGATCCATGACTCCAAAATCAAGAACCGCGTTTTCAACGTTGGTGACCGAGTCCTTCTTTTCAATTCTCGATTAAAGATCTTCTCGGGAAAACTTAAAACCCGTTGGACTGGGCCGTTCACCATTGCCAAAGTTTTTCCTTATGGTGCCGTCGAGTTATCTCAAACCGACGGACCAAACTTCAAAGTGAACGGCCATAGATTGAAACACTATTTTGGAGGGGACATACCTCAAATGGTTGTCCCGGATCTCCAAACCTTCCCCATGAACCAATGAATTCGGGGTCGAGTCAAGCTAGCGACTCGGTTAACAAAAACAGTAGCATTTCATGGGTGTCCACCCATGTTTCTATCTTCTTTCTCTTTTCTAACACTAAGTGTGGGGGAAATTCCCCCACTGTTGTTTGCTTGTTGTGTGTTTGCTCTCTGTTTTCAGGATTCCCGTAGATTGTGATGATTGATGCGCCTGTTTTCAATTCAGCCGCCCAATATCCGATCTTTTTGCTAACGATTATCTAGGGATATCTTTATAAAATCATTTTTGTGAAAAAAGATTTCGCTTCCACACTTGGCTAGTAGTATTACCTTTTTCCGTTCTATAGTTTCGGCTACGGCCGGTACTTTGAATATTGAGGGCAATATTCAATTCTAAGTGTGGGGGGGAATTCTAGCGAATTTTGATCACATTGTACCTTCTAGTACCCTAACAACCCTGTTTTGACCAAAAATTTTAAAATTTTATCGTTTTAAGTCAAGTATTTACATTTTCAAGAAGTGCTTTGCACAAAAATAATGCATTGATGCTTCGGTGTTAATGGTAGTTTAGTCTTGATTCGGCTAGAACAAGGGGAATCCCGACTCTGCTAGAGTGTTGATCTAGCTCTTCTTTAACAAGAGGCTAAGGTTTTACAAGTTGTGCAAATGAAAATGCTAAGCGTGGAGTAGTTGGTTCTCTTTAGAGCTTATATAAGTAATCTATGGCTTTTTCTCCCGAAGCTAACTAATTGAACCTAAATACGTGCTCGTTGTCAAACTTTTGAACATTCAAATAGTCTTGTTACAATAAAAAGTTTTTAAGCAAAATTGATTTAGAGTCCGAGTTCAACTTTTTATTTAAATTTCCGAGAAAGCATACTTTCTTAAAATCTGAATAATGTGCAAAATGAAAGTATCGAAAAATGCTTGAATGATGCAAAAGTTGCAAGTTTAAAGTTCAAAGTCAAAATGAAAAAAAAAAAAAAAAAAAAAAAAAAAAAGTGAAAAAGAAAAAAAGTGAAAAAAGTTGAAAAATGAAAAATATGAGTTGCGTGAATAAAAGCATTATGTTGCTTATGAATAAATGTGCGAAACTTGCTTTTTCTTAAATTTAAATCGGAAGTTGAACTCGTATTCGTCAAAGTTGTCTAAAAGTTTGACGGTAATTTGGAAATCCTTGATTTCAAAGATCCCGAAAGCTCCGATACTATTCTCGAGGGTGAAAACCTAGCCTCCTTAAAAGGACAAGCTGAGAAGAAAGTCGCAACATGGAGTGATCTCACCTTTGAATCTCGAATTTCTAAATTATCGTCGGTTGTAATCCATTTAGGTTTAGTTTTAACTTAACGGTAGCTTCATAAATCTTTGGAATCGAATTCCCGCTAATTCTGGTACTATTCTCTGTGAGGTGTCAAAAGCCCGGTCACTTAAAACTAATGTTTTGGGATGTGTCGAGAAGAAAGCCGCTACATGGAAGAGGCCCTTTCGATCCTTAGACTTTCATCGTTTCCGGTGGGTTAGTACTTTGGTTAAGTGGATAACAACCTTAACAAATGTCGATTTCAATGGTCAAACTTTTGAAAATGAGCACACTCACTTAAATTTTATAAATTGCGGGAGTAAAAAGTTAAGTCTCGACTTACATAGATTATTGATATAAGTAGTCTTAGCATTTTACAAAAACGTTTGCACAATAAGTTTAAGCTTAGTTTGAGAGTATAAAAAAGAGGATGACGATTACAATTCCCCGGAGACACCCATTTTGTGTGAATCCCGTTCCATGATGCCATGTTTTGATAATCAAGCATTTTATTTATTATCGTTCAAGTTTAAATTTCTCGTAGTTGAATAAAAAGTCGAAACGGGGTATTCTTGGTATTGTTGATCCTTTCATTACTTTATATGATCGGATTGCTAGGGACTAGCAATTGATAGTGTGGGGGATTTGATGAGTGCTTATTCACTCATCATTTTTACCCACCTAAGACCACAAAAACGTCTAAAAACACGGAAATATGACCAAATATACTGCAGATGTCCTTGGAGTGTGTTTTTATGTATTTCAGGTACAAAGGATCGAAAACAGGGCAAAAACGGACAGAATTGAGCTTGGAATGGAAAACGTGCATTGCAGACGGAGCCGGAAGTGGATTTTCTATATTTTCAGAGTCCGGGATACATATTTGGGAGTGAGCTTGGGAATCAGACGGAAAACCTAACCCTAAACCTAAAATCACCATTTTAAACCTTCTACCCTTTGAACCCCTTCACTTAACCTTATGGACCCCTCCATTTATAACCATCTTGAACCCCCTCTTAATTTTGAACCTCTTCCTCTTATTTACCTTAAACAGAACCCAACTCACCCAAACTCAGATACCCATTTTTGCCCGCCAAAACTTTTTCCCTCCAATCCCTTGTCTTCTTGCCTTTCTGTCACTCTCATACACTGATCACCAAGCTCTGAAGCTCCCCCACATCCCACATGGGCTCAGTGCCACCTTGGCAATCCCCAACTCATATGAGGACACATATCTATGGATGGCTCAGATGCTACCCTTGGTCCCCAAGCTCAATTGTATGGCTGAGATGAAGCAAGAGAAAGCACAAGGACACTAAGAGCTCAACTCTCTCACAAAACAAGCACAAGCTCTCAAATGAAGACCTCCTTGCTGCTAGTATAAATAGAACCTTGTAGCCATTTGATAAGGCACCTAGGAATTTTTAGCAGTTTTTACATCTAGTTTGTTGTTTTTAAATTGTAGTTTTCCTTTTTAATTAATGAAAAAGTTCTCATTTACTTTACTACTTATTTTTGCTAATAAGCACTTTAGTGCTTATTAGCCTATCACTCTTTATTTTCAGTTCTAAGTGCAAATTTTAGGATATTAAGTAGTTTTATAAAAGAAAAATCCTAGTTAGCTTTTACGAAAAATCTGTTCCTTAGCTTAACACCCCATAAAGGGGTGTTTGGTACTAGCTTATTATTGGTCTAAAAACTGCTTTTCCACTCTCTTTGACTTTCAAAGTCCAAGTATTTTGAGGTGTTAGTAAGATTGCAAAAGTAGTTTTAACTTGTATCACTTAGTTCACAAGTTTCTGAAGAAAAAAAAAGGGTTTTCTGTCCAAAAGTTTCTACACAGCTGCTGCTGTTCGAAACCTCTTTTCACAGCTTATTTGTCATCATAAAAGTGTCAAAACTACTTTTCTTACATCTCTACATACCCAACTCAACATAGCATTAGTCCATTTGCACTTAGTTTAGCTTTAGCTTAGTTAAATTTGCATTCAAAATCTGTCATTTGCCATTTTTGCCAACTGTTTCAAAGGGTCCTTATATGTCATTTAGCCACTTATTTTTGATTTTTCATTTCCTAGATTATTAGCTTTAGAGCCTGAAACTTGGTATGATTAAAATAGGCTAGGTAGTGCACTCAAAAGTGATTTTTGTGAATTTTTATCTTAGCTTATTGTAGCTTGTTCATAGGCTTAAACAGGCACCCTTAGGACTGCCCTGCTGATACATTAGCAGCCCCTTTCCAGCTTATTTTGTGCTTATTAGTGATTCTAGTTAGCTTATCTAGGATACCTTAGTGCTTATTAGGAACTATAGATTAGGTGAGTTAGTATTTAGCTTATCTCTTGCTTATTGTATGCTTATTTAGACTTTTAGAATAGATTATTATCCCTTTTATGCTTATTTCCCTCTCTTTAACTTAGGATCTCCACAAAACTGCTTATTTTCTCCATTAGAGTAGTCCATTTCCCTTATTTCTAGCTTATTTGAGTTTCTTAATTGTTATTTTTTTTATTTCAATAGCTTATCTAAGTGCTTATTTCTTTGTTGTGCCAAAGAACCTGTCAAAAATATTGCTTATTTGGTTTTGTGTGAGACTGAGGTGAATAAGCAGTCTCCAACTGCTTATTTCCAAGGTTTGGTAAAAAGTTTTTACAAAAAGTACTTATTTCCATCCCATATTCAAGTTTCAAAATAAAAATCCAAAAAAAAAAATAATAATTACAAAAAGGTGCCAAGCACCAAGTTCAACTGGGTCTCTTGCTTCACGCACAACACACCACACATTACCAACGCCCTAGGGTCTTTTACTGGTAGTAACTTGCATCTTCTATTATTTAACCACCAAAACAGTTTTTAAGTTAGTAGCTTATTTAAGCTTTTAGTAGCTTATTTCCTCAAACAAGCATTACCACAGCTTTTATATTTTTCCCAAAATCAAGGGATTTAAAGTATTTTCTGTGAAATTTTCAGAATTTTCCAAGTTAGTTTAGTATTTTTTTATAATTAAATTAGATTAAAATAGTTTTTAATTCATAGTAAATAATTTAAAAGTCGAAAAAATACCCGGCTTTTTGCTAAAATTATTTTTAGTAGTTTAGAACGTAGGAAAATTACTTTTGCACCCTTAGGACTTAAATTGCATTATTTTCTCTTTTGGAGCTCGGGATTAGCCCGGGTTTTCATGTTTTTGCATATTAGCACCCTAGGACTTAATTTAGCTTAGTTTTATTGTTCCGTATGCTTAGTAGTAGTTAGTTTGTCATTTATTAGGTTTCCCTTGCCTTAATTACTTTCCCGTCACTTAATTTAACGTAATCAAAAACGAAAAATCTCAAACAATTCAAGCATTTTAATAACAAACCTCAAACGACATCCTCAATTCACACCTCGTTGATTACGACCGGGTAATCACTTACCCGGTATCACTTATATCACATTCGTGAATTTTGGCACGTTAACCCTTTTCCTAAAAGGTTGATTTGTCGATTCTCGCGTGTATCTTATATTTGATATATTTTCTTAAACGAATCAAGCACCAGGTTACTTCTACCGGAGAGCCCTCCATGGTGATTGTTCCACCTGGTCCGACCCCTTCCTCCGCAGTTACTGGCCCTACCGGGGAGGATGAAACAGAAGAGGAGGAAGGGTCCGCCCATGATGATGTGTTCGACACGAGTGTGCTTGACCATGCCGGGGATCACGCTGGTGGTACTTGAAGTAGCCCTTTTTATGGGCGGCATTTAGACTATGCCGCCTTGTGAATTCATAGTGAAGCTTGGATAACATTGTTAGCTTGTTCTTAGGGTCGCGGTTATCGCGATGCCCTTTTTTTTGTAAGCCGGGGGAATGCCCCCGAGCATTTGTAAAGAATTTTTTCGTACTTAATGTGAATATTTGAATTGATTGTACGCATCTTCTTTTATTTGTTTGTCGGGGTTGGTTGATCCGGGCTTTGAGTTGTACCCTTGGTCGTACTTGGGGGGTCTGGGGGTAATAAAGAATGGTCAATGGGCTTGCAATACCACTTATATGCCTGAGTCAATTTTGAGGTTGCTCGTCTTTTACGCCATTGTTTGTCGCGGATGTGAGAATTATGCAAAAGATGTAAAAAATGTGATTGAATCTTTATTTTGGAAAATTTGTAGAGCGGGCCAGGCATCTACGTTTCATTACTTAGAAAACATTACAATAGAAATAAGAAGCATGAAAACTGAACGTTCCCCTGTTGTCCGGACATGATCCGCGATCAACTTACAAGAGGCGGGGAAAACCTACTTACTCTTAGATGTAGCATTTCTTCAAGTTGCGGATGTTCCATGTTCTAGGGAGTATCTCCCCATCCGAGCCTCTGAGCTTGTAGGTTCCATTCCCTAGCGCTTCCATCACTTCATATGGCCCTTCCCACTTTGGGCCAAGCTTTCCGGTGTCTTCCGCTCTACTAGCTTCGTTGCTGCGGTAGACAAACTCTCCGGGCCTGAAGGTTGTGCTTCGCACTTTGGCGTTGTAGTACCCCTCCATCTTTGCTTTGCTGCGCGCTTCTTCGATGGCCGCTGCTTCTCGCTTTTCTTCCAGGATGTACAGATTCAGGCGAAGCTCTTGGTCGTTGGAGATTTGGTTTATGGCCGTGCATCGGAGACTTTGCATTCCAATCTCGACCGATAACCGCCTCAAGCCATATGTAAGGGAAAATGGGGTTTCCCGTTGTTTGTTTTGATCATAGTTCAGGTGCCCAGAGTACATTTGGCACTTCTTCCACCCGCCTTTGCTTCCTCTCTCAAATGCTTTGATGCCTTCTCCAAGACTTTGTTCGCTTTCGACCAGCCCGCTTGCTTTGCGGATGCTTTATCGACGCAAACCGTTGTTTGATGTTGAGCTTCGACACCAATCCTTGAACGGGTTGTCGCGGAACCGCCCGTTATCCGATATTATTTCTCCCGCAAGCGCGGCACTATGTTATCCCAAACAAACTTCTTCACTTGCCTTCCTGCGATGGAGGCTAAGGGTTTGGCTTCGATCCATTTAGTGAAGTAGTCTATCGCGACGATCATAAACTTTACCTTGCCGGGCCTTCTCGAAAGGTCCGCAGATGTCTATGCCCCACTTATAGAAAGGCCACAGGGAGGTGATTGGGGTCGATTTTGCGCGGGTTCTTTGGTACCCAAGCGGTGGACTTGGCAATCTTCGCGACTTCAATTAGCTCACATGCATCCTCGTGCATCGCCGGCCAAGAATATCCGGATCTAATTGCTTTGGCTACCACCGCCTCTTGGGCCGAGTGCATACTACACGACACTTCGTGGATCTCTCGTAGCGCGTAGTTGGCTTGGGTGGGGCCTACACATCGGAGCCATGGTTCTAGAAAAGACTTTCGGAACAGATTCCGCTTCTCAACGCTGCACGCCTTGCCTTGATCCGCAGCTTTCTTGCCTTGTTGTCGTCCGCCACGGTAGTATTTCATCCCTCGGTACTCGATCGTGGGTGTCATCCATGTATCCCCGTCGTCTTCCACAATTGCCGACCTCCTTTTCTTCTATGGATTTTTCTTTCAAGACTTCCACAAGGACCTCGTCTTGTCATGTGGGCAAAGCCGGTGGATGCAATTTTACTTAGCGCTCTGTTTGTTTGTTTTGGCTCCGGGAATTGTCGATGGAGAACGTCCGGAACCCTTCAATCAATGCTTTGGCCTTTGCCAAGTAGCGCGCCATGCTTTCCTCTTTGCTTCAGATGATCCGTTTATCCGGTTTGCCACGAGACGAGAGTCAACATTTGCCGATAAGTCTTTTACCCGCATTTGTTCAATGATCCTTAGTCCCTGCGATGAGTGCTTCGTGACTCGCCGTTGTTGGAGGCCTCAAACTCGCGAGGGCGAGGTGAATTCTTGCCCTTCCGGTTTGTCGGGATCAAACCCGCCCGACCCTTCCATACACGAGGATCCGTCCGCGGAACAGCTTCCACGGCTCGAGTATTGTTGTTGGTCTTTCTTGTCAAGGATTTCTTCCTTTGGGACCGCAGCAATGAAGTCCGCTAGAATCTGTCCCCTTTATGGTCGTCCGGGTCGGAAAGTGATGTCATGCTCGCCCAACTCTATTGCCCATCCGCCATCCTCCCACTTTTTCTGCCTTGGTCAAGACTTGCTTCAGTACGGGTCCGTGATGACCGCTATCGGATGTGCTTGGAAGTATCGCCGCAACCTACGGGACGCATATACTAGTGCCGGGACAAGCTTCTCAATTGAAGTGTAATTCACTTCCGGACCTTTCGTGAGCGCTGACGAAGTATACCGGCTGTTGCCTCGCTCCCTTTGTGCTAACAAAACCGCACTCACAGCTTCTTGGGACGCGGCTAAATACATGATCAACTCTTCCTTTGGTTGTGGAGCGATGACCATTGGCGTGTTGGCAATGTGTCGCTATATTTCTTTGAACGCTTGTTCGCTGCTCGATGTCCAAGAGAAGTCACTCTTTTTGATGCACTTCTTCGCCTTGAAGAATGGAAGGGATCTTTCCGCCGACTTGGACATGAATCGCCGAGACTGGCTAATTTTCCATTCGAGACTTCACTTCCTTTTGGTCGTCGGGGATCTCGAGAGTAGCTTCGGCCGCAGACTTGTCTGGGCAAGCTCGATGCCCTCCTTACTCACCACATGACCCAGAAACATCCCCTGTTCCGCCCCGAATGTGCACTTCTTGGGGTTAAGCTTCATATTGATGTTCCTTAGGGTCTTGAAGGTTTCGTCATGTCTCGAGTACTTCTTCCTCTCGAATGGCTCTTGATGACTAGATCGCCAACGTACACTTCCAAATTTCTTCCAATCTGTTTCTCAAACGCCTTGTCTACGAGCCTTTGGTATGTGGCGCCAGCCGTTTTTAGACCGAAAGGCATTTTGGTGTAACAGAAGATGCCTTGGTTTGTGTGAAACGCTGTCTTTTCCTCGTCCCCTACCGCCATTTGTATCCGGTGATACCCTTTGTACGCGTCAAGAAAACACTTGAATGGGTATCCGCAGAGGGATTCGACCTTCCAGCTTGATCTCCCAAGGGGTAGCAATCATTTGGACAGGCTTTGTTTAAGTCCTTGAAGTCCACACACATTCTCCAGCTTTCGTCACTCTTTTTGACGAGCACGGGGTTAGATAACCAATCGTGGTAGTGTACCTCTTTCATGATCCCCGCTGCAACTAGCTTGGTAACATCTTCATTGATTGCTTTGTTTCTTTCCGGGGCATGTCCTCTTTTCTTTGTCGCATGTGGTCATAACCGCCACGGACATTTAGTTTGTGTTCCGCAATTGTCCGCGGAACTCCAGTCATGTCGGAGGGTTCCCTAGCAAAGATGTCCAAGTTATTCTTGAGTAGCTCGCAGAGGCTCTTTTTTCCTTTCTCGCTTAACCCGCGACCCTATGGTGACCGCTTGGTCGGGAATTTGGGATTGATCGCCACCGCTACTCCTTTTGTCACTTCGTGGTTGTACTGCCGGGTTCTCGTTCCGCGATCATTCTCGCACTCAACCGGGACCACCTTGTCACCGGCAAAGTCACAACTCCACCACAGTAGGAAATTTCAAAGATCCCATGCGCCGTGGATGGCACTATCCTTAATAGCCTAATCCCCGGACGCCCGATTATTCCGCTAGGGAGACGGAGATCGCACCACCATGAAGTTCATCCAAGCACTAGCCGATTTCTCTTCGCCTCCCAATCTAACTTCTAAGAGGATCTGCCCTAACGACCACGAGAGTTCTCCATCCAAACCCAACAAGTGATGATGTGGCAGAATAAGTCTTTTGCGGATGTCCGGGCTTAGCTTGTTAAAGCAATGTTCGTGACAGACTTCAAGCACTTCCGTTGTCCACATACATCCTGTGGATCATGCACCCCTCTACGCCTGACTTGATCACCACCGGATGATCATCCCAGCCATCCCTGATATGGGGAAAAGATATTTCCATGTTCAAGACCGCTTCGACCCCGCTTGGGTTTGACCGACCGCTGCCGTGTGTTGACCATGTATATGGCGTGAGCTTTGTCCTTGGTCCGCAGATCTTTCTTTCCTTCTTGGGCCACCATTCTTTTGCCCCATTCTTGATCTCTTTGACCAGATGCGCGAGTTGTCCGGACTGACCGCTTCTTCTATCTGCTTTTTCAACTGATAGCATTCGTCTGTGTTGTGCCCCTTTTCTCTCGTGAAAGTCGCAGCATTTGTCTTTATTCCTAGACTCGGCCGGGCCGGACATTGGCGAGGAGCCGTGAATTTGACCGTATCCATGGCTAGGATTTCTTTCGCGCTTTCGGAGGGGTGAACCTATCCTCTTTTCTCCGGTCTTGAGCGGTCTTGAACTCCCCTTTCTTTCAAAGATCCGATGTTTTTCTGTCCTCCCTCCCGGTTCTTCCACGGGAGTGTTTCTTCTTTGACTGGTTGGCCGCGGCTACCTCACCTCGGAGGAATGCTTTCACGACCCTCCACATTTCATCCTCGCGACCGGGAATGTTGTCACTGAGCCTTTTGATTAGTTCCGGGTTTGTTATCCCGTGCATAAAGCCGTACACTCTCATGCACTCGAGCTCCTTCACATACATGCTCTATGTCTTAAAGCGCCCACCTAACGCCTTCGTGGACTCCCTTCCCGCCGCTTATGTGGTGTAACTCAACAGATCTTTCGTATACTTCTTCTGCTATAGGAAGTATGAGAGAAAGCTCGATCTTAACTCCTCAAAGCTGTCAATGCTCTCCGGATGCAGCTCATCAAACCAGCCGCGGGCATGTCCAACAAGGGTGGAGTTGAACATGTGGCACCATGTCGGCATGGCCCATCTTTCCACTTTTGCCGCTGGTCTCGAAGATTTTCGATGATCCTCCGGATCTCCTGCTCCATCGTATGTTCCATGTGAGCCGGCATTCTTGTTCTGTCCGGGAACTCAAATTCCGTGATACGACGGGTAAAGGGGTCTGTGGTCACCACGCCATATGGGCGAGAGGTCGCCATCTTCCCGCTTGCTTTTCGGGTGGACTTCCAATGTCCTCCGCTGCTTTCCTCGCTTCCGGGAGACACTTCCCGGTTCTGCCCAGCAGAAGAGTGGTATGTTTCTCCTCCGCCGACTTCGAAAGTGGGAGGCAATCGCGCTGGGTAGCACTTCGCTTCGCTGGTGTCCATCGCCAACCTTTTCGCTCATGTCCCGCGGTACTTCGCTTCGCTTTTTGCGCCGCCTACGGAAGTGACCTTTGACTGAGTCCTGAGAACACGGTTGGTTTTGGTCCCCAAGTCTCGTGGACACATGCGGACGCCTTTTCTAGTCTTGAGAATACATCCGTCGCGCCTCTTGGCTTCCCATCGGTTCGCTTCATTAGGACCCTCATCGCTTCGACCGCCGAAGTCTTGAGAAGACACTTTGCGACTGGAATATTCTGACGGGTCCGACTCGCACCGGACCGCTTCGCCCTCCTTTTAGGTGCCCCTTTCTTTCGGATGTTGGGCGGGTATTCCGGGCGTGTTCTCGAGATCTTTCATTTCCAGCCCATCGCCGAAATCCGAGACGTTTTGACCCGGTCCGCTTTTTCCCGATGGACCTTTTTCGCCATGAAGGGCAAGATCGATGGTAGTGCCTTCGTACTCCCTTATTGACGCTCCGTCACCAAGGTATTAGGGCGGTGTTGTTCTCGGTCTTGCACTTTTCATTCCCTCCCGTGTTTCGACCGTGGATGGCTCAGTGACGGGGAGGGTTTTCGCCAAATTGCTCATTAGAGTTTTTTGCAAAAGGGAAACGCAGCTTATGTCATCCGTCCCACGGATGGCGCCAACTTGTTAATACAATTACGCGCCCCGATGAAGATTAGTGTAGGCTAACTTCCCGTGAAATAGATCTTGTATTAAGTGAAATTCTTGATCGCTAGTTGCTAAGAAAACCAACACCGTTAGTCTCACCGCGGAACGGGGTTCCGCGGTCAACCTCCTGCGTGAGAGTAAGTGATAGCTTTAGGGAAACAAAGTTGGTTCTAGAGAGAGAAAGTACGTGTGTGTTCGAGTAGAGGTGAGACCTCTATTTATATGGTTGACCTTCCTGTCGTGTTCTCAAGGTCACGGGTCTTGAGAGCGCATTTTGCCAGACGTAAGTCAACCGCAGAGCTTGTCCGCTTGTTGTGATGGTGACGCTTTCGGGCGGAGTTGTCCCGCTTCCCTTTTTGGGGACGCAGTTGCAAGATATCCGCCCGGGCAAGATTCCTTCCCTTTATGTTGCGGTTGCGCCTTCTCCTGGATGTTTCTATTGTCCGCGGAAAGGTTTAGTGACATAGTCGGGCTACGTGTCTAGTCCGCGACCGACCCATATGGGTGTCGGGGTGTTCACGATATCATGGTTAGTCCGCGCCAGACCATATTGGTGCCGGGGAGGTCATACGTGATCACTTTGATTTTTGTTTCCATTATCAGTTGTTTGTGGTATGTCTTCAAGAAAGAAGATAAGCAATGGTAAACATTTTCATAATTACCTTAAAGCCGCGTTTATCAATTCTCTAAACTAAAAAGTTTGTTACCTGGTTGCTTGTATAGATTTCTGCCGACCATTAAACAACAAAAGGTCTTAAGTAGTGTCGCTATGGTGCCACGATCAAGATGACGCCTTATAGTTTAGAAGAATGTGCACGCTAACCTAATGATTGTTTTTCTCAAACTATCAAGAAATCAAGGTAAACTACTTTTATCGCTTTTTTCCTCTTGTGATTCTTTTGTTTACTTTCAAGTATTTGCTTCGTCAGTATGGTGGTGGTGATATCTTGATAACTTAATTAAGAAATATTTAATTATTATTGCATCTTCACCGCTGTCAAAGGCGCTTAGAGAAAATGTTGTTAAATGAATATGAATTGTAGGTTTTTGTAAAAAAAGTTCTTTTGGCTAATTTGTAGAAAGTGTAAGAAGTATATTTATATTTGTAATTTCGTTGGATAAATTATTCACATAATATACAATAACGCTACTATTCTCAGGCTTTCTATTTATATTTGTAAATTAGTATGGGACATATTTATTTACTTGTGTATTAAAATTTTTGATATTGAGCGTAGTTTTTTCTTCTTATTTATATGTTGTATCAACTATGAGTATTAAGCACATATCAAGTTATTTCAAATTATGAAATGTTAATTGTTACTTATTTATACTAATGCATTATATGAATACACTTTGAGCTAATAACAAAAAATTCTATATATACATATGTTCTCTTAAATTAGACTATTCCACCGTAAGAAGTCTTGGTCTTGGTAGTTAAGGACAATGCATTTATGCAAAGATGTGTAGAAGAAAGGGGTGCCACTGTGGACGGATGGTGGATACACTATGCATGGCCAGATATGTTTTGATTGACAAATGAGATTACATATAGTAGTGAAAGCTAGGCATAGGCAATTCTTTCCTATATCGAGACTTAAACATTTGAGGAAAGAAAAAAGAATACAGAAAGTGCAATTTTTGTTTACACCATTCCCATGCAAGTACCAAACCATTTTTTTGGGAAAGAAGCCAAACAATTCAATACCAAAGACACCTCCACAACTATGAATTATGAAGGCCTAACGAACTTACGTACCAAACGGGTTTCAAGAAAAAAGAACAATCCGGAGAAAAAAAGTGGGGCTAAACCTTCTTATGTTGATAAAGTGGTTAATGAAGGACCACAAGTTGTTGATGAAGTGCAGAGCAATGCATCATAAAATGTTGATATGTAAGGGAATACATCTAACAGTAGTATATATGTTTCCACTGTTAAGCCTACAAATACTACTGCTAAGCCTAGTTCTAAGCCAACAGTTACTACTGCTAGACCTGGCGCTTCTAGTTATCCAAGATTTCCTACTGTTGATAAAGATGGAAGATCTTTTGCTGATGATGACTATCCTGATGATCCAAATATGCCTGGTCTGGTTAATATCTATGAAGACACTGATGATGAAGTTTTGGATAGGTTTGGTGCAGAGGCTGACTTTCACAATATGGAGCATTCTTACTCTACCAGTCCTATTCCAAGACCCCTTTATGAAGCCTCATAACAAGACCCCTTTATGAACTTTTACATGGTAGAAAGCCAATGATAGATTTCTTAAAACTATTTGGGTGTCCTGTTACTATCTTAAATACCATTGACCACCTAGGCAAGTTTGATGAGAAGGCAGAAAAAGGTTTCTTTGTTGGATACTCCACTAATAGCAAGGCTTTTAGGGTGTTCAGTAGTAGAACTAGGCATGTGGAAGAGAGCTTACATGTTAGGTTTAGTGAAAGCTCACCTAATGTTGCAGGAATTGGACCTGCTTGGCTGTTTGATATTGATTCTCTAACCAAAAGCATGAATTATGAGCCAGTAATTGCAGGTACAACTAATCAGTCTGCAGGTACAAAAGCTGATTCTAATGCATGTACACAAGCCAAGGTGGATGAATCTGCAAAGGAGTTTGTTTTAATTGAGAAGTGGAAGCTTGATCAAAATTTTACACCCAATGAGACAAAGAAAAAGAGTTCAGAAGCAAATCCTGTTAATGGAATGCCAAAAGGAGATGCAGAAGGTGGGGCTAAACCTTCTTATGTTGATAAAGTGGTTAATGAAGGACCACAAGTTGTTGATGAAGTGCAGAGCAATGCATCATAAAATGTTGATATGTAAGGGAATACATCTAACAGTAGTATATATGTTTCCACTGTTAAGCCTACAAATACTACTGCTAAGCCTAGTTCTAAGCCAACAGTTACTACTGCTAGACCTGGCGCTTCTAGTTATCCAAGATTTCCTACTGTTGATAAAGATGGAAGATCTTTTGCTGATGATGACTATCCTGATGATCCAAATATGCCTGGTCTGGTTAATATCTATGAAGACACTGATGATGAAGTTTTGGATAGGTTTGGTGCAGAGGCTGACTTTCACAATATGGAGCATTCTTACTCTACCAGTCCTATTCCAACCACCAGAGTGCACAAAGATCATCCACAAGAGCAGATCCTAGGAGATTCTCAGTCTGCTGTTCAAACAAGGAGTAAAATAATAGGATTGAGAGATCAAGGGTTATTTGCTCAAACTCTTCATCAAAGAAACAACCACAAGGACCTTCAGAATTGCATGTTTGCTTGCTTTCTATCATAAATGGAACACAAGAATGCTTATAAAACTTTCCAAGATTCAAGTTGGGTGGAAGCTATGCAAGAAGAGTTGCTGCAATTTAAGCTTCAAGAAGTTTGGACCTTGGTTGATTTGCCTTCTTCAAAAAAGGCAATTGGAACTAAATGGATTTTTAGATGCAAAAGAGATGAAAGAGGCATTGTGATCGTAAAACAAAGCAAGGTTAGTAGCTCAAGGATACACTCAAGAGAAAGGCATTGATTATGATGAAGTATTTTCTCCTGTGGCAAGGATAGAGGCTATCAGACTATTCTTGGCTTATGCTTCTTATAAGAACTTTACAGTGTATCAAATGGATGTGAAGAGTGTTTTCTTGTATGGGACAATTGATGAGGAAGTTTATATCTCACAGCCACCTGGCTTTGAAGATCTTGATTAACCTGGTAGAGTTTACAAGGTGGAGAAAGCATTTTATGGTTTGCATCAAGCTCTTAGAGCTTGGTATGACACCTTATCAAAGTACTTGTTGACTAATGGCTTTATTAGAGGGAAGATCGACAAGACTTTGTTTATCAAAAGAACCAACAAAGATATCTTACGGGTTCAAGTATATTTTGATGAAATCATTTTTAGGTCAACAAATAAGGTGTTATGTGATGATTTTGAAAAGCTGATGCATAACAGGTTTCAAATGAGTTATATGGGTGAACTCACATTCTTTTTAGGACTTCAAGTTAAGCAAAAATATGAAGGCATCTTTTTTAGTCAAGAAAAGTATGTGACTAATATCCTGAAGAAGTTTGGATTTAATGATGTGAAGCCTGCAAAGACAACCATGGATTCCAACAAGCCTCTTGTCAAAGATGAAGATGGTGAAGAAGTTGATGTACATTTATACATATCCATGATTAGGTCATTGATGTATCCTACAGCTTCAAGGCCAGATATCATGTTTGTTGTGTGTGTGTCTGTGCCAGATTTCAAGTATCCTCTAAAATGTCACACTTGAATGTTGTCAAGAGAATTTTTAGGTACTTAAAAGTCAACCCAGGTTGGGCCTTTGGTATCCAAAAGTTTCACCCTTTGATCTGGTGGCCTACTCAGATAGTGATTATGCTGGAGCATGTTTGGACTGGAAATCAACAACTAGTGGATGTCAATATCTTGGACATAGGTTGATTTTATGGCAGTGTAAGAAACAAACAGTGGTGGAAAATTCTACTACTGAAGCAGAGTATATAGCTTCTTCAAGTTGTTGTGGTCAAGTGCTATGGATTCAAAATCAATTGCTGGACTACGGGTACAATTTTATGAACACCAAACTTTTTATTGACAATAGCAGTACAATGTGCATTATTAAAAATCCTGATTTTCACTCAAAAACAAAACATATTGAGATAAGACACCATTTTATAAGAAATTGTTATGAAAAGAAACTTATTTAAATTTTTAAGATTCATACTGATAATAATGTTGCAGATTTGCTCACAAAAGTTTTTGATGTGGGTAGATTTCAGTTCATAATTGCTAGTATTAGTATGATGAATGTTTGAAAAATCTTATCTCTTTGTGTTTTTGTAATGTTTTGTAAAGGATTTGTACCGTTATTGATATCAAAAGGTTGTTTCTACTGCTAAAATGGTTTTCTACTGCTAATTGCAGTTTGTACTGTTAGTACAAAATTTTGGTACTACTTTGATAACCTGTTAGTTAACATGTTTGTGGAGTTTGATAGAATCCTTGGATTGTTTTGAGCATCTTGGGATGTATTTTATTTGGTGTAGACTAACTTTTACAGGTTGAGAAAGCGTTTGGATTGGATTTGTGCAATGGAGTCTATAATGGTAATCAGTTCACCATGTTTCATAAACATTAAGAACTGGCTAGTCTAAAAGCAAACGGCTCTTGGTAAAGACTTCTCAAATCCATTCATGGTTGATAGTTTACCAAAAACTATATAGTTTTTAACTCACCATACTTCACAGTGAAGAGTTAGCTAGTCCAAAGCAAACGGCTATTGGTAAAGATATCTCAAATCCGTTGATAGTTGATAGTTTGCTAAAAACTATGTTAAGTGTTCTTTAATTACACTTATCTCTCTCGAAATGTTAAGGGCAATATTGTTTTTAAAATATATCAAGTTTTTACTGCTCGATAAATTTTTTGTCAAAAAGTTTGTACTGCTAGTATTAAGTTTGTACTGCTAGCGTAAAATTTTGTACTGCTAGATAGTCGTTGGTACTATTTGGCTAAAACGGTTTTTCTACTAGTCGTTGAGGATTTTTCTGCTCTCTAAATATATTTATAGGGTTTCTATATGTGATAATTATCTACTTTCTAACTTTTTATCAGATTTTCTTCGAAGATAAATTATCACACACGCAAAATTCTCAAACACTAATAAAACCTCAATTGGCAATACTAACATACAATTAACTCTTAAACGATCCAATCCCAGCAGTCTCACTAATCTTTTATCATACACATGGAGAATTTGGAATTTGTGAAATCTCACAATCAGGTCGCGTACTTGGAAAAACCTGAAGGCAGTGAAGGCTTTCATCAAATAGTGGGTTTCTTAAATAATACCCACATAAGGTATGCACTTACTACTAATCCCACTATCCATGTCTCCCATATTCAACAGTTTTGGCAGACTGTTACTGTCACAACATTGGAACAGGGAGACAAACAGATAAAAGCTAGAGTAGATGGTAAGAAAATCAGAATTACTGAATCTTCTCTTAGGAGGCATCTCCGTTTGGAAGATGATAATGGGATTCCTGATTTACCAAATATTGAGATTTTTCATCATCTTTCTAGAATGGGTTATGATACAACCAATCAAAAACTTACTTTTCAAAAGGGCTGTTTCTCCCAACAACGGAGATTTTTCATTCACACCCTTTTTCACTATATTAGTCCTAAGAAAACTTCATGGGAGCAATTCAGTAGCAATATTGTTATTGCTCTCATTTGCTTATCAACTTATAAATTTATTTTTGAAAATATTGCGAAGAATGTGGAATCTAAATCAAAAATCTTGATGTACCCAAGGTTTATTCAAACTGTTTTGAAGAAAAGTAAACTACTTACCCATCAAGAAATTTATCCAACACCTTGTTTGCAACAAAAACTTTTTGCAAATATGTCAATGTCATCAAGGTTGCTTAATGGGGTAGTAGTTCCTTTGTTTCCTAATATGCTTGTACAGGTACAGGGTGAAGGATCAGCCAACCCAGCTGAGTCCCAACACACACCCATTGTGGTTCCAAATATCATACATATACCCCTTGTTACACAAACCTATAGGAGGCAACGCAGACAGGTCACTATGGTCTCTCAGCCTAGTGGTCTTGCTTACTCAGACCCCAAAAGTTCATGAGACTGCCATTGGCAGAATAGAAGGGGTTGCCACTACTGTGACTAGCTTAGATGCAGCACATGGCAATGGTAACTTCAACAAGATCCCAACCCTGGCAACATCAACAGTGTCTAGTCCAAAAGGGCTTGATACAGCAGATATAAACCCCAAGACAAATGGTAAAAATATGGGTGGCTTAAGTGTTCCTCCTAGTCCAGCTAGGGTGGATACTGAGTCTATGCCTCATGATGCACCTCTCCCAAAAGGCCACATATCTAGAAGTACTGAGGGTAGCCTGACACTTAAGGAATTGATGGTTTTGTGTACTACATTCTCTACCAAGGTGGAGGTTTTAGAAAAATGATCTTAAGGATACAAAGAAGCTCTATGCAAAGGTCTACTCCACATTAGTTAAAAAGGTCAAAAGATTGAAGCTCAAAGTCAAGGCACTACAGGCTCCAAGAAGAACAAATACTGTTGACTCCTCAAGTTCTGATGATACTGCTCCTAATGTAGATATTGGAGAATTTTTCAAACAGAGGAGGAAGACAAATGCTGAAACTCAGGGGAGGAAATTCAATTTTGACTTAAGTAGTTGATGCGCATACAAAGCGCGTTCAAAGGAACTTCCTTTTCTTCGAGCAAGTTTTTCAACTACCTAGGCAGTGAACCTAATCGTTGTAGTGTAGTATTGGGTAAGCCTCGAGGATTGATATCGTTCTCTAGGGGAATAGGAATGCTAGCAAGAAGTGTATTAGGCTAAGGTGGGGGTTAAGGATGATTCTTTTTTATCTTTTATTGGTTTTTTAGAAAGCTAAGATAAAATCTCGAGGCAATAGGTTTGGGGGGTGGTACTTCTACCCATTACTTCTACTATCAAATTATCTAATACTACGGGTAGTCTTATGTCTATTTGATGGGTGCTCGTATGATGATTAAAAATGTGTTTACCTAGATACTATTACTCCCTGGTTATCTTTTATTGGTCGGTTGAATTGCCACACCTTATCTTAACGCGTTGTATTCCTAAGGTCGTAGGGTGTGCCTATGCCCTAACTCTTTGAGGTTATCTTTAGGTTTAGCCTACGACATCAGCAAGTCCTTAAACTATTTCATTCATAACCCTCACTTTCACAAAGATTATTCAAGTATTAAACACAACGAAAGCCTACTTGCACTCCTAAGCAAATTACAATTATGATAAAAAAAACAACCTAACAATAATTAATAACTAGGTTTCATAGATCTAAGCAAACACACAAGAAATTTAGCTAGACATGTTAAACAAGCAAGCATACACACAATCAATGAAAGACATAATGATACTTTGGATTAAAACACTTATCTTGATGTGTAAAATAGAGTTTGGGACCCTAAGATACTGTCCAAGTCAGACTACAAATGTTTAGAGTTTTTACTCCAAAAGTCTACCTCCTTAAATGCAGAAAAATTGAATTCTATATATAGATTTACAAGTGTGACGGCGTCACCTTATAGGTGGGACGTCGTCAGCTCGCCGTCATTAGGGTTTTCGTTTTGGCCAAGTCATCGATGGGACGGCGTCACCATAGAGTTGTGACGCCGTCAGTCTTTAGTGGGGACTTCGTCTAGGTTCGGATCTGGTCGCCCGAGATGAAAAGTCCGAGTGATGCCCTTCTTCTTCAAAGCCCGACACCGCCGTTGTATGAAAGCAAAAATTCACCGAGCCGCCGGTGCATGTTTTTATCAAGTCTCAGATAGAGGACGGCTGTTGCCCTATGGTTGGGATGCCGCCGTGTTCGCTTTGAGTAGCTTGAGTGGCTTTGATTTTGACTTTGCCATTTTCTTCATGTATTCACTCCTTTTCGTCCAAAAATGCTTCATTCCAGCATTTTGCTTCCAAGAGACTTAAAAAGTGAAAAGGAACGAAATTAAGCAATAACGGATATAAAAGTGGTCGATTAAGGGCTTAAATAACCCTTTAAAAGTGTACGTTTTAAATCCTTATCAAATATCCCTACACTTGGTATTTGTTTGTCCTCAAGAAATTGTGTTTTTGGCCAAACAATTTATAAGTTAGGGGGCATGAAGCATGGTTTAGAATAATTCATAACAAGTAAAAGCTCCGCAATAGTCATAACAAGCACGGAAATTATACACTAGCACCTCACAAGGGGTGTTTGGATTCTCTCATCTCTCGGGTTTATATGAAATATAATAAATGGAAATGAAAGTTAAACACTCATTACTTGGCATAGTACATAGATTACCATAGGCTTGAGACTAGATCAAACCTCCACCACTTTGGCGTAAGCACCTAGGAACAACTATCTAAGAGGTCTTTGTAAGGGTTGTAACGTTAGGCTTACGGTAGGGAAACAAAGGGTTTTGTTGGATAGGCGATATTTAGTGGTGGCAAGTCAAAAATCTTATGTTACAAGCATGAAAAACGAGGCGTTGCTAAGCCAAGACTCGACTTGAGTTTTTATAAGGGATTTATAGGAGCATCCCTACACTTGAGTTTTTATTTCTCTAATACTAATTGACCCGATTTGAAAAGATAAAAAACACTTAGTGTATTTAATTACGCAGACAAAGGGAATTTGAATTTAACGTTCTTTCCCGTTATTCCATAAAATATTACTTTTACCCATGAGTCTCAATCATCCCAAAACTGTGTACAAAAGATATGACTCGACTTAACAACCATGCAAGTAACTAGATAATTGAACTAAGGGTTTAGTAATGATAACAATAATGCACTAAAGATGAGTGCATACAAGGTAGGCTAAGGCGATTTTGGGTGTACATTTGGGGTGGATTGTAAACAATGCTCTTCATTGATATTCCAGAAAACCGAAACATCATGAGAATTGCGAAAAGGATAGGCTCTAAGGGGTTAACTAGGGGTATCGTGTACTAATGATAAGTACATCACAAGGGTGTGGGATAATTACTCAACCGATGTGGAAGAAGTAATTATAATACGGGTTTCAAAAAAGGGTTATGCTAATGCCTCTTATCACTTAGTTATTCCTAACTACACAAGTGTAGTCTCACTAGCGATCTCGGAATGCATCGCAAAACAAGTTCTAGAATCTATTATACTACCGGTACACTCTCTAAGCATTAAAGGTGAATGCTTTTATTCCTAAATATCTAGGGGCGAACCTCACATTTTTTGGGTGGAATTTGAATGGTAAACGGTTTTTTGTGCTAGTCATATAACTCCTATCCATGAGACACTTTATTAAGACTAAAGTTTTTGCTCGTACATGTCATAAAAATTTTTAAATTTGGTGCTAACATTTCCCTAACAAATATTTCTCATAGTTTATTACACAAATGATCAAGGATAAGAATAGTTTCTAAGTTCCCGTTTTATTCTCCCTCCCTACACTTAAATTGAACATTGTCCCCAATATTCCCCCCGAAAGTATCAAAGTTATGATAAAAGAAGGTAAGTAAAAGAGAAAGAAACTAGTACTCCTCTGATTAGTTCGGTAGGATCCGTGTGAAGTTGTGGTTAAATTCTTTTCCAAGAAAATGCATACGTGATAAGCTCCATCCAATGTTGTTTTTCTTTTTCTTGCCAAATATAACCTGCACACTTTAAGAAAACAAACGAAACCTTCGCGTAAAATCGGTGGTAAAACTATATATGACACAACTACACTAGGATATAATGCTTGTGGAATGGATGTTTGCAGTTCTTCTGAAAAATTAAGACCTGAGAATTTCCAAAAATTTATAAGTAGCACAGAAAATGAAAAAAATTTGATAAGTTGTTTCTGTTTGACCTGACGTCGTCAGGCTTTAATCCTGACGCCGTCAGGTTGTCATGACAAAAACTGGTCTGCTGCATTTTTCTAGAAAAATTACAACTTTAAAACCTAGAAAAATTTTTGCAAAACATCCATTATGACTCGATACAAGCATTTGACTCTAACAAACACACATATATATCAATTTTACTAATTGTAATTCTCATGTTCACGTTCTTAAAAAATGTATGTAATCTTCCCTACACTTATCTTTTTGTAAAATACCTTTATATGTAACTAAGACGAGCTTAAAGACAAAATAAAGCATTTTCACAAAATCAAATATGAGAATAAACAACAATGAAAAAGATATATGACACACAAACAAGCAAACAATTAAGCATGGGTTGCCTCCCACGAACCGCTTTTCTTTATTTATGAGTCTTGTAGCTAGACTCGAAGTCGTGCTCCTACGTGACTTCCTTACCATCATCATTTTCATTTATTAAGCGTTCACCATAGGGTTGTATACGTTGTATGCTTACCGTGAACTCCCTCCCATCTTCGTCTAATATGATAACGGTTTCACTCTTTAGATTAGTCTCTTTCACCGTATAGGGTCCAAACCATTTTGGCCTATTCCTTCCTCTTAATGCTTTTAATTTTGATCTATACAAAAGCACCTTGTCTCCTTTCAAAAATTCTTTAGGGTTCTTTTGAGGGAGTGGTTCCGTAGTATAGTTGTGCCCTATGTTTTTATCACGTTTCCACAATTTCGATTTATCCTCATACTCACGAAATCTCTAATCCCTTTTTCCCATTCAACAATTTTCTTCTTAACAACATTATTGGAGACCTGCAAATTCTTATTCTTAATCTTCTCCATAATCTTCAAAGGAAATCTCAAAACTATAGGTATCCTAACTTATCCTTTGCCACTTTTGAGTATCATGACACCCTCACCGAATTTGATGGTTGCCTTGGCGCTGGCCAGGAAAGGTGTTCCAAGGATTAATGGCATGTGTTTATCTTCCTCGATGTCTACGATTGCGAAGTCCACCGGATAGACAATATTTGTAGCCTCAATTAAGACATCCTCTGCTATTCGTATGGGATAAACATATGAATGATTTGCTAAGGAAAGTATAAGATTGGTCTTGGTTGGTTCCTCCTTAGTCAACTTATTATGGACTGATAGCGGCATTATGTTTACATCGATCCCCTGATCGGCTAAGGCATTTATATTCTCTAAGTCACCAATGCTACATTGTATTAAGAAGTTCCCAGAAATCTCTTGTTTCTTAGTTACTGATTTTCTCAGAATCAACTCGTACATAGGTCCCATAGGCATAGTGTCATATTCTTCTTCTTTTATTTCAAATGAGAGGGCCTTCCTAAGAACATCATTGTACCTAAAGTTGTTCACTTGGTTAACAATTATTTTTTTTATTGATCTCATGCTTAAGGTAATGTTCAATGATTTTGGGTTTATCATCAGTCTGAGCCTCATCCTTGTCCTTACTATCCTTGTTGCTCTCAGTCTCCTTCTTCTCAACTACTCCACCCTCATCGGAAACAACGGAAATGGCATTAACAAACAAAGTGGAGGAAGCGTGGTTATCGTTTCTCATTAAACCTTCTCGGTAACCTTCGTCTTAGTGTACTCTTTCACCAAGTTCATCATCTCCGCCATTTTTGCCTGCATTTCTTCCCTTTGCCTATAAACCTCTTCTTCAAATTTGGCTAATCTTTCTGAATAGGCTGCTATGTATTCTCTCATTTGTGTTTTGAAGCTTGGTGAGAGCAGAATTGGAGAGGTAGATCGGAAGCGTCGTACAGAATTAGGATTTTGTTCACGGTTAGGTGATTCAGATAGAGGTGTTGGGTGGTTGGCGGAGTCAGTCAAATTAACCGTTGCTCGATGGGTTGGTCCAGGTGCTTTCTTTTGCCTCTCAACTAGATAGTCGATCCTTTTCTCAAGAGCACTGACTTGCTCTTCGTTAATGTTGGAAGGATCATGAGGTATTGATATGGCATTTGTCGTTCTTATGGGGGTTTCATGAGATTCACTCCAATCTTCGTAGCTTTGACCGGCAAGATCTTCTATGATATCCCATGATTCTTCCGCGTTGAGATTGCTGAGCCTTCCACCAGCCGCTCGGTTAATGGATCGCTTGGTGAGGAAGTTGGCATGATCGTAAAAAATTTGAACTTGAAGCCAAAGATCGATGTCGTGATGTGGTACTTTTTGGAGTAAGTCCTAGAATCGAGTCCACGCCTCATCGAGAGTTTCGCCTTGACGTTGTTGGAACATCAAGATGTCATTCCTAAGTTTGGTAGTTCTCCCCGGTGGGAAAAAATAGGCGAGGAAACGAGTGGTGAGATCATCCTAACTTGATATGGATCTGGCGGGAAGTCGCTCAAGCCAATTACTAGCTTGGTCCCGTAGAGAGAATTGGAAGAGACGCAAGCGCGTGGTCTCCTGTGTGGTAGCATCAAGGTCGATGGAATCAACTATTTTAAGGAAGTCCTTGAGATGCTAATTAGGACCTTCGAAACGAAGTCCATGGAATGCAAATCCGTTTTGCACCAATCGGATGGTTTTGGATCGCAGGGCCATAGTTTGAGCTTGATCGGGGAGCTCAATGATGTTCCTATAGCCTTGGTGGCTCGGTCTAGAGTATTCACCAAGAGTACAGCCTCTTGGCGGGTCAATTGGTGGTGGGTCGATGGGAAGTGGTTGGTTTGGTGGCGGGTTATCACCTTCCATGATGAAAAGTGATGGGATTACTAACAAAGTCACGAAGAAGGGGGATAGACTACAAGGAAGCTAAAATTTGAGAAAAAATCTTACTTGATAGGAAAAGTGAACCTAAACGAGATAAAGATCTAACTAGCTATTCTATTCCCCGGCAGCGACGCGAAAAATTTGATGCGCGTACAAAGCGTGTTCGGGGTCAAAGGAACTTCTTTTTCTTCGAGCAAGTTTTTCAACCACCTAGGCAGCGAACCTAATTGTTGTAGTGTAGTATTGGGTAAGCCTCGGGGATTGATATCCTTCTCTAGGGAAATAGGAATGCTACCAAGAAGTGTATTACACTAAGGTGGGGGTTGAGGATGATTCTATTTTATCTTTTATTGGTTTTTTAGAAAGCTAAGGTAAAATATCGGGGCAATTGGTTTGGGGGGGTGGTACTTCTACCGATTATTTCTAGTATCTAATTATATAATACTACGGGTAGTCTTACGTCTATTTGATATGTGCTCGTATGATGATTAAAAATGTGTTTACCTAGATACTATTACTCCCTAGTTATCTTTTATTGGTCGGTTGAATTGTCACATCTTATCTAAACGCGTTGTATTCCTAAGGTCGTAGGGTGTGCTTATGCCCTAACTCTTTGAGGTTTCCTTTGGATTTAGCCTACGAAATCCGAAAGTCCTTAAACTATTTCATTCATAAGCCTTACTTTCACAAAGATTATTCAAGCATTAAACACAACGAAAGCCTAGTTGCACTCTTAAGCCAATTAGAATTAAGATAAGAAACAACCTAACAATAATTAATAACTAGGTTTCATAGATCTAAGCAAACACACAAGAAATTTAGCTAGACATGTTAAACAAGCAAGCATACACACAATCAATGGAAGACATAATGATACTTTGGATTAAAACACTTATCTTGATGTGTAAAATAGGGTTTGGGACCCTAAGATACTGTCCAAGTCGGACTACAAACATTTAGGGTTTTTACTCCAAAAGTCTACCTCCTTAAATGCAGAAAAATCGAATTATATATATTGATTTACAAGTGCGACGGCGTTACCTTATAGGTGGGACGCCGTCAGCTCGCCGTCATTAGGGTTTTCGTCTTGGCCAAGTCATCGATGGGACGACGTCACCTTAGAGTTGTGACGCCATCAGTCTTTAGTTGGGATGTCGTCTTGGTTCTGGATCGGGGCGTCTAAGATGAAAACTCTGAGTGACGCCCTTCTTCTTCAAATCCTGACGCCGTCAGGTTGTATGAGCAAAAAGTCCACTGAGTCGTCTGGTGCATGTTTTTATCAAGTCTGTATAGAGGGACGGCGTCGCCACATGGTTGGGACGTCGTCAGGTTCAGTTTGAGCAGCTTGAGTGGCTTTGATCTTGACTTTGCCATTTTCTTCATGTATTCACTCCTTTTCGTCCAAAAATGCTTCATTCCAGCATTTCGCTTCCAAGAGACCTAAAAAGTGAAAAAGAACAAAATTAAGCAGTAACGGATATAAAAGTGGTCAATTAAGGGCTTAAATGACCCCTTAAAAGTGTACGTTTTAAATCCTTATCAGTGGTGGTGATCAAGATATGGGTGGTAATGATCAAGGAACTGAATCATTTGATCCTAATGCTCCTACAGAAGTGGTAAATATTCAAGAAGATGTTAAAGATACTGCTACTAGCTCAAAGAAGGCAGAAGGTACTGCCATTGAAAAAGAAGGTACTACCAATTTGCAAGAAGGTACTGCTAGAGTAGATAAGGGAAAGAGTATTCTACTTGAAAAAGAACCTGTTACGGAGAAGAGGAAGGATTCTGCAAAAATACACTTTGATGATGAATTGGCTAAAAAGGTGCAAGAACAAGAGGTATTTATGTTTCTTGAGGAACAAAAATTGAAAAAGTCTACAAAGATTACTCAAGAGGAATCTGATAGGTTGTTAGCTCATATTCTACAAGAAGAGGAAAGTGCAGCAGTTCCTGAAGAAAAAAAGAAAGATGCAATTCAGGATCTGTTACAGAAAATGAGAGAGAAACAGAAAGCAAAGAAGAGGGTTAAACCTCCCACTAAAGGACAGCTGATGAGGAACATGAAGATATACTTGAAGCATCAAGATTACAAAAAGGATTCTCAGCTGAAAGGAAAAACATTTGAAGAAATTCAGGAAATGTATGTCAATGCTTACAAGAGAATACAAGATTTCAAACCACAAGGAATTGAAGAACCTAGTACCAGAACTAAGAGGGCAGGATTGGTTTTGGAATCTGAAACATCAAAGAAGCAGAAGACTGAGGAAAGTTCATCTACAGCTGCGAGAGAAATGGAAGAAGAAGAATTATAGGATTTGATGATAATTGTTCCTGATGAAGGTGTTCATGTTGAAGCACTTCAGACCAAGCATCCTATCATAGGCTGGGAGATTTACACTGACAAATTTGGAAAAGCTTGGAAGATTACCAGGGTTGGTGATATTGTAGAGATGTATAAAACATTTTCAGACATGGTGAAGTCATTTGAGAGGGATGATCTGGTAAAGTTATGGGATTTGGTGCAGCAAAGGTGTAGTCACAGAGAATGTGAAGATGAAAAGGAACATGAGCTATGGGTTAAACTTGAAAGGCTTTTTGAACCTAATCCTTATGATAGACTTTGGAGTCAAGATGCTACTGTCCCAGGAACTACATGGGGAGGATTATAATATCACTCAGAATGAAGACTTTGCTGGTTATGTTATCTTCAAGGCTTACAGTTGAAGAAGATAGTGAAATGGCAAGAGATTTGATAACTAGAATCTTCATACAAGCTCAAAGACCAAGTAAGTAGATGTTTGCAAAATTCCCTCAATATCATGAAAAGAAGGTTAATTCAAGAAAGTTGATGATTTGAAGTGAAATCACAAGTTTAGGGGAGGATTATTGGGAATTAAGCTAACAGTTTGTACTGCCAAGCATATGGACTTAGTACTACTAAGCTTACAGACGGACTGCTTGGAGAAATACACTAGCAGTACTAACTGCCAGTACAAACATTCCTATCGCTTATATGATTATGACAGAATATTGAAGACGCGTGGAGAGATATTTAAGGAATATATATCATGTATATCTTTTGTATTTAGATTGATACGAATATTGTACTATTATAGTTATCTTGTAAAGGACTTCTTGTACTATAAAAGGAGGACCTAGGTACGATGTAGATTACGTATCATTCTAAGAGTCGTTCACTTCAAGGTTTTGTAACCCTAATACTTTTGAGTATTCATATTAATATATTGAAGTGTTTTGTGAGATAACAACTTTGTTTATTACTCTCTTTATTGTTAAACATAAGATTCCGCATTGTGTTTAATATTGTTCAAAGACAGTTTTCTATACTTTAATTATTTTAGATTTATCTAAGATAATTAATAAGATCAATTACTCATCTGGGATCAACAACACACTTACACTCCTAGGTAGAGGTGGCCAAATGCCATTTTTTTCAAAAACCGGTTCCGGTTTCTAGTCAAAGGTATTAAAGAGTCCGGTTTATTTCAGATTTGGGGTTAAACCGGGACCGGTAGAACCGGGTTCCGGATCGGTTACAAACTGGTTCTTGGAAAAAAAGGGTCTAACCGGTTTTACAAAAACCGATCATTTTGTTAACAGTGGGCAATTTTCGAGCCTTATTCTGGGTTTTTTTTGTTCGCGTTTTCTACACAATAAACTTAATAAAATTCAACTTTTATTCAATAAACTCACAAACGTCACCTTAAAGTACTTGAATCACAAATTTAATACATTTTAACTATTTTTTCATCATCGTTTTCATCTTGATCTTCAACTTCGGTGGTGGTCCTAGCGGCGCTTGTAGCTTCATCGAAAGTGACTTCTTTTTCGAAAATATTGATTACATAACCCTCTTCCACCTCGATCACTTGTAATTGTTGTTCATATTCCATCGGTTCTTCAAGTCTTGCAACGTGTTGTATACGTTCGGGCCCATCTAAATAATTCTTCAAGCAAATACACATCTCCAAAGATAAAGGTGTGAGTCTTGTTCTTCTTACCGATAATACCCTTCCACTAGTAGAAAAAGCGGATTCCAAAGTAGCGGTAGAAGCTAGTACGCTTAGTATATCCTGGGCCATTGCGGTTAGAATGGGAAATTGAGATCGCATTTGTTTCCTCCAATTCAAAATATCAAAATTCTTGAACCCTTCGGGTGTGAAAGTGTTTAACCAATCGGTTCCAATATATCTCCAATGTTCGTTGCTCGATAAATTCTCACTCCTAACCCATTTACCGTTTTCTTTTCTTAAATTTGAAAATAAGTCCAAATCCGGATCCATGATATTTGAACTTGATGCAAACATTGAAGTCGAACTCGTTCCACATTTGTTGTACCATATTTTTTAAAATAAACATCAAATAAACGTTTACAATTATTTTTAAAAATGACTTGTGCTTTTGTTACATAAAAAGCGTCTATTTGAACCAAATCCAAATCGTTAGCAATCTTATCGATAAGATATTCCACCCCGTTAACGTCCAAACATGGGCTCAATGCGGCGGCACAAGTAATTATTGGTGAAATTTCTTGAAAATATTTTCTAAGTTTTTCTTTCATCGGTTCAACCATAGTCGCAAAATGTAGACCATCAAATTCGTATGGTCCTAATTTATACGCATCGCAAAAAGTTGGTTGAGGACCAAATGACTCATGGGATAATAAACACCCGATAACAGAGTTGTTGCGGTTTTAAACTTTGAGTAATTCGGTTATTTTTTTTTAATAATATCCCAAATTTCAACTGAAAATGGTACCATACCCCGCCACCCTAGAGCAAAGTTCATCATGAAAAATTTGTAACGTTAATTTTTAGCGTAAAGCACAAACAAACATGTTATAAGTCGAATTCTATCTTGTAGGAACGTCCCAATTAGGGGATAAAAAATAGAATTCGACTCATGACACAATTTCATATACTCCACATATGTTTTGCTTCCCGATTGAAAAATATCTTGTAACATTTTTCTAAAAGCTTCTCTTAAATTATACATTCGCTCGGTCGCTAGTCCTTTTTGCACAACCATGTTAATGATGTGTGCAACACATCGACTATGATAAAAAGATGCCATTAAGAGGAAGTCGGAATTTTAGTATTAGCTTTCCAACCACATTTTTATTATTAGAAGCGTTATCAAATGATACTGAAAAAACCTTTTTTTCTATTTTAAACGTTTTCATAAAATATCGCAACATCATACTTAAATTTTCACCCGTGTGCGGATATTCAAAGTTTTCAAAACCAATAGTACATTTCATCATTTTCCAAGTATCGGGATCAACCCAATGTGCGGTTACACAAATGTACGAACTCGGCAAACCATGACCCGCCGACCAAACCTCGGTTGTTAAGTTTACACTAGTTTTTAAATTATCAAAACCAAGTATTAGTTCCTTTTTAGCCTTTATCGAACATTTAATACAGTCACGTTTAACAGTTTGACGACTTACATGATTATATCGAGGTTGAAGGCGCTTTTGAATCACCCTCGTAAACCGAGGGTTGTCGAAGTGGTTGAACGACAAACCCTTTTGAATCACAAAGTGTGCAAAATCTTGACAAAGCGCCATCTCATCATTTACAAAAATACTCCCATATCGTCCCATAGTAGTTTGTTCCAATTCCAGAACACCTTTTGTTGCTTTACAATGTTCTTTTGTGTGCTTCATCAATGACGTGATCGGATTTTATCATAGTGTTACAAGCTTTACAATGAGCCTTTGTTTAACCATCCGTGAACTTAATCATGTCGAAATGACACCAAACATCTTGGCTTCGGGTTGTTTGTACAACCCCAACAATCGTAGGTTCATTTATAGAACCAACATCGGCGGTATTTGATGAGGTGTTTTGAGAAGCTCGGTTTCTAGGTATATGAGCGTTTGTGAGCGGTTTTTGAGTGATTTGAGTGTATTTGAATGTTGTGACCAAACCAAACTCAACCTTGGTATTTAAAGGGAAGTTATAAGGTTTAAATGGGACTAAATTCACCTTCCTACCGATTTTAAACGGTCAAAAATCGAGCCCAACGACTATAATATGCCCAGTTTATTGATTCTGTGTCCAACGGCTTGAACCGGTTTGTAACCGGTTTTTCCAAACCTGTTACAAACACTACACGAAAATGACCTTTTAGCGACATAATTAGCGAACTCCCATCTAAAGTCACAAAGTTGCGACACAATTAGCGATTGCTTTAGCGTCGTTATGCAATCGACGTCACAGACTATGTTGCCAATGATGTCGCGATTTGTTTTGAGATGACATTGTCGCAATTAGTGTCGCAACAAGCGTCGCTATATTCGCGTCATTCTCTACCACGTCGCTAGCAAAGTCACTAATTTACGACTTCCCAAAAAGATGTCGCCAGAGGTGTAGCTATATTAGCGAATTTCTCAACATGTCGCTGTTCACATCGCTAATTTTAACCTCCGGTTTCTAAGTAATTTTGGATTTTTTTTGTTTATCTATTCTTATAACGTCTATTAAATATTTAAATGTATTTTCTATTACATCACATCTTTTGATGCATGCACTACATTTTGTGCATTACAGTTTGTAATGTACAATACTGTAAGAGCATAAGGTGTAGTGGCATTTTGCCTTCGCCGTTTCCTACGTGGATACTAGTTGGCGCCGCCGAAATGGTGTCACCACACCACAATTCCTCGCCACTTTGGTTTTAGTCGTTTTTCCAACACACAAACGACAAAATTTTCTTTGGTTTTAGTAGTTTCAGTGGCTGCTGCGTTTTAGTAGTATCTGTTGGGTTATTAGAATGAGTTATTGACTTTGTGAAGTTAAAGGAAAAATGACTTTGGTTTTAGTGGTTTCAGTGGCTGCTGCGTTTTTTGTTGATATCGACTATGGAGGTTTGACTGCGTTATTGTTGATAAGGAAGCAATTTTGTGATGATGATGCATTGTAAACCGGAAGTAAATGGGCTGGGTTTGGGCTTCTTTGTGTTACCTACAAATTGTAATGTTATAAGGCATGATATCACAAATTATAATGTTAAATTTGTGTTACATGCAATTAATGTCTCATACAATAATATCAGGTAAACAAACAAATAAACTTAGTTTGTTTGAAAAAATAGAAAAGAAAGTAAAATTAAAAGTGAGTGGGGCCCAAATGGTTGTGTTAAATTTAGTTAGAGCAGTTTCAATGTTAACGCCAAAACGGCGTTAAACCCTCAAACAACGGCGTTATTCCCCTTGGAAGTGCAGGTTATTCACGCTGTTAGTCCCTCATGCTACAGGCTAACGCTATATATTAAAAAAAAAAAAAATCATTTCACCCCCCTATACAATTTCAAATAAATTTTCACTTACACCCCCTCAATCTATTCAAATTCAAATTTAAATTATACTGGTCAATTCTGGGCGGGATAAATTCAAATTCAAATTTGAAATTTAAAAATCAAACATGAGCGGGATTTATTCAATTTCAAAATCAAAACTGCCTATATATACAACTCTACCAAAGTTGTTTACACACACAAGTTACACACACAATTCACACACAAAAAATGTCTCGCAAAGATTTTTCTCAAGAATTCCCAAGAAAAGTTGCCGGAAACCAGCTTTCCAAATCCAAATCACTTACCGGAAACCAGCTTTCCAACTCTACCAAAACCTGATGTTTACTCTACACCACCAGAAAATGTCTTTCCGGTGGGTTTTGAAAACATCCCGTACCTCCCAATTGTTCCAAGTTCACCTGGGAACAAATTCACGTGGATTTTCAAAACCACCCAAATGAGTTAAGTGAGGCTTCCTCCCAAGAACTGGAACAAGTTGAAGAAAACGTTAGGGAGATTATGGAAGTGCAAGCACGTGAAGAGGCTGCTCGCCGTGAGCAAGAAGCACGGAAAGCTCAATACCTCCAAGACAACTTCTTAGACATAATGGAGAGTCGATACATGAATGGGGAGTTTTATTCTCCGCCAACCAGTTCTGATGGTTGGGACTCGGATGATTCGTTTTTTTAAGTTTTAGTAGTTGTATTTTCATTAGTATGCGTTGTAGCTTTAATTTTTAATGTAATTCGTGTTAACGTTTAATGTACTTGGTGTTTTAATGTTAAATGTGATATGTGTTTTAGTAAATGAAGTGTTTGTTTTAGTTTAGGGGTTGAAATTGAAAATATGAAATGTTATTGATGTTATTGGGATGTTATGGTTGTGGGTGTTTTTTTGGGATGTTAATGTTAAATGTTAAAGCTGATGTGGCGCTGACGTGGACGGTGTTATTGGTGTTATAATGTTATGGTTGGGAGTGCTCTTATGAGGGAAGGGTATTTTGAGATGAGAGTGTTAAAATGACGTGGCATGCGATGAGGCTAAAAATTGAAAGTCATCACACCTTATGCTCTAATGATGAGATGGGAGAAATAAAATTATAACCAATACCTCATTAGATAAATCCTTTCTTAAACATTTTAATTATTTGCTTTTTCACTTTAATTATTTGTTTTCCCACTTTAATTACCACACCATCAATCATTTACCTTAAACAACAATAAGACATTCAGAATTGCTGTTTACTGATCATCATCACTCCTAAACCTTTCGTCGACACCCTCACACCGTGACCACCACAATATCATCGCACTACCATCGTATCGCCACCACAACCTCGCAGCCTTCTCGACTCTACTCTTGTAGTTGGTACAATTGCTTACATTTTAACTATTGAGTGTTACTCCGTTCCAAAATTATAGTCCCCTATTGACTTTTTCTGTCTTTCTTTTACAACTTTGACCTTAAATATTTTTATTTGTGTTATGTAATACTTGATGCAAATTATATGAATGGATTGTGTTTTAAATGTACTTTCCATCAGTATATTTTTTATCAACTATTGTATAACAAAAACAAAAATATTTAAGGTCAAAGTTAAAAGAAAAAGACCGAAAAAATCAATAGGGACTATAATTTTGGGACGGAGGTAGTAGTATTCTACTTGTAGGTCATTTTCAATTTTCGACATGCACACTAACTGTTTGATATAATGCCTCACAGATATTCATTCATCTTAACTGTTGATATAATGTCGATAACACTGTTTAGATATTGTGTACATGACGTCTTCAAGGGCGGAGCTATGAAGGGACCGGGAAGGGTCCCGGCCCCCCTAGGCCTAAGCCCGTTAGTGTATTTTTTCGCGATTTCATGTGTATTTTCCGAAAAAAAATTTATTTCGGCCCTCCGTATTTCCCGAAAAAAATTTGTTTCGGCCCTCCCACGAAATTTTTTCTAGCTCCGCACGTCTTGCTTTGAAATAAAGTTTCTAATACACAAAGCAAAGTTCGTGGCAAATTTCATGCATCCCGAATCATATGCAAAAAAGGAAATTGTTAATTACATTCAAAATGAAATTTATTATTACCAAAAGTACAACCGCTTTAGTTAACAATCGTACATCGTACATATTATATATACACATTGCGTCATCTGGTTTGACTCTTTGTATTTAATTATCGTTTAACAACCCTAAAGCAGGTTCGATTAGATGGCTGTGTTCGATGTGGTCGAGGCTATACTATCAAGATCGGCTGCGGAAGATCTGATCCAATGGAAGCGTGTTTGCAAGTCATGGTATTCTTTGATATCAAGTCCTAGTTTTGTTTGAATACATCTTAAGATGACCAGCAATAATAGACATCTAAGGATAATGATGCCAACATACTGGAAAACAGTCGAAAAGATATCGAATGAGAGCTTGTGTGAATACAATTCATGGAAGGTTGTTGGTTCTTCCAATGGGCTCGTATGCTTCTCTCGTTTATACAAAGATGCTCTGACTGTGATAAACAATCCTTGGACTAGAGAGGTTACAAAAGTGCCAATGTCGCCTCTGGTTCCCGAAAAGGTTGAAAGTAATTTGTTGACTTTGAGTTTCGGCTATGATTCATACACAGATGATTACAAGCTTTTTATGGCCATATGGAATAGAGGTTTACACGAGTCACTCGTTCAGGTCTTGTCCTTGAAAACAAATACTTGGAAACTTATTGGACAATTCAAGTATTGGATTTGCCATAACAAGCCTGGTATCTTGTGCAATGGGGCACTTCATTGGTTTGCGTTGGATTATCATTCCGATAATGAGGATCCAGTTGACGTAATCCTCTCTTTTGATTTATTTCGGGAGGAATTTACAGTAATCCCCAAACCTAATGACTCAAGATATGATGCAGATGAACCTTCTTTCACCGCACTGGGTGTGTTGGAAGACCAACTATGCATATTTTCTTATAATATTTACGATGACAATGACCTCCCCCGTGACATATGGGTAATGAGAAGCTACAATGTTGAGGAGTCCTGGGAACTATTGTCAAATGATTGCGAGATCAAGTACGAGGTTGTACACTATATGAATATGCTTGATTGCACTTCACCTAACAAGAAGATGACTATGAGTTTCTTTTGTAACTATAATAATAAATGCTTGTCAAGGGCCTGGAAATATATTAGTGCTCATAAATTTGTGCCAAGCCTTGTATCTCCGGTATATGGGAGACCAAGCCAACCAAAGAATAACAAGAGTGTTGAAGCGTGGAGTACTGAGGTTCGTTTTACTCATTATGTTTTACTTAACAATCCTTTATTAAAGGGTATGAGGTAGTTATTGCGTGGAGAGATAGGATTAGAATATGGGGCTAGGTTGTTTGAGGGTATGAGGTAGTTATTGCGTGCTGGCCTTAGAGGAGTCTCTTTATAGCCTTGCCACTTGCGTTTCAGTAATAGGGTCCCATAGCTAGTTCCACTCTAATGTTCCTTTTGCTTTGCCTTAGCTATAGCCCCCTATAGGGATGCTTTGCTTAGATCTTCATTGCATTCTTAGGTTTTGGATTTATATTTTTCTTTAGCCCCCTTTTTCTTTGCTTGCGTTTTTCTCTAGGTGTTGTTGCCAATTTGCGTTTATGCTTTTTTGCTTGTATGCTTATGCCCGTGTCCCCCTTGTCTCTATAGAACTTTATCTATTCTATGTTCTGGGTTCTCTTGCGGCGTGTGCTTATATATGTTTATGTTTTTTTTTTTTTTTTTTTTTTTTTTCTCTTAAGTTCTTTTGATGGTATTCTGCCTATTAGCTTTGTATGTTTGTGTGGTTGCTTTTAGTTATGTCTTTTAGACTCCTTATCATTGTTTTTGCTCACTTTCACACATGCACATATATCTCACCCTCACAGTTACACTTGTCAGTCTCCCTACTTTCGGGTTTACCCTTGGGTAAAGGAAGGATCTGTCTACATTCTACCTCCTCTATACCCCGCCCTAGAGAGTTGTGTTTTTTTTTCTTTTTTCTTTTTCCTTTTTTTTTTTTTTTTTAATTGATGGTTTGACTTTGATATTTTCATTTTTATTTTTATTTTTTAATTTATGTGTGTGTGTTTAGGAGGGTGTTTGGGACTACTTTTTTTTTTTTTTTTTTTTTTGATTTTGCTTCTTCTTCTTCTTAAAAATAAGTACTTATAAACTGCTTAGTAATTTTGGAAACAATGTTTGGATATGCTTAGTTTGTAATAAAGATGCAAAAAAAATAAAAAAAAAAAAAAATAAATAAATACTGATATGGGAAAAAAAAAAAAAAAAAAAAAAAAAAAAAAAAAAAAAAAAAAAAAGAATCTCAACTTAAGGATTTTAGGTTAAATATGATAGTAACAACTCATTTTAGTTTAATATCAAGTTAAGTAATATGAAATAATGGCCAACTCCTCATGAAGAACTCAACTTACAACTAAGGATAAAACCCATACAGTGTTCGAATATCAAAACTGTAAAAACAGAAGAAATAAGCAATATTAAACACCCACTGCATGTATGGAGAATAGGGGAATTGAAATATTGATTTTTTTTTCCTTTTAAATGGAGATTTATGATTGGTTAATGTTGTGATCTAAAAATGATTCGAGTCCGCAACTTAAATGCTTTATAATATAGAGATAAAGATAATTATTCTTCATATCAGCCTATTTTTTAGATGTGTAAATTAAATATTGATCGTAGTTGAGCCTTATATATATACTTTTCTAAGGTTGCTGAAGGAGAGTGCCCACACGTGCCGACAAAGATAAGGAATTTTTTTAAGACTTCCGAACAGGTAAAAATACTTACTTTGTTGTCTTTTATTCTACAACTTGTACCTAGTTTATAATTGGTTCTCCTTTTTAAACTTTCGAAAACAATACAGGTTGAGAAAATCTATAGGTGGGAAGTTGGAGATCAGACTCAGAATTTGTATCTGCATGAAGATGGCGAGACATAAGTTCTTTGTATACACATTTTCATCATATTTAAATAGATTTTAAGGGTTGTTTGTTTAAGCTTAATTTTAGGCTTACGAGCCTACCTTTTTTCGCTTATGTTTCAGTAAGCCTATTTTTTGGTAGCTTATTTTCCGGCTTATATAAGTTTATTTTGCCATAATAAAGCTTAAACACAAAGGCAATTGAGTTTTATTTTATTTTCTATCTACTTGCATGTTGCTAAAAAAAGATTCATCTTAGCACTGTCATGAATTTATTACTTTTATCATTTTCAAATAATGGGTGTTTAATTGAAAAGGAGATGAGTAAAAAGGTAATATTACATGTTAAATAATATTTACATGATAGCTTTTAATATTAAATGTATTTAAATATGATAAAAATATGCTTTAGGATATTTGTGTATTTTGAAGTTTCAGAAGGATACCGAAGTAATTATAAAATTTGCAACGATATTGATATAGGGAAGAGATCTAGTGAGAAGAGAAATTGAAATAAGAAGAATTAGAAGAAATTTGATTCACACATTTCAAATGAGGAGGAGAAATTTAAGGGGAGATGTATCTATTTCTTTAGGTGCATCTGAAATGTGCGGTTTTGGTTTCTTACCACCCTTCTCATTTTAATTTTACTAGGTTTGCAAGTATATGTATGTAAATGTTCCGTAATACTCCCTCCGTCCCATATTAACTGTCCACTTTGATTTTTCAAAGTCTTTCATTTTCAACTTTGACCTTAAATATTTTTAATTGTGTTATATAATACTTGATGCAAAATATATGAATAGATTGAGTTTTAAATTTTATTTTTCATTGTTATAATTTTTATTAAATATTATTTAATACAAACAAAAATAGTCAAGGTCAAAGTTGAGAAAGAAAGACTTAAAAAGTCAAAACAGGACAATTAATATGGGACGGAGTTAGTGATATGAACAATGAACAATATGTCATTGTTGTACCGAATTAGTTTTATAATCTTAATAGATGAGATATTCTTGTGTTTTGAGAACTTTATGCATCAAAGCGGTTCATACATTATGTGATCATGGAAACAAGGGCATCGGAGAAATTGTGATAATGAATCAAATCTGCGTGAATTCATGTGGCTTGATATTAAAGACTTGTCAAATTTAAGTTTTTTAAAAATAAAGGTGTTTCTTCTTAAAAGTTTAATGTGTTCTACATTGTTATAGAAAAGGTTTTTTTTTTTTTTTTTTTTTTTCTTTGAATTTGTTACCTTGCCAAAACACATATAAAAATGGAGCATTCTTAACTTTTGGGCCACTCGTTATCTTCTTGGGGAGACATAATGGATATTAGAATGCCATTAACAAAGGGGCTAGTATTATCGTGAACTTGAAGTATATTCGTCTCAATTCTATTGTTCATCTTTGCTTTTTGGCATGTCATATAATAATTAGAGTAAATTACACCGTTCGTCCTTGTGGTTTGCGTTGACCGCAGGGTTTCGTCCTTTGACCAAAAAAATTGCACCGTTCGTCCTTAAGTGTGAAACGTTATGCTGCCGTCGTCCTTTGACCAAACGACGCTTAAGTTTGACCGTTAAAAACCCCATCATGTGACTTGCATACGAGGTAATTCATCATTTCAACACCATAAGGACGAATGGTGCAAGGATCAACGGCGTAGTTTATGTGCTATTTCCGTCATCACCACTTACCACACACACACAAACATAAAACACACATCATCATCATCACCATTTCTCTCTCTCTTTAACCTAGCCACCGACCACCTTAAACCACCACCACCGCCACACCGCCGCCACCACACTACACACCCACCTCAAAACACTCCCCACTCTCCCCTCTTTCCTATCCACTAGGTCACGCGCCTAAAAACCCTCCCCCACCTCTTGGTATACACTCACGTGCCACCACCACCTCACCACAACGCCACCACCCGTTCTCTTTTTGTGTTGTAAGCAAAGGTAGGTTAAAACCCACGAGTTTTGACTCATGTTTCTTGGTAACTCGTTGATGAGTCACGAGATGACTCGGTCACATGTCGCATCACGATCTTTATTGAAGGTCGCGGGTAAGATTAGATATTTGTATTCGATTTTGTGTTTTCGCTAGTTAACCGAACACAAAAGGAGAATGAAACCTAATGGTTTTGTTCTTTCTTTAAGTGGTTCGATAATGATAAGAAGTTTTGCTTCTAACACGGATCGGTGAAGATGAATCTCTTGTGATTTTATTTTTTGAACGAATCTAAGATTACACAACGAGATAAACTGAGATCCTCTTTTGTTTTTTTTCTTCTGTTTCATTTATTTTCGTTTATCAGTTCTTTGAAAGATATGAAGTGATAGTGAGATTGTTGATGTTGGTTATATGACTTGATGTGGTTGGCATTTAGGATTAGATGTAGGTGGTGGTATATGTTGTTTGAGATGGGTAATTTGTTCTTCTGATCTTCATCACCTTCTCGTTTCTTCTTTTTATTTTTCATTTGAACTGTTTTCGACCAGTGAGGATTAGATCTGAGGTCAAACGGTTTAACCCGAACTGTTGATGATTTGATCTGAGGTAATAATGAGTCAAACTGTTTGGTGAATAGATTTGAGGTTGTGAGTCTAACTCGCAAACTTTACATGCTTGCAAGTATTCAAATAAAAGTGAACAAACTCGCAAGTTTTCAGTTAAAAGATGAGCAAACTCGCTAATCTTCAACTGCAGAAAATTAGAAACTCGCACGCTTTCGCTTAAAGAGAAAAGTGGTGAGGATAATGAATGGTTGTGTTTGTATGTGTAAATTATGGTGGTAATGGTTAAGAAGAAGATAGTGAGGTATTTTAGTACTTTTACCCGAGTTTAATCACAAACTTAACGCCGCTTGGTCAAGGGACTAACGGCGATAACGCTTCACACTTAAGGACGGACGGTGCAACTTTTTTGGTCAAAAGACGAAACCCTGCGGTCAACGCAAACCACAAGGACGAACGGTGTAATTTACTCTAATAATTATCTATGCCTAAATATAGAAATGTAAATATTTTAGTTTTACTATACTACCCTTAATCAAAGTTATACGTTACCAAGTTAAATGAAATCATTAATTGATAGTCAAAGGGTAAAACTGTCTTTTAGTGTAAAAGCAGTAATAAATGCATTTTTTGAATGTGTGTTTTTTTGTTGGGGAACAATGACTTTGGGACGGAGGGAGTAACATGTATCTACTACTATATAATAAAAATACGGAACAGATTTGACAAATCAAAAATAGTAAAACATAAAAAATAACGAAAAGAAAACCCGTAAAAAATTGTCTTTGTCCTGTTAATAAAGTGAATAAAAATGGACCAATCTTAACTTTTGGGCCACCCGTTATCTTCTTGTGGAGACATAATCACATAATGGATATTAGAAGGCCATCAACAAAGGGGCTGTTATTATGAACTTAGAAGTATGTTAACATGTATCTGCTACTATTTAATAAAAACGCGGAACAGATTTGACAAGTCAAAAGTAGCAAAATAAAAAATAAAATACGGAGAAAAAAACCCGTAAAATATTGTCTTTTTCCTATTAAAAAAGTGTATAAAATGGCCAAAAGAAAGTGGCAAACATAAAATATAAAGTTTAATAAGCCAAAAAAAAAAAAAAACGGAACAAAAAACAATAAAAAACTTATCTTGTTATGTCAATAAAATGCGTAAAAGTGACGATAAGAAGAGTAGGGTACCAATCAATGTTTTGAAACCCGGGTCGACCCGGCCGGGTTAATCGGTTGAACCAGTTTTGGCAAAAAAAAGAGAGGTAAAAATAAACCGGGTTTTAAGTGACGTGGTCAACCCGATTCTTGAAACCCGGCCGGGTTTGGTTTTTTTCATTTTTTTTATAGAAAACCGGGTTGACCCGGCAGTTGACCCGATGACTCGACCGGATCAATTAAAAACCCCGTTTTCAAAACATTGGTACCAATAGTACCGCCAATTAGAGCTGGCATAACAGGTCACACGAACCTGTTAAGACACGAACCTGTTAAGGTCAAACACGAACACGACCTGTTAGCTTATCGTGTCATTTTTCTCAAACATCGAACACGACATCTAAAATAAACAAAGTTAACTCGTTAAAGACATGTTAAGAACCTCACACGCTTATATCTTCGGCCAAAAGATGAAGTTATTAAAGATGAAGTTATTAACAAATCAGTCGATATAATGTAATTAAAGATGAAGTTATTAACGAATCTGGGTCGAATCACGGTATTGAATGAATCGGGTCGAATCGCTTGATTGTTGAACTAAATCGATATATGTAATTATGTATAGAAGCTAATTTTACACGGGTGTGGGTCTTCGTTCCGCATATGAGAGTGAGATGAGATTGAGAGGGAAGGGAGAGGCGGATTTTTAAGTGAGTGGATAAATGAGTAGGGTTTGTTGTAATTTCAAGGCTTATATATATATATTTTAATTTTAACAGGTCCTAACAAAGTCGACTTATGTTAATGATCAGTTAAGACCCTAAACCTCAAGTTAGGTCAAACACGAACCTGTTAAGACCACTGCGTCGCGGTCGTGTTAACAGGTTTCGTGTCAAAATTGCCAGCCTTACCGCCAATAAAGAAAGAAGGGTGATAGATGCATCCCCTTTTAGCATTAGTTGATTAAGGCACTATGTTTCACGAGCCACAAGTCACATGACCCAAACCCACAAAGCAAATGAAGTGTGACCATCAATAAAATTAATCACAAGACACACCCCTATAGTAGTTGTCTTCAACCCCTTCACATGTTTGCTACACAGGCATCACATTTCACAAGTCACACTGGTGTCGAAAAGGTACCGATAAGTTAGGTCCGCACTACTGTACTAGATTGTTTATAGTATGGGTCAAGACGATTATATACGTGCTTACACCACACATTGGTTTCCATTTGGTACTTAAGGTAATGCAACGCAAGAGTGCATTGTGCGTGTCTATGAACACAAATGAACGTGTGTATGCAATGTGTGCAATCAGGGGTCTAAATGTGCAGAACCCGAGCACAAAGACATAAATTACAACCAAAATTTCTTGAATTATTTCTTTCCTTCCTAGCATATTCTGTAACGAAAATACCCCGGGACCAGTGATTCAATTTCTTAGATTACTGATTGCATTTTTTTGTAACAAAAAGGATACAAGTAAATCAAATGGAATTGAAGTAGTAGGAAGAATACCCTAGTACAACTTAAAGAGATTATAAATCCTAATTAACGCCTAAACTAATTAAGCAACCAAAAAGAACCTAAAACTAACCAGCCTGCATCTTCTTTCTCATTTCCATGATCTTCCGGTGGGAATTTGAATGCAACGCCACTGAAAAACTGGGACTGTTAGCCGGCCTATATTCTGCCACCAACCTCCCCGACTTATACCTCACGCCACACGCATTACACAAAGTCTTCGGGCCCATTGGCCCCCCTCGCCATTGTGGTGTTTTGTCAGCTAAGCAATGCTGGCACCTCCTACCAATAGAGGCACCCACACCACCCGCTGGTGTAGCCTTTGGAAATGAGGATGGAGTCTGCACTACTTGATTCCACCACCAGCATTGTTTACCTCTACGCCTACGAGTAGACCGCTTACGAACAGGACAATTTAAAGGAACACGTAGACTGCCACAACAACTTGTGATACTACTATGGCTAATGCTGTTGCTATTGCCGCTGCTACTAGTGTTGTTGTTGTCAAGAAGTGATACGAGAATGGTTTGGTTTGGGGTTGATAGGATGTCGTCAAGTGCTGGAAATGCATCTTTGTTAGATAACCATTCCAATTCTTCCTCTGCAAATTCCTGAATATCAACGGGAATCATACATTATCACTCTTTGTTCAACTCAAGATTCAATAAAGCTTCCATCTTTATACTAATTTCCACCAAATAAAAGCTATTTTTAGCAAAAAATTGCAGTAAATTAGACACGGGCTACTATGGTTTTTCGTTTTTGAAGTACATAGTCACAAACCAGTTGTTCCTCTCATCCTCTGCAACTTAACGGGAACCACACATTATTCATCTTTCTTCAACTCAAGACTCAAAAAGCTTCAATCTTTTACCATATTCCCCCAAACTAAATAGCTATTAGCAAACAAGTCCACAAAAAATGACATGGGCTAGTATCTTTTTCTCACACCAACAAACACATTACGACACTTTCTTCAACTCAATAATCATAAAGCTTCAATCTCTTACCAAATATCCCCTTAATTTATTCTTAGGGGATGTTTGTTTAAGCTTATATATGTGCTCTTGAGCTTGTTGACTCGGCTTATATTCCATACGACCTTTTTTCCGCTTATTTTTAAGGTCATAAGCTTATCAAATAAGCTAGAAAAGCATGAGCTTATGAGATATAAGCCGAAAACCAAATAAGCTCATAAGCACAAAATAAGCTCAAACAAACACCCCCCTTAGCACAAAAGTAGACATGGGTTACTATCATTCTTTAAACATAGGGGGGGTTTGTTTAAGCTTATTTATGGGCTTGTAAGCTTATATGTTTTCAGCTTATGTTTCATAAGCTTCACTTTTTTGCCTTTTTGTGGCTTATGGGCTTATGTCAGTTTACAACTTATATAAGCCCACAAGTGTCCAAATAAGCCAAAAAAATAAAGCTTATGAAACATAAGCTCATAAGTCCATAAATAAGCTTAAACAAACACCCCCACAAACAAACCTTTACACATTAACAAGTACATATACTTTCATTAAACATAAATAGTACAGTACTTATATTAAGAACCAAAAAAAGTCAACGAATGGGTCAACGACAAGGGTTTAAGGATATATATACTTACAGGAAATGAAGGGTGAGAAGAAGGGGTTTTGTTGTTGTTGTTTTCATCATCTTCTTCTAAACAAAAGTTGAGAAGGTCATCATCATCAATCAAACATGAGTTTGGGTCAGAAGCCATGTTTCTTGTTTCAAAGTGTTTAGTTTGGTTTTTAAGGAAGTTAATATTATCAACTACAACAACAACAATAAACAATGTTGTTGTTTGTTGTCGACTGCAAGCATAAAAAGTGAGTGAGAGATATACGGATGAATGGCAAGGAAAGGATGTCTTGTTTTTTGGACATTACTCTCTTCATTTCATTTTCACCCCCTTGAAAATGTTTCACTCATCTATATGTTGTCATCACTTCAATATACCTACTCTGTCGGTCTCGCATACTTATGTAGGGCTCAAGAGGCAATCGGGACGGATCAAAATGGGTCGACTGACGAGTAACAGCGTATTTTGGGTCCTCCGGTCCAACCTTTCATATTATAGTATGGGTTTTAACACGCGCCAGCGGCACATGTAAAAACACTAATGACGGTGACTCAAAAAATGACGTCCGGACTCCAAAGGGTCCGGACGTCATTTTCGTCCCGCCATCCATAAGTAACATGTGCCCGTACATGTTAAAACCATTATGTTATTGTGACGAAACAAACAGTTTGTGAATATTTAGGACTTTATGAACAATAAATACAATAATTACAACATCAAACTAAAATTGGTTTGGTTCCGAATTCTAAGTCGCGTAATCATTGTGTGCCATCAAGGGTTAAATGATGTGAACATGATTTCAAGCAAATGATTCAACGTCGTTTTCTATTATGTGTTTGAGAGATTCAAATAAAAACGAGGGTGTAAATGATCAGGATTGTTTGTTTTGGTGGCATATGTTTGATATTAGGAGTCACATTTGTGTAATAGAGGATTAGATATCCTCATCGCTTTTATGCTATGAATTTCTTTTATTTATAATAACTCGACATCAAATTATTAAACATCATCTTATCATAGTCAACGGAATTTGTTTTGTCATACAGTTTTCCTTTTTACCCACATTGTTATATGACTCCAAATGTGACATTGGTATCAGTCCGGCCATGTGCGTGTATATGTTTTACTTGTTCGCGCATGCCATTGTTTAGTGTGTTCGTGTCATAACTTTAGAAAAACAAACGGTCTTCATCCATGCAGATGAAGACTTTAGATCAACCTCTTCTTCTACAGACATTGTTTGCAGATGAAGAGGTAAAAACTCTGAAAAAACAAACGACATCTTAGTGTTAGTGGTTAACGGCTTCATCGATTCTCATTGGTAAAAAGTTATATGGTGAAAGATGTTAAAAAGAGATACTAGAGAGGATGTAATTGCAATATCAAAGAAATGAACCTACCTTTTAAGGTTTTTGTGTTTGGGCCGCCTAAACTCCAAACCGTGTTTTGAGAGACCATGATACTACTTAGCCAATAGGGTGTTGACACGTGTACACTTGTTCAAAATCAAAAGTACAAAACCTTTGACCCCCGGTGCATGCGCTAATTTTCACTACTGATTTGACTTTTGTTTTCAATCACACCATTTTGTCCAAAAACAACTTTCAACATGTTTTTAAATCATATCAAATCAAATCATTTAAATACTTTTATCATATCATATTGTAAATTGTAAAGTAATTTGTTAGAAGGAAAGACAAAAATATGAACCAAATTTTTTATTCTACATAGTTTAATTGACCAATACGAAAGTGAAATTATTTTGAGACCTAAACACAACGGGCTTATATCTTATTTGAATCTCAGCTTATGTTTCATAAGCTCACTTTTTGTGAATTATTTTAAAAAATTTCGTTTTATATAAGAGCACAAGGTGTGGATTCGCCGTCCGATGTGGCACTTCGCCGTCGACTGCCGTGACAACCACCCTAGCGTGTCGTGGCTCGCCGTCGTTCACCTCTTCGTCTGCACGACGAGAGGTTGGAGTGCACGGTTTTTTTTTTTTTTTTTTTTAACATATTTTGTTGTTGTGTGTGTGATGTTAGGGAAGATGAAATATATTTTGTTGTAGTGTGCGTGATGTTAGGGAAGAAGAAAAAGTTTTTTTTTTGGTTGATAACGTTTTACATTTTTCTTTTTTTGGGTTAATAACGTTTTACATTCTTGTTTTTTCTTTTTCTTTTTTAAAAAATTATAACTCTTTTTTTAAATATATTGTATTGTATTTTTATTTTAATAAATAAATTTAGTTTATTTGGAAATTTGAAAAAAATAATAAAGTTGTAAGTGGTGAGCCCCAAATGAGTAAGTTGAGGTTTGTTGTGAGTAGGGGGTTAGTTGTGGAGGTTTGTTATAGTGATGTGGAGGTGATGTGACGGTGATGAAGAGGTAAAGCCGTATCACGACACCTAGAGCTCTAAGCTTATCATGAAACATAATCCGAAAACCAAATAATAAATAAAGGAGCAATTGCATATATACCTAATAAAACTTGCATATTTGCATATATACCCCAAACATGCTTAAATTGCATTGTATATCATGCATTAAAAACTTATATTATACAAAAAAATATGCAAATTTTTTAATTTTTATAAGTATATATGCAATTCCTCCATAAATAAACCCTCACTACATAAGCTTAAACAAATACGAACCCCCTAAAATTTATGCTTAAATTTATTTGAAAGCCTTTTATTAACCAATAAAATACTCTCACACACGCATGTTAGAGTATAAAATTAATAAAAATAACCTTAAGATTTATGATGAGAGATTAAATCATATTTTAATATCAAAACCATGATACAATAAGGATTTTAAAGCTATATATGAAGAGTGTGTTTCCATTATAAGCACCTGAAGTTTAGCCATAAACAAAAGGGTTATTGGCACGAAAAAGTATTATATTTGCCACATTTTGTCATTGTGTGTAGCATCTTTTTGTTTCATCTTGGTACCAACCTTTTGAGTTTGTAATATTGTATGTACTTTATGACTATTTTACCCTTATTTTTTTTAAAATTTTGAAAGGTAAAATGGTCATTTTCATGGCTTAAATGTCATAAAGTACACACAATAGCATGAATTTAAAAGATTAGTGTCAAGATGAAAAAAAAATGCTACACATAATGACAAAAAGTGTCAAGTATGATGAATTTTTCTTGCCAATAACTCTAAACAAAAATATTTATTTTTAGGTTATCAAAATGTATATGTTAGCAAAACAAATGTTTACGATTTAAGATCATTTGAGGACAAAAGATTATTTACATACCAATGGATCAATCTCCACCCTCCATTTTTATTTGATCTAATGGATGAGATTAATTTCAACAATTTTAAAAACCCACTTTCATCATTTTTTTTCAAATATTAATATCTTTCAAACCGTTAATCGTTAAGCGAAAAAAATATATCATTCCGACGAGCATTTAATTATCTTTCTATAGATAGGCACTTTGATATACTTTCGACAAAAATTTTTTTTCGTATTTTTCACGTTTTTAATAAGTTTTTTGCTTTTTACGTTCTTGATATTTGTATTAAAAAAAATCATATATGATAAAACACTAATTTGAATATCACATGTGATATTAGTGTAATATCATATATGATATGAATATCACATGTGATATTAGTGTTATATCATATATGATATAACACTAATATCACATGTGATATTCAATTTAGTGTTTTATCATATATGATTTTTTTTCATGCAAATTTCAGTAACGTAAAAAAACGAAAAAAATTACAAAAAAAGGTGAAAAAAACGAAATTATTTTCTTTTTTCAAAAGTATATCAAAGTGCCCGTCTATATAAAGATAATTAAATGCCCATCGCGATGGTGTAAATATTTTCACTTAACGATTAACGGTTTAAGAAATATTTAAATTATAAAAATTAGGTGAAATAATAAAATGCTTTTAATCTCAGCCATTGATTTCTTTTTAGATGGATGGTGGAGATGAGTCCCTTGGTATGTGAGAAAAGTTTGGTATGTAAAATAACTCTCCTCAATGTTTACATCATATTTCAACGAATTAAAAGAGATTTTAGTTGATAATAACTTACTTTATTGGTGAAATTGTGAAAAGTGTAGTTAGCGGACATTTCTAAAATTTTGTATATTTTTAAAGTGAACACTTGTCTTTTTTATAATCATTTTTTGAATGAATACTTGCACAAAACTCGTTGATATGTTTTGTTGGATCAACCTGACAGATAAATCGGATCGAACCAGACCAACCTAGCCGGACCGAACACATTTCGGTCCGGTGTTTTGGGTCAAATTGATTTTTTATCGGTCCGGTCCGGTTTTTGGATTGTGCTCAGCCCTAAGTCCTCATATATCATTATCATTTTCATAATGCATAGTGCAATGCCAAAACACCCCCTTGGAGGAAAAGAATAAAGAGAAAAAGCAAGGAAAATTCAAGTTTGTCATGTTTTTCTTGGGTTCTTGCCAATTGGAGAATATGCTGCAGCAGTTATGACTTTTCATGATTTGATGCAACTTAATGATAAATTTCGCAGAACAATGGTCACAAAAAATGGTGAGTAGAACACCTATAAAGTTGATTAATACCAATATACAACAAATTTCCAAGTGTTAATCTATAAAAACGACACCTGACTAAACCGTATCATTCAAAAATGCACTGATGGGAGATAACTGTCTCGTTTGAGAGTAACTCAACCATACGTTGCTCTAGCCTTTTGGCTCCTGGACCCGGCTTCAAAACATCAGCATCACCCCAAACGCTGCAAGCTTCATCACTAGACTCACCACCTAAGCACCAACCACCTGCAACCGGTTTACCTTGACCACGGTTTAACAGTTCTTTGTCTATCCGGTCAAGAATTGGATCATCAGGAAGAAATGGAGAAGCAAAAGCTGAACCGCTGTTGATTAAGTCGTTGAAGTCATCTGAGTGGAGTAACCTCGGTTCGTGTTTTGTCTCGTATGCAGAATATTGCAAATTGTGGTTAACAACTGTTCTGTTTAATTGAGGTGAATTACATAGAACGGTTGGGAAGTATACAGATTCAGATGAAAGACTATTGGATAAATACATAAGTAGGGTCCGGGGCAAGTTTTCTGTTCCTAAGATGCAATACTCAACAAACTTGCGGCTCAATATAGATGTAGGTGAACCTGCAGGAACTTAAATATATAACATTTGTTAACAATTGGATTACTTTTGGCGATTTTCGTGCAATTGTGAAAACCGCAACTGTGACTAGTAGTCAATTAGTAAAAGTATAAAACTGAAGACTTTCCTGTGAACAGTCGGTAAGCATCTGGCAATGGTCGTCTTTGAGTGCCATAAAAGATCTCACTCTGCTCAGCAAGAAAAAGCCCTGGGTCAACGACCACAGGTTTCAAAATACGTGACCTGCAAACAATGAAAACATATAATTATATCTATAACATCAAACTCGATAATATAAGTAAAGCCGTAAAGGTATGGCATACTCTTTCCAGCCGATGTAGCTTGTGTGATTCACAAAGTTGAGATCTTTAGGCATGTATGATAGAATGTGAAGAAGATCTGGAAAACAAACACAAAGGCAGGGTATATAAAAAACCCGATACTTTATGATGCAAACAAAAAAATGTCCTCACAAATTGCAAATATAACCTTGCGACTAAATACCACAGAACCTTAAATGAAAAAATACTGCAAGAATGATCTCAAGGGGTGTTTGGCATGGTTTTGTGAAAGTGATAATGTAAAATGGGATAATCATGAGATGATTAAACATGGCAATATGAAGAGATAGCTAATGTATTTCATATGTCAATGTTTTGTAGTTAGGAGGATGAATTAGGCGCAAGTTTTAGGACAATGTAGCAATGATCGATAGATAGTCATGTGTAACAAAACGTCAGTTTGTAGAAGCTGATATTTGAACGTGCTTTTGGTGATTAAAGGTCGTGATGATCATACAATCAGTTCTTGGAGTGTTCGTCAACTTCTCATTATTTAAATATTTAGGGATGTTTGGGATTGTGTTTTGAAGTGATTAAAGTTTTGAAAGAACTCGGTTTGCATAATCAGGTTCATCCAAAATCTAAAAATCGATTATCTCCGTTTTCAGAACAAAATAATCAGATTAAGCAGTCTGCAAACACTATTCCATATCTCATTATATTCATTTTGTTGCTACTACTCCTAAACTGTAAGGTAATAAAAAACAGTTCAACAATACCCAAACACTTAAAAACGACTACCTACTACATGAAACGGGAGTAACCATATAATCATTCATTCATTCCCAATACATGATGCCAAACACCGTCTCATTACAATAGCAACTACCACCACAACAAGAAGCCTTTTTAATCCACACTACTTGCAAAAATGCAACCTTTTTCGGCCAGCAACACTCATTTTAGGCTCTATCAACTAACAAAAGTAAGAGTGTGTTTTGGATTGCTCATTAAGTGCTTATCTACTTATTCTTACCCATATACGCACTTCAAAGTATTTGGCCAGAAAACTGCTTATTTGCGTATTCTACACTAAAATAAGCACTTTAGAATATGCAATCCTAAACACCCAAATATCAAGTGCTATACAGTAAGATGCCTTTAATCTAGTTACAGAAACGGAACCTTGTCATAACGGGTCTAAACTGGAACTTAGGCTTTATCAACTAACTAAACTAAGAGGGTGTTTGGGGAATTTCTAATATAAGTGCTTATCTATTTATTCTTAAGCATATAAGATATTCAAAGTATTTGGCCGGAAAATGCTTATATACTTATTATACACTGAAATAAGCACTTTGGAATAAGCAATTCAAAGCACCCCCTAAATCGAAATTCTAAACAGTAAGAAGCCTGTAACCTAATGACAAAAACGGAACCTATTTATAACGGGTCCAAAATGGAACTCATTTTAGGCTTTATCAACTAAAAACTAAAAGGGTGTTTGTGATTGCTCACTTATGTGCTTATCTACTTATTCTCAGCCATATAAGCACTTCAAAGTATTTGGCCAGGAAACTGCTTATCGCCTATTTTACACTGAAATAAGCACTTTAGAATAAGCAATCCGAAGAACCCCTCAAATCGAAAGTCTAAACTGTAAGAAGCCTGTGTAATCTAGTTACAAAAAACATAACCTTTTTATAACAGGATCCAAAATAGAATTCATTTTCGGCTCTATCAACAACTACAATACCAAATCCCGCCAGAGCGGGGTATGGGGGAGGTAAGATGTAGACCGTCACACCCTACCCGAGGGTAAAGGGAACTGCTTATTTAAAACTAACAAAACTAAGAGCGCGTTTGGCATTGTTCATGTACGTGCTTATCTACTTACTTTTAAGCATATAGGCAGTTGCTTATTTACTTATTTTACACCAAAACGAGCACTTTAGAATAAGCAATCCTAATTTGTCTGCTAATGATTATACAGCTAGCCCTTACTCCTAAACACGCCATAAATCAAAATTCTAAACATCAAACCTTAGAAACAGTTACGAAACTAGTTAAAAAATTTACCATCTTGAGTAACGAGCGGATAATCATTCACACTCAAATTCACAAACCAATCCCAATCCTCAGACACCTTCAACAAAATCGCCGCACCATGTAAAACAGCCGATAAAGAACTCGACCCTTTACTCGACACCACATCCGATTTCCCAACCACATTCACATTCTGTGCAGCCCAAAACACTTTAACACCCTGCACATACAACGCCAGCTTATCGCGCTCCTTTTGACTAGCAGACTGATCCAAATGCAACAAGTACTGGTTCCTAGGATGGTAAACTGCCAACAACAGCCTAACAAGCCTCCCCGAGTCGTTTTTCGAGCCCGAAATGAGGTATGAGATGATGGGTGGAGATGGGTCAGTTTTGTTATTGAACAAGAGCTGGTGGTTGTGGTATTGGATTCTGTGAGGGAAGAGATGTGGGTCTGAGAAGGATGGTGGTGGTGGTGGTTGGGTGGTGGTGGTTAGGAAGATGGTGAGGAGGAGGAGGAGGGTTGTGGTGGTTATGATGATGGTTGTGGTGGTTGTTGGTGATGGGGTATGCATTTTAGTGATGGGTTAGTGATAAAGTTTGAATCTTGATGTTGGTTTTGGAAATCTTGATTTGTGGTGGTTGTTTATGGTGGTGGTGATGGTGGTTGTGTATTTGTGTGATGGTTTTGTGTTTATGGAAAAAGATTAAATATCGGGTTTGAGTCTGTGTGACGAAAAGAGTGTTTTTAAGTCTCGTAAATTAGTCGGCTAAATTGTTGGAAATTATGATATCGGAAAAGTTAATGATGGTAAAGATTGAATCTTGATGTGTATAAAGAGCGGTTTTTGAAATCTTGAAATGTGGTGGTTGTTTATGGTAGTTATGGTGGTTGCGACGGCCAGTTTGTGTTTTATTGGTGGATTAGTTGTAAAATGTGAATCTTGATGTGGGTTTTAAAAAATTTGGATTGTGGAGGTTGGTTATGGTAGTAACGAATAATGTATTTGGTTTAAGTCTGTGTGACGAGAATTGGTGTGTTTAAATTATGTAGATTATTAGCTAAAATGTCGAAAACTATTTTTTATAAAAAACATAGTGATAAAGATTTTGAATCTTGAATTGTGGTGGTCGTGATATGTTAATGATAAATTATTTAATATCTTGTTTGAAGGCGACGATATGTTTTAATTTAGTGGATTAGTGGGTTAAAATGTCGGAAACTATGGCAAAAGATTGTATCTTGATGTGTGTACATACATATTTGGGTGTTGAATGTGGTGGTTGGTGGTGAGGGCAGTGATAAATATGTTATTGTGAATTGTCCGTCCACATTTGGTTTTGGTTAATTTGGACTTTGGTACCATCATTTTCAAGATTTTGAGGCATAGTGTCAATTTAATAATAGTTGATGTGTGAGTGGGTATGTTTGGATTAAAAAAGTAATGACTTAATTCAAACGTTACCTATAGCTTATTCTTCTACATCAATTTAAGCATATATTCTCTCATTTCCTTTTAGTTTAGTTTCAGAGTATGTTTAGTGTAAAGAAAATATTGAAAGGTTAAGTTTAATTTAGAAGACTAAAATATAAACTTTGTTTAGTTGGCAAACTTTTTGCTTTCATGAAAACAAAGCTTTTATACACTCTTGAAATCAAAAGCCAATTCATTATTTAAGAGATGATCCATTTTGATAATTAAAAAAAAAAATAAAAAAAATACATATCTAAGTTTTAACTAAATCTTTGGAGTAGCTAATTTTAAAAAATAACTTGAATTTTAATTTCGGGTTTGAGTATGTGTAGTGGAGGAGTGTTTTTAAATCTCATAAATTAGTAGTAGAAAGTGTCGAAAACTATGATACTGAAAAAAGTAAATGATGGTAACAATTGAATCTTGGTGTGTTTAAATATTGGGTTTTTGGATTGTTGTATGTGGTGGTTATGGATGGTTGTTTATTTTGGTGATGATGGCTGTGATGGGCTTCGTATTTTATTGATGGGTTGGTTATAACGATTTAATCTTGATATGGGTTTTTAAAATGTTGAATTATGGTGGTTGTTTATGGTTGTCGTGATAGGTTAATGATAAGACGAGGTGTAATGGTGATTAGCATGTGACTTTTACTCTCAGTGTCACATCAACTTTTCTCTAATAATTAACTTAATGTAATAAGAATATCGATGATACCAACAAAAATTTCCTAAAATCGTTTATTAAAACCCACACACAACTGCAACACAACTTGGTTGCATATCGAGATTCCTCTTTTTCTTCATGAGACGGGTTTTGATGGTGAATTTTGGGATGCGACGCGTCGTAGGATCGACCAAATAGAGTGTCGACCTTGCCATTACATCCTGCCTAACGATTTAATAAATGTTGGAATTTGTGAGGCATAATATGCGTGTTTAAAACTTATGGATTAATTTGCCAAAATATCGGTAACTATAAGACCAGAAAAGTAAATACCCATAAAGATCGGATGTTGTTGTGTATAAAAATTAGGTTTTAAAAGTGGTAGTTAATGGTGGTTGTTTATGGTAGTGATGGTGGTTTTTTGTGGCGGTGGAGCGTAGTGATAATGTTGTACTATGTAGTTGTGAATCGTCGTCCATTTGGTCTTGGTTAAAGGGTTGGTTATACATACTTTTAAATGGATATTCACGCATTTTTTTTTATAATTTTATTTTTACTATAAAATTATGTAACTGAAAGTATAAAATATAAAATATAAAATTTGATAAGTTAAAAATATTAACACACAGAAAATACGAAAAATAAAATGATAAAAAATTGTATTTCACAATTCACAAAAAAGCGTGGCTTAGAATTTTGCAGGTAGCACTCGATCGAGCATCATCTTTCACAAACTCGATTGATCCTTGGTCGATCGCCTTGGTGTGGGGGATCGATCGAGCATCATTTTTCACACATGTTGGTCGTGACCACGATCGACTTCAGCTTGTTTTTTTTTTTTTTTTTTGTGTGTTTAATTAAAATAAAAGGTATATTTGTGGGGTATGTTTTTTGTAGTGTAGAATTAGCCTTCTTTGGGGCGCAATCACCTGAAGGTCGCTGGAGAGAGAAAACTGATATGGCAGGGAAAGGGGGGATTGAGTCCTCTTACTGAACCAGCAGAGTGCCATTAACCACTAGAGGTACCCATAATAACACCTTTTGGTTAAATTCGACTTTGGTAGTACCATCGTCTATTCGTCTTCATGTTTCGAAGCTTAGTGTGAATTTAATAATAGTTGGTGTGTGAGTGGATGTATGTGGATTAAAAAGGTAACTTAATTCAAACGTTACCCATAGCTTATTCTTCTACACCAATTTAAGTATAGATTGTTACTCTATTATAATCTTCTTTTAATCAAGAGTGTGTTTTGAAAAGGCATTCTATACTGAAGTTCTTAAAAGGTGTTGTTTATAAACACAAAAATCAATATAAACTAACACATACACACATTGACTTAGCGTTGTTCCAAGATATTGTATGGCGACTTCACCAAAAATGATGGTAGCGTTGTCATACCTGCAAACTCTTTTGAGCTCAAGTTTACATTTTTCGGAGGCCTTTCAGAAAGCAATCTTTTTACTTTCGGGTTTATCGTGAGGCATGAGTTGTTGGTGATTTTAGTGTCATCAAACATTTTTGTGTAATGGTGATTTACCCGAGACCAAAGTGATTTCAAGTTAAGTTCTGATACAAGTTAGGAGGTCGGAGTGCACACTTAATAAACTAATTAACTTGATTTTGGATACAATGAATGGTAAAGTTTGTGACAGAAAATTCGTCACTAGGATGTTACAACAATTTAATACATTGTGACTATTGGCAATAGTGACAGAAAAAACATCATACTATTAATTGTTCAGAAATTTACTTAAAAGTTGGTTACTAGAAACATAACCATTCATAAAAGGGTGTGACTATTCATGACAATCACTTTGTCTATTATATATAGACATCATTTTGGTCTTTCATTTATATATGAACAATCATATCAACACATACATTAAATTCTCCATGTTTTTGCTCTCTTTCTTTTGCCTAGAATTTGAGTGTTCATTCTTGTCTTATCTTTATACAAATTTCTTGTAACCCAAGGCAATTAATAGGGTAGAAATATTGTATCAGGAAAGTGGACTATTACACGATTCAAGAATTATCCAAGCAATCTTTGATTATCAATACCCATATAACCTACAATGATACAATATTACGTGATAATCATGGGAAATTAGTGTATTTGTTAAAGACAAGAACATGACATCAAATACGAAACTAGAGAGGAAGAGGGTTAAGGATCATGGGAGATAAAATAATACGATTGATCGGAGTATTTAATTTGGTATGATATATGGCGATTTAAATGTGGAACAAACGTTGGTTTAATCATATTTATGAGTGAACAAAGCGTGGGCGAGGACTTGAATTGGTCAAACTTACAAGTATGTAATTCTTATTCATCTTTGTTATTAAATTGCATAAGTCGTTACATTGTGTTCAAACATTAAATATATGGTAAATTTACATGATTACTATATGGGTCTATATGACAGTTCATGATTTTAATAAATTTAAAACTCATGGTTATGTAGATGGAACTTAAGAATGCGTACATTTTAAATTGATCATAAGTGGTATGTTAAGATAATTATAAATCTAATTGGAACTACTGTGTTCATGAATTAGATCTCTTATAGGAAGATGAGTGTATTAATCTCATATATGTCAATCAAGGAAATATGGGTTACTAGTCAATCGTTATTGTGTTAGCATGCATGTGGTATAGAAGAAAATTTAATCTTAAGGGTTTTACTTTAGGTAACAATGAAGCGATGTAACCTTTATTTTATATATTGAAACAATAACAATATATTTGATTGAATAATCTTGTGCAACATGGGTAACCACAGATCGATGTGGATTTCAAGAATATGATCTTGGTATAACATGTCAAACTTATGTGTCTAATTGCATATCACGATTGGGCAGAAAAAAGTATTATGTGGATACTTTGGTAAAAGATGACATGTGGTATTCATTATGGCTTGTAGATCAAATATGTTTGTTTAATATATTAGAACACATGAAACTCATTAGCGATTTTTATGTGTTGTGCATGAAAAGTATGTCTCATTCCTTATTGGAATTTCTTGAATGTCTGTTAATCTTTAATACATGCATATATAAAATTTTGAGAGAATTGAATGTTACTTTCTGCTTAGATAGAAAGAATTTGGTGGGTGGCGGTTACTTCTCATGATGTAATGCTTTTAACCTTTTAAAAGGAGATAATTTTAATGAATGAAAAATAATGCACTAAATGATCTTTGTCATTCGGCCAATGTTTTGGTGTTTAACTTTCACTAAATGAAAGTACAAAGAATGTAAAAGATGTAAAACTGGAAAATGTTGGTTGTCATATTTGTGATATGTATACATTTCCCGTTTCTTATTAGGCATTATTGAACATCAAGGCCTATCTCTTGGCATGCATGTTTTCAAATATATAAATTGACATGATCTTGAATGAAGTTCTTGGAAACCCACTGGTTGATTGAATAATTTGAATTAATTTGATTTTTTATGGACATTGTTTTGTCTTTGAATATTGGATAAGAATTGTAACATAGTTGTGAGGAAAAGCGTGGTTATCGTTTTTATTAGCTCTGAGACTTGTTGTTATGCTCACACAAATGAATTCTTATGCATGTTTGTTTGGAATTGAAAAGGTGCTCTGCCTACCAATATAATTAATCATTATGAATTGTTATAATGCATCTGTTCAATTCGTTAATTTATTGGACGTGGGTATCACTTGCTAGAACCAAGAATCATACAATGCAATGACAAAGGAAGTGTCATTTACTATATCATGATATTTGTGATATGTGTCGATGCTGTAAACTAAGTATTTAGTTAGTCGATTGAAAAACCATGGTTTATGGTTTTAGAATATACGTGGATCCTTTGAGTATTCTGAGGATATATTGATGTAAGTTGGATAATTGATCAAGATGATTACAAGGGAATAAAGTGTTGGATTTTTCACTGATTGGTACTATAAATGTAATATCTGGTGATCAAAGGAAAAAGTTGTACAACGTATTCAACAATTGCATCATGATTCGTTATTTTCTTGTTCTAAAGAGGTATAATGGTTTAATAACTTTATAAACATATGGTATTATGTTTAGTAGTTAATGTTACCATGTTCAATGCATTATGATAGTGAGTTAAACTATCGATAGGGATTGAAAAGTCCATTTAAATTCTCTAATGGTGAGACACCCAATTCCCTTCTAATACAACGTTAGAAGCTTGAATTCAATGTGGAAAGCTCACACTTAGAGATTGGAACACATGTTTTACTATCCCAAGGAATGTGTTCGGACTTGCAAGATAAAGAGGTTGAAGTTTATCTTCTTAATAGTTCTTTTGAAAAAGTGCAAGCAGGGCATGATTAAAAGAAACTACCTATGTGAGTATGAAGTTTTGCCGCTTCAATAAGCTTGGACTTGGCTTTGTATATACTCATGAATGGATATGGGCCGCATGGCTTGTAAGCGTCAAGTATAAACATTGGCGAAATAAACTTTTGTGTACATTATCTTCGTGTATTCATAATGAATTCAGGGGTTCAATCCTAGCGACATCACGATATTGAATATTTGGAATGTGTAATGTACTAATGTGAAATTCAATCGTCACGACATTTCATTTATGCATAAGTTTGATTTGTTTTGATTAATTGGAAATCAAGGTTACACTAAAATGGGGAGGATTGTTGGTGATTTTAGTGTCATCAAACATTTTGTAATGGTGGATTTACGAGACCAAAGTGATTTCAAGTTGAGTTACGTCTACAAGTTAGGAGGTCGGAGTGCACTTGTATAAACTAATTAACTTGATTTCGGATACAATGAATGGTAAAGTTTGTAATGAGAAAATTCGTCACTAGGATGTTACAACAATTTAATACATTGTGACTATTGGCAATAGTGACAGAAAAAACTGTCACTATTAATTGTTGCTGAAATTTACTTAAAGTTGGTTACTAGAAACATAACCATTCATAAAAAGGTGTGACTATTCATGACAATCACTTTGTCTATTATATATAGACATCATTTTGGTCTTTCATTTATATATGAACAATCATATCAACACATACATTAAATTCTTCATGTTTTTGCTCTCTTTCTTTTTTTAGAATTTGAGTGTTCATTCTTGTCTTATCTCTATACAAATTTCTTGTAACCCAAGGCAATTAATAGGGTAGAAATATTGTATCAGGAAAGTGGACTATTACACGATTCAAGAATTATCCAAGCAATCTTTGATTATCAATACCCATATAACCTACATGAGTTACATCTGTTTACATTTTACCTCCCCATACTCACCCCCTACAGAATTTGGTATGTTCTTGTCGTATAAAGCTTGTAAAAGTTTGTTTTGTTTTTCTGTTTTTTTGGTTTTTTTAATAAGCTTCATAGACTTTTAAATTATAAAGTACTTCTAAGTAGCTTATAAAAGTAAGCTTTAAATTTCAACTATCGTTCATATATCAACTATTTTGTCAAACATACTTGGTATTTCAATCTGTTAGCTACGTTATCGAAAAGCCATTTTAACAAGTACAAAGTTACGAGGAACCCAAGTCACAAAACGATAGTCAATAAGTCTTATTTAATCGTCATAGTTTAGCTCGATGTTAAGGCTATGGTAATTCAATATCATCTTTTTATAACCCTCGAAGATTCTCACCATCATGAATAACTAAAACTGAAAAGTACTAACCATTTTGATAACTAACGATGGCCTATATCAAAGATTTTTGATAAATGCATATGTTATTTATGTCTTTTGAAGCGCATGTCAATTTGTAAACCTTAACAATCCATTTTTGTAATACTTTGTTAGACACTAAAATGGTAAAAGTTGTATCACCCAATAAATAGATATGTTGATGATATTACGGCTGTAATATTTTGCAAATGGTAACTTAGTTGCCTTGTTCCAGATTGGATTGATATAAAATATTAAAGGATAAACACATACAATATGGTGTGGCTTGGCTAAGAGCTTAAGGTAGCATACCCGTTAAAGGTAGGTCTTGAGTTCAAATCTCTTAAGCCGAATCACATCTTTTTAATCTTCTTTTCGTTTTTTTTTTTTTTTTTTTTTTTTTTTTTATCATTATTGGTAGTTATAAATGTTCATCGTCATACTGGTCTCTGTTGGAAATGTATATATTTACAAACATGTGAATGTCCGGATTCGAAATCGTGACCACGGGATTGCACACATTAGCGAATGAGAATTAAAGTTAATAATTAATGTTTATGTTTACGATTAATTATTGCACATTAAGTCCGGTTAACGATCGTTAAGTATTTAACGGAAAAATGACTAACGACCGTTAAATGAAAAGAAAAAGAACTAGAAATGGAAAACTTGGAAAAGTTATGGATTTCATTTGGGCTTGTCTACATGGCCGGCCATAGGGGCCTTTCCAAAGCCCTAATTCATAAACTTGTTCCCTAAGTTTACCTACTAGTATATAAAGAGGGTTAGGTTCTAGGGTTTCATACACTTGTGCATTGAATTAACCTAGATCTCTCCTCTCTCTCTCAGTCTAATATTGGCGAACACCCCAATAGTAAGGGAGTTTGGTTTCGTTTTTCTTAAGCGAGGACTTGTGTTAGATCTAGCAATCGCTTGATTCGTTTGGTTAATTCGTGTGTACAAGGACGTGGTTGTAAGACATTATTCTTACACCAATAAGTACTTCTTTGTTTTGCTTTGCTCGAGGGTTGTTTTGCTTTGCTCAAGGAATTTGACATTCGCAAAGAGTGCGTTACATACTTTCAGTTAATTAATTTATTTGTTATGATCTTAAGTCTTCCGTTGTGTACTCTTGATGTCTTTATGTTTTATTGTATTTTATATATCATAAACTCAACAGTGGCATCACGAGCCTTGTATAACAAGTAATTAATTACTGAAACACATAATTAAAATAAACATGAATGTGTTATTATTTGTATGCTTAGATCTAGGGTTTGCAAAACCTAAACCCTAATTTTTTAGGGGGTGCGTTTATTTTGGTGCCCTAATTAGGGTTTTGTAAACTATTGTTTTAATTGGATTAGAAACCCTAAGATGCATGCAACTTTATGTGTATATGCGTAACTTTGATTTAATTGCATTAATTGTTAAGTGTAATTTTATGTCCATGATAATTATGTGCATGTTTTATCATGGATCTGCTTTTATTGTATGTCTTTCTTGTTTAAGTGATATACACTAAATTATGATAGATCTAAAATTGGGGAAGACCTCAATAATTATTAATTTAATCAATTATGTGCTATGTGGTATGTATTTAATTTTGACTTGCGCAATCGATGAATCGATGCATGTGGTTCACCTTGTACATAGATGAAAGCGGGTGAAAGTCTTAATTAAATATATGCATATTGACAAATCTAGAATTGGTTATTAATAGGATTTATCAAAACCGTTTGCATGTGGCTATTTGATATGCATGACTTTTATTTGTTATGCATTCATTGTTTATTTGTTTATTTTTATAAATACTTGCTTGTTTGTTATGTGTAACAAGGGTATTTTTACAAGAAAAATAAACTGACCTAAACAATGGTGAAACATGTATTTTAAGAATAGTAATCATAATCGTTTAATTGATTGATGACTTTGGTACAAATGGTGCGAAAGGCTCACCCATGAGAATGAACTAATAAAGGGGTTTAAAGAAGTGCGCCAGTCATCTGCGAAAGGATGTCTAAGGTTGTGCTTTAGCGCGTGCACAGGTCCTCGCCCTCTGTAAGTTCGAGTGCAGCTACTTAGTAAGCCATTAAATGTGCAAGCTCATCTTAAGGGCGAATTAGTTTTAATTCCATGCGCCACTTGGTGGTAATTACCCGAAACACTAAGTGTTTACACTTATGCAAAAGTACGGTATAATGGATGATAATTAACACTAAATTCCTTGATTGGTGAACCCAATACCTCAATTAAAGTTTGATGATGAAAAGCTTATACATTAAAACAAGATATAAATGTTTTAATAAAAACTATGCTACAAAGATGAATGCATGACATCTTTGTACATATTTGATTTAACATCAAAACTATTACCCTTTAATTTAAGTTATATGCCATCCAACGAAGCGGAAACACCTAAGATTACTTTTTATTTGCGTGAGATCGTGACTTAGATCTTAATCAAAGGGTAAAATGTCCACGTGTCGTGAGATCGGGCATGGACGATTTTGCAGTTTCTTAAGTTGGATAACTTAATTGAGTTTTGTAGTGAGAGCTGGCAACTCAAGGCATAAGATGGGATAAAACATGTTTACATGGCGATTGATATTGGCTATATGTAAATCCCATAAATCTAGGAATTGCAATTGAAATTGGCAATTGAGCAATAGCTCTACCATTTTGTATAAGGTTCATTACTAGCAGATCAAGGCGTGATGAAATTATGAAAATTTGGATCCTAGTTTTCAATAATAATTAATTGGTTATATGAATATGAACCTTGGGTATTTAATTGTTTATTGAAAAGGTTAATTATCGAAAATACTAAAATTGAATTTTGTAATTCTTTTGAATGTATAAATGCAACATTTAACCGTAAACGTGGTTTAGTCTTTGATTAGTAAATTGATCCACTAGCTTTCAAACAAATGTTTGATCGAGAATAATTTATTGATAAGACAAACGAAGTCTCTTTTCCATGGGAGAAGCATGAGACTCAATCCTATTCCTTTTCATGAATGAGAAAGGTATAATAGGAACATTTGAATTGTCTAAATTCTAATGTAACTCTTAGCAATGAATTGCACATCTTATTTTCCATAAAGATTTCATTACCCTCATTTGGTGAATGAATCCTTTGTAACAACATGAATGTTGGTTAACTGGAAAACATGTATATGAGTTACTAGATTAGAAGCTAGACTAATTACATAAAAATTGGTAAAAGACAAACTAGCATATTTTTATCTAGTTGTTTTGCTTTAGCCTTTAAAGGTACTACATACCATATGGGGATGGTAGGCCTGTTGAGGAAGAAATTGCATACCCAATTTTTGAGTTAATAACATTGATGGATAACCTATCATTCATATAGTAGAATACACCTTTTAGTACCTTAGTAATGATTACGTATGGTTCTTCAAAGGTGTAGGAAAGTAAAAAGCAAGCAAGTTGTTTTCACTGGTTATGCAACACTTACAATGTTGTCAGATTCAGGGGGAGCATTTGTGTTGCATTCTTGAATAAGAAGTTGTTTTAATGATTTCTAATTCAGAGGGAGCTACAAGCCTTATTTCCTGTGTAGTAACCAGATTATCTTCAAAGATAATTACTTTCCAATTGTAGACACTTATGTTTTTAAGGATAGTCGGTATGCGTTTCCTTACTAAAAAAAAATATAGTTCTACATCTACTTGTTATATCTATGACACAAATCATATTAATCAAATAAACGAGCGTGTATCGTGTTGTTTATATGCTACATGATGTTGTTCCATGCACAAGTGGGAGAAATCTTATTGTGTGCAAGGTACAACACATATTAATATGATTTAAAAGGATTCTCTTGACCGTAAAGTAAGAGAATAACGTTCTAATAGGAAGTATACATTTATATATGTATGATTGCCCTATTAAGAACATGTGTCAAGATGATAACAAAGACTACTTTATTTTAAATATTTATGTCATTCAATATTTAAGAAACACTTGTAGTTACAATTTATGTTACGTGAGCACGTGAACTAGATTGTAGCCCAAGGTAAAATATCCACGTGTCGTGAGAGCGAGCATGGATGATTCTGCAGTTTCTTACATGGAACATTTCATGGAATGACATAATTAAATGAAGTAATCTAATACTACCTTGAATTTGAGTATTCGTTGAATGACTTAAATATATGTAGTAAATATTAACTTGAAATATGAATTGAAACCCGAGGTGGTGTTCATAATTACTTTAATTATAAATGTTTATGATTTTGTAAAGTCACAAACATGAAGTCTTTTTATACAAGACTTACAATATAAAGTAAGACGTTAACTTGCTATGTTTTAAGACATATGCATGAAGTCAATGAGTTGATCAATGACTTATAGCGTATAGTGGGATTATAACTAATATGTCTTTTGACTTGGTCAAAAATATTTGTGTTATAATGTATGCAATTGACTTGGTAATTCTATTGTACCATTAAGTTTTACTTTGTTGGTAAATAGGTAAGCCAAAAGAGTAGATGGTTATCTAAAATATTGTTAGATTTTCTTACAATATTAATTCTAAGGAAATACCATAGTTTTATGGTATGTTCATTTAGAAGAATCAAAATCTATTGGCATTATTTGATTCAAGATAACTATAGTTTCTTCCAAAAGTTATCAAGGTTAGTAGATTGAGTATAGATTGAATATACTCAATAAGACTCCAACCTAGAAGATTAATAAGACACCATTTGTTTATGGAATGTGATGAATCACATTAAGTCTTATAAATGAAGTTCGGAATTTGTTAAACTACTTATAGAGTGAGTTGTAACAAACTAATGTTAGGAACTGTCAATGTTTTTTGTAATATCCCAAAGGAGAACAATGTATTGTTGCTCTACTTGCTAAACTATTTAAAGGTAATCTTTAAATTTTTAAAGGCAAGTGGGAGTTTTGTTTAGATCTTGAAAGATTGAATTACAAAATACATAATCTTCTAAAATGCACTAGCAAATATCATGATGAGGCTAAACATGAAAATGATAGACCTTAATATGATGGAATTGTCATTCATAGATCCGTAAGGATATCTCAGATATTTAATATCTTTGAGGAATATGAGTTCTGGGATCATGGTAAGCCTATTAATCATAATGATAAATTTACCAAATGTTGAATTGTGGAAAATCAATCATACTATGAATGTAGAGATCCTGTCCATAAAGATAATCAACTTTAGATACTTGGTTTATCTTAATAATGAAAATGAGTTTCTTCAAAGGATGGAAACCCTAGTGGTTTAAATCTTTGTGTAGAAATCATATGGACAATATTGTACACATATTTAATGCATGTCTAGTGATAATAATATTAATCATATGTAAGCAATTAACTATGATTGAATATTCTTTCTAGATACATTAAATAGAAGTATAAAGATTATAATTGTCATACTTAGTTTCATTGATATGAAATTTTGACAATGAATGTCATAACTCTTTGTTGTGAAATTACTTTTGCGAGGACGATGAGTAATACAAAGAAGTTTTATGAATTCAAATAATCCTTGGATATGTACAAACTGCAAGAATCCATGAATGGATATATGCAAGCATCTAGGAGATGTTTCTTATGTTTAATATTAAATCCATGTTTGATTTAATAATTAAAATAAGATTGCTCATAAGTATTCTTGAAAGCTAGTGGGAGTATTATTTATTTTTTCTTAAATCTTATATGTTGTATGGGCAACTACATTCCACTTAAATTAAGTTTTAGTTGGGAATGAAACTTCGTTTGTAAGATTTGGAAATAAGATATATAACCTTGGAATATATGTTTATTATTATAAACATATGCGGTAAATAAATGAGTCAAATAGAACATGATGAATACATATATTTGACAAGATAGATGAGATCTTAAAGTTTAACTTGAAGATTCATCATGAACATCATGTTGTGTATAAAGTTGTTGTGTCATGCTTGATTACAAGATGATTTGACAACATTGAAAGTTGTTAGTGTAATAAATATTTTAAAAGAATATGTTTGGATTTAGAATCACATTCCACAATCTGGAGATGCTCCTAGATTCTATGGATGATTATATGACAATTGTTTCATAATTGTCATTGCCAACAAACTTGAGTTTGGTAGGCACCAACATTACACTATAACTGTTCAAAGTTTACGGATGTTTAAAGAGCATATTGTTGTACACAATGATGCTAGTATAATTGAGATGACACTCAATTCTAGTCATGGTATCCTTGATGATGACCATGTTGACTAGTTATGCTCAACTAAGAGCATAGTTGCATTATACATTAAAGAATAAAGAATACTTTAAAACTTTAAAGTTTTGAAAGATGATTGTCATAAAAGGGTGGTTCAGGTTATCACGCACCTTATGGAATGATATGACAATATGAGTAAACATATACAAGAAATTCACTTATTGAATTCTTGAAATAAGTATTCTCAAAATTCCTATAGATCAAAGTTAATTGAAATTATGCCTTGTCAACAAGTATGATTTTCATGACTTGTGGCAAAATTCATTAACTAGTATTATCATGCATTGATCTATTTAGTATTTGGATAAAAGGATGTTAAACAATTATTATTTATAATGAATTAAAGTACGGTATACGTTTAATTTCATTTATAATATTGTGTCCTGTATTTGCATGTTTAAATCCTTGAATAACTTAAGTTATTCTAAATAGTCCGTTGTCGATCAATAACATGGGAATGATATTGAATTAAGACAAATCGGAGTATTAGTTAGAATATACTTGAAAGTATATTGATGCGTAGCATGACTAATATCAGATGATATTCAATGAATTGAGTATAGGACTTATCCCACCCACATGATGATACTTTATGGATCTTAGTCATTAAGTATATCATGTATATTTATCCTCGGACTTGAGATACAAGAGATATGTCATGGATGTAGTGCATTTTTGTGAAGCAATCTAACGCTATCACGTAGCGGTAGTTATAAGGGTTGTTTTAAGAAGTGTTGCGAAATTTGTGAATCCTGCTTGTAGTCAAAATGGGATTTGTTTCTTTCAAATTTATTTTGAAGTATAATACTGTTGGGCCCCTCGTAGGGTTGTTAAGATGTTTGCATGGCCATGCCCAGGTCTTCGGAATATGTTTAGAAGAATTGGTAATCTTGATCAATCACATAAAGCGAGAAGCAGAATAGTTAATTAAGAAATGAGTGAGATCCATATTCTTATTAACATGGTATTAGAAACAAAAGGATGAATATGATGATGAATCATCAAACTTGGTTTTCTCCAGAAAACCATACACGAGTTGTACCGGGGGCATTGGCGTGTTGCTAGGCGCTAACCAATGTCATTTCACGTTTTGTAAACATATCCAAGTGGGAGTTGTTGGAAATGTATATATTTACAAACATGTGAATGTCCGGATTCGAACTCGTGACCACGGGATTGCACACATTAGCGAATGAGAATTAAAGTTAATAATTAATGTTTATGTTTACGATTAATTATTGCACATTAAGTCCGGTTAACGATCGTTAAGTATTTAACGGAAAAATGACTAACGGCCGTTAAATGAAAAGAGAAAGGACTAGAAATGGAAAACTTGGAAAAGTTATGGATTTCATTTGGGCTTGTCTACATGGCCGGCCATAGGGGCTTTTCCAAAGCCCTAATTCATAAACTTGTTCCCTAAGTTTACCTACTAGTATATAAAGAGGGTTAGGTTCTAGGGTTTCATACACTTGTGCATTGAATTAACCCTAGATCTCTCCTCTCTCTCTCTAGTCTAATATTCGGCCGAACACCCCAATAGTAAGGGAGTTTGGTTTAGTTTTTCTTAAACGAGGACTTGTGTTAGATCTAGCAATCGCTTGATTCGTTTGGTTAATTCGTGTGTACAAGAGCGTGGTTGTAAGACATTATTCTTACACTAATAAGTACTTCTTTGTTTTGCTTTGCTCGAGGGTTGTTTTGCTTTGCTCGAGATATTTGACATTCGCAAGAGGTACGTTACGCATACTTTCAGTTAATTAATTTATTTGTTATGATCTTAAGTCTTCCGCTGTGTACTCTTCATGTCTTTATGTTTTATTGTATTTTATATATCATAAACTCAACAGTCTCGTCAATCCATGTAACGAAAATATGCAACTTGCAACTCCTATTATTTAACACACATTAGTCAAAGCATTAGTCGCATCCTATGACTATTAGTCAAATAAAAGTTTGAGTAAACTACACCATTCGTCCTTGTGTAATACGTTGACCATCAAGTTTCGTCCTTTGACCAAAAAAATTGCACCGTCGGTCCTTAGTGAAGCGTTACTCGGCGTTGGTCCTCATACCTAGCGGCGTGAGTACTTGGGATTAAGCCTATTTAAGTCGAGGGTATATTTGTCTTTTCCCACCTCTTTATTGGCATTACGGACTTGAACTCGCAAGATACCTTAAGTAATCTCCCCACGTATTCAGTCACAAACCATCACAATATATTTATAATCCGGAAAACATAAAGGTCATCTTAGACATCTGAAGTCTTTTTTAATTATGGTTAGGCAATATTCATAGATCTAGTTACTAAAACACAAACACCACACACAACCATAAGGCATTAGAATCGTAACCACAAATCATCATTGCCTATTGACTCCTCTTTTGCTCAATGGAAGATAATATCCTCCCGATGCCCTCGTGAACCCACCACATTCTTGTATCAATGAGAGCAAGTTTCTTTCCTCAACAGTCAATTGATATCCAACTTTGCTACTTTCTTCTAGCATCAACCATCTCACAACAAATAATCAGTCGCCATAAAATCAATGCGTCATCAACTAATATAATTTCTACATACTACTCCCTCTATCATCATCTTCATCTTCAAAACTCAACCCCCTAATCCACCACCGTCTCTTTCATTCCATATCGACCACCACCACTACCGATACATCAACGGAACTCATCACCACCATGTAGATCGATAATGGTGGTGGTTTCCATTCGACGGCGGTGGTAATCATCAAATACACAAAACACCGTTTCGTTGATTGTTTATTTCTTCTAATTAACTTCTCCTGGAAATGGTCTTATGCTGCTCCCCACCATTCCATTTCCATCTTGTTTTGACCAAGTGGATCCAACAATACCCAAAGATTTCATTAAAGCTGATCCATTTCGTTGACCCGTTTATTTCTTCTTGTTATTTAGCCGGTTATGCTCAGTTAGGAATGTAAACATGTGCTTACATGTAAATTATTTTAGGAAGAAGAAGAAGATGAAAGAAAAAAAGATTGGTAGATGAAGGAATTAATTGAAAGAAAAAGAAGATGGGTAGTTAGGAAGAAGAAGAAGATGAAAGAAAAAAAGATGGATAGATGAAAGAATTAATTGAGGGTGTGGGTGGGAAAAGACAAATATACCCTCCACTTAACAAGGCTTAACGACCGTTAGTCCAACCAGTTAGGGTGAGGGACCAACGATGACTAACGTTTCGGATTAAGGCCAAATGTTGCAATTTTTTGGTCAAAGGACGAAACTTGATGGTCAACGTATTACAAAAGGACGAATGGTGTAGTTTACTCTAAAAGTTTTGTATTTTACAGAAGTGAGTTATGGATACCATGAAGTGTTGAAACTTAAAAATCCTCGACATACATTATTAACCTTTTTGATAACTTACGATGGTCTATAACTCTAGCTATATCAAAGAGTTTTACTACATAGATATATTATGTAAGTGATATCACAGTTGTAATTTTGCAATTGCTAAATGGTATCAAAGGAAGTATCACAGGTTGTAGTTTAGTACCTTTAAAAGATCAAGATCATTGTTAGGTGAGCGATTTTCTTCTAACCGTATCAAAGGGCATTGCAAAACCGTTTTATGTAGTAGTTCAAGTCCAGTGAGTATTGCTCCATCTATTTATGAAACTACAAGCGTTCATATCCTTAATTCATTGTGTGAAATGGTGTACACTTTTATTAAGATAAATCGATTACAATGAATATAATTACAGAAACTAAAGCAGAAAATTAAATACTTGAGACGAGAATGGGTAGAAGCGAGAAGACATACACTATTCAATAAACAGCAGCGGTAAAGGCAATTGCACGGGCTGGTGTCTAACACGATTCCTTTAAAACATATTCGTCGATGCGTTTCCCAGGGTTTAACGTAAAAGCACATTGTACGCCGGACTAGACACACACTTGCACGAAGATCCACGGAAGCTCTGCGTGTTTACGTCGAAGAGAATCTTTGAATTCGTTCGCGTTTTTACTTGTATCAAAACCGAATGTGTCACAATTCTCATTTTCCGGTCATTTCTCATACTCCATATTCATCATTTCATAACGGTTCATTCATGATTTTTGCATTTCACATTAAACGCGTAAATTTTATATTAAATAAGCGTTATCGCGTGAGTTATTATTTTGAACATTTGTCCGTTAATTCTAAAATGAACATATTTATATACTTACATTTAGTTTATAAAAACTATAATTTGAGTTTACCTAGTGTTTTAAATTTATTTTGTATATAAATTGTTAAATTTATATTATTCGACTTTTCTTAAAACTACTTCGATAATTATATATCACTCAAATTTCACAAGAAATATATTTTTACAATTTTTATGATCTCATCATACTTCATTTTGATCTATTAAAGTTACTTTCACTAAAATTTCTTTAAATACACTAATGTATATAAAACCTACAAGTTACATTTTACTTATACATTATACTTACATTTTAATTATACACATGCTATAAAAAAAGTATTTGGTAGTACATCCCAAAACCGGTTCTAGGGGGGAAGGTTAGCATTTATGGTTGGTAAGCATTTTCAACATGTATAGATTTATACACTACCTCATTCACTTCATCATTTACTCATTTCCTTCACTCTCATTATTTCACAAGTGGTAAAATTTTCCTTCTCTCTTGTTTCATCTCCTCAAAACCGGTCATACCATGGAGTAGCAAGAAATCATCAAAAATTTTGCAAGATCAAGTTATACAATCTAGATTACACTCTTGTTTAGGTTTTGAAATAAAAACCTAGGGTGTTTAGGTTTAATCCTTGGTTCTAATCACCTCATCATATCACTAGTAAGCATCTCATGTTATTTTTCATCTTACATATTCATTTCATACTCATCTCATCATTTTTGAGCAAAAACATGCAAGACTTGTGTTGTTTATACCATTTTTACCATTGATTTTTAGAGTTATATATATATAAGGTCATCCTATAATTATCCCCTCGGTATATGTTGGTCTTGATGATGTTTAGGAACCCATGACACCCTAAGAAGGTGTATGGTAGGATTAGATTAGTTTTGGAGTTGATTTGAAGGGATTAGAATAGGTTTTGTCCGATAAAAACTATTTTCGATATGTATAAAATAGGTTCTGTCCTTGTTTCATTTTTCTGGAAAATCCGACTATAGTCACGACATTTTGGCCTTGATATTTAGAAAATATACTTTAAAAAAAGCGAATCCGTGGCGGCGAGCGGATAAAAGCGGAGTTATAACGAAGCGTGGTGAATTTTTAAAGTTTGGCGGCGAAAAATATGTTTTCAGAAATTCAGCAACATGTTTTTGTTTTATTCGAGTCAAAACGAGCCTTAAGCTTCACAAATTATTTCGACTTGTCAAAATATATTGAGTATACTTCGATGAAGCTAAGGACATTATCGTAAGCGGTTGAAGCGACAAATATATGCGTTTTCATAAAATGCGTAACTATTATTTTAGAAATTATATTATTTTACGATACAAGTGTTCACGGTGAAATTTTGAAACGTCCATGTTGAGGGTGTTTTTAACCATGATGTGGACCTTTTGGAGCGAAATGTTTTCTATTAAAATCAAGTTTAGAGCATATTTTCAAAAGCGACAAACGTTTGTATAAGCGAGTTGTAGTAAATTATTTATGGATGTTTAAACTTGGTCGAAACTCACTTTTTACACAACAATTAGACAAAATCACCATCTTTAACCCTTGTTATCTTTATGTTGAGACCTTTTTGGCGAAAACTCCGACTGAAACTTCTAGATATCGATACAAACTTTCCAAAACCGTCGAGTTCGTTCTCGAACGATCGACGTACACCATTTTACAACTAGTTGTTCAAAGCTATTTTTGTCAATTTCATGAAATTTCCGACGACATTGTTTTACGACGAAAAGTGATAATTTCACTATAAATCATTATAAAACCATTGTAGGATGACATTTTGGCGTAAATACTTGTAAAGTAATTTAAGAATGGTCAAGGCGTCAAGCGAGTATTTTGACCCGATAAGTATTATTTTAAAAACTCACAAATGGTATAAATATCATCCGAATTGCGTGCATAACATTACACCATGACTTATTTCATATCATATCATTCATAATAGGTGGGTTTTAGATTCGCTATATTGATTGTACCCACTTTTGTCTTCGCATCTATTCATCAAGTGAGTAATCACATCCCCTTTTACCGTTTTACTATATTTTTGGGGCTGAATGCATGAACTATACTTGAATTAAATTGATTCTTACTTTGTGAACTCTTTTGACTAGAACTTGTGAACTCGAATCAAATCCTTGAACTAAATTGAGAAATTACGACTTATTTGAACTTATTGAACGATGCGTGTTATGACCTTGTCCTAAAGTCTCCCATGTTGAACATCACTATAAAGTCTCCCATGTTGAACATCACTATAAAGTCTCCCATGTTGAACATCAACTTAAAGCCTCCACTGGTCGGAGCAAAAATGTCTCCCTATGGGAGCGGAGCATTTTCAATTTAAGTCTCCCTGTTGGGCGGTCAAAAGTCTCCCATGTTCGGGGCATCTCTAAATTATTATATACTTGGTACTATATTGTGAACTATTATGACCACTTACACTTGACTACTTGACACACTATATTTTTTTGCAATGGGTTGTGTACACACAGGTTACAAGTTTTGTATGGGGGAACTTGGGCGAGTGAATACACTTGTAACTGCTTAATGGACTATTCCGATGACCGAAACCTTGGACTCTTTCATTCGAGTTTTTTTTATTTTTCTAAACATGTTTACTCACCAACTATTTTCATAGTTGACCCGTTTTCTCTCATGCATTTCAGGTGATCGTTAGTAAGCTTTTCTACGGGTCTTGCATAATGAATTTTTCACTTGTCACTACAAATCATTATGTAATAGAACGCAATATTTTGGGAACTAAACTTTGTAATATACTTGCCAGATGGCCAGCTAAACTGAGTATTGTAATGGTGTACTCTTCCTTTTAAATATTAACGTTGGTATGTTCTATTATCTTGAGCTTATGTTCCCTTCCGTTACACCTACGTGTTTCGCCTCCGTAGAGGTGTGACAGAATGAGAGGCTCGGTGTCTAACGATTCCTTTAAAACATATTAGATGCGTCTGTTTCCCGAGGTACAGCGTAAAATTTGTTGTCTGGTAGGACTAGACACTTTTCGAAAGATCCAGGAAGCTCTGCGTGTTTCGATGAAGAGAGAATCTTTGGTCGTTGCGTTTTTACGTATCAAAACCGAATGAGAGGTGTTTAATTTATAAGCTAAACCTATCTTGGTCACCAAGAAAAGATATTTGCCTGAATATACACAGATATGCAAATTTGTTAAATATTAAACACGATTTCAATATCTTCCATTTATTTAAACGATTCACATGCGTCACCTTGATATGCGAGATTTGGTACATTCATGTCCAAGAGTCGCCGGGTTCGAAGCCGAACCCATTTTGGCCTGAATCCGAAATCACTACTGTGCCAGCGCCGCGTAGGTGTTGGAGTAAAACCAACAAATTATTTTGAAGGTCCATATCATGATTTCTATATAAACACACTCCCACTTCCTTTTCTAGGTGATGTGGGATGTGTTTATTTTTCAAATTTCGTGTTTCACATGCCCCACTTTGAGATACGATATCTCATTCATATTAACTCCATTTTGGACATACTTTAGCTTCGTTGGCTCTCTCGAGGAGAACATAAAGATATCAAGAAATATAAATATATATATAACATATACATATATTAAATAGTGTCCAAAATTTGCAAAAAACTCATTTTGCAAAATGAATTTTCCAACATTTATGCAAACATTCAACCATGTTGATATGTGGAATCATTTGAAGCCGACAATGGGTCTTGACCGGATATGACCGGGTCTACGTGGGTCTTGGCCGGATATAACCCATTCAAAATACATGCTTATAAAATAATTTAATTCATCAGTAATGTGTAATAAACAAAGCATTTTATAAATCAGTAATACTTTTAAAACTAAGCTCAAGCCCTATAAGCCTGCGTCAAACACAAAGGGCATACAAAATAATTAAGTGTTTGTGTTTATTGCTTGTCATAAACATTTTCTTATTGTTTCTTTTGTTAGCTTTTTGTTTTGATGCACATGTGAATACATTTGTTTTTAGCCACTGATGGGTCCCAAGTGGGGAGTATCCTCATCCATTGTACTTCAATGTTTTTTGGTGTAATATATATTTTACTGGGTGAAGGCCTTTTACCCAATAAAGTATATATATATATATATATATATATATATATATATATATATATATATATATATAGAGTTAGGATCAAATAAGAAGAAAAATTAAAATGAGAAGGATAAGAAGAAACCACAACCACATTTCAGATACTTTATTAAAATAGATGCATCTCCCCTGAAATCTCTCTCTTATTTGATGTGTGTGGTAGAAATTCTTCTTATTCTTCTTATTTTAGTTTTTCTTCTTGCAGATCCTTCCCTATATATATATATATATATATATATATATATATATATATATATATATATATATACTTTTAAAGTAAGCTCTCATAAGCTTTTGATTTGCTTCTAGAAATCATAGTACTTCAAGTAGCTTATCAAAATAAGCTTTAAATTCCACCTACCTTTCGACATCGATTGGTTTGCTAAACACATACAATACATTGTCTATTACCTATATTTTACAATCTATAATAATGGATGGATAATCTTGAATAGTCATGTCAAAAAACCATTTAGACAAGTTCAAATCCCGTTATAGAAACTCAAATCACGAATTAATAGTCTATCTTAGCCGAGAGTCTTACTTAATCATCATAGTGTAGGGTAGAAGTTAGCTACTATGACCCAAGATCATCTTTTAATAACCTTTTTGATAACTAACTAATGATGGTCTATCTCAAAGATTATTTTCAAATACATGTATGATTATGTAATTTTAATATGAGTCAATTTGTAAGAGTAAACTTAACAATCCATTTTTTGAAATACTAGATATATACATAATATCACAGTTGTAATAATATTTTGCCAAGAATATGTTATATGGTAGCTTGTCTTATACTAGAGTTGATTGATATTTATACTACTTATAATGCACGAAGTTACCTCACTCTTAATTTTAAAACGTACAAGAAATTAAGCATGACTTACAACATTTTAATGCACCCAATTTTCATAATTACAACAAATTTAAACATATTGGTGTGGTTTGGGTGATTTATCAGAGCTTTATCAAACCATAATGCTGAAACACCCATTTACAACCATTTAAGCACAATTTACAATAGTTGCAACCAATTTTTAGATTTACAACAGAATAAGCATAGTGTACAACAAAATAAGCATGATGTAATTTTCAGACTTATTTTCAGACTTACAACATTAATGCTATTAAAGTGGTCAATGTTATTAATGACTATTACTTACAACAAAACACCACATTAATGTTATTTAATGTAGTCAATTATTTAACTGATCAATAAATACAATTAATACAGTTATTAAAACACCCCTTACATAAAAATACAAATTATCAAGCATATTGTACAACCAAATTAAACACAATTCCTGCATTAAATTTCACTTACTACAAATAATAAAGCACATTATACAAATATTCAAGCCCGAGCGGCAGCAGCCCAAATGGGCTTGAGCAGAGCGAACTGCGGACCAAGCGGGCTCGGGCTGGAACGAACCCAGCGGGTTCGAGCTTCGAACGGGCGCGGGCTATACGAAATTCTTGATATCCGTAAATTTATTGTTAAAAAGAACATAATAAACAAAAATTCATTATTCATCAAAAATTTATTTCATGAGTGCCGCCCCTTTAGCATACGGGTAACACCGTAAAATATTAAACGAGGGACAAATATAATAAGATTAGAGCTTGATTAAAGGTTGAAATAGTATACCTATTGAGGATAGGTTGTGAGTTCGAACCTTTATTCCGTGCTACAATCTTTTTTATTTTCCTTTTGACTTTTTTGCAGTTGGTTACGGGTGAGCATGGGGCCGGTTTTGTTTAAAATCAAACCGAACCGAAGACTTTGGTTTTGAAAATTGCATTTTGGTTTGGTTTTTACCGATAGTTCTTATTAAATCGATTCGGTTTTAGTTTGTTATTCGTTTTCATTCTTTTGCCTCCGGTTTTGTCGATAAACAAAATAGTTAGTTATTAACCATCATAAATCCTAACATTATTTCATTATTATTTCGTTCTAATTTTAATTACTATAAAAAAATACTACAAGTTTCCGTCAATCCATTTCTTGCTCCATTTGTGAGAATGGTGTTGAGTCCTCGGAACACTTGTTTTTATCTACTTGATTAGAAATTGGATGTAAGATAGCTAGCTGGTGGAACAATAACTATGTTGAAGTTAATCGATATGAGAATTGGAAAACATGGTTAATTTCATGTGCATGGAGTGAAGATCAAGCAAATGTTCGAAGGTGTCTGGTATTCGCTTTGGTGGCACATATGGTCCTATCGAAACAAGATCCTTTTTTATGACAATATTCCTGACAATGTTGTTTCTAGTTCATTTAATTAGTGTAAGTATAGATGTAAAGCCTCATTTGGTTGGAATGAGTGGTTTAAAAACCCTTGTCTTATTTTTTTGTAATCTAGCTCCTTGCTTGTGTTGTTATAATGTCGCCGTTCTAAAAAAAAATGCATATATAAACCATTGATGCTAGTTGTAATCTTAAGACAAGTGATTTATTTTAGTAAAATAAAAATAGTATTTTATAGAAGTGAGTTATGGATACCATGATATGTTGAAACTTGAAACTTCTCGACATAAAATCGCAGGAGCTAATCAATAGATATGTTCATTATTGTAATAATATTTTGCAAGAAATTTGCTAATCGTAACTTACTTGTCTTATTAAGGATTTGTTTCATATAAAATATAAAAGCACGAATATATATAACGAAGTAAAACTTGGCTCAAAGGTTAAAATGGTATACCCTCGCTTGGGGGGAGGTCTCGAGTTCGAACCTTTTAACCAATCTTTCACTTTTTTAATTTTCTTTTAGTTTTGATCATTCTTTCACTCTTTTCAATTTTATTTTCTACTATTAGTAAAAAAAAAAAGTAGTATTTTATAAAATTGAGTCATGGAAAATTTTGGAAGTCCTCAACATTTTTTGCTACTTGTTATTTAAAATATGGTTTGTTAAACATAGTTGTAAGGCTAAATTTAAAAAGCTAAAACTAGCACAACCTTGTCATAGCACTTTTACTCTTTTATAGTTTGAAATATAAACTTTGTTTGACTTGGAGCGTTTATAAAAGTCTTTTTCGCTCTAATAAGCTTTTATAATCAAAGTACATCAAGTAACTTCTCAAAATAAGCTTTAAATTCCAGCTACAACTTGACATCGATTTGTTTGATAAACACATCGAATACATTAGTCTATTACCTATGTTTGGCAATCTATAACTATGAATGGATAATCTCGAAGTTATGTCAAAAAGCTATTTAGACAAGTTCAAATCCCGTTATAGAAACCCAATTCACGAAATAATAGTCGATCTTAGCACGAGTGTTACTTAATCATTATAGTAGAAGTTAGCTACTATAACCCAAGATCATCTTTTTATAACTAATTAATGATGGTATATCTCACAGATTATTCTCAAATACATGTATTATTATGTAATGCAATAATGTGTCAATTCGTAACTGTAAACTTAACAATCCATTTTTTGTAGTACTAGATATACATGATATCACATTTGTAATAATATTTTGCCAAGAAAATATGCTATATGGTAGCTTGTCTATACCTATTGAAGGATAGGTTGTGAGTTCGAACCTTTATTCAATGCTACAATCTTTTTTATTTTCCTTT
>OU343224.1:12382962-12524328 GCA_910596185.1 Chrysanthemum makinoi
ACTCCACACATTAGTTTCCATTTGGTTTTTAAGGTAATGCAACGCAAGAGTGCATTGTGCATGTCTACGAACACAAATGAACGTGTGTATGCAATGTGTGCAATCAGGGGTCTAAATGTGCAGAACCCGAGCACAAAGACATAAATTACAGTTTCACTCTAACCAAAATTTCTTGAATTATTTCTTTCCTTCCTAGCATATTCTGTAACGAAAATACCCCGGGACCAGTGATTCAATTTCTTAGATTACTGATTGCATTTTTTTGTAACAAAAAGGATACAAGTAAATCAAATGGAATTGAAGTAGTAGGAAGAATACCCTAGTACAACTTAAAGAGATTATAAATCCTAATTAACGCCTAAACTAATTAAGCAACCAAAAAGAACCTAAAACTAACCAGCCTGCATCTTCTTTCTCATTTCCATGATCTTCCGGTGGGAATTTGAATGCAACGCCACTGAAAAACTGGGACTGTTAGCCGGCCTATATTCTGCCACCAACCTCCCCGACTTATACCTCACGCCACACGCATTACACAAAGTCTTCGGGCCCATTGGCCCCCCTCGCCATTGTGGTGTTTTGTCAGCTAAGCAATGCTGGCACCTCCTACCAATAGAGGCACCCACACCACCCGCTGGTGTAGCCTTTGGAAATGAGGATGGAGTCTGCACTACTTGATTCCACCACCAGCATTGTTTACCTCTACGCCTACGAGTAGACCGCTTACGAACAGGACAATTTAAAGGAACACGTAGACTGCCACAACAACTTGTGATACTACTATGGCTAATGCTGTTGCTATTGCCGCTGCTACTAGTGTTGTTGTTGTCAAGAAGTGATACGAGAATGGTTTGGTTTGGGGTTGATAGGATGTCGTCAAGTGCTGGAAATGCATCTTTGTTAGATAACCATTCCAATTCTTCCTCTGCAAATTCCTGAATATCAACGGGAATCATACATTATCACTCTTTGTTCAACTCAAGATTCAATAAAGCTTCCATCTTTATACTAATTTCCACCAAATAAAAGCTATTTTTAGCAAAAAATTGCAGTAAATTAGACACGGGCTACTATGGTTTTTCGTTTTTGAAGTACATAGTCACAAACCAGTTGTTCCTCTCATCCTCTGCAACTTAACGGGAACCACACATTATTCATCTTTCTTCAACTCAAGACTCAAAAAGCTTCAATCTTTTACCATATTCCCCCAAACTAAATAGCTATTAGCAAACAAGTCCACAAAAAATGACATGGGCTAGTATCTTTTTCTCACACCAACAAACACATTACGACACTTTCTTCAACTCAATAATCATAAAGCTTCAATCTCTTACCAAATATCCCCTTAATTTATTCTTAGGGGGTGTTTGTTTAAGCTTATATATGTGCTCTTGAGCTTGTTGACTCGGCTTATATTCCATACGACCTTTTTTCCGCTTATTTTTAAGGTCATAAGCTTATCAAATATGCTAGAAAAGCATGAGCTTATGAGATATAAGCCGAAAACCAAATAAGCTCATAAGCACAAAATAAGCTCAAACAAACACCCCCCTTAGCACAAAAGTAGACATGGGTTACTATCATTCTTTAAACATAGGGGGGGTTTGTTTAAGCTTATTTATGGGCTTGTAAGCTTATATGTTTCATAAGCTTCACTTTTTTGCCTTTTTGTGGCTTATGGGCTTATGTCAGTTTACAACTTATATAAGCCCACAAGTGTCCAAATAAGCCAAAAAAATAAAGCTTATGAAACATAAGCTCATAAGTCCATAAATAAGCTTAAACAAACACCCCCACAAACAAACCTTTACACATTAACAAGTACATATACTTTCATTAAACATAAATAGTACTTATATTAAGAACCAAAAAAAGTCAACGAGTGGGTCAACGACAAGGGTTTAAGGATATATATACTTACAGGAAATGAAGGGTGAGAAGAAGGGGTTTTGTTGTTGTTGTTTTCATCATCTTCTTCTAAACAAAAGTTGAGAAGGTCATCATCATCAATCAAACATGAGTTTGGGTCAGAAGCCATGTTTCTTGTTTCAAAGTGTTTAGTTTGGTTTTTAAGGAAGTTAATATTATCAACTACAACAACAATAAACAATGTTGTTGTTTGTTGTCGACTGCAAGCATAAAAAGTGAGTGAGAGATATACGGATGAATGGCAAGGAAAGGATGTCTTGTTTTTTGGACATTACTCTCTTCATTTCATTTTCACCCCCTTGAAAATGTTTCACTCATCTATATGTTGCCATCACTTCAATATACCTACTCGGTTGGTCTCGCATACTTATGTAGGGCTCAGCATAATAGACCGAGTACAGGATCAAAATGGGTCGACTGGACAGAGTGCTTAACATGTGCCCCGGGGGCACATGTTAGAAAAACCATTATGTTATTGTGACGAAACAAACAGTTTGTGAATATTTAGGACTTTATGAACAATAAATACAATAATTACAACATCAAACTAAAATTGGTTTGGTTCCGAATTCTAAGTCGCGTAATCATTGTGTGCCATCAAGGGTTAAATGATGTGAACATGATTTCAAGCAAATGATTCAACGTCGTTTTCTATTATGTGTTTGAGAGATTCAAATAAAAACGAGGGTGTAAATGATCAGGATTGTTTGTTTTGGTGGCATATGTTTGATATTAGGAGTCACATTTGTGTAATAGAGGATTAGATATTCTCATCGCTTTTATGCTATGAATTTCTTTTATTTATAATAACTCGACATCAAATTATTAAACATCATCTTATCATAGTCAACGGAATTTGTTTTGTCATACAGTTTTCCTTTTTACCCACATTGTTATATGACTCCAAATGTGACATTGGTATCAGTCCGGCCATGTGCGTGTATATGTTTTACTTGTTCGCGCATGCCATTGTTTAGTGTGTTCGTGTCATAACTTTAGAAAAACAAACGGTCTTCATCCATGCAGATGAAGACTTTAGATCAACCTCTTCTTCTGCAGACATGGTTTGCAGATGAAGAGGTAAAAACTCTGAAAAAACAAACGACATCTTAGTGTTAGTGGTTAACGGCTTCATCGATTCTCATTGGTAAAAAGTTATATGGTAAAAGATGTTAAAAAGAGATACTACAGAGGATGTAATTGCAATATCAAAGAAATGAAGCTACCTTTTAAGGTTTTTGTGTTTGGGCCGCCTAAACTCCAAACCGTGTTTGAGAGACCATGATACTACTTAGCCAATAGGGTATTGACACGTGTACACTTGTTCAAAATCAAAAGTACAAAACCTTTGACCCCCGGTGCATGCGCTAATTTTCACTACTGATTTGACTTTTGTTTTCAATCACACCATTTTGTCCAAAAACAACTTTCAACATGTTTTTAAATCATATCAAATCAAATCATTTAAATATGCTCTAGGAGACAATGAAAATTCATACCCTTTTATCTTATCATATCATATTGTAAATTGTAAAGTAATTTGTTAGAAGGAAAGACAAAAATATGAACCAAATTTTTTATTCTACATAGTTTAATTGACCAATACGAAAGTGAAATTATTTTGAGACCTAAACACAACGGGCTTATATCTTATTTGAATCTCAGCTTATGTTTCATAAGCTCACTTTTTGTGAATTATTTTTAAAAAATTCGTTTTATATAAGAGCACAAGGTGTGGATTCGCCGTTCCACTTCGCCGTCCGATGTGGCACTTCGCCGTCGACTGCCGTGACAACCACCCTAGCGTGTCGTGGCTCGCCGTCGTTCACCTCTTCGTCTGCACGACGAGAGGTTGGAGTGCACGGCTTTTTTTTTTTTTGTTTTTTTTTAAACATATTTTGTTGTAGTGTGTGTGATGTTAGGGAAAATGAAATATATTTTGTTGTAGTGTGCGTGATGTTAGGGAAGAAGAAAAAGTTTTTTTTTTGGTTGATAACGTTTTACATTTTTCTTTTTTTGGGTTAATAACGTTTTACATTCTTGTTTTTTCTTTTTCTTTTTTAAAAAATTATAACTCTTTTTTTAAATATATTGTATTGTATTTTTATTTTAATAAATAAATTTAGTTTATTTGGAAATTTGAAAAAAATAATAAAGTTGTAAGTGGTGAGCCCCAAATGAGTAAGTTGAGGTTTGTTGTGAGTAGGGGGTTAGTTGTGGAGGTTTGTTATAGTGATGTGGAGGTGATGTGACGGTGATGAAGAGGTAAACCTGTATCACGACACCTAGAGCTCTAAGCTTATCATGAAACATAATCCGAAAACCAAATAATAAATAAAGGAGCAATTGCATATATACCTAATAAAACTTGCATATTTGCATATATACCCCAAAAATGCTTAAATTGCATTGTATATCATGCATTAAAAACTTATATTATACAAAAAAATATGCAAATTTTTTAATTTTTATAAGTATATATGCAATTCCTCCATAAATAAACCCTCACTACATAAGCTTAAACAAATACGAACCCCCTAAAATTTATGCTTAAATTTATTTGAAAGCCTTTTATTAACCAATAAAATACTCTCACACGCATGTTAGAGTATAAAATTAATAAAAATAACCTTAAGATTTATGATGAGAGATTAAATCATATTTTAATATCAAAACCATGATATAATAAGGATTTTAAAGCTATATATGAAGAGTGTGTTTCCATTATAAGCACCTGAAGTTTAGCCATAAACAAAAGGGTTATTGGCACGAAAAAGTATTATATTTGCCACATTTTGTCATTGTGTGTAGCATCTTTTTGTTTCATCTTGATACCAACCTTTTGAGTTTGTACTATTGTATGTACTTTATGACTATTTTACCCTTATTTTTTTTAAATTTTTGAAAGGTAAAATGGTCATTTTCATGGCTTAAATGTCATAAAGTACACACAATAGCATGAATTTAAAAGATTAGTGTCAAGATGAAAAACAAATGCTACACATAATGACAAAAAGTGTCAAGTATGATGAATTTTTCTTGCCAATAACCCTAAACAAAAATATAAACTAGGTAGGTGTTTCATTTTCTTGTCTAAAAAATATTTTTTCCGTCTTAAAATACGTGATTATATATTTATTTTTAGGTTATCAAAATGTATATGTTAGCAAAACAAATGTTTACATCATATTTGAACGAATTAAAAGAGATTTTAGTTGATAATAACTTACTTTATTGGTGAAATTGTGAAAAGTGTAGTTAGCGGACATTTCTAAAATTTTGTATATTTTTAAAGTGAACACTTGTCTTTTTTATAATCATTTTTTGAATGAATACTTGCACAAAACTCGTTGATATGTTTTGTTGGATCAACCTGACAGATAAATCGGATCGAACCAGACCAACCTAGCCGGACCGAACACATTTCGGTCCGGTGTTTTGGGTCAAATTGATTTTTTATCGGTCCGGTCCGGTTTTTGGATTGTGCTCAGCCCTAAGTCCTCATATATCATTATCATTTTCATAATGCATAGTGCAATGCCAAAACACCCCCTTGGAGGAAAAGAATAAAGAGAAAAAGCAAGGAAAATTCAAGTTTGTCATGTTTTTCTTGGGTTCTTGCCAATTGGAGAATATGCTGCAGCAGTTATGACTTTTCATGATTTGATGCAACTTAATGATAAATTTCGCAGAACAATGGTCACAAAAAATGGTGAGTAGAACACCTATAAAGTTGATTAATACCAATATACAACAAATTTCCAAGTGTTAATCTATAAAAACGACACCTGACTAAACCGTATCATTCAAAAATGCACTGATGGGAGATAAATGTCTCGTTTGAGAGTAACTCAACCATACGTTGCTCTAGCCTTTTGGCTCCTGGACCCGGCTTCAAAACATCAGCATCACCCCAAACGCTGCAAGCTTCATCACTAGACTCACCACCTAAGCACCAACCACCTGCAACCGGTTTACCTTGACCACGGTTTAACAGTTCTTTGTCTATCCGGTCAAGAATTGGATCATCAGGAAGAAATGGAGAAGCAAAAGCTGAACCGCTGTTGATTAAGTCGTTGAAGTCATCTGAGTGGAGTAACCTCGGTTCGTGTTTTGTCTCGTATGCAGAATATTGCAAATTCTGGTTAACAACTGTTCTGTTTAATTGAGGTGAATTACATAGAACGGTTGGGAAGTATACAGATTCAGATGAAAGACTATTCGATAAATACATAAGTAGGGTCCGGGGCAAGTTTTCTGTTCCTAAGATGCAATACTCAACAAACTTGCGGCTCAATATAGATGTAGGTGAACCTGCAGGAACTTAAATATATAACATTTGTTAACAATTGGATTACTTTTGGCGATTTTCGTGCAATTGTGAAAACCGCAACTGTGACTAGTAGTCAATTAGTAAAAGTATAAAACTGAAGACTTTCCTGTGAACAGTCGGTAAGCATCTGGCAATGGTCGTCTTTGAGTGCCATAAAAGATCTCACTCTGCTCAGCAAGAAAAAGCCCTGGGTCAACGACCACAGGTTTCAAAATACGTGACCTGCAAACAATGAAAACATATAATTATATCTATAACATCAAACTCGATAATATAAGTAAAGCCGTAAAGGTATGGCATACTCTTTCCAGCCGATGTAGCTTGTGTGATTCACAAAGTTGAGATCTTTAGGCATGTATGATAGAATGTGAAGAAGATCTGGAAAACAAACACAAAGGCAGGGTATATAAAAAAAACCGATACTTTATGATGCAAACAAAAAAATGTCCTCACAAATTGCAAATATAACCTTGCGACTAAATACCACAGAACCTGCAAATGAAAAATACTGCAAGAATGATCTCAAGGGGTGTTTGGCATGGTTTTGTGAAAGTGATAATGTAAAATGGGATAATCATGAGATGATTAAACATGGCAATATGAAGAGATAGCTAATGTATTTCATATGTCAATGTTTTGTAGTTAGGAGGATGAATTAGACGCAAGTTTTAGGACAATGTAGCAATGATCGATAGATAGTCATGTGTAACAAAACGTCAGTTTGTAGAAGCTGATATTTGAACGTGCTTTTGGTGATTAAAGGTCGTGATGATCATACAATCAGTTCTTGGAGTGTTCGTAAACTTCTCATTATTTAAATATTTAGGGATGTTTGGGATTGTGTTTTGAAGTGATTAAAGTTTTGAAAGAACTCGGTTTGCATAATCAGGTTCATCCAAAATCTAAAAATCGATTATCTCCGTTTTCAGAACAAAATAATCAGATTAAGCAGTCTGCAAACACTATTCCATATCTCATTATATTCATTTTGTTGCTACTACTCCTAAACTGTAAGGTAATAAAAAAACAGTTCAACAATACCCAAACACTTAAAAACGACTACCTACTACATGAAACGGGAGTAACCATATAATCATTCATTCATTCCCAATACATGATGCCAAACACCGTCTCATTACAATAGCAACTACCACCACAACAAGAAGCCTTTTTAATCCACACTACTTGCAAAAATGCAACCTTTTTCGGCCAGCAACACTCATTTTAGGCTCTATCAACTAACAAAAGTAAGAGTGTGTTTTGGATTGCTCATTAAGTGCTTATCTACTTATTCTTACCCATATACGCACTTCAAAGTATTTGGCCAGAAAACTGCTTATTTGCGTATTCTACACTAAAATAAGCACTTTAGAATATGCAATCCTAAACACCCAAATATCAAGTGCTATACAGTAAGATGCCTTTAATCTAGTTACAGAAACGGAACCTTGTCATAACGGGTCTAAACTGGAACTTAGGCTTTATCAGCTAACTAAACTAAGAGGGTGTTTGGGGAATTTCTAATATAAGTGCTTATCTATTTATTCTTAAGCATATAAGATATTCAAAGTATTTGGCCGGAAAATGCTTATATACTTATTATACACTGAAATAAGCACTTTGGAATAAGCAATTCAAAGCACCCCCTAAATCGAAATTCTAAACAGTAAGAAGCCTGTAACCTAATGACAAAAACGGAACCTATTTATAACGGGTCCAAAATGGAACTTATTTTAGGCTTTATCAACTAAAAACTAAAAGGGTGTTTGTGATTGCTCACTTATGTGCTTATCTACTTATTCTCAGCCATATAAGCACTTCAAAGTATTTGGCCAGGAAACTGCTTATCGCCTATTTTACACTGAAATAAGCACTTTAGAATAAGCAATCCGAAGAACCCCTCAAATCGAAAGTCTAAACTGTAAGAAGCCTGTGTAATCTAGTTACAAAAAACATAACCTTTTTATAACAGGATCCAAAATAGAATTCATTTTCGGCTCTATCAACAACTACAATACCAAATCCCGCCAGAGCGGGGTATGGGGGAGGTAAGATGTAGACCGTCACACCCTACCCGAGGGTAAAGGGAACTGCTTATTTAAAACTAACAAAACTAAGAGCGCGTTTGGCATTGTTCATGTACGTGCTTATCTACTTACTTTTAAGCATATAGGCAGTTGCTTATTTACTTATTTTACACCAAAACGAGCACTTTAGAATAAGCAATCCTAATTTGTCTGCTAATGATTATACAGCAAGCCCTTACTCCTAAACACGCCATAAATCAAAATTCTAAACATCAAACCTTAGAAACAGTTACGAAACTAGTTTAAAAAGTTACCATCTTGAGTAACAAGCGGATAATCATTCGCATTCAAATTAACAAACCAATCCCAATCCTCACACACCTTCAACAAAATCGCCGCACCATGTAAAACAGCCGATAAAGAACTCGACCCTTTACTCGACACCACATCCGATTTCCCAACCACATTCACATTCTGTGCAGCCCAAAACACCTTAACACCCTGCACATACAACGCCAGCTTATCGCGCTCCTTTTGACTAGCAGACTGGTCCAAATGCAACAAGTACTGGTTCCTAGGATGGTAAACTGCCAACAACAGCCTAAGAAGCCTCCCCGAGTCGTTTTTCGAGCCCGAAATGAGGTATGAGATGATGGGTGGAGATGGGTCAGTTTTGTTATTGAACAAGAGCTGGTGGTTGTGGTATTGGATTCTGTGAGGGAAGAGATGTGGGTCTGAGAAGGATGGTGGTGGTGGTGGTTGGGTGGTGGTGGTTAGGAAGATGGTGAGGAGGAGGAGGAGGGTTGTGGTGGTTATGATGATGGTTGTGGTGGTTGTTGGTGATGGGGTATGCATTTTAGTGATGGGTTAGTGATAAAGTTTGAATCTTGATGTTGGTTTTGGAAATCTTGATTTGTGGTGGTTGTTTATGGTGGTGGTGATGGTGGTTGTGTATTTGTGTGATGGTTTTGTGTTTATGGAAAAAGATTAAATATCGGGTTTGAGTCTGTGTGACGAAAAGAGTGTTTTTAAGTCTCGTAAATTAGTCGGCTAAATTGTTGGAAATTATGATATCGGAAAAGTTAATGATGGTAAAGATTGAATCTTGATGTGTATAAAGAGTGGTTTTTGAAATCTTGAAATGTGGTGGTTGTTTATGGTAGTTATGTTGGTTGTGATCGGGTTTGTGTTTTATTGGTGGATTAGTTGTAAAATGTGAATCTTGATGTGGGTTTTAAAAATTTTGGATTGTGGAGGTTGGTTATGGTAGTAACTGTGTGACGAGAATTGGTGTGTTTAAATTATGTAGATTATTCAGCTAAAATGTCGAAAACTATTTTTTATAAAAAACATAGTGATAAAGATTTTGAATCTTGAATTGTGGTGGTCGTGATATGTTAATGATAAATTATTTAATATCTTGTTTAAAGGCGACGATATGTTTTAATTTAGTGGATTAGTGGGTTAAAATGTCGGAAACTATGGCAAAAGATTGTATCTTGATGTGTGTACATACATATTTGGGTGTTGAATGTGGTGGTTAATGGTGGTGAGGGTAGTGATAAATATGTTATTGTGAATTGTCCGTCCACATTTGGTTTTGGTTAAATTGGACTTTTGGTACCATCATTTTCAAGATTTTGAGGCATAGTGTTAATTTAATAATAGTTGATGTGTGAGTGGGTATGTTTGGATTAAAAAAGTAATGACTTAATTCAAACGTTACCTATAGCTTATTCTTCTACATCAATTTAAGCATATATTCTCTCATTTCCTTTTAGTTTAGTTTCAGAGTATGTTTAGTGTAAAGAAAATATTGAAAGGTTAAGTTTAATTTAGAAGACTAAAATATAAACTTTGTTTAGTTGGCAAACTTTTTGCTTTCATGAAAACAAAGCTTTTATACACTCTTGAAATCAAAAGCCAATTCATTATTTAAGAGATGATCCATTTTGATAATTAAAAAAAAAAATAAAAAAAATACATATCTAAGTTTTAACTAAATCTTTGGAGTAGCTAATTTTAAAAAATAACTTGAATTTTAATTTCGGGTTTGAGTATGTGTAGTGGAGGAGTGTTTTTAAATCTCATAAATTAGTCGGCCAAAGTGTCGAAAACTATGATACGAAAAAGTAAATGATGGTAACAATTGAATCTTGGTGTGTTTAAATATTGGGTTTTTGGATTGTTGTATGTGGTGGTTATGGATGGTTGTTTATTTTGGTGATGATGGCTGTGATGGGCTTCGTATTTTATTGATGGGTTGGTTATAACGATTTAATCTTGATATGGGTTTTTAAAATGTTGAATTATGGTGGTTGTTTATGGTTGTCGTGATAGGTTAATGATAAGACGAGGTGTAATGGTGATTAGCATGTGACTTTTACTCTCAGTGTCACATCAACTTTTTCTCTTAATAATTAACTTAATGTAATAAGAATATCGATGATACCAACAAAAAATTTCCTAAAAAATCGTTTATTAAAACCCACACACAAACCTGCAACACAACTTGGTCGCATATGCGACCGATTCCCTCTTTTTTTCTTCATGAGACGGGTTTTTGATGGTCGGCTGGGATGCGACGCGTCGTAAGGATCGACCGACCGAGTGTCGACCTTGCCATTACATCCTGCCTAACGATTTAATAAATGTTGGAATTTGTGAGGCATAATATGCGTGTTTAAAACTTATGGATTAATTTGCCAAAATATCGGTAACTATAAGACCAGAAAAGTAAATACCCATAAAGATCGGATGTTGTTGTGTATAAAAATTAGGTTTTAAAAGTGGTAGTTAATGGTGGTTGTTTATGGTAGTGATGGTGGTTTTTTGTGGCGGTGGAGCGTAGTGATAATGTTGTACTATGTAGTTGTGAATACGTCGTCCACATTTGGTCTTGGTTAAAGGGTTGGTTATACATACTTTTAAATGGATATTCACGCATTTTTTTTTATAATTTTATTTTTACTATAAAATTATGTAACTGAAAGTATAAAATATAAAATATAAAATTTGATAAGTTAAAAATATTAACACACAGAAAATACGAAAAATAAAATGATAAAAAATTGTATTTCACAATTCACAAAAACGTGGCTTAGGCTGCCTGCAGTAGCACTCGATCGAGCATCATCTTTCACAAACTCGATTGATCCTTGGTCGATCGCCTTGGTGTGGGGGATCGATCGAGCATCATTTTTCACACATGTTGGTCGTGACCACGATCGACTTCAGCTTGGTTTCTTTTTTTGTTTGTGTGTGTGTTTAATTAAAATAAAAGGTATATTTGTGAGGTATGTTTTTTGTAGTGTAGGTCGCCTTACTGGGGCACCCAATCACCTGAAGGTCGCTGGAGAGAGAAAACTGATATGGCAAGGGGGTGTGAGTGGATGTATGTGGATTAAAAAGGTAACTTAATTCAAACGTTACCCATAGCTTATTCTTCTACACCAATTTAAGTATAGATTGTTACTCTATTATAATCTTCTTTTAATCAAGAGTGTGTTTTGAAAAAAAAAAAAAAAAAAAAAAAAAGGCATTCTAATACTGAAGTTCTTAAAAGGTGTTGTTTTATAAACACAAAATCAATATAAACTAACACATACACACATTGACTTACAACGTTGTTCCAAGATATTGTATGGCGACTTCACCAAAAATGATGGTACAACGTTGTCATACCACCGACTCTTTTGAGCTCAAGTTTACATTTTTCGGAGGCCTTTCAGAAAGCAATCTTTTTACTTTCGGGTTTATCGTGAGGCATGAGTTACATCTGTTTACATTTTACCTCCCCATACCTCACCCCTACAGAATTTGGTATGTTCTTGTCGTATAAAGCTTGTAAAAGTTTGTTTTGTTTTTCTGTTTTTTTAGTTTTTTTAATAAGCTTCATAGACTTTTAAATTATAAAGTACTTCTAAGTAGCTTATAAAAGTAAGCTTTAAATTTCAACTATCGTTCATATATCAACTATTTTGTCAAACATACTTGGTATTTCAATCTGTTAGCTACGTTATCGAAAAGCCATTTTAACAAGTACAAAGTTACGAGGAACCCAAGTCACAAAACGATAGTCAATAAGTCTTATTTAATCGTCATAGTTTAGCTCGATGTTAAGGCTATGGTAATTCAATATCATCTTTTTATAACCCTCGAAGATTCTCACCATCATGAATAACTAAAACTGAAAAGTACTAACCATTTTGATAACTAACGATGGCCTATATCAAAGATTTTTGATAAATGCATATGTTATTTATGTCTTTTTGAAACGTGTCAATTTGTAAACCTTAACAATCCATTTTTGTAATACTTTGTTAGACACTAAAATGGTAAAAGTTGTATCACCCAATAAATAGATATGTTGATGATATTACGGCTGTAATATTTTGCAAATGGTAACTTAGTTGCCTTGTTCCAGATTGGATTGATATAAAATATTAAAGGATAAACACATACAATATGGTGTGGCTTGGCTAAGAGCTTAAGGTAGCATACCCGTTAAAGGTAGGTCTTGAGTTCAAATCTCTTAAGCCGAATCACATCTTTTTAATCTTCTTTTCGTTTTTTTTATCATTATTGGTAGTTATAAATGTTCATCGTCATACTGGCCTCGTCAATCCATGTAACGAAAATATGCAACTTGCAACTCCTATTATTTAACACACATTAGTCAAAGCATTAGTCGCATCCTATGACTATTAGTCAAATAAAAGTTTGTATTTTACAGAAGTGAGTTCTGGATACCATGATGTGTTAAAACTTGCAAGTCCTCGACGTAAATTATTAACCTTTTTGATAACTAACGATGGTCTATAAGTCTAGCTATATCAAAGAGTTTTACTACATACATATATTATGTACATGATATCACAGTTGTAATTTTGCAAAAAAATTGCTAAATGGTATCAAAAGGGCGTATCACAGTTGTAGTTTTAGTACCTGTAAAAAGATCAAGATCATTGTTCGTGAACGATTTTCTTCTCTAACCGTATCAAAGGGCGTTGCAAAACCGTTTTATGTAGTAGTTCAAGTCCAGTGAGTATTGCTCCATCTATATTATGAAACTACAACGTTCATATCCTTAATTCATTGTGTGAAACGGTGTACACTTTTATTAAGATAAATCAGATTACAATTAATATAATTAACATAAACTAAAGACAGAAAATTAAATAACAGACAGAATGGAGTAGAAGCAGAAGACATACACTATTCAATAAACTTAACGAAAGCAGTAAAGACAGTAGCACGAGGCTCGTGTCTAACACGATTCCCTTAAAACATATTCGTCGTCTGTTTCCCAGGGTACAACGTACAAAGCTGTTGTACAGCCGGACTAGACACACTTGCCTGAAAGATCACAGAAGCTCTGCGTGTTTCTGATCGAAGAGAATGCTGGAATTCGTTGTGTTTTTCTGTGTATCACCTAAATATACACAGATATGCAAATCTGTTAAATATTAAACACGATTTCAATATCTTCCATTTATTTAAACCGATTCTGTCTGATACGCAGGTATGCGAGATTTCGGAGCTGCATTCATGTCCGCAGGTCGCGCGGGTTCAGAAGCTTCGAACCCATTTTGGCCCAGAAATCCTGAAATCTGCACCCCTACCTGCGCGCGCACGTAGGTGTTGGAGTAAACCAACAAATTATTTTGAAGGTCCATATCATGATTTCTATATAAACACACTCCCACTTCCTTTTCTAGGTGATGTGGGATGTGTTTATTTTTCAAATTTCGTGTTTCACATGCCCCACTTTGAGATACGATATCTCATTCATATTAACTCCATTTTGATCATACTTTAGCTCGTTGCGAAGCTCTCGTCGAGGAGAACATAAAGCTATCAAGAAATATAAATATATATATAACATATACATATATTAAATAGTGTCCAAAATTTGCAAAAAACTCATTTTGCAAAATGAATTTTCCAACATTTATGCAAACATTCAACCATGTTGATATGTGGAATCATTTGAAGCCGACAATGGGTCTTGACCGGATATGACCGGGTCTACATGGGTCTTGGCCGGATATAACCCATTCAAAATACATGCTTATAAAATAATTTAATTCATCAGCATGTGTAATAAACAAAGCTTATTTTATAAATCAGTAATTACTTTTAAAACTAAGCTCAAGCCCCTATAAGCCCTGCGTCAAACACAAAGGACGCACAAAGAAATAATTAAGTGTTTGTGTTTATTGCTTGTCATAAACATTTTCTTATTGTTTCTTTTGTTAGCTTTTTGTTTTGATGCACATGTGGTGCATTTGTTTTTAGCCCTAATCGGTCCCAAGTGGGGGAGTCATCCTCATCCATTGTACTTCAATGTTTTTTGGTGTAATATATATTTTACTGGGCGAAAGGCCTTTTACCCAATAAAAGTATATATATATATATATATATATATATATAGGATCAAATAAGAAGAAAAATTAAAATGAGAAGGATAAGAAGGAACCACAACCACACATTTCAGATGCACCTATTAAAATAGATGCATCTCAACTTGAAAATCTCTCCCTTATTTGAAATGTGTGGCTAGAAATTCTTCTTATTTTAGTTTTTCTTCTTACCGGATCCCTTCCCTATATATATATATATATATATATATATATATATATATATATATATATATATATATATATATATATATATATATATATATATATATATATATATATATATATATATATATATATATATATATATATATACTTTTTAAGTAAGCTCTCATAAGCTTTTGATTTGCTTTACGAAATCATAGTACTTCAAGTAGCTTATCAAAATAAGCTTTAAATTCCACCTACAACTCGACATCGATTGGTTTGCTAAACACATACAATACATTGTCTATTACCTATGTTTTACAATCTATAATAATGGATGGATAATCTTGAATAGTCATGTCAAAAAACCATTTAGACAAGTTCAAATCCCGTTATAGAAACTCAAATCACGAATTAATAGTCTATCTTAGCACGAGTCTTACTTAATCATCATAGTGTAGGGTAGAAGTTAGCTACTATGACCCAAGATCATCTTTTTATAACCTTTTTGATAACTAACTAATGATGGTCTATCTCAAAGATTATTTTCAAATACATGTATGATTATGTAATTTTAATATGAGTCAATTTGTAAGAGTAAACTTAACAATCCATTTTTTGAAATACTAGATATATACATAATATCACAGTTGTAATAATATTTTGCCAAGAATATGTTATATGGTAGCTTGTCTTATACTAGAGTTGATTGATATTATATTATATATAATACTAAAAGGCAGGAGCCACTTTTCCAAAACATTTGCATTAATTGCAAACTTTGCCAATTTGGCGAAAACAGCCCTTGAAGTTCAAGTGTCGTTGCAAAGTAAGTCCTTTAACATTAATAATCTTTCGCAACTTGGCAAAAACAACCCCTGAGGTTTAAATGTCGTTGCAAAGTAAGTCCTTTAAGCAACCCCCTTTGCATCGCGCGGGTTTTCTAACACTCGTTTATACTACTTATAATGCACGAAGTTACCTCACTCTTAATTTTAAAACGTACAAGAAATTAAGCATGACTTACAACATTTTAATGCACCCAATTTTCATAATTACAACAAATTAAGCATATTGTACAACAAAATAAAGCGTGGTGTCATTTTAAGACCAAAATTCTATCAAACAACATTAATGCTATTAAAAACACCCATTCACCAAAAATTACAACAATTTAAGCACAATTTACAATAGTTGCAACCAATTTTCAGATTTACGACAGAATAAGCATAGTGTACAACAAAATAAGCATAATGTAATTTTCAGACTTATTTTCAGACTTACAACATTAATGCTATTAAAGTGGTTAATGTTATTAATGACTACTACTTACAACAAAACACCACATTAATGTTATTTAATGTAGTCAATTATTTAACTGATCAATAAATACAGTTATTAAAACACCCCTTACATAAGAAATACAAATTATCAAGCATATTGTACAACCAAATTAAACACAATTCCTGCATTAAATTTCACTTACTACAAATAATAAAGCACATTATACAAATATTCAAGCCCGAACGGGCAACGGGCCAAATGGGCTTGAGCCCGAACGGGCACGGACCAAACGGGCTCGAGCCCTAGCAGACACGGGCCAACGGGTTCGAGCCCGAACGGGCACGGGCTATACGAAATTCTTGATATCCGTAAATTTATTGTTAAAAAGAACATAATAAACAAAAATTCATTATTCATCAAAAATTTTATTTCATGGTACCCGCCGCTGCAACGCACGGGTAACCTGCTAGTAAAATATTAAACGAGGGACAAATATAATAAGATTAGAGCTTCAGTTAAAGGTTGAAATAGTATACCTATTGAGGATAGGTTGTGAGTTCGAACCTTTATTCCGTGCTACAATCTTTTTTATTTTCCTTTCGACTTTTTTTTGTACAGTTGGTACCGGGTGAGCATGGGACGGTTTTTGTTTAAAATCAAACCCGAACCGAAGACTTTGGTTTTTGAAAATTGCATTTTGGTTTCGGTTTTACCGGTAGTTCTTATTAAATCGATTCGGTTTTAGTTTGTTATTCGTTTTTTCATTCTTTTGCCTCGGTTTATCGATAAACAAAATAGTTAGTTATTAACCATCATAAATCCTAACATTATTTCATTATTATTTCGTTCTAATTTTAATCACTATAAAAAAAAAATACTAGCAAGTTTCCGTCAATCCATTTCTTGCTCCATTTGTGAGAATGGTGTTGAGTCCTCGGAACACTTGTTTTTTTATGCTACTTGATTCGAGAAATTGGATGTAAGATAGCTAGCTGGTGGAACAATAACTATGTTGAAGTTAATTCGTATGAGGAGTGGAAAACATGGTTAATTTCATGTCGCATGGAGTCGAAGATCAAGCAAATGTTCGAAGGTGTCTGGTATTCGCTTTGGTGGCACATATGGTCCTATCGAAACAAGATCCTTTTTTATGACAATATTCCTGACAATGTTGTTTCTAGTTCATTTAATTAGTGTAAGTATAGATGTAAAGCCTCATTTGGTTGGAATGAGTGGTTTAAAAACCCTTGTCTTATTTTTTTGTAATCTAGCTCCTTGCTAGTTTTTTTTGTTTTGTTATAATGTCGCCGTTCTAAAAAAAAATGCATATATAAACCATTGATGCTAGTTGTAATCTTAAGACAAGTGATTTATTTTAGTCAAATATTTTATAGAAGTGAGTTATGGATACCATGATATGTTGAAACTTGAAACTTCTCGACATAAAATCGTAGGAGCTAATCAATAGATATGTTCATTATTGTAATAATATTTTGCAAGAAATTTGCTAATCGTAACTTGTCTTATTAAGGATTTGTTTCATATAAAATATAAAAGCACGAATATATATAACGAAGTAAAACTTGGCTCAAAGGTTAAAATGGTATACCCTCGCTGGGGGTAGGTCTCGAGTTCGAACCTTTTAACCAATCTTTCACTTTTTTTAATTTTCTTTTCAGTTTTAGTCATTCTTTCACTCTTTTCAATTTTATTTTCTACTATTAGTAAAAAAAAAAAGTAGTATTTTATTAAACTAGTCATGGATACCATGAAGTTTTGAAAGTCCTCAACATTTTTTGCTACTTGTTATTTAAAATATGGTTTGTTAAACATAGTTGTAAGGCTAAATTTAAAAAGCTAAAACTAGCACAACCTTGTCATAGCACTTTTACTCTTTTATAGTTTGAAATATAAACTTTGTTTGACTTAGAGTGTTTATAAAAGTCTTTTCTTAAAGTAAGCTCTAATAAGCTTTAGAAATCAAAGTACTTCAAGTAACTTATCAAAATAAGCTTTAAATTCCATCTACAACTAGACATCGATTTGTTTGATAAACACATCTAATACCTTAGTCTATTACCTATGTTTGGCAATCTATAACTATGAATGGATAATCTCGAAGTTATGTCAAAAAGCTATTTAGACAAGTTCAAATCCCGTTATAGAAACCCAATTCACGAAATAATAGTGCACGAGTGTTACTTAATCATTATAGTAGAAGTTAGCTACTATAACCCAAGATCATCTTTTTATAACTAATTAATGATGGTATATCTCACAGATTATTCTCAAATACATGTATTATTATGTAATGCAATAATGTGTCAATTCGTAACTGTAAACTTAACAATCCATTTTTTGTAGTACTAGATATATATGATATCACAGTTGGAATAATATTTTGCCAAGAATATGTTATATGGTAGCTTGTCTTATACTAGAGTTGATTCATATAAAATAGAGTAAATTACACCGTTCGTCCCTGTGGTTTGCTCCAAATCACACCGGTAGTCCCTGTTCTTTTTTTTTTGCTTTTTTGCTCCCTGTGGTTTACATATTGCACGCTGTTAGTCCTTATCGCTAACTGCCGTTATCTTTTTCGTTATCTCAATCGCACCGTTAGTCCTAACCAAGCGATCACTTGCAGCGTTAGTCCTTTATACTAACGACCGTTAATAACTCCAAAATTTTATTAAAAAAATATTTTCTACGCCGGTTTTATCGTTTTCGCTTTTCTTACGTTTTCATGCGTTTTGTCCGTTATATATCGTTTTGTCTAATTTTTCTACGTTTTCTTACGCTTTTGTCCGTTTTATACGCTTTTCCTTACTTTTTTACGCTTTTGTCCGTTTTCTTAAGTTTTTATACGTTTTCCTTCGTTGTTTTACGCTTTTGCCCGTTTTTCTTACGTTTTTGTCCCTTTTATACGTTTCCTTCGTTTTTTACGCTTTTGTCCGTTTTTTACGTTTTTGTCCGTTTTATACGGTGTAATTTAAAAAAAATGACGTTGTTTTAATCGATTTTTCCGATTTAAAAATACGCTTTTTATAAAAAATACGTCATTTTTTAAAAAATACGTCATTTTTTTTCCGATTTAAAAATACGTCATTTTTAAAAAAATACGTTCTTTTTTCCGATTTAAAAATACGTTTTTTTAAAAAATACGTCATTTTTTCCGATTAAAAAATACGTCATTTTTAAAAATACGTTTTTTCCCGATTTAAAAAATACGTCATATTTTTTAAAATATACGTCATTTTTTTTCCGATTTAAAAAATACGTCATTTTTTAAAAATACGTTTTTTCGATTTAAAAAAAATACGTTTTTTTTTTAAAAAAAATACGTCATTTTTTTTTCCGATTTAAAAAAAAATACGTAATTTTTTTTTAAATTACACCGTATATAAACGGATAAAAACGTAAGAAAAACGGACAAAAGCGTAAAAAAACGAGGGAAAAGTATAAAAACGGACAAAAACGTAAGAAAAACGGACAAAAGCGTAAAAAAACGAAGGAAAACGTATAAAAACGTAAGAAAAACGGATAAAAGCGTAAAAAACTAAGGAAAACGTTTAAAAACGGACAAAAACGTAAGAAAAACGTAGAAAAAGTAGACGAAAACGTATATAAACGGACAAAAACGCATGAAAACGTAAGAAAACGGGCGAAAACGATTAAAACCGCGTAGAATATATTTTTTTTTAATAAAATTTTGGAGTTATTAACGGTCGTTAGTATAAAGGACTAACGCTGCAAGTGATCGCTTGGTTAGGACTAACGGTGCCATTGAGATAACTAAAAAGATAACGGCAGTTAGCGATAAGGACTAACAGCGTGCAATATGTAAACCACAGGGAGCAAAAAAGCAAAAAAAAAAGAACAGGGACTACCGGTGTGATTTGGAGCAAACCACAGGGACGAACGGTGTAATTTACTCTATAAAATATTAAACGAGGGACAAATATAATAGATTTGAGCTTCTCTTAAAGGTTGAAGTAGTATACCTATTGAAGGATAGGTAGTGAGTTCGAACCTTTATTCAATGCTACAATCTTTTTTATTTTCCTTTCGACTTTTTTTTAAACAGTCGGTACAGGGTGAGCATGGGGTGGTTTTGGGCGGTTTTTGGTTAAAACTAAACTCGAATCGAAAACTTCGATTTTTGAAAATTGCAAACTATTTGGTTTTGGTCTTTCCGGTAATTCTCATTAAATCGGTTCGGTTTTAGCTTTTGATTCGGTTTACCTTTTTTTTTCATTGATTTACCGATAAATAAATTAGTTAGTTATTAACCAACATAAATTCTTACTATTTTATTATTATTTTGTTCTAATTTCAATCAATACAAAAAATTATGTTTTCATGCAACTTCATTCGAACGAGATTAATAGTAGCATAACATTTAACAATCCAAAACTATCAAATAAAGTAGAAATGACAATATAAAAATCCAAAGAAATATAAAGTGTAACCTTTATCATTTTGAACAAGTTTTGCAAAAGTGTAAAAGATATATTGAATTTTTCATTAAACTAATTGAGTAAGTAAGATTATTTTAAATCTTTTAAAAATAGATAAAGGTGAGCCGGCCCCGAGTCGTAAAAGATATATAGCGTAAACGCCATAAAATAATAACCTACTTTTTTCAATTTTTCGAGTTGAAACACTTACTTTTTTATTACTTTATTTCACCAATGTACTTTCAAATTTTAATCTGACTTCACCCATATGATTAAAATAAATTTGCATTGTTAGTCCTTTATACTAACGGCAGAGATGGCAACGGGGCGGGGAATGTCGGGGATTGGATTTACCATCCCCATCCCCGTTTTCACTCTCCATCCCCATCCCCGTCCCCATCCCTATCAGGGAATTGCTTTACATCCCCGTCCCCAATGGGGATCGAGGATCCTCGTGGAGATTCGGAGATTTTCAATCGTTATGAACTAACATAAAGTTTCCACCAACTCATCGAAAATATAAAGAATTTTAACTCATAAAGTATTTCAAGAAACGTGCATACATCGCACATAGTTAGATTCATTACAATTTCAATTTAACTGTAAAGCATCCTCAACATTGTAACATCACATATAATATAAAAACAATATGTATCATATGTGTCTATTCGGACAAACGAATAAGTAATATGTAGTTGGTGCTTATGCTTCTAATTCTAAAGGTACTTAATTTTATACATATCATATATGCATATAAATATACATGTCGATACTCATAAACATATATACATATACATATACAAGTTAATCGAGTATGGATATAACATATAAATTCTAAATACTTATACACTAGAAAGATCGGAGTCGGGGTCGGGTTCGGGGATTTATGTTATCCCCATCTCCGCCCCATCCCTGATTTCATATTTTGGGGATTCCCCATCCTCGGTCAACTCGGGGATTCCCTAGTCAAAATCGGGTTTGGGGATCGGGTCCCCATCGGGTACGGATTTTTTTGCCATCTCTAACTAACGACAGTTAGCAAATAATTTAAAATTTAGTTTTCTTATGTTTTTGCGTTTGTTTTTACACCTTTTCGTCCGTTTTGCATGAAGCCTTCCGTTTTAACACGTTTTCGTCCGTTTTGCACGTTTTTGCCCACTTTTACATGTTTTCATCCGTTTTTTACACGTTTTCGTCCGTTTTTTGCACGCTTTCGTCCTTTTTACACATTCTCATCCGCTTTTGCACGTTTTCGTTCATTTTTGCACGTTTTCGTCCGTTTTTGCACGTTTTGTCCGTTTTTACACATTTTAGACCGTATTTTCACATTTTCGTTCGTTTTCAAAAGTTTTCGTCCGGTTTTACCCGTATTCTTTGCTTCTACACCCATAAAAACCGTTTTTACACGTTTTTGTCCATTTTTATACGGGTAATAACGACTTTTATACGTGTAAAACCGAATGAAAATGTGTAAAAACGGATTCGATACGTGCAAAAACAGACGAAAACGTGTAAAAACGGTTTTTATACGTGTAAAACCGAACGAAAACGTGTAAAACGGTTTTTGTACGTGCAAAAACGGAAGAAAACGTGTAACATAGACGAAAACATGCAAAAAAGGACGAAATGTGCAAAAATGGACGAAAACGTGAAAAAAATAAAGAAAACGTGCAAAACAGGCAAAACGTGCAAAAACGGACGAAATGTGCATAAACGGACGCAAAAACGGACGAAAACGTGCAAAACAAACAAGAACGTGTAAACACGGACAAAAATGGATAAAAGCGATTTTTATATGTGCAAAAACATGTAAAAACGCATGAAATCATGCAAAAACGGACGAAAATGTCTAAAAACAGATGAAAACGTGCAGAAACGGACTAAAACGTGTGAAAACAGACGAAAACGTTAAAAACGGACTAAAACGTGTATAAAGGGTTTTTATATGTGGAAAAATAGACGAAAACGTGTAAAAACCGACGAAAACGTGCAAAAACCGACGAAAACGTAAGAAAACCAAATTTTAAGTTATTTGCTAACGGCCGTTAGTATAAAGGACTAATGAAGCAAGTTTATTTTAGTCATATGGGTGAACTCAGATCAAAATTTGAAAGTACGTTGGTAAAATAAGGTATAAAAAAGTAAGTTTTTCAACTCGACAAATTGTAAAAAATAAGTTGTTATATTATGATGTTTACCCAGATGTATATGGTCTATATCAAAGATTTTTAATAAATACATATGTTATTACGTCTTATTATAACGTGTCAATTTGTAACAATCCATTTTTTTACTTCTTTCTAAGATTCTAAAATCGTAAGAGTTTTATCACACAAATAAATAGATATGCTCATGATAATACGGTTGTAATATTTTGCAAAGAATTTGCAAATGGTAACTTAGTTGCCTTGTTCCAGATTGTTACAAAATATTAAAGGATAGACATATACACTAGGGGGTTGAGCTTGGCTTAGAGGTTAAAGTGGTATACTCATTGAGGGTAGGTCATGAGTTCAAACCTCTATGTCCTCTAACTCTCTTTTTAATTTTTCTTTTGGTTTTTCTTTTACATTTTAGGGTCATTTGCATATATATTCCTCCAAAGATGCGAAATTGCATATATATCTTTTGCATGCATAAAAATCATTGTACTATGTGCATCAAAAACTTGTAAGAAGGATATATATGAAATTATTCACCTTTGTAGGGATATATATGCAATTCCCCTTACATTTTATTGGTAGTTATGATTATTCATCGTTGTCATACTGGCCTCATCAATTCATCTAACTAAAATGCACGAAATAAAAGTAGAGTAATAAAACAACACAACAAGAAGATTTTATTACTCCTTGAAAAAAATTGTATTTTATAGAATTGAGTCATGGATGTTGGATATTGATGAGGTTGTATAGTTTATCACTTTACAATAATCTAAGTATGATGGGGTGTGAATTGAAACTCAATAAGATACCAACGTCAGTATGTGAAATGTGAGAACTTGTTGGTGCATGATGAAAGAATAGGACTTTATGGAGCTTTTGATGACATTCTCCCCAAGTTTCTCATACCCGTTTACAAACAACTGACTACACGATTTGATGAGATGATTTTTGAGTCAAATATTTAGTCCTTTATTTTCTCTACTACTCTGTTAGTGGGGGCATATTTTAACTATAAATAGAGGCACTATTTGATTATAAAAATACGCAAAACAAACAATCAAACAACCTTTTAGTATCTTCCATCATACTTTGTTCGTAGCAACATTTTCTACTATCACCGGTGTTTTGTGTTGATTCGGCTGCTGCCGAATATACACGTGTTGGCTGCATAAAATCCTAGGGCTTGCACGTTTGTAGACTCGCAGCAAAATATACGAGTTCGTATTTAGCTTAAAGGACATGAGTCATTCCGTGCAGTTCGTTTGTTCTTTTGTTTCATTTGTTTCAAGTTTGCTATCACACGTGTTTAGTGTTGTTCCAAGGTTCATCGGCTGCTGTTTGGGGTTTTAGAATTGCTGCTGGTGTTATAATACAACAATGGATACCATGAAATGTTGAAAGTCCTCGACATTTTTACTACTTGTTATTTAAAATATACTTTGTTAAACATAGTTTTAAAAGCTAGGTTTAAAAAGTTAAAACGAAAACTTTAAAAGCAATTTTAATTGTAACTTAATTAATAGGTTACCTTAATTTAAGTTTGATTGTTACTTTATTCTAATTTTATTTTAACCAAGATAAAAGTATGTTTAGTTTACAAATTTAAAAGGTAGGAGTTGTACAAGCTCAAATTCTATTAATGTATCGACATTCACCTTAATGACGAATCATTTAACTTGCATTAATAAAGTTATTGAATTAGTCTCACTAAACATACGTATAAACACACACTAAATCCATCTTGTTCTAATAACTTTGGCAAATAACTTCGTATATGACACCGAAGTTTCCATGATAAGTTCCATTTTATTCACGAAAAATGCTAGCACAACGTTGTCATAGCACTTTAATCTTTTATAGTTTGATATATATATAAACTTTGTTTGACTTAGAGTGTTTAAAAAAGTCTTATTCTTAAAGTAATTAGCTCTAATAAGCTTTTGAAATCAAAGTATTTCAAGTAACTTATCATTTTATGTAATACTGCGTTTTTAGATTCTAAAATCCTAAGAGTGTTTTACCAAAATAATTAGATATGTACATATGATATCACAGTAAATATAATATTTTGCAAAGAATAAGCTAAAAATGGTTACTTGTCCTATACTAGAGTTGATTGACATAAAATATTAAGGGAGAATTGCATATATACCCATTAAAACTTAAAAACTTGCATATTTTCTCAAAATACAAGTTTTCAATGCATGATGTACAATGCAAGTTAAGCATGTTTTGGGTATATATGTAAATATGCAAGTTTTATTGGATATATATGCAATTGACCCAAATATTAAAGGATGGACATGTATAATGAATTGTAGCTATGGTCAAAGACTCAAAGGTTAAACTTGTATAGTCAGTAGGCCCACTTAAAATTGAAATAGGAACATGTCTAAATGGTGGCCAGATGCAAAACGCTGTGAATGAAGATACGAGTGAAACGTAAAGATTACTTATTACGTTTACGTATACTGCTGAGATGAGAAGCAGGATGAATACACGATGATTTGCAGAACCGACACAATTTCCAATCTGCAATTAAACATATAAAAAGCAATGTTTAGTATTTGGCTTGTGGGTAACCAAATGTATCATTATAAATGCTGTGTCCATGGGTTAGTATGATCCAGTCTGACCCATGTTGACGTATGTGTCCGGACGACACGTGCCGGACCGAAGAATCTCCATCACGCCGGAGGTCATGGCCGGAAGGACTGGACTATGCCACCTAACCCGGATATTACGGGATTGTGTCTTCACGTGACCTGACACCTAGTGCATAGACTTGACAGGTATTGAGGTGGCCCATTTGACACCTACCTCTTTCTCTCTCTATATATACTATCTCTATTTCATTTATATCATCTCATATATTACACACACACATACATATACATATATGCTAAATCCTCTGCATATGAGGTTCTGACTTGACCGTCGGAGGGTGGTTCCCCGGGGCTTCGGCCTCGGGACCCCTTCTAACGGGTTCTTTCATGTATGACAGCACGCTTTCAAGATTGGGACAAGGATGAACGGCACGTGAGAGCCGTGAAGATCTGCCCGACTGAAAAATGCTTCAACATTTGGCGCCATCCGTGGGACCCGTCATTCACTCTACCGGAGCAAAGAATGATAGGTCTCGTGTCAAACTTACTGCTTCGGAGGTGGTTCGTCCTCCATCTTCCTTTCGGTATGACTCCAACTGGAGGTGGTTCGTCCATCATCCCTTAAGAGGATATTGATAATCTCCTGCAACCCGTCGGAATAGTACGATGCTCTTAATATAAAGTGGTTCTTCCATCATATAAGGACCGGTATGGATGACATGTACGGGGTCGTTTGGTGTTATCTCCTTCGGTATTTTGCCCTCCATCTACCCTTCGGGATGAGGGATGAAGAAGATAGGCCGGAGTAACCTGTAGGCGGTTCTTCCATCGTTAAAGTACTAGTATGGAAGACATGTATGGGGTTGTTCCAGCGGCCTACTATGGATGGGTCACATTTTCAGTCCGGTGGCCGTTCGGTGTCAACGTCCGACATGAATATCAAGTATAGACGGGCGGTATGAATCGTCCGCCCTAATTTCCTCCGGTCAAGTTGTTCTAATACACTATCTTGTTCGAATACACTGTCTCGTTCAGTCACATGGTCTCGTTCGGATGTTGTGACGTCCAGAGTTTGGTTTCTAGGGAAAAAGATGGGTTTACGATTGAGTTGTCACACTCTAAATGGTGGGGAAGCTTGCTTGTCTGATTCGATTTCCAGAAAATAGGTTTACTCTTGTTTTGCATCAACCTCATTTCGGTGAGTATCTAACTTTCTTTATGCACTCTCCTGATTGCCCATATGCGTTTAACCCGAAATGAATCTTTATATGTTTGGATATCTCTAAGTAAAACTTGAAACTAGGCAAAGTTGTGTCTTCACAAGATTTGATTATTGCATGGCATGTTGTAGCGTGGGTTGATCTCATATTCACGATTAACCCACCACCATGTAAAATATTGAGGGTTTGGGATTATAGAATGAAAAGATGCACGGTAGCTTATTAGGTTTAATCACTCCATCATATCGTTAATTTAGTTTTGAATGAATTCAGTAACAACAAAGTCTTTGGGAAGCTTCCTTAGGTATACAACTGCCTGTACAGCTCTATACTCTACTTGCTATGCCTATGTACAAATGCATACACAGTGTACTTGTCCTTTGACTATTAATGTAAGCATGGGGAATGAACATTTAATTTAAATAACTTACCTTTAACTATTAGTAGCTGAAAAAGTGGATATACATATAACTTGGTCAGGATACTCCTTTATTCTTTTCTTGGTCAAATATTGCGCTTGTATGCTAGTCTAGTGGGATGTCACTGAAAATAGACTAAGGTAAGTGATGAGCCTCTTTTATGCCAACTCATGTGTAGAAATATTGACTATTTTAAAAGCATTTGCAATTTTCATCAACACAAAGACGTAAGAAGCCTACTCGACATCACGATCACTCTCACAAGCTATCACAAAAATTCAAACTTCAAAGAAAAATATATTTGTTCATGGAGAACTAGCACAACCTAAACCCCAAAGTGTTGATAAAAGAAAGGTTATTTGACCGCTTGTGCCCCTTACATACTTGAATGATTTTTTCACACATCATTTTTCATCACTATTAGAATATTGTGGGAGCACTTTATAGAAGATAAATGTACAGGCTCAAGCACAAAATATTAAATTGCTTGTATAATTTTTGGACATTAGGATAGAGATCGTTGATGACAAGGTCTGATCACTGGATTTGTCAATCTACGGGCACCTTTGAAAATAGCATTAAATTGCCAGTTATTTTCTGCTTATGACATTCGGACCACTAGTTGTCCGGCTAATAAACCTCCGTCTATTGTTGGTACAAATGACAACTATTGCCCTTACATATTAGGCTTCAAGTGTTAACATTCTTAGCTGCTTTTTACCGGAAAACAAATTGCTCGACATAATCTTATATTCTAGATCAAATATGTTTTTTGGTACGGCCCAATCTTATGAAACTGAAAGGATTACATCAATGCTTTTATTACGTGATAAACGGACATATACACCTAAAAGTTTTGCTCAAAACATTGCTTTTCATCTCTGAGAGTTTTTGTCTTTCAGCCACCATAAATCATGCGAGTGTCTTGAAAAATGAAAGGAAGATTAAAAGATCTTATCTGGATATTTAAGTAATACGGTGGTACAGATTTAAAATATTAAGACAACAATGTTTGATCAATGTCTTAAAGTATTGTGACATAATAGCCAAATCCGAAGAAACACCGCATGTTTGATAATTCACATCCATGGGTAAGCATTGTTGTTATTTGTCAATAATGTTTTACTTGAGTTCAACGGTACTAGTGAGTTATAGCACCGCTGAACTGGGGGGAGTATAGTGGTATGGCACCTTCCGTCGGTTGCGCTACGGTGTCGTTGTGACCTATTTTGTATTAATACATGTGAAATATTGTATTTGTCATAATTAACGGGAGAAAGCAAAAGCTTTCATGTTTTATTTGGCAGAATTAGCAAGCATGAGATAATGACTTTGTGGGTATCAAAGCGTGATCGAAGAAAGCAATAAACATCACATGTTTGATATCTAACACTCATGGGTAACATTGTTATTAATCGTTTATTATGTTATCTAATACATTGTTTTATTTTAGTTCAACGATACTAATAACATTAGCATCGTTGAACTGGGGGGAATGATACCCTCACCGGTTATGTTACGGTTCGGTTGTGACCCGGGTGTTGTATTAATACATTAGAAACATTGTGCTTATCTAACGGGAAAAAGAAGAAGAGCTTTTATGTCTTATTGTGCAGGAATAGCTGTGTGAATTCCCATGTTCTTAATAAATACAATCTTGAACATAACATTTGTGTGAAACCCCGGTTGGCTGGCCACCACCGCGGATGCCCGAGTGCAACATCTTTCGGATGCCCGAGTGAAAAATCATTCCGGATGCCCGAGTGTAAAATCATTCCGGATGCCCGAGTGCAAGTTCATTTCGGATGCCCGGGTGCAAAGTCATTACGGAAGGCCCAGGTGCTAAGCACCGAACGGCAATATTCCCGAGTGCCCATCTCCTCGGAAGGCCCAGGTGCTAATCACCGAATGGCAGTATTCCCGAGTGCCCATCTCCTCGGAAGGCCAGGGTGCTAATCACCTAACGGCAGTATGCCCGAGTGCCCATCTCCTCGGAAGGCCAGGGTGCTAATCACCTAACGGCAGTATGCCCGAGTGCCCATCTCCTCGGAAGGCCAGGGTGCTAATCACCTAACGGCAGTATGCCCGAGTGCTCATCTCCTCGGAAGGCCTGGGTGCTAATCACCTAATGGCAGTATGCCCGAGTGCCCATCCCCTCGGAAGGCCCCGAGTGCCCATCCACTTGGAAGGCCCAGGTAATTAAAAACTAATCTAAAAAGTAAGCGTCTCAAACATATAAGCTTGTATTTCCAAAGCTATGCAAATAGCAAAGGTAATAAAAAACAAGAAGTTTGGTGTACGTTTATGTGAGTAACAATTGTAATAAAACACAAAGCGTCTGGTACAGGTTTGTGATTAATAAATAAATGATATATAACGGCACATCACAAAACATAATGATTATGGTAGAAAAGCTATGTTTTATTTGTGCAGGAAACAAAGGGACGATGGAAAAGATATGTCTCGCTTTCGGATCTAACGATATTTAAGTATAGCATCATTGACCATAGGTCAACAATACTATACTGGGGGGACATGGCGGCATATGTGGTCTAATAGACCTAACGCGCCTTATGAAGCACCAACTTATGGGCCACTTGGTAAATCACTCTAAGATGGTCAATGGATGGAAGACATGTCCGAATGATAAGACCGAAAGGTCATAAGGTACTCTTTAAGTATTACATAATCAGTCTTTTACTAATAATGCAATACTAGGGGGACATGTTGATGTATGTGTCCGAAGGACACGCGTTGGATGAAAGATGATACACCTATGTTCAAGGACACATGCCGAAAGGGGACACGACACGTGCCGAGAGGCAGATACAATACTTGCCTGAACGACGTGTGCTGAAAGGCATAGAGATATTCTTGAAGTATTGCATCATCGGTCTGTAACCGATATTACAATACTGGGGGGACATGTTGACGTATGTGTCCGGATGGCCCACGCCGAACGATAGGCGTCGATAGGCGTAAAGACACTCTCTAAGTATTGCACCATCGGTCTGTCACCGATATTACAATACTGGGGGGACATGTTGACGTATGTGTCCGGACGACACGTGCCGGACCGAAGAATCTCCATCACGCCGGAGGTCATGGCCGGAAGGACTGGACTATGCCACCTAACCCGGATATTACGGGATTGTGTCTCCACGTGACCTGACACCTAGTGCATAGACTTGACAGGTATTGAGGTGGCCCACTTGACACCTACCTCTTTCTCTCTCTATATATACTATCTCTATTTCATTTATATCATCTCATATATTACACACACACATACATATACATATATGCTAAATCCTCTGCATATGAGGTTCTGACTTGACCGTCGGAGGGTGGTTCCCCGGGGCTTCGGCCTCGGGACCCCTTCTAACGGGTTCTTTCATGTATGACAGCACGCTTTCAAGATTGGGACATGGATGAACGGCACGTGAGAGCCGTGAAGATCTGCCCGACTGAAAAATGCTTCAACAACCCATAATCTTTTTTATCAAATAAAACATGATTTCCCCCTTTACTTAATGGATCATGATGTGACCTAAGTCAACTAATCCAAGGGGATGTTAAGGATTGCTTCGCTTAAGTTCTTATCTGCTTAAAAGTAAGCTGATAAGCACTTAAATAAGAAACCCCAAACACCTTTTAAATATATAGATGGATCGTGATATACGCCAGTCATAGCTTATTGGGGCAACGGATCAAATTTAGATCATATAAGGTTAATCACATTTAGAGATCATACCCATTAACAGGCCATTTTATGCATAGTCATACCTGCAAGGTATCATATCTATATTTGTACATATATGTATTCACTGCCTACATGTCTGGGCACATATACGCATCTATATAAATGCACACAAAAAGGTGAAGAAGAAGATGAAGGCTTACAAAGGGACAATGATGATCCATATCCAATATACAAATCCCACATGAACGACAATGATGACTACTAGGTGACTTTGGCTTTGAACAATAATTACAAAATGTATAGCCTTCAAGACCACCTTTTCCCACCGTTGGGTAGCTACCCCATGGTATGAGTGGGGGTGTACCAGGAGACCGAAATGCCGAAAGGGCGTAACTAATAATCGTGGTTATCGATAACAAAATCGACATAGTCATATGGAATATACCACAAAAATAACTAACTGAAAAGACAATAGGATAAATAGCCCATATACCACCACCTGCATAGACAGTTAAGATAATCAGATCAGATTTAAACACTCAAGTCACTAAGGATTAAAAGATATGGCGTGATAGTGTTTACCTATAATGAAGAACATAAATAGTAGGAGAACACAAACGAAGCATTTTTCTCGTAAGCGTCTCCACCAAAAGTAGTTTTGATCACTTTTATGTGCTTTATGATTAGTTATGGCCCCACACCAACCACATTTAAAAAGGGGTGTATATGGTGAAAGAATAAGGATCAATCCACATCCCCAACATGTAACTTCATGTTCTTCTCTTATTGTAGCTACGTAATGATCTTCCTACATAAACAACAATGATATCAGGTGTTGCCGAAAAAAAATTAAATTAACGTGAAGATTGCGTGTTGAAAGCTGTATGTGTAACTTTTATGTGACTTAAAATGATATGGTAGTATCACGAATTGGAGTTCTGTAATTATTATGGGTGTTTGGCTTTGCGTTGATAGATAATTATAAGGGGTGTTTGGTATTGCATCTAAAAACTGCCTTATTGTGTTTGGTCTTGCATCCCAGTTGTGTTGATAGATTAATAAGGGGTGTTTGGATACAACTAATTAGTTGTGAGTGTTCAAATAACGGAAAACTGCTTATGATTATCTGCTTATCCACGGATGAATTAAGCAGTTTAGATTTGCTTATTCACACTGCTTATCTGATAACGTTTGTTTTACTTCTTAGATTCTTAACCAATTACAATTGCCAAACACTCAAACAACTGCATATCTGATTACTATGTTTCATTACACAAAAGCAAACCAATACGTTTTCTCCAAATTGCATTTTAATACAGCTGATTATATGCTTCTGCTTATTAAAAAGCATAAGCAGTTTAACTAATCAATCCCGATAGGAGCAATCAGCCACTCTGCAACATTACTAATTCACTAATCATTAAAGTGGTTTCTCAAACAACTTGTTATCACAACATAAAATGACTTTTAAAACCCATTGCCAAACACCCCATTATCTTATAATCACTTTCAAAACACAATGCCAAACACCCCGTGATCACATAACTTTATTACATAATCAACAACATTAGCAATAACAATACTTTTCAATAATAATAAGAAAACAATCTTTTTCATAAAAATATAATTGTTGAACCAATATGATTGATCATATGGGTTATGATACCTGATCAGAGGCATGTGGGATATTGGGATCAGGGTTTGATTCGGACGATGGTGGTGGTGGTGGCGGCGGTGGCGGAACGGTGGTGGCAGAACACGTTAAATCCATCGGAAAATGTTTATTTTGATCAAATGCATTTTTTATATATAAAACATTTTGGTGAAATTTGCATGCATGCATTTAGACTTTGATTACAACAATGAAGGTTAAAGGGGGTAAAATTATTATTATATATATTTTTTTATTTTTCGGATTATATTATGTTTTCTTATTGCATTATATTTGTTTTTCTATATTAACTAAGGAGGTGTTTGATAAAATATAATGATTTAGTACTAAATGATTAATAATTCTGAGTGATTCAAAGACACTGTATAAATCTGTTTTCATTGTTTGATAACTGTTCTGAATGACAAAAAATCATTATATCAATTTTCATGATAATAATACTAACACTTCAATTTTAGTGTTTGAAGAATTTTTGTTATCCATTTTTACTCTGATATAATACAAGAACCAAATCATTTGACTATAATTGAAATTCGAATTAGTATACAAACATTCATCAATCATATTATGATCAGTTTTGCATCATAGTATACACTACTTGAATATATACATGAAATTGATAATATCCTAAAGCATGACTTCTTAGTTTATATAAAACTTAACAAAAACATTTGAATATTGATATATATATGTTTCCCATTTTCAATTTTCCAAAGTTGATATCTACTTTCAAGTTCAACAGTAAACATATGCTCGACTCATATTGTTTCAATAATATTATAATATCTCAATTAGGGGTGTCCATGGTACTGGAACCGTCCCGAACCGAAAAAGTGGAACCAAGAACCGTCCCAAGTTTTTCGGTTCGGTACCGGTACGGTACTCGGTTCCGGTACGAGAATTTTCGGTAATTCCCATGAGTACCGAAGTGTAAAAAAATATGTTTGGATGGATGTGAAATTATGGTACTTGGTTCGTAGAACTTCGAAAGAAGTTGACAGCCTTAATAATATTCCACAACTTGACTTACAAACAAACAAAAAACATATATCCTTTATATTATCCATGAAAATAATTTCAAACTCATTGAGAATATTATATATCAATCATGGTGACTAGCTTACAATAACTTACATGGTGACAATATACATGCAGTGACGCCATAATCGTTAATTGTTTCTCGACTTTTATCATTATATTTAATGAACAATAAATATCAACAGTTAACTCCAACTTCTTGTTAGTTGTTATTGAGCAACATAAAATTGTTCAATATGCGGCTATGCGCATACTCGATATTCCACTTTAGAAAAAACTTACTTTCATGTTGATAAATGATGTTTGAATCTTTAAATGGAATCAATGGATTAATGGTTAAGGTTTATAGATTTTTTGGTTTAGGTAGGATTTTTTCTATTTTCTTAAAAGGCCAAATACTTGCATGTACACAATGTCCCAAACAAAGCCTATAAAATTACATATTTTCATAAAAGTCGGTTCTTTCGGGAAAGTACCGGAATCGGACGGTTCCGACCCGAACCGTCCCGAGAACCGAATATTTGGAATTTTAGGAACCAAAAACCGTACCATGGTTCTACTATACGGTCCCGTTGCCGGTTGGTACTGATACGGTTCTTCGGTTCTTTTGGTTCCTCGAATTTTTTGGACACCCCTTATTAGATGGCAAACGAAACTGAATGATTTTGCATGCTTTTATTGGAGAATCGGTCAGTGTTGGGATTTTAGAATAAGTTAACCAATTAACCTTTAGGAGTACGCAGCGGATAAAGATCTAGTAATCGCAATTAGGTTAAACACGTAATTAATAAACATTAATAAATAAAAGGGATAAATAGAAACCTAACATTGTGTGGCTTATTGAACTCAAGTATACGAAACATAAAACCAAACGAAACCCGGATATCTAAATTAGATATCCCTATGAGTGTCACACACAAACCCGATAACCGTATACGTTCGATAAAGACGCTAGTCGAGAACGTATTAAAACCCATTCAACAAGTGAACTACTTGAATATCATATGAAACAGAAAACCCTCCAAGACATGCTTCTTTCCTGCCCAATGATCTGCTGTCAGAGATCATGAATACAAACAAGAAGCTAAAATCTTCTTTACCCGATATCAGATGAGTAATATCCGATAACCTTTCTGCTTTTTGTCCGAGAAGAACAAAACCAGAAAACCCCTTTGTTGCTATTTCAGTTGTCGACCAGTAGAACCAAGGAAAAGCAATCACTAAACTATCAAACCTAAACACTTGAATCAAAGGAGATTGATGCAAGTTTAGGAACCAATATAACCAGGAACCAATATAACTAAGAACCTTAATCGACTAAAACCTAATCGACCAAGGTTTTTCACTGTGTAATCTGGATCAGATGGAATAGAGTTTAGGGATATGTATGTCGCATGTTTTACAACAGGAGAATAAGGTGTAGGGTGTTAGTTTTATAGAAAAAACACACGACCTTTTTTCTTGGGTTCAAGCTTGATCGACAAGCTTCAAGCCCAAGCAAAACCCATCCACCTTACTGCCCGATCGTTTGGAGAACTAAGGCCCAAGGCAATCTCACAAACTGACCCATTCGATAAGCCACAAAACCCATGGGTCATCAAATGTGATCAGTTCAAATATAATGCATATCGGGTACATTTATTCAAGTATTAAATATACGTTCGACAAGTAACTCGTGTTTATCGTGTGTGCCCCCATAGGCTCACCACTCTTAGCCGTTTACGTGTGTTTAAAACTCCCACAAACCAACAGTCAACACTATTTTAATCATTCAAAGGTGGTCCTTGGCTCTCATCAAACACACTTAATGCTGCCCGATTCAGCATTCAGTGCTGAATCATCCTATTAAGCACTAATCAAACAGCCCCTAAGTGTGTTAAGGTTATTTGTTTTTTTTGCAAGATACAAAAGGGTTTAAACTTCGTTAGATGTGTGCATTTGGGTGGCTAGGGAAGGGCTAAAAACGGTATCTGAATTAACCTGATAAGATAGCGTTCATAGAGTTATAGGTAAGCGATCTAATAGAAAGCCACACAAACTTAAAAAAAGTATAAAGTGTTCACCTTCATACATCTGTTCTACCTCCCTTAATATTCAAAAAATCCCATCAAAGGTAAAATGGTCATTTAACCTGTTTTTCACATTTCACCCTCAAACTTCAAACGCACATATCTCTTAAACGACAACTTTTAGAAAAAATTGATTTTGCCATAATTTCTAAAATTTAATCATCTTTAATTTGGTATAAATGTTGTTAAATATTACGGATTTTTTTTACGTATTAAATGGGTCTTGATTTTTTTGATGTTTTTGACATTTTCGACCCTATTTTTACCTTCATAATTTTCAAATTATGAAAAACTTAAAACATAAAAGTTCTAGATTTTGGTTCACTCGTTACATAGGTTTTTGAATCACTCAAATTCGATAACATATGAATGAGATACCACACGTTAAAAATGACGTTTTAGTCATATTTGTTGCACACAATGTGTTTGATCAAATATCTAGCTTACATTTTTAGTGTTAAAAATGCATTACAGGAATTAATTTTTGTTCCACAATGAATCATATTTATTGATGTAAAATGCAAATTTTTTTTTTAATTATTATTTTTTTAAGTATGTACGCATTGGGTTTTATTACGTTTAAAGATAATTTTGACCAATATTAGATTCAAGTAAAAAAAAAATTGTTAAACATAAAAGTTATAGATTTTTGGTCAATCTTTACTCGTGTTTTCGAATCACTCCAATCCGATGTCACAAGTTAAAGATAACGTTTTAGTCATATTTGACAATGAAAAACATGGCTTATGAACAATATGGTTATGATAAACATGAATTAATACCGATGAACTGATGAAAAACATTAACTGATAAATAAGACTAACTAATAAACAAGAAAACATCAATGTACATGTTGTTCATAAATGTTAATCATTTAATCTTGTTCATCAGTCTTGTTTGATGAACTGATGAACAAGACAATATCAATATACATGTTATTCATAAGTGTTCACCATTTAATCTTCTTCATCAGCTCAACAGTCAGTGTTATTCATCAGTTCATCAGTCTTGTTGATGAACAATACTAACTGATGAACAAGACAACAATAATCTACATGTTGTTCATAAGTGTTCATTAGTTAGTCTTGTTCATCAATTCATCAGTCTTGTTGATCAAATGATGAGCAAGACAACGTCAATCTACATGTTGTTCATAAGTGTTCATCAGTTAGTCTTCTTCATCAGCTCATCAGTCAATTTTGTTCATCAGTTCATCAGTCTTGTTGATGAACTGATGAATCACATTAACTGATGAACAAGATAACGTCAATCTACATGTTTTTAATAAGTGTTCATCAGTTAGTCTTGTTCATCTGATGAACAACACTAACTGAAGAACAAGACAACATCAATCCTACATGTCGTTCATCAATAAAAAAAATGTTGTTCACCGATAATAAGTGTTGCTCATCAATTAAAAGAGTGGTTCGTCAATAGAAAATCTTGTTCATAAATTCATCAGCCTTAATTCATGTTCATCATAATCCATGCGGTTAAAAAGCCATATTTTTTCATGTTCAGATTTGACTAAAATGTCATCTTTAACGTTTGATATCTCACTCATATGACATCGGGTTTGAGTGATTAAAAAATGTGACTAAAGATTGACCTAAAATCAATAAATTTTATGTTTTACAATTTTTCTAATTTGAATTTAATATTGGTAAATTTATGGTTAAAAACGCAATAAAACGCAATGCTTACCTTTTTGTACAAAATTAATAAATTAAAAAATAAATCACTTTTTGAATCTTACATTAATAAAATAATTAATGGTAAGTTGTGGTACAAAAATTAGTGCATTTCACACAATTTTAACACTAAAAATCTAAGATAGACATTTCATCGAACACCTTTGTTAATACAAATAAATCGTAAAAACGTTTGTTTATATTTAGCGATCTCGTTATGTTTTGTTGATAACAAATATAAAGTTATCTTAAGTAAAATTATAAAAATACATGTTGTTTTGCAAATTATGTACATTGGGTCATTTACATAAAATGTTGTAAAAAATAAATTATTGTAATATAATATGTAATAGGATGGATAATATCCAAGACCCATGACCCATACCCATGGAGCTAATCCATAACCCATGACCCATTGCATGACATCATACATGAAATCATGTTGGGTATTATCCATGACCCATGACCCAATGTCTATGACCCATGACTCATTGTCTAGATACATTGTATCTTGTTGGGTACCGATGACCTAAAGTCCATGACCCATGGCTCATAACCCATTACCCATAACCCGATTTGTAACCCAAAATCTGGACTGTTCTGACCCAGACTGCCGGATCCCTGGTTTTGCACTGGCCGGATCCCTTAAGTGAGGGATCCGCCGGAACCGTAGAACAGAAGGCTTTTGTGCCTATAAATAGTAAGCCATTTCTTCATTGTTTCTCACCATTCTTCTTACAAACTCTCTCATATATTATTTCACTCTCCTAACCTCTGATTATTTTATCATTCTAGTAGTTCTTCTATCTTTTGTTGTGATTCTCATATAGGTCCTTCACAAAGGCGAGATCACGCTATACTACAAGTCATACAAGCAAAGGGTCCTTGATTGATTTGTTCATCCACAAGATTTCTATAGCAAGATCTTGTAATTCATATTTCACATAGTTGTTGTGTAATAGTTGTGTAAAGGTTTAGTTCTACCTTGTGGAAGAACTCGGTATTTAGCTTTGTACCGGAAAAAGTGTAAGCGACGTTGTCAGGCTTCTCCGCTAAGTTGAATGAGCTTGTTGACATTGTGTTTGAACTCTCGAGTGGGGTACTCGGGGAGTGGAGTAGGGCAAGGAAGGTGTCCTTGTATCCGAACCACTATAAATCACTTGTGTTGCTACTTTCTATCCTTTTACTTTACTTGCTTTATTTACTTACTTTACTTATCGCTTCATACTATCTATCCATCCATACGAAATCACATGAGACCGAATCTAAATCTTTGAAACTTAAATTAAAATCGGTAAAACTATTCAACCCCCTCCTAGTTTTCCACAATTGGTGTCAGAGCAAGGTTTACAAAAGTTTTAAAGTAAATTGTATTTTAAAAACTTTTCGATCACAATGAGTTTATTGTATTTTAAAAACTTTTCGATCACAATGAGTTTTGAAAATTATAGAGAAGGTCAATCTATGCAACGACCTCCACTAGTTGAAACTAATAGTTTTATTTATTGGAAAAATAGATTTGAAACTTATGTGAAATCAAAAGATATTGATTTTTGGTATATTATTGTTGAAGGTGATTTTCAAGCAACTGTAAAAGATGATAAAACCGGCAATGAAGAAAATATTTCTCATGATCATCTCACCGACGACCAAAAGAAAAAGCTTTCCAAAAATAGTGAGGCAATAATGGTTTTATACAATGCCTTACCTAAAAACGAATTTGAAAGAATTTCTATGCATAAAACCGCTAAAGAAATTTGGAATTCTTTGGTTGTAACACACCAAGGAAATCAACAAGTTAAAAACAACAAAATTTATATTTCACAATATGAACAATTTTCAATATTGGATGAGGATAGTATTGATAATTCTTTTGCTAACTTTAATACTATTATTACTTCATTACAAGCACTTGATGAGTCTTTTTCTAGTCGTAATCATGTCAGAAGATTTCTAAGGGCGCTTCCATCAAAGTGGAGACCGAAGGTGACGTCCATCGAAGAATCCAAAGACTTGTCAATCCTCACTCTCGATGAACTCATAGGCAACCTAAAATTCTATGAGCTCGTATTTGCTAAAGACTCCGAGGTCTAAAAGGAAAAGAAAGAGAAACACAAATCTCTTGCTTTAAAGGCCAATAAAGCCTCAAGGGATGAAGAAACCTCCTAGAAGTAACCATCATCAAATAGGATGGAATCCTAATACACAAAATGGTTTTCCATTTAAAAACTATACACCTTGGAATGCTTTTTCACCATTTTCATATATGCCTCATATGAATGAAATATATAATACCAATGGACCCATGAACAAGTGGGGACCAAACTTTTAAGTTAATTGTTTTCTTAGGTGTGCCTAAAGGTTGACTTGGATCCGGGCGCATGGATCAAGGATAGCGGGTGCACAAGGCATATGACCGGTAATAAAGCATTGTTCTCCACATACGAATACTTCAATGGAGGAAATGTGGTGTTCGGATATAGCAAGAGCAAAATCATCAGAAAACCTAAACTTTAATCTACTAAGTATAGGTCAAATATGTGATAAAAAGTGCAACGTACTCTTTAGCGAAACCGGTAGTAAAATCTTAAAAAATGGTATTACTATAGGAAGAGGCAATAGAAAACATGGAGTCTATGTTATAAAAATTGGAAATGAACCAAAAGACAAGCTTTGTCTTACCTCTATGGATGATACTTCGACCTTATGGCATTGAAGATTGGGTCACGCCGCCAATATATGACTTCTTCAATCGCTATCATCCAAAGAACTAGTAAGAAACCTACCTAAACTAAAATACGAACATCATTTTTGTGATGCTTGTAACATAGGAAAACAAGTCCATGCTAGTCTTAAAGCTAAAAATATGGTTTCTACAACTAAGTGTCTAGATCTACTACATATAAATTTGTTTGGTCCATCCGCTATCCAAAGTTACAGAGGCAACTTCTATACCTTGGTTATAGTGGATGATTATTCTAGGTATACATGGACTAAATTTTTAAATAGTAAAACTGAAACGTTCGATTACTTTGAAATCTTAATTAAAAAAATCCAAAGACAACTAGGAAGTCCTATTGTGTCAATTAGAACGGATCATGGTCTAGGAATTTGATTATGAAGTACAATTCGGAGCTTTTTGTGATGCTAATGGTATTACCCACAATTTCTCGGCTCCTCGCACTCCACAATCAAATGGGGTAGTTGAAAAGAAAAATAGAACCCTACAAGAAATGAGTCGCACCATGATTAATGAGTAATCTATTCCTCAAACATTTTAGTGCAATGCCGTCGACACATCAACCTATATACTAAACCGAATCCTAATTAGACCATTCTTAGGAAAAACTCCATACGAGTTGTTACGAGGCAAAAAGCCTTCGTTAGAACACTTTCGAGTCTTTGGTAGTAAATGCTTCATACTTAATACGAAAGATTATTTAACTAAATTCGATCCAAAATCAACCGAAGGTATATTCTTAGGATATTCTCTTAATAGTAAAGCATACGTAATACTAAATAAAGAAACCCTGAAAGTTGAAGAATCCCTAAATGTAAAATTTGACGAGACTCCCCCTAAAACTACCTTACCTCTTGTCGATGACGAGTTAGTCGAAAGTGAAGTCCTAGAAATCAAATAAAATATAAAAAAAGAAGATGAACCATTAAACAATGAAATCATCAACGTTAAAGAGTCTAAAGATCATCCCGTAGAAAAAGTTATAGGAAAATTAAATGAAAGAACTCTAAGTTCTCAAGTCCAAAACGAAAGTAGTCTATTTTGTTTTGTATCAACCATAGAACCTAAAAACACTCAAGAAGCCATAAAAGATGAAAGTTGGGTTATGGCGATGCAAGAGGAATTAAATCAATTTGTTTCTAACAACATTTGGACACTTGTCACTCCACCTAAAAACCAAACCATAATCGGAACAAAATGGGTATATAAAAACAAGTTAGATTTAAACGGTGTCGTGTCTAGAAATAAAGCTAGACTTGTTGCTCAAGGATATAAACAACAAGAAGGCATAAAATTTAATGAGACCTATGCTCCCGTAGCTAGATTAGAGTTTATAAGAATCCTTCTTGCTTATGCTTGTGCTCATGACCTTAAGCTTTTTCAAATGGATGTTAAAAGTGCTTTTATAAATGAAGAAGTTTATGTAGCTCAACCTCCGGGCTTTTTCGATTTCAAAAAGCCTAATCACGTGTACAAACTAAGGAAAGCTCTCTATGGTCTTAAACAAACCCCAAAAGCTTGGTATGATAGACTCAAATCATTTTTAATCAAAAACAACTATACCATGGGGTTAGTTGACAATACACTTTTTACGAAGAAAAAGGAATCACAAATAATTATTGTTCAAATATACATGGACGATTTTATATTCAGATCTACTTGTCAAGACATGTGTGATGATTTCTCAAGAATCATGCATGATGAGTTTGAAATGAGTATGATGGGAGAATTAAGTTTCTTTCTTGGTCTACAAATCAAACAACTAGAAGATGGTATCTTCTTTAATCAATCCAAATACATAAAATAAATGCTAAAGAAATTCGGATTATAAGAGTCATAACCAATAAGAACACTAATGTCATCCGATAGAAAACTCACCAAAGATGAAGACGGTGAACCCTTTGATAACACCAAATACCGTGGCATGATTGGTAGTCTTCTCTACCTCACGGCTAGTCGGCCGGATATCATGATTAGTGCATGTCTTTGTGCTAGGTTTCAAGAAGACCCTAAAACTTCACACCTAAAAGCCGTCAAAAGAATATTTAGATATATTAAGGGTACTACTCAATTGGGATTATGGTATCCCAAGGGGACGGGGGTTGAAACTATTGTATATGCGGATTCTGACCATGCAGGTGATTATGTTGACCGAAAAAGTACAAGTGGTGTTTGCACTTTCATGGGGTGTTATTTAACATCTTGGTTCTCAAAGAAGCAAATGGCATTATCCATCTCAACAACCGGTTTAATATGTCTCGCCAAAGAAAGCATGCCAACAAGCATTATGGATGAAACAAGCGTTAGTTGACTACGACATCCATTTAAGTGACATTGCCATTTTATGCGACAACAAAGGTGCTATAGATCTTAGCAAAAACCCGGTGTTGCATTCTCATACCAAGTATATAGAGATCCGTCATCACTTCTTAAGAGACAATGTTCAAAAACGGAACATTTCGATTGAGAAAGTGTCATCCGAAGACAACATAGCCGACGTCCTCACCAAACCGTTGAAGCAGGAGCAATTCAACTTGCTTCGTCTAGGTCTTGGGCTTATAGAATAATCGTCTTGAAATATTTTCATTCTACAAGGTACGTAAACTTTTGCCTTACCTCTCTTCTGAGTCTAGGATCTCTATTTCACACAACTCACAAACAATATGGGGATTTTTTCAAAACTCAAGATATTTTCTATACAATAAATTTTTTGAAATATTTTCTAAAAGATATTTCTCCCCGTATCATTTTCCTTAAATCACTCTCACGTCTAGGACAAACATTTTTTTTCATCATTAATACAAAGTAAAAACCTTTTTCCTTGCATCTCATTTCTTTTGAATGCTAAAGGGAATACATAACTAATATGTGTTTTCGGGTGCATTCAATCAAGCAAAAGTGAATTAAGGAGTCTTCGGGTTATCTCACGTAAATATATACATATGTACTTTTTCACTTATATGTTTATTTTTCTTCTTTAAAAGAATCGAGATAACCGCAACTCCATATGGTTTTCATATAGGCACACACTAGGCACTATTGTTTCCAAAAACAAAAATTCCAGCTGCGTGAGAACACCAGTTCCATGGATCCCAACATTTACGTTGGACGGATCCCTGAAGGATCAGATCCGTGGGAATCGTGTAACATTAACCAGTTTTATCTCTTATTTTTCTTATTTTGGCTAGAAACTTTCAAATTTTTAACATTTTATCTTTATCACTAATGAATATGTTACTTAATACTTGTGCTCTCATGATCACTTGTCTTAAATTCATATCTAATCATTACATTATAGTCCATCTTTTGGTTTTAGCATTCATTGCAATGCATTATTTGTCTATAAATAAGGTTCCAAAATGCTTGCATATCCATCACTTTCAACCTTACAAACATTCATCATTATGTCACCCAAAAGATCCTCAAACAATGATGAACTATCTAGTGAAAACAACCCTTTTCAAGAAATCCGTAACTTCATCCTACCACCTTCCATAATGGGTGATGATTTGCACACTCTTAAAAATGATTGGGACACTCAAATTTTAAGTGTTTGGTCATTTATACCCTCACATTATTTTTAGTTATGTTTATCCTGTAAGGGTATAAATGTCCAAGCACTTAAACTTTGAGTGTCCCAATCATTTATGAGAGTGTGCAAATCACCTCCCTTCCGTAATACCACCACCACCCAAAACTAGGAAAACCCTACGAATTACCATCTGGCCTTGTTGCTTAGCTAAACCATTTCGAATAGCCCATCACCAACTACTCATTCTCCACCAAATGACTACAATATAGCACTTCCATCATCTCCTAAAAACTCACCACCACATTCACCAACCGACTCTGAACTTGACACTCAAATCACCTTGGCGGAACTCCTTAAGACTCAGAAAACAATTCCACTACCCTTATCTAGTCCACCACCCGCTCCATCCCAACCATCAAAATCTACCCAACTAGCCTCAAACATAAACCAAAAAGATCTAGTCATTTTAACACCTCCAACATCTCCAAATACATTCTTCAAAGAGCTTGAAACATCACCACCTCGACCACCCATCACCTTACAAGAACATCTAGGCTCTTATCCACCACCAATCACCAACATCATGGACTTTGATCCATACTTACCAATATTTCCACCACCTATTCTGCACTCCAAAAATCAAACCTACCCAAAGACCATCCACCCACACCTCTCTCACTATCTCTTTTGCGAATATTGTCAATCCACTAGGGATCTCGCAATGGAAATAAGGGACGAGATGCGGTCCATTCTCAACCATATCCTTGATCGCATCAACATTATCACTCACCAAAACTTTCATAATTAAGTCCTATGCAAGCATGGAAGGAATGATAATAACATTTTCTCTATTTTTTTCTTGTGGGTCATTTTAAGGAACAAACCCTTGTTCTTAGTTTTACATTTGTATGTGGCATATATACCACTACATTTTGATATTTTGTTACAATGATTTGTTTATGTACCTTTGCTTTCTATCTTGTTTCTCGTCTTATACAAGATTATATTACATGTTGCTACTAACATTTCTTTTGTAGGTATTATATTTTCTCACTTGACGCCCTATTCTAGGGGGAGCTACCATCAAGGGGGAGTTAGTGCTTTATGGATCATATTTTTTTCTACCACAATTTATTTCTTTACTAGGCTCACTTTTTTTCTACAAAAAGGGGGAGAAGAAGTAAAACTCACATATACTTTCAAAACGTACATCTAATCTTAAGTTTTACTCACCATAACTTTATGTTTTGTCATCAACAAAAAGAGAGAGATTGTTAATACAAATAAACCGTAAAAATATTTATTTATATTTAGCGATCTCATTATGTTTTGTTGATAACAAATATAAAGTTATCTTAAGTGAAAATATAAGAATACATATTATTTTGCAAAGTATATACATTTGGTCATTTACATAAAATGTTGTAATAAATAAATTGTTGTAATATAATATGTAATAGGATGGATAATATCCAAGACCCATGACCCATCCCCATGGAGCTAATCCATAACCCATGACCCATTGCATGATATCATGCATGAAATCATGTTGGGTATTATCCATGACCCATGACCCAATGTCCATGACCCATGACCCATTGTATAGATACATTATATCTTGTTGGGTACCCATGACCTAAAGTCCATGACCCATGGCTCATAACCCATAAACCATAGCCCGGTTTGCAACCTAAAATCTGGACTATTCTGACCCAGACTGCCGGATCTCTGGTTTTACACTGGTCGGATCACTTAGGTGAGGGATCCACCAGAACCGTGGGACAGAAGGCTTTTGTGACTATAAATAGTGAACCATTTCTTCATTGTTTCTTACCCTTCTTCTTAAAAACTCTCTCATATATTATTTCACTCTCCTAACCTCTGATCATTTGATCATTCTAGTAGTTCTTCTGTCTTTTATCGTGATTCTCATATAGGTGCTTCACAAAGGCGAGATCACGCTATACTACAAGTCATACAAGCAAAGGGTCCTTGATTGATTTATTCATCCACAATATTTCTGTAGCAAGATCTTGTAATTCATATTTCACATAGTTGTTGTGTAATAGTTGTGCAAAGGTTTAGTTCTACCTCGTTGAAGAACTCGGTATTTAGTTTTGTATGGGAAAAAGTGTAAGCGACGTTGTGATGCTTCTCCGCCAAGTTGAAGGAGCTTGTTGACATAGTGCTTGAACTCTTGAGTGGGTACTTAGTGGAGTAGGGCAAGGAAGGTATCCTTGTAGCTGAACAAAACCAAAATCACTTGTGTCGCTACTTTCTATCCTTTTACTTTACATGCTTTATTTACTTACTTTACTTATCGCTTCATACTATCTATCCATCCATAAAAAATCACATAAGATCGAATCTAAATCTTTGAATATATATAAAAATCGGTAAAACTATTCAACCCTCTTCTAATTTTCCACAAGTCGAATCTATTGTTTACTAATTAAAATGGGCCACAAATCATATTATTAAAAAATCGTACACAAATTTCAAAAATGGTCCTTGTGTTAATTTTCATCCGCCTCACCCCTTAACTCCAGAGTTTGCACAAATGGCCCCTGTGCATTAGTTAAAACCCTATTAGGTTTTCATTGATAAAAGTAACACCACCTCCCACCTCACACACATATAACTCCCGGCGCCACTCCATTTTCCAACGAACTTCCGACCACCTTGCCACCGGTCAAGAAGGGTTCAAGGAGGACAATGGCTTGTTTGTGTAAAGGTTTAGAGGGAAGGTCGCTTTGTCTATCTATCACTTCTTTATTCATCTCATCAAAACTGATTTCATATAAAGGTTTAATAAATTCGTGGATTAAAAATCTAAATAAAACATTTTCAAAATAACCGTGTGGTAAAGATCTGTGTTAAGAGGGTGTTTGGTTGTTATTGAACGAGTTAACTTACTGATTTAACTCAGTGAGTCAACTCACTGATCGCCCTTGCGTGTGCTATTTATTATTTATGTTGTTGTTGTAGTCACGGGATGGATTTTGATTGTTATTCATTTAAGTTGTGTCCTAGATTTCATGTGAATTTGGTGATTTGATGGTTGTAGTTATGGAAAACTAGAAGGGGGGTATTGAATAGTTTTACCGATTGAAACTTCATTTTAAAATATTTAGATCGACTTATGTCAATCTATTTTGTATGTCTGTTGGATATTGATAGATGATCATGTAAGTAAGTAATGCAAAAGATAAAGAGTAAAGGAACACAAAACCACAAAACAAGTATTTATAGTGGTTCAGCTACAAGGACGCCTTCCTTGCCCTACTCCACTCCCCGATTACCCCACTCAAGAGTTTGTAAGCACTACACAACACAAAATCCTTAATGTGGCGGAGAAGCCTTCACAACGTCGCCTACTCTTTATCCGGTATATGGCTAGACACCGATTTCTTCCATGAGGTAGAATCAAACTTATCACAACGTCGCCTACACTTTATCTGGTACAAGGCTAGATACCGAGTTCCATTTACAAATGAGTAACTACTACCAAACACTACACCACAACATAACTACCCCAAAGGAGACACACTCCTTGTTACAACACTAGAAAGATATCAACATCCTTTAACACAAACTACGTAACTTGTACATCGATGCACCATATCGAATGTACACCTTTGGTACCATTAACTAATGCCTTCAATACGACCCTTTTGGCACCTTTCACTAATGCCTTCAACACAACACTTCTATGGAGGTAGGAAAGAACTATCAACAAGATGCACTTTTGTGGTCTTGATGATGATGAAGCTTAGCAACTCATGACTTGAGCTTATACATCTTCAAGAGGTGGTGATCTCGCCTTTAAGAGGAACCTATAGAATCTCACAAACATAAAACTACATAGAATGATCCTTTGGATCTGTGGTTAGTGATGTTAGAATTTTAGGAGAAAGTATATCTAAGAGTTGTAGTGAGCAAGAGAGAAATGGCTTACTATTTATAGGCAAAAACATGTCTAATGTCTCACGGTTCCTACGGATCCCTCACCAGAGGGATCTGGCTAGTTCAAAACCTGGGATCCGGCTATTGGGTCAGTTTAGTCCAGATTTCGGGTTGCAAACCGGGTTATGGGTTATGGGTTATGAACCATGGGTAATGGGTATTGGATTATGGATACCCAACAAGATTCAATGTACCTAGTCATTGGGTTATGGATCTTAGGTCATAGGTCATGGAATTTGGGTTACGGATCATGGATAATATCCAACATGACTTCATGCATGATGTCATGCAATGGGTCCTGGGTTATGGATCATGCTCCATGGGTATGGGTTATGGACTTTGGTTTTTACCCAACAACATTCATTGTACCTAGTCAATGGATCATGGGTCATGGGTTATGGACTTTAGTTTTTACCTATTACTTACCCATTACAACATATACAAAAATGTAAACACTAGTTGTTATGCATTTCTGTAAAATATTACTTGTTAGTGTTTTATAAAAATGTCTTTCGGCTTTATATAACTTATTTACTAAACATGTTTAGATATAATTTTAATATGTTTAGTAAAACTGTGTTAGTAAACTATTGGCTCAAACCCTTTACGTATTTTATTTGTTTCATTAAAATGATTTTATGTTTGTTATCAACAAAAAATTAGAAGATCGTACAAATAAATAAACGTTTTTATGGCTTATTTGTATTAACAATCTCCCCCTTTTTGTTGATGAAAAAACATAAGGTTATTTAAGAAGAAAAATAAAATTCGTAAAAATTTGAATTGGATTTTTTACTCTCTTCTCCGCCTTTTTGTCGAAACAAAAAGAGCGTCTAAAAGAAACTAACACATTGTAAAAAAAATGTTTTGAGAAAAGCTAATGAAAAGTGAGGAAATAAGAAAGAGTTAGAAAAAGTAAAGAGAAGTAGTAAGGTAAGAAGGAAATTCTTGTCTTAGCTCCCCCTTGACGGATGCTTCCCTTTGTTAAGGGCATCAAGTAATTAAGAAGACTAAAACATGTGTATTGCAAGTATTTTGCAATGTTTCTAACTTTGATGAAATGATCCACGAGTGTTCCCTTTTGATGAGGCTTCAAGTAATTTTGAAACCTAAGCGAATGTATTGCGAGTGATTTTTTAATGCTTTTGCTTTGACGAAAAGCTCCCCCTTGTTGAGGGTGTCAAAGTCTTCATATGTATTTTGAAAATATACAAAACAAAGATTAGAAAACAAGTATATGATTGTTTCCTGCAAATGAGATTCACATTAGTTAAAAAATGTGCTTTTGTTGGACGGTTCCGGCAGATCCTTCCTGTGAGGGATCCGTCTAGGCAAAATTCTGGGAACTGTGTACCTGCATTCTATTGAAGTTATGTATTGTTGCACCAAACATATTCACATAACTATATAGCATACAATATGTAGTTTCATTCAATAAAATAAGAGAAATGATATATATCTCTAAAACTAAGAAAATGATCCAATCATGAAGTAAATTTCCTAACAATTCTAAGTTGCGCCTAAGACTAGAGGAGAACACCACTTGTGCTTGTATTCCTATGCTTAGGGACGTTTAGATTTGTTGATTTCATCAAACCGTTCGAGAAGGTGATAGAACATGAAACGTAATTCGTCGCGTACTTCATGAACTAATCCTTTGATATGTTGACAATGAAAGCAATCATTGTCATGGCTAGGGAATGGTGGTGGTAGGAATGGAGTGGTTTGAGGTGGAAGGTTTGATGAGGTAGGTGGAGGTTCCACAAAGGATGGAGGGATTTGTGGAGGCTAGTTTGATGAAGTTGGAGGTGGTTCAACTAAGGGTAAAGGTGGTGGAATATGTGTTGATGGTGGAGGTAAAGAAGTATCTACATCTATATGGTCCGGTTGTTGAGTTTGGTGATTCCCGATAATCCAAAATGGACCATTTAAAGATGAAGAAGAAAAGGATACGGGTGCTAATGTGGTTTCAACACCAAAGTTTTGATGAGAAGGTTGTTGTGGCACCATTTTCTTAATTGAGGAAAATGTTGGCAATGGTGGTGGATGGGATGGCCTAGGTGGCAAGTCCTCTAAGTTGTAAAGGTGTGGGGATGAGAGTGGAATGGTGAAAGTGATAGCTCTAGGTACTAGAGGTGATGGTTTAGTGGAGGTAGGGGTGTTTGGATTAGGATGTATGGTAGTGTTTGGCAAGGGTTGTCTTGTGGGAACAATCCTTTTTGGAGTTGGTTTGATTGGTAGAGTTTGTTGTGAGGGAGTTCTAGTGTTTGAGGTTTTGACGGGTAATGATTCGGTTGAGGAGATTTCATGAACAACTGATGCAGGTTTTACTGACCAGGTTTTAATATTTATATAGTCTCATTATACCTATGGTCTACCCTGATGCACTAACGGGAAGTGTACCCGGTCGTGTGTAGTGTAGTATTTGGTAAAACCGAGGTCGTTACAAGAGCTATGTGTGTTGGATTATTACTAAGTCTAGGTGTCACAGATTTTAATATGATTTTGATAAGGAATTAATTAACTACTAAAGCAAATAAAAGGCAAAGGTTCAATCAATAGAGGAGAGTGGTGCTAACCTAGTTATTCCTCCTAGCTAGTAATGTCTACGCCTAATTACTCCCAATTACTCGTGGGTCAAAGTCGAGAGGACATTATTTGGTCAATTCACCCTAACCTATCAGCAAAGATGCCACCACCGAGAAGTCGTGTCCCCTCATAAGTTCAGTTGTTCCTGGTACCCTAAGCCGAGTCATTAAGTACCGCCACATGCTAGACTTATAATAGTGAGTGTCCGGCCGTTAGCAACTTAAATACTCACCCCCTAATTCTTAAGTTCATCTAAACGGTTGGGGACCAGTTGGTCAAATCGCACAAGTAGAAAGGGTCGTCAGTTGGTCATATCTTACTTTCCTTCCCGCTCAGTCTACTCACTTAAAGTCAGTTGGTCATATCTCCTAAGCAACTAGCCTCTACCGCCATTCAAAACTACCTAAACAAGGGTAGCTACCAATAAACTATGCATGCATACACTTAGAAATAATTATACGGAAGTAATGTAAATGCAAACAAAAAAATTAAGGAATCATAACTAGGCCAGCACCAAGAGGTGCTTAGCCGCTCATATTAACCATACAAATCAATTCAATATTCAATGTTACGAAATACATGAATCGAAAGTAAAGAAAAGATAAAATGCTAATGATTATCGTAGGGGAGTTATTTCTCTCTTGGAGACAGCTCCGTATGCTCCTCTAGACTTGCCTTTGGCTTCTTTCCACGTTCTTTGGTTGTGGTGTGTGGAATGGGATGATTTGAAATGCTAGAAATCATGGGGTATTTATAGGCCATATCTGGGTTACGGCGTAACTAATATAATAGTTACGCTGTAATCTTCTATTTCTTCGTAATTTTCACTATATCTGCTGGTTACGGCATAAACTTATAAGTGGTTACGCCGTATCTTCAATATTTCTTGGTTACGCCGTAGTTTAAACAAGAGTTACGGCGTAGTTATCAGCGGCGTGGAACCTCATTTGACCTAATATGGTTACGTCGTAGTATTTTGTGAGAGTTACGCCGTAATCTTCTGATGAGTTGGCTTTCTGACTCACGCTTTAGTTACGGCGTAGTGTGAGAGATGAGTCACGCCATAACTTCTTCAAAGTGAGCATACTCTGATAAATCTTTGATAATTCTCCAATTTCGCGTCTCTATAGCTCCAATGCTCGTAATTTACCTGAAAGTGGAAAACAATGGAAAACAAACGTAAATGCATATAAATGATATAAATTACAAGCATTATCGGAGGAAATTGACACTTAATATTCAGGACTATTTGATATTATCAAATATTCCCCCACTTGAACTCTACTTGCCCTCAAGTAGACCTTATTAGAAAGATTCCTAAAAAGAATCTCCCATATCTTGGAAAATATAAGTTTACAAATCCCTTATGCTAGAATAAAACAAAGCCGAACACCTCACGAAATGGGAACGAAACACTCAAATCTCTCAACTATTCTAAGTGTCAATTTCGGGGTGATCACTCAATCGCATAGTCATAGCATGTATTCTATCATAAGCTTGGCGGTTACACAAATATCCACCACTAGAGTTAAGGGCTAAACAATTTTCGAAAGCAATATGGTCAGACACAGCAAAGGTTAATGGGGTGACTCGTCATTACTAACATGTCACGGCGAAGTGGACAAAATCAATGATACATGACCAAATCCATGGCCAAGGCACCAAATATTGCTCGCTGCATCACCTAGACACGCTTCATGACTTAAGGGTAGGATAAGACATGGGATATATAAATGGTGTAAAATAAAAATCAAGCAGGTAGTCTAAATCTATAACCAAGTCAGCACCACTTACCGTCTGCCCAAATTTCAAGCTTTGAAGTCAAGAAACTGGATCATGAAATACTAGGTAGATGTGTCATTAGAGGACGTCATGATGAGCACACTACCTTTTTCTTCAACTGTTGGCATAATTACCAACTCCAAACTTCGAATGCGATCGAGGTGGCCTCCTCGATACTAAATCTATATCAAGCTCATAACATAGTGCTTATAACATTGCACTTTACAATAAATAACATAACGACCTTTTTTTTCGAATCATTTTTATAACAACTAAACATAATATCCCCCCACTTGAGATGAACAATGGGAATTCGGGGGGGTCTTCAATGATCTTCAAGAATATTTCGTCGACGAAAGCGTGATTTCCGAACCTTTCCACTTGAACCTTGAACTTAGGCAAATGATGACTTCCCAATCACAAATAAAGACTACATGGTAGGCTAAGGTGTATAGGTGTATCGAAACAATATATTGGGTTAAAAAATTGAAAGGAATGGCTTAGATGGGTGTATCTAAGGGTATCTTGCACTAAAGGAGAGTGCAACAAAAGGGTTTCACATGGGGGACGAGAAGTCGAGGTGACTAATCAGTAGACACACAATGGTAGGCTATTTGGGTGATAATCCTATAATATTGCCTTCTTAAACTGAAAAGTCCAAATATATCGAGCTTACTCAACACACCTCGTCTATGGTCTCGAAATGATGCAAAGGCCAAGTTCTAAAGTTTACAAGCTACCGGCACACTCATAATTTGGTGGATTTGGTGTAAAATATTGGAAACGGATAAGGCTAATCTCACCATATAATATCAAGGGTTGCATGTCCTCGGCTAAGGTCTAATCTAGTTAGGTTAAGAAAAACATGTCAAAATTTAAAAAATGGCGTAATTTTTCAAAATAAACTAGAAAAACGAGGGAAAAATAAAGTTCAAGAGATAATTCTACTCCCGTCCCCCCACTTGAATTGTACAAAGTCCTTAGAATTAGAGCGAGAACTTCCCTGAAATTTGCTCCAAAAAGAAAGAAGGCCCACGAAAAAGAGACGTGCCTCGTATAAGCATCCATGAAGAAACTTCAATCCCTGAAATTACACTACCGATAAGCATAATTCTAAAAAGAAAAAAAATAAAAAACAAACCTAACTCACTTTCGTAAGAATCCCGGTTGCATTTAGCATATGCAACAAGCCTTTTAAACCACTTGGTGTCCTAAGTGGACGAGTGAAGCCTCGTGAGGGTTTACAGGGAACACACCCACAAAGTTCATTTAAGATACTAATACAAGGTTATTGTGTTTTAAAATGAAAGAAGTAAAGCAGAGGAAAGTTACGTCGTAACTCCTTGAGGGAGTTACGCCATAATTGGCAAAACCTGGCATACACTGTAAGAGTGTAGCTACGGCGTAACCACAGAGATGGTATTATGCCGTAATCGGTAATGCATCTAAAATTCTGCTGCAAAGGGTAGGTTACGGCGAACATCGAGATGAGTTACGTGAACTATGGTCGATCGAAGCGCAGCAGCAATCACTCTAAGTTTCCTGCAAAAATGGTTAAAAACACAAAACCCTACAGAAATGGAAATAAAACAAAAGAAAAGGATAATTCGGGTTGTCTCCCGAAAGATCACTTTTCTTTATTAACGAGTCTTTAAGTTAGAGTCAGAGCCGCAGGGCTTTATGGGAGCCTTTGGACTTGGCCGACTTCCTCCATGTCTTTCATCAAGTTATGCCTGACCCAAGCGACATTTGTGGCAGTGCGGAGGTATTCTTTAGTCTCGATCTTCCGAATTTTTCAAAATTTTTCCTCCGGTCCTAAATGGTATCGAGTGAACTCATATTTTTCGGCAATAATCGGTGGCGGTCCCTTAAACGGGATGCCAAGAAGTTTGCATCTTCTTTTCTCGTGTACTTCATCATCGGGGTCAATGAACCCGTCTTCACCTTGTAGCTCGAGGTAATCAAAATCATCGTCGTCGGAATCGGTATCCTTAAGCTGGTTATCGTTGAGTGAATTTTCTACGAGTACTTGTTTGCATTCTTCTTTTTCCTTCATTGATGAGTCCTCGGTGTCATCATCTGATTCTCAATTTGGAACTTCGTTGTTAGGTTGATCTTTACTCATACACCCATTCTAGATTTTCTCCTTAGTTAACGCGTCAATTTTTCCGTATTTGATTCTGACCCAATCGTCGAATCCTAGATCATCTGGCCAAGGCAATTATGTTCTTTCCGAATCATTATTTGAGGTCTATAGGAACTCGTCTTCCCCAGCTCTCTTAATGCTGCTTCCCCCGTTACATTCATAATCAAAATGGTTGCATGAAGCCCAAACATTTCCGTTAGTGGTTTTAATTTGTTCACACCAATGATTTTGAGTCCCTTCGTCATTGTTATTGCCAGAAGGAATATCGTCGAGGGGTTTAATGGGTTTTCCTCGAAGAATATGTCTTTCATATTTGAGTTCTAGATTTCTAAACAAGACCGAATTAATTATTGCGTCACTGAACCTTACTGAGTACCAATATCTAAATGACAGGTCCCCAAAATCAACGTCATGCCTCCCTGATTCATGTGAGCATATCCAAACTTCGTTCTTCATATTACCCCCTCCGTTGCAATACTCACGAAAGGGGTTGCAGGTCGGCCATGCTTGTGTGAACTCATGATGAGTAAGGGTCTGCAGTAGTGCTTGATAGGTGGTCCTTCCACTTAGTTAATCGAGAACTTGGCTAACCTTTCTTCATCGTTAAGTGTAGTCCACATGTATCTGTCATCATTAACCCTCTCCTTATCAACCCCTCCATCGTAGGTTTTCCGAGGGTCACAAGAGGCCCATAAGTTGTAACATTCTCCATCGTCAATTGCAATAGCCTTACACCAATGAATCTTCCTTTTAGAGTTGTCAACCTCGGTAAACTTGTCATTGCTTGTATCCTGGTTACGCCGTAACTCTGAGATTTGATTACGGTGTAGCTCTCTTTCACCTTCAGTATTAGACTCATCAGACGACTTGTCATTTTCAGAAAATACAGCTTTACATATTGTAGATTTGTTATTTTGTGCCTCATTTCTCTTTTGTACCTTGTCGTAAAGCTTTCCAATCATAGTTTCCAAGTTCTTTAGCGATGTGTCATGGGAAGAAAGGCTCTTGTTTGTATTATCTTGGAAAATTTTTAGCCATTCTTCTTGCTCCTTTTGCCTCTTGGTTGAATCCACAAGGTACTTGTTAATCATTTCCTCCAAGTTAGTTCTTCTTTCACTACACTCATAATACGGTGGGAGTCCTCCACGATAGCCATTATGATTATCCCCGTAGAAAGGTCGATTCTCTCCATATTTAGCTTCCTCGTTCGTATTTTCTTTGTCAATATTAGGACAATTCATAGTCAGATGTCCCCCACCATAGTTTTCACAGCCAACTTGGATGGCATGAACATTTTCTTTGATTTATAGCATATCTCGACCTAGATTCTCTAGCTTGTTGGTTATGGCCGAAATTCCATTGAAACTTACCCCTTGGTTTCTTTTTCTTCATCCATCGTGCCATTTTTGAGAATGATCAGCCATTTTTTGAATGGCTTCAATTGCAAGAGTAGGAGTCATGTTCAGGATTGGTCCTTGATAGTCCAGCATCTGTCTTGTAGTTAAGTTGATTCCTTTGTAGAAGATGTTGACCTTTTGCTGGTTGTTCAGATCATGTGTAGGACATTTGTAAAGTAGATCGTTGTATCTATCCCAGGCCTGATACAACGTTTCATCGTCTTCTTGCTTGAAATTATGGATTTCCAAAAGCTGGTTAGAAATCTTCGACGGCGGACAATACCTCTGAATGAAGTGCTTCTTGAGTAGAGCCCAGGTATTAACTGCCCCGACGGGCAATCTTTCAATCCATCTTCTGGCATCCCCAGTAAGAGCCATGGGGAATACCCTTAGCATAACAGCATCATGAGACACGCCCGGAATGTTGAAAAGGCTTACGATGTATAGGACATTTTCAACGTGCTCATATGCATCCTCGTCCCTGTTTCTAGAAAAAGGGTTAGCGCGAAGCTCCCTAATAAATTGGTCTTTAATTTCAAAACGAACATCAGCTCCAATCGCCGGTCTTACGAGACCCAGCCCTTGTTCTGCTCTTGTCAACGCCAAATATTCCTCAAGAGTGAGGTAATCAATGTTAACAAATTCCATGGTACCTGAAAACTTGAATAGTGATCATGAGAAATATAGAAAAGTTTAAAACAGAATGAAAATGAAAGACTTAATAGAAATCCTAATATAACTCCCCGGCAGTGGCGCCAAAAACTTGATGCAGGTTTTACTGACCAGGTTTTAATATTTATATAGTCTCGTTATACCTATGGTCTACCCTAATGCACTAACGGGCAGTGTACCCGGTCGTGTGTAGTGTAGTATTCGGTAAAACCGAGGTCGTTCCAAGAGCTATGTGTGTTGGATTATTACTAAGTCTAGGTGTCACAGATTTTAATATGATTTTGATAAGGAATTAATTAACTACTAAAGCAAATAAAAGGCAAAGGTTCAATCAATAGAGGAGAGTGGTGCTAACCTAGTTATTCCTCCTAGCTAGTAATGTCTACGTCTAATTACATCCAATTACTTCAGGTGGGGTCAAAGTCGAGAGGACATCATTTGGTCAATTCGCCCTAACCTATCAGGAAAGATGCCACCACTGGAGAAGTCAGGTGTCCCTTCATAAGTCCAGTTGTTCCTGGTCCCTTAAGCCGAGTCATTAAGTACCGCTACATGCTAGACTTATAATAGTGAGTGTCCGGGCGTTAGCAACTTAAACACTCACCCCCTAATTCTTAAGTTCATCCAAACGGTAGGTGATCAGTTGGTCAAATCGCATAAGAAGAAAGGGTCGTTAGTTGGTCATATCTTACCCTTTCTGTCTCAATCTACTCACTTAGGGTCAGTTGGTCATATATCCTAAGCAACTAGTCTCTACCGCCATTCAAAACTACCAAAACAAGGGTAGCTACCAATAAACTATGCACGCATACACTTAGAAATAATTATACGGAAGTAATGTAAACGCAAACAAAACAATTAAGGAATCATAACTAGGCCAGCACCAAGAGGTGCCTAGCCGCTCATATTAACCATACAAATCAATTCAATATTCAATGTTACGAAATACATGAATCGAAAGTTAAGAAAAGATAAAATGCTAATGCTTATCGTAGGGGAGTGATTTCTCCCTTGGAGACAGCTCCATATGCTCCTCTAGACTTGCCTTTGGCTTCTTCCCACGTTCTTTGGTTGTGGTGTGTGGAATGGGATGATTTGAAACGCTGGAAATCGTGGGGTATTTATAGGCCAGATATGGGTTACGGCGTAACTAATATAATAGTTACGCCGTAATCTTCTATTTCTTCGTAATTTGCACTAGATCTGCTGGTTACGGTGTAACCTTATAAGTGGTTACACCGTAGTTTAAACGAGAGTTACGTCGTAGTTATCAGCGGCGTGGAACCTCATTTGACCTAATATGGTTACGTCGTAGTCTTTTGTGAGAGTTACGCCGTAATCTTCTGATGAGTTGGCTTTCTGAGTCACGCTTTAGTTATGGCGTAATGTGAGAGATGAGTTACGCCGTAACTTCTTCAAAGTGAGCATACTCTGATAAATCTTTGATAATTCTCCAATTCCGCGTCTCTTTAGCTCCAATGCTCGTAATTTACCTGAAAGTGGAAAACAATGGAAAACAAGCGTAAATCCATATAAATGATATAAATTACAAGCATTATTGGGGGAAATTGACACTTAATATTCAGGACTATTTGATGTTATCAACAACCCAAGCAATTTTCTTAGGAGGTCCTTTTGTTGATGAGTTAACACTAGGAGCTTTCCTCATGGTGAAATGGTAGAAAGGAAAGGTGTAAAAAGAAGACTTTAGCTATTGATAATGAGTGTGTGAATGGTGATTTGAAAGTTCTAACACAAGTGGTTTATAAAAAAGGAGATTTGGCAAGTGAATTAAATATTAAGCCACTAAGATCCTTCAAATTGCAATGATTTGCATGCACAAGAGTCAACTACAAAGTTGTACTAATCTAGGAAGTCATTTAAGACAATGTGGAGAGTTTAGATTAACAAAAAGGGTTTGAAATGATTATATCAAGTAGGAATTGTTAGTCAGGCAGACGGTTCTCACGGATCCCTCACTTGAGGGATCCGGCTAGGCTAAACCCAGGGATCCGGCTCTCAAGAGCCAAGAAAGGATTGATGAGGTTCTAGTAAGGTCTAGTACCTATATATCTTGAGTTTTTTTAGTCTCTTCAGGTGTCTTAAATGATATGAGACTTAAATGATCAAGTGTAATGAGTGAGGATGGCTAATGATGTCTTTTATGGAAGGAAATGGAGTTTTCATGAACACCAACGGGTGATCAAGGATGACACTAAAAATTTTGAGGGTGTCAAGTGGAGTCAAATGATCCTAGAGATCAGATGATGATCTAAGAAAAAATTATAAAATTCCTTAAAAATTACAAAAATGAAAAACTAGTTTTTAGACCATTTCAAGATCAAGATGACTAATATCAATTTACTAAAATTGAGAGAAATATCAAACTAAGTGTTTTGAGAGGAGAGGAACAATGTGTGAACATTGGAGCAGAAAGATGGTGAGTTTTGAAGTAATGATAAATCAAAAATATCTTGAATGTGATCCTAAGTCATTCATGAGTGAGTGAGAGATCAACTGAGGCTAAGGAAAGTTTAAGTGATCTTAATGAAGCATGTTTAACTAGTTCAATAAGGTTTGCAAGGATGGGTTGATGTAATGAAGTAAGAAGAATTACTTCTGTTTGCCCGGATCCTTCATTTGAGGGATCCGGCTAGTTATAAACTAGGGATCCGACATCTGGGACAGTTTTCTCAAGAGTGAGCGTGCAATATTTTGCCCTAGGTATCGAATTTTGAAACTAATGATCTTCATAGTAAGCATACATGTATACAAGTAAGACATGGTAAGAGTAGCATGTAAGAGCATCAAATATTTAAGAAAGATGATCAACAAATGATTTATTTCATAGGTATGATCAAGTTACAATGGTAAATTAAAGACAAAGTCTAATGATCGATTTTATTAACGAAACCTATTTTTCTCATACGTTTTTGTTTAATGGATCGTCGAGTGGGTTGTGAGTAGTTGATGATTCAGGAATAAAGAATGAAGTGATGAGAGATGTATTCAAAGGTTCCATCATTTAGTTCACAAGTATATATTGAGGGCTTTGAAATTGAGGATGATACTACATGACATGATGATTAAGGCGTGTCAGAAACATCCCATATGGCATTAGTTTGTTCTTGTTGCCTTGGAGGTTTACAATTCGCCTTGCAAAGAATTAGGCAAGATTGTATGGTTGTTGAGTTAGGAGACAATAAATCATGTGAGCACAACATGCAGGAAGTATCTCACGATTTCCTGTAAGAATCCAAACATTTTTACGTAGAATGACTGCGAGAGTTTTAAGATCCTCCCAGAGTTCATGTATATGAATTATGTTTGGATTTGATTAATTGGATTGAGGAGTGCATAGAAAGCGATTTATTTCTTGAGGAGAGGGTATGTATGAACAATATGGATTGTTTTCTTCACGATAGTTAAAGAGAGAATCAAGGGACCAATCTTTAGTGAAAGCACATTATCCACAATTTGGAATTCAGAGAATGTGAGCAAATTGCTCAAGGGTCAAAACAAACTTTTGGTTTTTGATCCAAAACCATAGTGATAGAGAACGATCCTCATTACGAACGAGTTCAACTTGACGGAAGAATTCCAAAACAAACCGCGGACAAATTTTCTCGTTGATCCCGAGAAGACCTTCTAGTCTTATGGTGCGGAATGAAGTATTGATACCTTCTTGGAAGATTATATGTGAGTCAACAACACGTCCTTCATGAAAGAAGCGATTTTCGAGATTATTGAACCCACGAACATGATTGCTAGGGGTGTTAGGTTCAAGAGATATGTTTGGAATGTAGGCATAAGTGAGTTGATGATCGAAGTCATACTCATAAGACATGATGAGAACTATAGACATAAAACGAGTATTTTTCATGAGTGTGTTAGTACGTAGTAAGATTTCAAAAATGAGAACGTTTTTGGTTGGTGATACTTTTAAGTATTTAAATGATACTTTTGATTTATGGTAAAATAATAGGATCTCCTAATGTTTTTATTGTCTATTCTATTTTTATTAACAATGACATTTAACTTACTCCTTTTTGACATTTCAGTGAGGTTTTCCTTTTATGGTAAGTTTTCATGAAATGGTTTATGTTGCATGAGTTTCTGTCATCAGTTCCTCCGGTTATGCCGGTTCCCTTTTAAAAGGGATCCGACCAGTTAAACATCAGGAATCCGGAGGATCTGCAGTTTTGACAGAAATTGGTTTTGACAAAGGATCTATTTTTGCAACTTATATGTTACAAAGTGGAATATGTTTTAGCAAATGTTAATTCTTAAACATGCATTAATAGTTTCACACATGTTGGGGTTTTGAGCGAGTGAAATAAAATCAAAACACATTATGCGAGAATGAAGAGAAACTACGACATTATTTATATTTCATTTCAATGCTTAAAGCAATACAAAGGATCGGATATATGATACAAATGTAGATCAATAAAACAAAGAACATGTCTCCATGGGAGAATTTGATCATGGGATACACGAGAGCGATGAGCGAGATGAAGATGATCACGAGGGCGATGTAAACCATGAAGACGGAGATCTTTCTTGATTTGGATTTATAAAAGTGAGATGATGAAGAAGATGAAGTTTTGAATGTGAGGTTTTTGAAAGTGGAATTTTTTGGTGAGGGTTGACGATCGAAGGCTTTTATGGGAAAGGAGGATTTTTTGAGATTTGTGTTTTGTTTTATTTGTATTTAGAAAGATTTGATTTTTAGAAGTTAGGTTTAGAAACACATATTGATATACCTAGTTTTAGACGGATGATAAAAACGTAAGCATAACGCTATACTAATGAAGCCACGTATATCATATAAATATGTTTGGATATTTATTTGAATGAAAGAAAAAATATAAACACATAATTATTAGATAAGTCTTTATGAAAGTCATACCTCTATTGAAATTTGAGTATCCCTTTTGACTAGTTTTATCAATTGACAACTCCGGTTTCTTCGAGATCTACTTGGTAATATGTTAAGACACCTTTTTGGGGAAAGTTATCCTATTACCAAAGAATCTTGATGGTTCGCTTATTTTCTGATTAGCTAAAAAAAATGAAAAGAAAAGTTAGTGCATTTTGTAAGAAAAAGTGAGATGTAAGAAAAGAAAAAATAATTAATGTTACCATCTAATTTATATCCAACAAAAATATTCTTAAAACATAGTTTTTGTTTTAGAAGATTTCCTCCTTTGTAGTTTTCAAACATACACGTGATAAATAATTAAAACGGTAAAAAGGGGATTGTGAATACTCACCTTAAGCAATGAGTAATACGTTACAAGTTATTGTGCACGGGAAACGATGCACGATACTCTAGCCGTAACCTAAAGTAGTAATGTGTTTTAGGTCATAAATGATGTCGTGTATGCAATTTGTGAAAGTTATATCACCTCTACATTCTTGTTTGTGATTTTAGTTATAAAAATAACGTCACTTGTTATTTCTTAGCGATAGTAAAAAATATAACATTTTTGGACTTTTAGCAAGTTTGTATCGTAACTACGATATGATGTTTCGGTAATATATATCTTGAAAAGTTTTCGACTCGACCAAAACATATACATAGAGTTATACTTCATTTATTTAGTCCGTTTCGCCTGAAACGATCGTTAAGACCTCCAAAAATGACTTTTAATTTTCCGACAGCTTTTGGTAAAAAGCTGTGAATAGTATTTCTAAATTTTTTTCGACCAAAACTTTGGTGTGTCATATATTCCTCGTTTTAACTCCGTTTTCAAAGTTCTACCTATCCTCGTGAAGCTATTTAAGTATGCTAACACATTTTAAGGTTTCGAGGACTTGGTTTATCTTTTAAAGCTCGATTTTACCACGTTAAAAATCCGGACAGCAACTATTAAATTTTCTGAAAAATAGTAATCGATAATATATTTAGAAAACTCGTATCTTTTCGTTATAAATCCGTTTTTACCCATTCAAACGACCATGTCTTCGTTTTAAAATCTATTTTCCATTTCTTTGACTAAACCTTGTAAAAAAAATAACTTGGTTTTCTGAAACTTAAAAATTTTTGCAGCGCTTCCGCGCTTATTTCTAAATAATCCATTTTTCTAACTAAAAACCCTTAAATAAACTCCAAATCTATCCTAAACTCTTCCACCAATTTTTCGACAATAGATATACTTCCAAAATAACCATGGCAATGTAATAAAAATGTAGATCTAGAGTAAATGACTAAACATCTATTAATAATAATTATAGATTTATATAAACACTTTTTATAACCATAAATTTAATATATCAAATGCTCATTTTTCTCATCCAATAATTTTGTAAAACTCATATTAACTTGATTAATCATGAAAATTCACAAACATGAGCATATGTGATTAGATGAGTTTAAATAATTACTTAAACTTTAAAAATGCATAAATGTGTATAATAAATATATAAAACACATTGTAAAAGTATAAAAATTATTTTTATACTTACTTGATTATGATTGATGTATGATGAGAACAAGAACAAAATAAACCCGAACAATACTCCAAAACCCTTTATAACTAATCTTTTAACCCGAATATACACTTATAAACCTTGAAATGATCAAAACCAAATTTTCTTCTTCTTCTAAATTTCTGGTCGAACCACAAGTGAGCAAGAGAGGATTTTTGGTAAAACTGTAAGTAAAAATAAGATGTGTAGCTAGTTGGTATATGTATATATATCAATTACATAATATATATATCAATAAAAAAATCAAGTACAAGCATTTATGAGATCTTAATCAAAATGAAAAATGGGGTATGGGTTGTCGACCTAAAATAGGGGAGAGGGGATGGTGTGTAAGATTTATGTAAGAAAATCTTGTAAAATATTGACTTTTGATATATATTATGTATTATATAATTATTTTGGGTATTAAGTAAACTAGAAATAAATTTTAGCGGAATAAAATATAGTGTAACAAACTAGTAAAAATTATAGAAATGTATTTTGTGTAAGCATCGGGTGTTTCAAATAAGTATTATTTCGTAATTACTTAAATTATCGTAAATATATATATTTAAGAATATATATAATAAATGAATTTGAAATACTAGGTAATATAATTCTTGAAATTCTAAAACATTGAAAAGAGTGTAAAAATATATTAGGACCATTGTTGGAAGTATCGGGTATATTGTCCATTCTCAAAAATCGTGTAAAAGTGTTTATTTATTTAATTTACGTAAAATAATGAGTAGTGGAAACTACGAAGATGAATAGTAACTTTTTCTGGAAATGAATAGTAAAAGTTCGAGTTTAAATAATGACCCAAAAATACGAGTTGTTACATACATGCTACTACTTTTTATATTATCACAATTGCTTGAAAACTGTATTCTGAACTGAAATGGTTATTGACACTAAGTACCACTATTGCCAAACTTAAGTCCCTACATCATGAACCATTAATCACTTGTGAGTGTAGAATATAGGGATATAAGTCTATAAGATTTGACGAATCCCGTTTGTGTTTACCGGATAGGCAAACAAATGTACTATATTTGAGGTTCCTAAGTATTCGGCAAAATACCTACCAGGGAAACTTTCTCATATCATTAAATTGATACCTACTGTTAACGCTTTGAGTTTCATGAGCTTAGTGCAATTGTAACTACTTGATTTATGGGTGCAACAACGTGGTCCACTGTAACTTGAACTTGAAATCTTGTGATCAACTATTTTACTTCTAAACCTATGAATTCACTAAATCTTTGTGTTAAATTTTTAGCATGATTTATCTCAGGTGCTTGATCTTTACTGCTGCATAACTTACTTTTGGAGGCGCTTGGCGAATGACATGGCATGGTCATAGATTACTCTGATGTATACTTGGGACCGCTTATTTTTATGGTCCTGTATTTCTGCACTATTTTTGAATGATGTAAACTTAATATTTTTGATATTCAAATTTCTTCTAAATGGTTGAGGTAAAACCGTTCTTTATACTTTATGTTGTGATACCAACTTAGTAGCACCCATGACTGGTATGCTTCCGCTGAAACTGATTTTTGAGGGTGTTACATGGACATACCACATATCATCATTGGGGCTAAAGGTTAAAAAAACTCATATCAGTTTTGAATTTGAAAGTTTGCTGCATTTTCCCCCTCAAAAGTCAGAGCATACATGTTGATCAAAACGATTATTGATGTTTGGTTCTTTATAGATGTACCTTTACAAACCATGATCTCTTCCCATGTCTTTGAGATGTATATACATTATAAGTAATAGCTAAATAATTAACACCGAGAGCAAGATCACAACAAACCTTATTCTATCATTTTAAAGACAGAGTAGAAGTGCCTCCTAAACCAAATCCTTTTGACATCACTCATGCTGTTTTCACCAACTATTAACTACAACATCTTTCTATCTTTCGGAGAGAGTGAAATATACCGTATGGCTTAGTTGAGTGTCTTATCTTAAAAGATCACCAAGCATCCAGTTAAGATATTTTTTTGTATGCCTGATGTACTAATGAGGATTCTTCCCTTTCTCGACAAGTGTCCTGTGACATAATAGAAAAGATTATATCCGAATCAAGCCAATTCAACATTTTGTATTTTGTGATTGCCTAATTCATTCAGATCATGCATATCAGCTATTTTGCAAAGTAGGAGGATGTGGAAGATTGAGTCATGGGTCAATTAGGTAGATTATAAACATGTAAAAATGGGTTATACTCGGTTAGGTTGAAGATTAATATTATCTATTGAAGCTTAATATTCACTTGTAACTTAAAGTAATGTAGAGCACCTATGCCAAGCAGACGGTTAAAATGGTAATTTTGGCTTAAGGAATTATCTAATGTTCTTTGTTAATAGAGTATTTCATGTTTATGCAAGAATAATACGTAGTAACTTAGAAGCTTTCATAGGAACAAATGGTTTCTTAATATAACATCACATTTGATTTTATCTCACTTGCATCACTATTCTCATATGATTAATAGCGGTTTTATCACATAACTATCAATGTTTACATGTCACATTATTATTCGTCAAAAAACTCTGGTTATGATCCCGTGACTGGAATCTAACTATCCAAGATAAGCAATTAACACGCCTGAGATTGAAAGTTTACGTGTCTTTATTGTCAAGATCGTTTTGATCAACAATGCAGCTAACTAACCCACAATAATATAGATAACATGTTCTTATAATCATAATCTTTGCTCCAAATACTTATGTTATCGAATTCTGAAGTTTGAGAAAGATAATAGTGCAACCTTAGCATAGATATATGTTGTTCCGTTTAAAGTGCTTGCTAATAACTTAAGTTATCCAAACAGTTTTCATGACAAATGATATGGTTTAAAACAATTTGAATGAAAAAATCAAGTGCAGTCTTAAACACATATTGTGACAACCCGCAATTTTTCAGGTTAATATTTACCCAATAACATGATTTATTTCACTTTGAACGTTTACGTGCATGTTAAACTCATAATCGGAAGGCTATCTCGCTTATAAAGAAAAACGTCATTGAACGCGTACCGATACTAGAGTAAAGTTATTTTACTCATGACAAATATACTACGAGGTATCAAAACCAGCAAGGGGGAAGGAGACATATATCTAAAAGCACAACGAGTACACATGATGAACTTAACACTTCTATCAGATTGAAGTTATCCCGGAAAGACAATGGTCATAACCGTAGAGAAACTTAGTGTTAATCTCGTAGCCTTTGGTGTATTAAATGGTCTCTGGAGACTTTTGGTATGTGTTACTTCAGCGTTCAGTTAGAAGAAATGTGAAAAGAATATTTGGTTCATGAGATGATATTGCATATCGACATCTTCTATATGATTTATGATAAAGTGCTTCCGGTTAGGGCTTCATGTACACAATGTAATGATGATTCTGATGTGATCGCAACGATCAGGGGAGATATATGTGTACATAAGGGTCGGACAACATATTCACATGATCGAGCTTAATCAGTTATTCTAGAGTTGACATCCGCGAGAGGAGATCGATTGATTCAACCAGTTACTGTGATGTTGTTGTCTCTACTCTGGTTGGGTACTTGTGTACATTATGGGTTGATTGGTTATATGGAAGATAACTGGAATGCATTTGGTAAAATGAAGATGTTGATGTATTGTTCCCCTGAACAAGACAAGTGGTTAATCTCGAAGAGTAATGTGTACATCGGGGACGCACAACAGGTTCATGTGATCGGACTTCATCAGTTATTCCAGATTTGATATCCACTGAGACGATCAATGTTTCAACTTGTTACTTTGGTGTTCTCATGTACTTGAGGTCTTGATCTTCATTCAATGAGATCGTTTTTGTTCACTTCTACTTCTTGGAGAAATGGTCTTTGTTCTTAGTTTGTCGGTTTGGGGGGAAGCTACCAAAGTCTCACTTTCTGAAGGCTCAAGTTCTGACGACGATTCAAGAGCCTCAAAAGCTTTGGTGGTGAAAGTTTAAGAGATGATGACTTCTATCTTCTACAAAGTGTTAATGATTTTTATCTCTGAGATCATCATCTTCTTAAACTATTTCTCTATCTTTGTAAATATTTATCAAAAACCAAATAGAAAATTATAAAATGAACAAAAACCCATAAAAATCAGAAAATTTTGAAAAAGACCAAAAATATTGTTTTCTCAAGACATGTCTTCTGGTATCGATAACATCTACGGTCTTAGAAATGTCATTCAATAATGGTACGGGACTTTAGATGAAGTTCGAACAGAAGGTATAAATATTATTTTCTAAACATGTCTAAAAAAAACTATGGCTTACTATTATTTCAGATAGCAACCCGCTCTTTTAAAGAAAGGAAAGTACTACACTTATTTTCAAATATTTCGTGCACTTTTCCTAAAAACAAAATGAGGAAAGTATGTCGAAGGACTGTTGTTCCTACACAAATATTTTTCCGTCTAAAAATTCTTCTGAAAAATATTTGTTTTAACAAAATGGTGGTAAATGAGTTGCTTTCAAAACAATCAGTTTCAGAGTTTTTATTAAATTGAAAACTCAATCAATGACTTCAATGACTTCAGCACTTTTAAACTTTTCAGACAATGAGTCATTGATTGAGGGGGAGAATGTTTTCAAATCTATATCATCTAACGGGCTTTCTTAATTATCCTATATGCTTAATTAAAAATGATGTTAACCTACGTTGAAGGACTAGGTGCCTAGGATATGATTGTTAGGATTAGATGATTTGAGTTTGATAAACACATTATTCCCATGCCATATATGAATTGATTGATATTTTGGATTGAATTTTATTAGTCGATTGCTGTTTGGGTGATGTCGACCACCGTATATTTGTGTGTGTATTCACTAACATATGCAGGTATATTAGTATATAAAAATGTTCCCGATCCGGATCCCACAAATGAAGATGATTGGATGCCGAAAGGAAAGGCTAATTATATCTTAGGTTGAAAAATGAAGAAACGGAGCTTAATTGGACTTCTATGGAGAGTTGGCATGAAAAATGCAACGTAAGAGGTCTCACTGCATCAGCAGATGGTTTTCTTCATCAGCAAATGAAAAAACGGAGCTTAATTTGACCTCAGTTGGCATTAAAATGCAACGTAAGAAGTCTCACTGCTTCAGCAGACGGTTTTTCTTCCAAGCCCTACAGCAACAACATAAGCTTCTCAACCACCTAACGTATCTTTGTTCAGGATACCATTTTTAAACAATTTTGAAAAATATTGTTTTGAAAATGGAAAATATTGTTTTGAAAATTAATTGGACTTAATTTTGAAAATCACTGGACTTCCTTTTATCAAAACCTATGTCACTCAATTATCGACTTCGGTCATCGATTGAGGGGGAGAGTGATTTAAAATAAAATATTTTCAAATGATATTTCTTCATAAAAGTTCCGGTTTGTACGTTAAAATGTGGTGATCTAAAGATTTAATGTTATGTCATGGTATGATTTCCTTTAAAACTCAAAGATATGTCAAAATGAAATTTTTTCTGTTCTTGTTTGATTGTGAAATTGTTTTATTTTACTTAAAGATCTCTTAAAACAATCATACCTGACACTAACAATCTTTAATGTCTTAAATTGGTCCTTATCTGTCATTTTTCAAAATTAAATCTTGCCACGTCTTTCCCCAAACTTTGATAAATAATTTTAATCAATTGGGATCACAAATCTCAATTGGTTTGAAAGTTTTGATCAGGGGAGAAATCGTGATTTAAATCTCAAATCTGTTTTAATGGAATTGGTTTTAGTCCTTCAAAGGCACTCCTGCCTCCATGTGCCAAACGATTTCAATATACATAATGCACATGTTGAGGGGGAGCATTTATCCAAAAACAATATGAGTATTTAAACCAGGAAAATATTCTCTCATGTTTTCTAAACCTAATTAAATCACTTGAGATCCAAAATCTCAAAGGATTTGATATTTTTGATCGGGGGAGAATTTGTGATTTAATAATGAAATTTGATAAAAGGTGATTGTTTGATTCAATTGTGCAGGCTGCTTTCTCAAATGTGTTAAACGCTTTCGAATCTTGAAGCACATATTGAGGGGGAGCATTTCGAAACGTAATAAACTATCGAGGTACAAAAGCTTTTATGTTTTAACATAAAGTACCTTGATTGAGTTTTTAAATGGTTTTCTTAATGGTTTTTGTGATCGTGGATGTGCTTCAAAAGAACTATTTCCTCTATGTGATAAAATAATTTCTAATATCCTATGCACATATTGAGGGGGAGAATTTTACCAAGAAAATCAAATGGCTTTTTCCATAGAAATTGTGATCAAGAATTTATTTCAAAAGAACTCTTGCCTCCATGTGCTAAACAATTTATAAAATCATATGCACATGTTGAGGGGGAGCATTTCTTAAATATCAAAACAATTAAGGTACAAAATGCTTTGATATTATACCACAAGTACCTTGATTGATTTTTCCAAATGATTTTTCAATTGGTTTTAAGAAAGAAAAGAACAATACCAAAAGACCGACCAATTTACTTTATGCATGGTGATATAAGGATGGTTAGGTTAGGTATTCGTTCCCACGATCCCGCCAGAGCCGGAGGGATCTACCCAGGGACAATCCACTAGATAGTGTAGAGTCCTTAGGTATGATGAAAAAAAAGGAGAAAAATGAGAAATGGGAAGAGTGCAGACTGAGACTGAGCTAGTACTGGAATAAGTATTGAAGGGGTTGAAGAATGAAAAAGAAATGAATATGAAAAGGGTGAAAATAAATAGCCCTCCAATAATTCAACCTTAGGGCAGAAAACGGGTTCAATGCATATGCTACTGGTGGTTACTAAGGTAACGCCGGTATTGAAAACAAGACGTCATGGACCCAGTGACGCACTGCACTAATACTACCCAAGCTACTCAAGTTCCTCTTTACAGGACTTGTTTCATTCTCACGGGGAACCGACATAATCTATCGACTTTCTCTTAGAGATTGTTGATATTGAAGAAGGAGACCCTCTCTCTAGTCTCCGGCATAGGAACCAAATGTGCACAATTGAGTCTAGAGCCAAGAGATCATCCACAATATCTTGTTAGGACACAAAATTAATGATGACTTGCTGTTTCATACAATGTGGAAAGTAAGTATATATTGAGAGTCCTACGCATTATCCTTGTGGTATTGTCAGAACATCCGAGTGATATGTAAAAATATTCACTATGAAGATGGAAATCCTTCTAGAGCCAACATCAAACAAGCTCTTGGTGGGTGACATGTGAGATCTTTTCTAAAAGATCAAACTTGTGACAACTGGATAGAAACAATGGGGCGATTCACTCGTGAATCAACCTTGGTCCAGGATTGGAATTGACGAATACTTTTGGGAAAACCGTTCGATGTGCAAACCTTCTTTTCTCTAGCACGTCGAATGTGTATTCATTTTCAAACACAAAAAGTATCTCTGGTTGAAAAAATACTTTTGGAAAAACCGTTCGATGTGCAAATCACTTCTTTTCTCTAGCACGTCGAATGTGTATTCTTTTCTAATACAAAAGGTATTTTGATTGAAAATTGATCTTTCTCATAAAACCTTCGTCGTATTGCAAAACTCTTTCTTCAAGCAATATGCGATTGTTTTTCAAATCAATTTTTCATCAATCAGTGAATCTCAATTCGCTGGTTCACTCACTCCGTGTTGTCTTCTTTGAGACATTCCGGTTTGAGAACAGCTAGAACAGCTGCGAAACCCTGTCAAGGAGATTCTTGAATTATACCGATCACGGCATTACTTGTCTTGATCAACGGGGAACCGTGGGTCGGGTACCTCAATTCAACGAAAGTGATCAAAGATACTTTCGTATGTTTTATTGCTAACTGTTGTTTGCAGGTACATTTGGACGGTTGCAGTGATCGAGAATTGAGGAGTCAATCCAAAGCCGCATGCTCACAGCATCCACACTTATTGAAGAAATCATGACTAGTGCATATCTACATAATGCGCTCGGATATTTTATAACATGCTTCGCTTCACGCTTCGCAAATATCATGAACCAGTAAAGCTTCACTCTCGATGGAAAGATGTCATGATTCAAAAGTGTGAGCATGTTGGTCCAATAGTCACAACATCACATGAAGGCAACACTACAAAGGTGATCCAGAGATTTACTGTGGCTGATGATCTCAATTAAAGCTCGAAGATCATCAAAGATATGGATCAGTATAAAGGCCTCCACTTAAAGTGCAAAGTTATTGGACTTTAAAGAATCACTGCTAAAGCACAAAGATGCAGATGTTGAAGAATTAATGTCTATGAGCTCAAGTCAGAAGATTAAATAGAATGCTAGGATTCGAAATGTAAAACATGGGGTGACCTCCCTTAGGGGGAGATTTTTAGGAATTAGAAAATTCCATAGTGAAGTATCGGTCACCCCAAATATAATCTAGCATAAGTTAGCTCGTAGACATTACGTTATTTACTAGTTATTTAGTTAGTTATTTAGTTTAGTGCAACATCGTGGGAGGAAGGACGGTCTTTACACACTGTATGCCGATCCACATCCAGAAGGAGGACGTTTAATTTGTAACTATAAATACCCTCTACCTCCCAAGGTAGAGGGTTGGACATTTCATTGTAATCTAACCTTTTCTCTTTTGTTTACTCTCTCTCTAGAAAGGCTCCCATTCTACTTTCTCTCTCTAAACTCTCTATACTATTCGATCCATACTTGTGTTTGATATGTGTTTATGAAATCCAATAACTAACACGTGCCACTAAACACCCGTTTGTATTTGCCCTATTTATAGCCGAAGTTAACCCTACTGCGCAAACACCACCCTTGGAAATATAGCCCCTCTTAAAAGAATTTGTGGATGTTTTTCCGTCCGAAATTCCAGCAGGTCTACCGCTCGTTCGGGAAATACAGCATTGCATCGACTTCCTACCCGGTCTTGGTCATACCAAACAAGCCGGCTTATCGTATGAATCCCAAAGAATATAAGGAGCTCCATCGACAAGGCGGTCCCCGCATTACTCGTACCAAAGGCTAATGGAACTTATCGAATGTGTGTGGACAGCCGAGCCGTCAACAAGATTACTATTAAATACTGGTTTCCTATACCACGGTTTGAAGATCTCCTGGATCAACTACATGGGGACCAAATATTTTCTAAGATTGACCTTCGAAGTGGTTACCATCAAATCCGCATGAAGCCGGGGGACGAATGGAAAACAACTTTCAAAACACTTGACGGCCTCTTCGAATGGATGGTGATGCCGTTTGGCCTTTGCAATGCCCCGAGTACCTTAATGCGCCTTATGAATCACATCTTTTAAAAACTAATCGGGCGTTGTGTCGTAGTCTACTTCGATGACATCCTTGTCTTTAGCACAGACCTCTCTCAACACCTACGGCACCTGCTGTAACACCCCCAATTTCGTGATACGCAGCGGAATTCAAGCTGGGTGTTACTTCATGGCTCAACAATTATAATAATAGAAAACGAACTCTAATTGTGTCGTTTTAAAAGATTTATCATTCGATTTATATGAATATCAGAGTTTACAAAATGAGGTCCCAGTGGTTTTACTGTTTATTAAATAAGTTTTCGAATGATAATATAGCCTTCTTGAGTATCCGTGCCCTTCCATGCCATCCTCGTAAATTATGAACCTGAGATAAACATGCTAAAATGTGTCAACACAAGGGTTGGTGAGTTCATAGAGTTTATGATTAAAACAGTTGAGTTCAATAGTTTGAATATTGTAATAAATACCAATATCGATGAAATAAGTAGTGGGTTACGTTGTTATCCACCCATAGTTCGTTTGTTTAGTAATAAGCTGAACACAAGTTTCAAGATTGGGCCACGTTGTTGCACCCATAAATTTAGTAGTTGCAGCATTTGTATCATTGCAACACAGTATATATTGCCTTAAGTCTCATGAACGCAAACCTTAACACGAATGCGTCATAATAATGACGTAAGTTACAAACATCATAATAATGATGTGAGCAACAATGCCCTCTGTTAGGAGTTTTCCGTTCTCCTAGTATTCTCAAATAAAGTGCATTTGGTTACCTATCCGGCTAACACAAATGAGGCGTCAACTGCCAATAGATCTATTCACTATATTCGCGTTCACTCGTAAGTAATTAATGGTTCATGATATGAGGGACTTTCAGTGGCAATAGTGTATAACTTAGGCAATAACAATCAGGATCGCATACAGATAGTACTTGTGTTCAGGTTTGTAGCAAAACGTATAAAGTGTGATTATGAACTCATAGTAGTATGTAAAAGCTTTAGAGTACTTTTGAAAGTAAAAACGAGTAGTTAAGCATGTATCTCCCCCAAAAATAGTATAAAACAATTGAAAATGGGGCTATGAAACTCACGGTAATTTTTAAGAGTTTAAAATAAATGTAAACATATCAAGCAATATTTGAGCATGTATCTCCCCCAAAACGTTCAAAATAAGGAAAAGAGGGGCTATGACTCACAGTAATTCGTAAGAGTTTAACATAAATGTAAAAATATAAAGCAATATTTGAGCATGTATCTCCCCCAAAACGTTCAAAATAAAGAAAAGAGGGGCTATGACTCACAATATATGTAAAAGTTTTTAGAGTACTTATAAAAGTGAAAGCATGTAGTTGAGCATGTATCTCCCCCAAAGCATTATTAAACAAGTACAAAAACGAGGCTACGAACTCACGGTAATTCGTAAGAGTTTAAAATTAATGTAAAAAATAAAGCAATATTTGAGCATGTATATCCCCCAAATCATTAAAAAAAATAAGGAAAAGAGGGGCCATGACTCACAACAGTATGTAAATGTTTAGAGTATTTGTGCTAATAAAAGAAAGTAGTTGAGCATGTATCTCCCCCAAAAGAGTTTACAAAACTAATAAATGATAGAAAATGGGGCTACGAACTCACGGTAATTCATAAGAGTTTAAAATAAATGTAAACATATAAAGCAATATTTGAGCATGTATCTCCCCCAAAACGTTCAAAATAAAGAAAAGAGGGGCTATGACTCACCTCGATGTTACAGTAGTCTGGATGGAAAACAAATTAAGTAATGTGAATAAACTGCTCCGACTCGTGACCTGAGTTAGTATGTCATGTTTTTAGTATTCGAATTCAAGTTTATGCGATAATGATGCTTTATCGTTAATTAAGTAACATGAAGTCTCTTCAAAAACCAATAATACCTATCTTTCTTATTTTTATGGCTCGGATGATGGAAAATAAATTTTATCGAAACTCAAGTTGTTAAATACTTTATGTTTCCAAAATGTTATAATTTACAGTTTTTACCCTTGCACTTTCAAAAATGACACTTTAAACCCTCAACTATGGGTTATTGACAAAATCAGCCCTTATATAGTTAACTTCACAGAAATTACATTTTTTAGTCCAAGAAAACTTTATCTTACAAAAATTACAATTCTTATGCTTGAAATTTTATAAGAAAAATTTACTAGTTTTTGGCCTAAATGGATAAAAGTACGGGTGAATAAAAGCGAGGCCTTAATAGGTTTTTACTATGTTCTTGATCCTTTCAAGATTTTGTCCGGTGGTCTTTCTAATGGTTCAAACTAGAGGTCTTAAGCTCTAACGGTTTGGTCGCAATGATTTTCCAAAGTAGGGGGGTTATGTGCCTTTTGTTGGTTTTGGGCGATAACAGGGCTAAACAAGGGCAGATTTTACACGAGGCAAGCTAGTGTTTCTACATCGCATTTGACCCTTTAAATACTTTGTTGTAAGCTCTTCTAAATGGTATAAGTCTCATGTCCTAGTTCTCTTTGATTAGAAAGATACAAGTCCACGAACATGGTCACTTGGCCACGACGCGTTTTAAGAAAATTTCATTTTTAACTCGTTAACTTTCACGGTGTCATCTAGGGACGTTATAATATGTTTATTAACTCTTTTTAAGTTATTTCCCATCATCCTATAACTCCAACGACTAAATTTTTGAAAAGTGTACACAAGGCTTATTTATGAAAATTCCTGCGAGTCACCCTCTTTGTGGTTAATTATAAAATAGACTATAAGTTCTTTTAAAGACATTATTGGGACATTAGAAACTTTGCAGCAAGCCCTTTAAGACGGTGTAAACCTCGTACTTTGAAACCTTTTAACTTGCAAGATATTAATTACGGAAAAGGGCTACTTAGGCTATTCTTGCCAAATTGCAATTCTCGTTTTTAAACCATAAAACTTTATGTCTTTTGCATGAAACCTTGTGAAATGTTGTTTTACTCATTTATAATGTTTCTAAGATAGTTCATAATCAAATTTATCAAAAATCCCGAGTTTTCCCACATACCCGTTGTAAGAAGCTTTTGGTGTTTAGGACTTTTGGCCAAAATAAAGGGCTGTCTTTAAGCATAACGACTAGTCTTTTTAACCGGGTTATGGGGGCGTTCTAGAGTGTCCTAGGTGGTGTTTACAACGGTACTTTGGTTGGCCTTAATACCTTTGACATGATGTAAATAAATAGGGCGCAAGTAGGGGGTGTTGGGCTGTTTTTGTAACTTATACATAACAGCTGTTGGGATTTTTACTAAATTCTGGCTTCGTTATGCGTTTTCTAGACCCGTGATCCTGAATTTTTGAAGAAAACGTCGTTCCGGAAAACTTTTGTGCTTTAACTTTTTCTTGAAACGGACCAGAAATGCCTCGTTTCGCATGCCCGACCGTTCTGTCCACAGAAACTTTCGGACAGATTTTTGGCAACTTCTTTAGACCATAACTTTTGACTCGTGTACTCGTTTTAAGTGATTTAAATTGCTACGTTTTCCTTATAAAATCCTTTTTAACAGTAGGCAATTGATATTAAAAGTTAAAACGAAATAGGATGAGTTTAAAAGACTTACATGTTTGGGATTTTGACAAGAACAACAATGAGAATAGGTTGGCTTGTAAATGGAACAAGACTCTTTCCCTCCTTCCTTTACTTTACTTTGGGACTTAAGATCAGTTTATAAGTGTGTGATTGAGTGGTTTGTTGTTAGAACAAAGAATGAGGTGAAAAGTATGTTTGTGTGATTTATATAGGCAAGGAGAATTTAGGTTTGTGGAAGGTAGTTTGGCCACTTATACTAGGTTATAACCATAATAAGGAGTATGGTGGAAAACAAGGTGATGTGTAGTCTTAAGGTTTGTATGGTGTCATGTGGTGGTGATGTAGATGGCGTGATGTGGTCTTGTTCTTGGCCAAAGATTTTACCCACAACATTTGACCATGGTAAAATCTCATGGTAACAAAATGATGTGTAACTACATGGTGCAAGTATACATTTGTGGTTAGGGTTATTACAAGTAATATATAGGAAACTAAATGGTTGAGGTCTAGTTCAATTCTAACTAAGGTAACAAGGGGGGCGTTAGGCTTTAGGGGTAGTACCTAGGGCTTTTTAGGTTGTACCTATTGTGTAGTCATGTAAATACTTAGTTTTATTTTAGGTAAAATCTAGTTTAGGTTAATTTACATGTAATAAATAAAAGTAAAGGCTTAAGTTTGGTGCATTATTGTTTGTACATTAACATTGTTTTGTTGTACTTACTAAAAAGAAAATATATTTTTAAGGCTTGTGCGTTATAGGGTTATACCTTGTGCTTAAAAATAGGTACATTGAGGTTTATAATATAATTTATGTAAGTATTAAACTTGTATGCATTAAAGACTTGTACATATGCTTGAAATACTTGTACATTAATATTTTGAAAATATATCATGTACATAAAATCATAGAGTTGTATATTAGGGCTTGTAACGGAAATTAAAGTATAGCTAGGTTCCGTGCTTTAATGACTTTTACTCTAGGTATAAAATGTTGTACTTTAGTAATTATGATTTAGTTGTGTAAAATCATAGTTAAAATAAATTAGGGCTTCGTGAAAATTCTAATAAATGGCTAACGTTTTGTTCTAAAGTTTAATAATTGTACGTTAATGAAATAACGTAAAGTGGTAAATAAACGTTGAGAACCTTTATAGTTTTACATATAAAGATGTTTATGTTTATTAAAGATGTGAGGTTCATTACATTGGCTAGTGGTTGTGATAAAATAAAAGGATATCGTTTCTAAAAAAAAAAAATTGGACGTAGAAAATGGATAAGTATTCTTTTGTTAGAATATTATATTAGTTTAATACGAGGTGAAATTTACCGGTGGTTACAGTCTCACCCCTTAAATTGAATCTCGTCCTCGAGATTCACTCTGTTGTTGGTTATGGTGTGGAAAAAGTGTGGATATCCATGGAGCGTTGATTACATGGATGTGTATGTATAGTTTTAAGTTACAAGTTTTGCTTTTGAAAGATTGTTTTAGAAAATCTGTGAAGACGACTGTTTCCTTCATGACATGATTCTTCCTAAATTAGACATAGGTGATCAGGCTATGTATAATTGAGGAAAAATGACGTGATGCTTGATTCAGTCAAAGTAGTATTATGTTTTTCGAAAGTTTTAGATGGTGTTCAACGTTTTGCTTCTATAAAATGGCAGCCTAAACAACTTTTCAAGGTACAAGAAATATCTACTCATATAATGATAGTATATAGGATGACAAGATATAAAATCTTGGGTGGCGGCAAGAGAACTAAAATAGACAGAGTATATTCTATAATACATGGGGAAAACCTTATAGGATAGTTAGCCTAATCCTATTATAATAACGAGGTATTGTTATAACTAGACGAAGGTTGTGATTATCATGGAGATCGTAATCATAGAATTTTTATTAAATATAAGGGTACTTATCACAACTAGGTTATGAATTATGGAGGTCGTGAAAAAGTCTAGAGATGATTAAAACCTAATTGCAATGTCTTAGAAAAATTATATAAATCTCAAAAGTATAGAAGTAGGTACATGCTCGGGGAAATATGTGTAAGCCGTAATGCCTTAAAATAGGCATATGCAGTTAAGTTTATTTATATAAAATATTCAGAAGTATATGCATATGTATCAGTATACTAAAATGTAGCATAAATTACCTAGAAGTAACGTAATTATCTGGAGGATGAAAGGCACGGAGAGCGAAAGGCTATAAAATATTTTGTTTGTAAAAATAGTTATAGTTCAAACCTCAACTAGACCCGTTTCTCTATAACTGCGGCTCTGATACCAATCTGTAACACCCCCAATTTCGTGATACGCAGCGAAATTCAAGCTGGGTGTTACTTCATGGCTCAACAGTTATAATAATAGAAAACGAACTCTAATTGTGTCGTTTTAAAAGATTTATCATTCGATTTATATAAATATCAGAGTTTACAAAATGAGGTCCCAGTGGTTTTCTTGTTTATTAAATAAGTTATCGAATGATAATATAGCCTTCTTGAGTATCCGTGCCCTTCCATGCCATCCTCGTAAATTATGAACCTGAGATAAACATGCTAAAATGTGTCAACACAAGGGTTGGTGAGTTCATAGAGTTTATGATTAAAACAGTTGAGTTCAATAGTTTGAATATTGTAATAAATACCAATATCGATGAAATAAGTAGTGGGTTACGTTGTTATCCACCCATAGTTCGTTTGTTTAGTAATAAGCTGAACACAAGTTTCAAGATTGGGCCACGTTGTTGCACCCATAAATTTAGTAGTTGCAGCATTTGTATCATTGCAACACAGTATATATTGCCTTAAGTCTCATGAACGACAACCTTAACACGAACACGTCATAATAATGACGTAAGTTACAAACATCATAATAATGATGTGAGCAACAATGCCCTCTGTTAGGAGTTTTCCGTTCTCCTAGTATTCTCAAATAAAGTGCATTTGGTTACCTATCCGGCTAACACAAATGGGTCAACTGCAATAGATCTATTTACTATATTCGCGTTCACTCGTAAGTGATTAATGGTTCATGATATGAGGGACTTTCAGTGGCAATAGTGTATAACTTAGGCAATAACAATCGGATCGCATCTGAGATAGTACTTGTGTTGGGTTTGTAGCAAAAGCGTATAAAGTGTGATTATGAACTCATAGTAGTATGTAAAAGCTTTAGAGTACTTTTGAAAGTAAAAACGAGTAGTTAAGCATGTATCTCCCCCAAAAATAGTATAAAACAATTGAAAATGGGGCTATGAAACTCACGGTAATTTGTAAGAGTTTAAAATAAATGTAAACATATCAAGCAATATTTGAGCATGTATCTCCCCCAAAACGTTCAAAATAAGGAAAAGAGGGGCTATGACTCACAGTAATTCGTAAGAGTTTAACATAAATGTAAAAATATAAAGCAATATTTGAGCATGTATCTCCCCCAAAACGTTCAAAATAAAGAAAAAATGGGCTATGACTCACAATATATGTAAAAGTTTTTAGAGTACTTATAAAAGTGAAAGCATGTAGTTGAGCATGTATCTCCCCAAAAGCATTATTAAACAAGTATAAAAACGGGGCTCCGAACTCACGGTAATTCGTAAGAGTTTAAAATTAATGTAAAAAATAAAGCAATATTTGAGCATGTATCTCCCCCAAAGCATTAAAAAATAAGGAAAAGAGGGGCTATGACTCACAACAGTATGTAAATGTTTAGAGTATTTGTGAGAATAAAAGAAAGTAGTTGAGCATGTATCTCCCCCAAAAGAGTTTACAAAACTAATAAATGATAGAAAATGGGGCTACGAACTCACGGTAATTCATAAGAGTTTAAAGTAAATGTAAACATATAAAGCAATATTTGAGCATGTATCTCCCCCAAAACGTTCAAAATAAAGAAAAGAGGGGCTATGACTCACCTCGATGTTACAGTAGTCTGGATAGAAAACAAATTAAGTAATGTGAATAAACTGCTCCGACTAAGTTTGACCTGAGTTAGTATGTCATGTTTTTAGTATTCGAATTCAAGTTTATGCAATAATGATGCTTTATCGTTAATTAAGTAACATGAAGTCTCTTCAAAAATCAATAATACTTATCTTTCTTATTTTTATGGCTCGGATGATGGAAAATAAATTTTATCGAAACTCAAGTTGTTAAATACTTTATGTTTCCAAAATGTTATAATTTACAGTTTTTACCTTTGCACTTTCAAAAATGACACTTTAAACCCTCAACTATGGGTTATTGACAAAATCAGCCCTTATATAGTTAACTTCACAGAAATTACATTTTTTAGTCCAAGAAAACTTTATATTACAAAAATTACAATTTTCATGCTTGAAATTTTATAAGAAAAATTTACTAGTTTTTGGCCTAAATGGATAAAAGTACGGGTGAATAAAAGCGAGGCCTTAATAGGTTTTTACTACGTTCTTGATCCTTTCAAGAGTTTGTCCGGTGGTATTTCTAATGGTTCAAACTAGAGGTCTTAAGCTCTACGGTTTTAGTCGCAATGATTTTCCAAAGTAGGGGGTTATGTGCCTTTTGTTGGTTTTGGGCGATACTTGATGCTAAACAAGGGCAGATTTTACACGAGGCAAGCTAGTGTTTCTACATCGCATTTGACCCTTTAAACACTTTGCTGTAAGCTCTTCTAAATGGTATAAGTCTCATGTCCTAGTTCTCTTTGATTAGAAAGATACAAGTCCACGAACATGGTCACTTGGCCACGACGCGTTTTAAGAAAATTTCATTTTTAACTCGTTAACTTTCACGGTGTCATCTAGGAATGTTGTAATATGTTTATTAACTCTTTTTAAGTTATTTCCCATCATCCTATAACTCCAATGACTAAATTTTTGAAAAGTGTACACAAGGCTTATTTATGAAAATTCCTGCGAGTCACCCTCTTTGTGATTAATTATAAAATAGACTATAAGTGCTTTTAAAGACGTTATTGGGACATTAGAAACTTTGCAGCAAGCCCTTTAAGACGGTGTAAACCTCATACTTTGAAACCTTTTAACTTGCAAGATATTAATTACGGAAAAGGGCTACTTAGGCTATTCTTGCCAAATTGCAATTCTCGTTTTTAAACCATAAAACTTTATGTCTTTTGCATGCAACCTTGTGAAATGTTGTTTTACTCATTTATAATGTTTCTAAGATAGTTCATAATCAAATTTATCAAAAATCCCGAGTTTTCCCACATACCCGTTGTAAGAAGCTTTTGGTGTTTAGGACTTTTGTCCAAAGTAAAGGGTTGTCTTTAAGCATAACGACTAGGCTTTTTAACCGGGTTATGGGGGCGTTCTAGAGTGTCCTAGGTGGTGTTTACAACGGTACTTTGGTTGGCCTTAATACCTTTGACATGATGTAAATAAATAGGGCGCAAGTAGGGGGTGTTGGGCTGTTTTTGTAACTTATACATAACAGCTGTTGGGATTTTATTAAATTCTGGCTTCGTTATGCGTTTTCTAGACCCGTGAACCTGAACTTTTGAAGAAAACGTCGTTCCGGACAACTTTTGTGCTTTAACTTTTTCTTGAAACGGACCAGAAATGCCTCGTTTCGCATGCCCGACCGTTCTGTCCACAGAAACTTTCGGACAGATTTTTGGCAACTTCTTTAGACCATAACTTTTGACTCGTGTACTCGTTTTAAGTGATTCAAATTGCCACGTTTTCCTTATAAAATCCTTTTTAACAGTAGGCAATTGATATTAAAAGTTAAAACGAAATGGGATGAGTTTAAAAGACTTACATGCTTGGGATTTTGACAAGAACAACAATGAGAATAGGTTGGCTTCTAAATGGAACAAGAGTCTTTCCCTCCTTCCTTTACTTTACCTTGGGACTTAAGATCAGTTTATAAGTGTGTGATTGAGTGGTTTGTTGTTAGAACAAAGAATGAGGTGAAAAGTGTGTTTGTGTGATTTATATAGGCAAGGAGAACTTGGGTTTGTGGAAGGTAGTTTGGCCACTTATACTAGGTTATAACCATAATAAGGAGTATGGTGGAAAACAAGGTGATGTGTAGTCTTAAGGTTTGTATGGTGTCATGTGGTGGTGATGTAGATGGCGTGATGTGGTCTTGTTCTTGGCCAAAGATTTTACCCACAACATTTGACGATGGTAAAATCTCATGGTAACAAAATGATGTGTAACTACATGGTGCAAGTATACATTTGTGGTTAGGGTTATTACAAGTAATATATAGGAAACTAAATGGTTGAGGTCTAGTTCAATTCTAACTAATGTAACAAAGGGGGCGCTAGGCTTTAGGGGTAGTACCTAGGGCTTTTTAGGTTGTACCTATTGTGTAGTCATGTAAATACTTAGTTTTATTTTAGGTAAAATCTAGTTTAGGTTAATTTACATGTAATAAATAAAAGTAAAGGCTTAAGTTTCGTGCATTATTATTTGTACATTAACATTGTTTTGTTGTACTTACTAAAAAGAAAATATATTTTTAAGGCTTGTGCATTATAGGGTTGTACCTTGTGCTTAAAAATAGGTACATTGAGGTTTATAATATAATTTATGTAAGTATTAAGCTTGTATGCATTAAAGACTTGTACATATGCTTGAAAGACTTGTACATTAATATTTTGAAAATATATCATGTACATAAAATCATAGAGTTGTATATTAGGGCTTGTAACGGAAATTAAAGTATAGCTAGGTTCCGTGCTTTAATGACTTGTACTCTAGGTATAAAATGTTGTACTTTAGTAATTATGATTTAGTTGTGTAAAACCATAGTTAAAATAAATTAGGGCTTCGTGAAAATTCTAATAAATGGCTAACGTTTTGTTCTAAAGTTTAATAATTGTACGTTAATGAAATAACGTAAAGTGGTAAATAAACGTTGAGAACCTTTATAGTTTTACATATAAAGATGTTTATGTTTATTAAAGATGTGAGGTTCATTACATTGGCTAGTGGTTGTGATAAAATAAAATGATATCGTTTCTAAAAATAAAAAAAAATTGGGACTTAGAAAATGAATAAGTATTCTTTTGTTAAAATATTATATTAGTTTAATACGAGGTGAAATTTACCGGTGGTTACACCTGCGAGAAGTCTTCACGATTCTGCGTGAACAACGACTTTTTGCAAATAACGAAAAATGTTGTTTCCTTTCTTCAGAAGTTCTGTTCTTGGGTTATTATGTGTCGAGCAACGGAATCCGGATAGACGAAACGAAGGTGGACGCTATTCTCACTTGGCCAGTTCCAACAAACATACACGAGGTACAGAGTTTTCATGGTTTAGCTTCATTTTACCGTCGTTTTATTCGTAATTTCAGCGCTATCATGGCACCTATTACGGAGTGTCTTAAAAGGGGCTCCTTTCATTGGACTCCGGCAGCAACATAAGCATTCGAACAACTTGTTGATCCCAGTTGAGCAAACGATCTAATATAGATACTGACTTAGAATAAAAGCTTATTAAGTATTACGCGGAATTTAACACTTAATCTTAAGAAGAAGAACAGTTAACATTCAACACCTCAATATTATTTATTAATACGAATACTCTTACGAAGATTAGGGTTTTGCAACCTTGAAGTGTATCGACCTTAGATATAAAACTTACGTATATATAATCTAACCTAGGACCTCCTTTTATAGACTAAGGAGTCCTTTACATAATACAATCCGTAACCTACAAGATAAATATCTTTTCCATATTTATCTAATACAATAAACTAAACCGACTATACAAGACTAGCATTGGTTACAATATATTGTCCGTGGTTACACACTACTACTAGCCGTGGTTTGTCATCATCGGTGGTTCCATCCTTACGTCTGTGGTTATATCAACTCTGTCCGTGGTTCCGATTACTTAGAGTAATTCATGATCCAAGGAACCAAAACCCAACAATCCTCCCCTAAACTTGATACATTCCAACAGAATTCTCAAGTTTCCTTTAAGCTCAAAACATTTGAATTAGAGGATGTAGCCAAACACTTATGTGATTTAAGAATTGTCTCATATTTCCTCAACAAATCATAAGCTTGACCATCATAGGGTAACAGCATCTTGATAATACCAGGCTTCAACATCGAGTAATAATTCTGAATACTTATTCAACTGAGGATAATCACCTTCTACAAACATGTGAATAACTTTTCCGAAGCAGTTAAAACATGAACTCCACGTGAGTTTGATATAAAAACCAACTTGTTACATTACCATTGTAGAGTACTTTCCACTCAGGTTCATCATGAGTTGGTTCAAATAAAATCTTCAAGTGATAATAGACCAGTCTCTCATGATAATCATTTGGATGTACTTCACCAAACTTATTCTTGTAAAGTCTCCAAAGATTCATCAAATCATCTCTTTCAAAATACTAAAGCATTTGTGAAAACTTATTATACTCATCACTTATTAATTCAGAAGCTTGAAGATAGTTTTGTGATTCATACCATATAGCTAACCATCTCTGACTAGCTTCCTCTTCTTCTTGCTTTCTTTCTCTAAATCGCCTCTTCTTCAGCTACTATGTTCTTTGCATACTCTGCATCATAAGCTTCTTGTTACGCTTTTAGATTTAAACTTCACTCACATGCGCAACCCCTTTACCTTTTCTAATATCAGATTTAACCACTTTCTTCTTCAAAGGTTCACCAATAACTAAACTTTTTCCTTTGGGTTTGGGTTTAGTTGCGATGGAATTGAACAGATAAAGCAGGTGCAATGATAGGTGTAGAAATAGATGAAGTTTTGCTTAGATTTATCAATGTATTTGCAGCTTCTTTCTCAACTTCTTTATGTTTAGGTGATAATACAGTGAGAGTTGTGACAACAGTGGAAGTGGTTATGATAGTAGTAGGTATAATTGTAGTGGGTATAGTTGCCATGTCTCGATCTTTGCGACCATGGTTACAAGAGTACTAACGTGGTTTCGGACATACCATCGGTGTTTGTGTTACGTGACTACATCTTCTACAACTTTCTTCACATTTTCAAGAACTGCCTCATTCCCATCTTTATCAGATACCAAAATGTTTGATCTCCACTATCAACATCTTCTTCCATAGATACATTATTGACTACATCAATGACCTCCCACAGTATTTATGCCTTCACTCCTCCCTGTTTGGATACATCCTCCATATTGACGGAGAGAAGTCCATCTTCTTTCTTTCTTCTCATGGCTTTCAAAACAAAGAACTCTGTGGCATCTTACTTTTCCAAAACCATCACTCTGTGCTTCAATCTCCTAATATCCTTTCCATGAAACACAACCAACTCCTTTAGATTGAGATCGTCTCTCTCCATCTTGGTACATTTAGCCGTCAATTCATTTAAGCGTTTAAGAATATCCTCCCACTTCACTGTGTGGCCGGTGAGAGGTGGTTCATTGGAAAAGTCATCATGTGCCAAACTCGGAATCCGTCAATTCATGTGCATGTTCCAAACGATCCTCATCAAGCCGAAGTTGTGTTAAGCTGCTCAGAGGTGAATCCTTGGATATAGAAAACATAGCATCGACCTAGCTGAAGACTATATGCACCTGTAGTAGCCAATTGGCTAGGGATTCCTCCACCTGTGTTAAGTTCCAAGAAACTCTCCACATTAGGAGTTGCCAAAGGTTGGGTCTTATTTATGTTCCACTATCGACCGACATCAAAGCATGAATCAAGGTGGAAGCCCTTCCAATCATGTCACCTTCACCGCGGCCTCATTAGCAACACCACTAGTGTAACACCCCAGGCAAAGGGGTAGAAGTGTCACGCGATGCTTGTCATATCGTAACATACAATTAAAAGCGGAAGTCTTAAGAATAAAGTATCAAGTCATTTAAACAATGATTTACTCGGAAAATTACAATACCCAAAATGTCTAAGATAAAATGAATTCTCAAAACAAAAGCCCAAGCAAAATAAGTCCAAATAATAAGATAACTAGGGATTGGTCCACTCAGATAATCCAACTCTCAGCCCATCAAAGCCCATCTTCAAACCTAAAACCGCCTGCAGAAAAGAAATGCGGCCAGCTTAAAAGCCCAAAGGAATGCAGATATAAAACTAAAACTAAATAAAGTCTGAAATGCAAAAGCGAAACAAAGGAAACGGATAACAAAGTCACAATGCGGAATGAGGTTAATGAGTCAATGAGGATCTGCGAACACAATTACACGGATATCCGAAAGAACAGATAACCAGGCGAAACCTAAGCAATGCAAAGAATGACATATAAATAAGCACATACAACATGCATACAAGAAATCAGAAATCGGACAACACCTAAGCCAAACAGAAATCTAAAAGCTAGCGGAAGCAAGTAATTAGAAAGAGAGCTTGGCAATCACACAAGTCAAGTAACCCACAGTTAATTACATACAATATCATAATAGGAATATAAACATGGCAGATCAACAATAAGCGGAAAAGATACTATGAGATATTCATAGACCACGAGGTTAAACAAAACAGAGTTTACATGATAAGCCGTCAAAACAATCATTTATACACTAACATGGACCGCACGAATCAAAGAGTCACATAACAAGATATGGTAAACCGCTTGTCGGTTATTAGCATGTCAATAGATGAATCGCACAATCACATATTAATCATATAAAGCGGGGTAAACAAGCGGTAGTCACATAAGACATGCAAATAGCACAATCAAATTCAATAATCATATAATAACCATGCGTGAATGGAATGGTAGTAGAATGAGTCACATAAGGGTACGAGTAACGCACAATCAATACGAGAATATAGTCGTTGGGTAATACATAAGGTACAATATGGGTATATCAATAGTGTAAGGTGCAGTAAATCCATCCCGAGCCAACAAAACAAATCGATATCAATAGTGGCAATAGTCGCCATTAGTATCCAATTGGAGGGTGACCTCGAATACCAAACCAATAGGAGGAGGAGACCTCAAGAACCAATGGAGTAGAGTAGCTAGCTCCCGAGTTGTGAAGGCAGCGTATTACTGCGACATCATTCACCGGGCAGTCATAACATATCGGATAACAGAACAAATCTAGGATGCATCCATACGCCTCCCAAAACATATAATGGCCAAATCAAATACATATAGTGAGCTCATAATCATATCAAAATGGGGCGGTGTGGAACATCACTCAACCACACTAAAGTCATGCCATTGGTGCATCAATGACACGGTCGGGTTACCTTCGACTAGGAAACATATTTTGCTCGGGTATCAAAAGCGAAGGGTCAAAGCATATTCATATCATATCATAAGGGTTCATAGAGAGTTCATATCAGAGTTCATATCAAAGTTCATATCAAAGTTCATATCAAAGTTCATATCAAAGTTCATATCAAAGTTCATATCAAAGTTTCATATCAGATGGTTCATATCAAAGGGAGCATCGCAAAGTCATAGGGAAGCCTTAATCATGAGGCTTAGAGTACAACGTAACAGTTCAAGCTAATATCGAAAGATGTATAAGAATCACGAGAAACCTTAAGAGATAAGGTCAGAATATCTGTACCTCGTTCGAAACAAGCAAAATAGGAAAGTACGATCACACGATGAGTCAATCCGTGGTCCGGAACCTATATGAATTTGATAACACTTATTAAAATTGGATTACTCATTTTAGGCGGCTTTCCATTTTAGTATGTTCCTCGAATTAGTAATTTAAGGTTCCTATTCACAATTAGTCAAATTAAAGTTAATGTAACAATTTATCGTACTTTAAGTTTTAAAACGTAATTAATCCAAAATTTGGGTTTAAAGTATGATTTATCAAGTTTTAGAGTATAAATAAATAATTTCAAGGTTTACTATTATAAATCTCATATTTTAGGGTGTACTTATGCCAATACAAAAAGTTCAAGGTTTGCATGCAACAACGACCAAAGCTTTGGGTATAAAGTGTAACTAAACTTAATTATTCAATATTCTCAATATGATATATACGTATCTCTGATTCTTTTAAAGTTGATGAAAATGCTTCACAATTCATTTTACATATGCATGTTTCGAACCATATTCAAGCTCGTCATGGGTTCAAATGATTAATATTTACGACCAAGCAAAATATATTATGATTAACCCCGCTTGACTACCCGACACACCATTAAAATGTAAACGGCTCACCCATTTGCCCCGCCGATCACCCTTAAAGTTGCCCCTCGCAGACCATGCGAGACATCCCTTTTTCACTTAAACTCATTATCGAACATGACTAATCATGCATGCGATATCGACTCGACACGACCGACAAGGCGGTAAAGGTGCGGACGTTATTGAAAACACGACCTGGTACAACAACGATACGAGGCTCACGAGTATTCACACACGAACACACCCCTAGCTAGATTAACGAGACCCTTTTCACATGAACTCACACACGTAGCACAACACCACATCACGTTTGTTTTCCGGTTTACATAAAATCACATATCTCGTTAATTTATGTTCCATGAACACCACATGTAGCTCTCGTTAATGAAGATTCCATGGTTCCTAGTTTTAGCATAACATATTAATGTGTGATTTTAAGTGCCATTTATCATATTATTTCATGAAGTCAAGATTTACATATCAATCATGTGACAAAAGTTGTGATTTCATGAGTTAGTCCTATGGTTTCATGTAGCGAGAAAGGAGTCCAACAAACCATTTTATGGAGTATGTTAGAGTATAAAACATACGCATGGAATTAGCATCACACCGACTAGATTGAAAGAAAAACAAAAGGAAAAGATGAGAGAGTTGTTACCCTTTTGTGCGTTATAATGCAGAAGAACAAAATCAAACAAAACAATTTCAAAGCTCTTATGGGCCCTAGACTCCACGGCGGCAACAAGTCCCAAAACCCTCGACAAAACAAGCACTCCTTAGTACTCATACTTGCGATTTACAGCTGAGCCTCGAACCTTCTTTGGAATCACTCTTTGGTCGTGACAGAAAAATGGAAGAGGCTTAAGATGGTTTTCTTTTCTTTGCCGTCACTTCTCTCTTTAGGGTTTTAGTGTGTTATTTTGAAAAGAGATTTGTAAGTTACAATTGAGTGATAACTGAGATAATATGGGAAACATGGGGAGTGATTGCCGAGATTATGGGGAGTGTGATTGACCAATATAATACTTCCATATTTAAATGTGTAGATTACAAAGAATGAGATTATGGGGAGTGATGGTTAAATGGGCGTGGGTTTAGGCCGGGTTAGTGGAAACAAAAGACCAAAATCAATTTTATTTAGTTTAATGTGTTGGTAATCTTGTACATGACATGGTCTAAGTAATCTATAATGTGTGATATTTATAAAGTAGGCATGAGTGGAATCAAATTTAATATTGTCTTGCTTAAATCATCCATGAGTTTAATGTTAAACGTACATAACGAGATTGACGTAGTTTACGTATGCTACAAATATTAAGCTTGAGGGGTGAATTGGTCTTTTAACACGTTCGAGATTTTAGGGTTTTACAACTCTTCCCCTCTAAAAGAAAATTTTCGTCCTCGAAAATTGATGTCGCAAAGGTACACAGAGACGTACCGGCTTAAGGCAGACGTAGCAATCCATAGTTTCACAAAGATCATAACAATTTCGGTTCCAAAGTGTACAAAACGTATACGTAACATATGTCGATGAGAATCTCACAAAGGGGTACAGAATTTCAAACGAACACGAGGAGTGACAAATAACGGTTATAAGTCTTAGTCCATTCCGCATTACAACCCGTGCATTTCCGGGATGTCAGTATGATTCCAATAAGTTCAAATTATATGATCTCGGTATTATCACGTTGATCGGGCATCATAATACTTGCATCACATAACAAGCCCTTATTGTCACCATATTCGTCGGTTCATGACAAACCACATAACCAATATCACAACAAAACATATCACATACAGATAACAAGTAACATACGGAAGCGGACCCTGAATCGCGTACATACAGCATATAACACATCAAACAACTTACCATATAACAATGAAAGAATGCCACCAACTTGCATGAAACGGTTCCTCATGACTCATTATCTTGTGGTCCAAAAGAAAAGCCGAGATAAACCGAATGCTAAACGATAAAACTTCACCATTCAAACCAAGTTCGAACAAATCAAGAAAAGTAATCGCGTCGAATCACTTAACGAATATCAAACCGCCAAACGCATGACAAGCGAATCGGAGTAACACAAGTCGCGCCCAAATCATATGAAGTAGATGAACCTTCTCAACCACCGGTTGAATCTTGTCTCCGTCTTTTGCGTCTTTGGTTGATCCGTCCTGCTTCCTCTAACGGCATCCCGATGTCTCAGCAGCGGCGGGTGCGGCTTCGCTTCCACGAACCTCTCGGCTCGGGGGACTCTGCGTAACAGCAAGTTAAAGGCACTTTCATCGTCTTCGGCTCCACGGGTAGTCTCCATCTAACGATCGACAAACGGATGTGCGAAAACAAAATAAACAAAATCAAATGTGAAGAGAAGAAGACCCAAAACAGTGAAGACAAAAGATTATCGAAGTCAAAACTGAACGACAATCAAAAGGAATCGGAATATATCATAACAGACGGAAGCCTAGTGTCTACCCAAGTCCTCACAGGTCAATCCTAAGGTCAACAAGACGAAACTGGCTCGATACCATAATTGTAAAACCCCAACCCGACAAGGGTAGAAGTGTCACATTCTGGTGTCATATCAGAACATACAATTAAAAGCGGAAGTCTTAAGAATAAAGTATCAAGTCATTTAAACAATGATTTACTCGGAAAATTACAATACCCAAAATGTCTAAGATAAAATGAATTCTCAAAACAAAAGCCCGTCAAAATAAGTCCAAATAATAAGATAACTAGGGATTGGTCCACTCAGATAATCCAACTCTCAGCCCATCAAAGCCCATCTTCAAACCTAAAACACGCGCCAGGGAAAGAAATGCTTGGTGAGCTTAAAAAGCCAGTGAAACGGATATAACGAAGCGAAAACTAAATAAAGTCCAAATGCAAAATGAAACAAAGGAAACGGATAACAAAGTCACTGTGGAATGAGGTTAATGAGTCAATGAGGATCCGAGAACACAATTACACGGATATCCGGAAAGAAAAGATAACCAGCGAGCGAAGCAAAGCAATGCAGCAATGACATATAAATAAGCACATACAACATGCATACAAGAAATCAGGAAATCAGACAACACCTAAGCCAAACAGAAATCTAAAAGCTAGCGGAAGCAAGTAATTAGAAAGAGAGCTTGGCAATCACACAAGTCAAGTAACCCACAGTTAATTACATACAATATCATAATAGGAATATAAACATGGCAGATCAACAATAAGCGGAAAAAGATACTAACAGATATTCATAGACCACGAGGTTAAACAAAGCGAGTTTACATGATAAGCCGTCAAAACAATCATTTATACACTAACATGGACGGACGCATTTAATCAAAGAGTCACATAACAAGATGGTAAACCGTTTGTCAGTTATTAGCATGTCAATAGATGAATCAGACAATCACATATTAATCATATCGTAGCGAGGGTAAACGTAGTCACATAAGACATGCAAATAGCACAATCAAATTCAATAATCATATAATAACCGGTGCGTGAATGGAATGGTAGTAGAATGAGTCACATAAGGGTACGGAGTAACTGCAATCAATACGAATATATAGTGCGTTGGGTAATACATAAGGTACAATATGGGTATATCAATAGTGTAAGGTCGTAAATCCATCCCGAGCCAACAAAACAAATCAATATCAATAGTGGCAATAGTCGCCATTAGTATCCAATTCGGAGGGGTGACCTCGGAATACCAAACCAATAGGAGGGGAGACCTCAGTAACCAATGGAGTAGCTAGCTCCCAGACTGTGAAGACGCGTATTGCACACGACATCATTCACCAGACAGATCATAACATATCAGATAACAGAACAAATCTAGGATGCATCCATACGCCCCCCAAAACATATAATGGCCAAATCAAATACATATAGTGAGCTCATAATCATATCAAAATGGGGACGGTGTGGAACATCACTCAACCACACTAAAGTCATGCCATTGGTGCATCAATGACACGGTCAGGTTACCTTCCTGACTAGGAAACATATTTTGGCTCGGGTATCAAACTGAAGGGTCAAAGCATATTCATATCATATCATAAGGGTTCATAGAGAGTTCATATCAGAGTTCATATCAAAGTTCATATCAAAGTTCATATCAAAGTTCATATCAAAGTTTCATATCAGATGGTTCATATCAAAGGGAGCATCGCAAAGTCATAGGGAAGCCTTAATCATGAGGCTTAGAGTACAACGTAACAGTTCAAGCTAATATCGAAAGATGTATAAGAATCACGAGAAACCTTAAGAGATAAGGTCAGAATATCTGTACCTCGTTCGAAACAAGCAAAATAGGAAAGTACGATCACACGATGAGTCAATCCCGCCGTCCGGAACCTATATGAATTTGATAACACTTATTAAAATTGGATTACTCATTTTAGACGGCTTTCCATTTTTAGTATGTTCCTCGAATTAGTAATTTAAGGTTCCTATTCACAATTAGTCAAATTAAAGTTAATGTAACAATTTATCGTACTTTAAATTTTAAAACGTAATTAATCCAAAATTTGGGTTTAAAGTATGATTTATCAAGTTTTAGAGTATAAATAAATAATTTCAAGGTTTACTATTATAAATCTCATATTTTAGGGTGTACTTATGCCAATACAAAAAGTTCAAGGTTTGCATGCAACAACGACCAAAGCTTTGGGTATAAAGTGTAACTAAACTTAATTATTCAATATTCTCAATATGATATATACGTATCTACAGATTCTTTTAAAGTTGATGAAAATGCTTCACAATTCATTTTACATATGCATGTTTCGAACCATATTCAAGCTCGTTCGCGGTTCAAATGATTAACATTTACGACCAAGCAAAAATATATTATGATTAACCCCCGGCTTGACTACCCCGACACACCATTAAAATGTAAAACGGCTCACCCATTTGCCCCGCGATCACCCTTAAAGTTGCCCCCTCGCAAGACCATGCGAGACATCCCTTTTTAACTTAAACTCATTATCGAACATGACTAATCATGCATGCGATATCGACTCGACACGGACCGACAGTAAAGCTGTGACGTATTAGAAACACGACCTCGGTACAACAACGATACCGAGGCTCGACCCGGGTATTCACACACGAACACACCCCTAGCTAGATTAACGAGACCCTTTTTCACATGAACTCACACACGTAGCACAACACCACATCACGTTTGTTTTCCGGTTTACATAAAATCACATATCTCGTTAATTTATGTTCCATGAACACCACATGTAGCTCTCGTTAATGAAGATTCCATGGTTCCTAGTTTTAGCATAACATATTAATGTGTGATTTTAAGTGCCATTTATCATATTATTTCATGAAGTCAAGATTTACGTATCAATCATGTGACAAAAGTTGTGATTTCATGAGTTAGTCCTATGGTTTCATGCGCCAACAGAAAGGAGTCCAACAAACCATTTTATGGAGTATGTTAGAGTATAAAACATACGCATGGAATTAGCATCACACGACTAGATTCAGAAAGAAAAACAAAAGGAAAAGATGAGGAGAGGTTGTTACCCTTTTGTGCGTATAATGCAGAAGAACAAAATCAAACAAAACAATTTCAAGCGCCCCTTATGGGCCCTAGACTCCACGACAGCAACAAGTCCCAAAACCCTCGACAAAACAAGCACTCCTTAGTACCCATACTTGCGACTACAGCAGCCTCGAACCTTCTTTGGAATCACTCTTTAGTCGACAGAAAAATGGAAGCGGAGAAGATGGTTTTCTTTTCTTTGCCGTCACTTCACTCTTTAGGGTTTTAGTGTGTTATTTTTGAAAAGAGATTTATACGTTACAATTGAGTGATAACTGAGATAATATGGGAAACATGGGGAGTGATTGCCGAGATTATGGGGAGTGTGATTGACCAATTTAATACTTCCATATTTAAATGTGTAGATTACAAAGAATGAGATTATGGGGAGTGATGGTTAAATGGGCGTGGGTTTAGGCCGGGTTAGTGGAAACAAAAGACCAAAATCAATTTTATTTAGTTTAATGTGTTGGTAATCTTGTACATGACATGGTCTAAGTAAATCTATAATGTGTGATATTTATAAAGTAGGCATGAGTGGAATCAAATTTAATATTGTCTTGCTTAAATCATCCATGAGTTAAATGTTAAGCGTACATAACGAGATTGACGTAGTTTACGTATTCTACAAATATTAAGCTTGAGGGGTGAATTGGTCTTTTAACACGTTCGAGATTTTAGGGTTTTACAACTAGCACTAGCCTGAGGTAGCTCAGTGCCCTTCAGTCTCCTAGTGAATACAATAGGTGTATCAGTGGTTTGAGGTTGACTAGAAGTGGGTTGAGATACACTATCAATGTTTACAAATGGACTATCAGGGTGTTGAGGTGCATCAACAAAGGTTTTAGTTGGTGCAGTGACAATAGGTTGAGATTCAGAATCCGCATCAAACTCATGATTAGTAGGCAAAGTAAGCATATGAGGAAATAAAGGAACATCTATAAGTTGTACATTTTGTGGTTGATTCCTCATATGTGCAAAAACCTTAGGAAGCATATGATGTACTTCATATTCTTGAGTATGCTCAACAGGCTCCTCTATTTGACTTTCCACAAGCAGTTGAACAAACCTAGGATATAAATAGTATTTACCCTTCTTCCTAATGTTTTGTACTAACCCCTCATATATCATCTTAGACCAATTGAACTTTCTTCCATCAGACAAACAAATAATAGCAGTAGCAATTTTGGAAGGAAAGTCATTAAATCCTGTGGTCTTATTACTTAAAATATTGTACCTTATCACCTCTGTGGGTATAACCTAACCTTTCCAGACCAGCAACAATCTCAACATCTGAAAGATTATCAACACCATCGGCATCATCAAACTTTAAAACATCCCTAATGATCTCCTGTTAGCAAATAGCATGCTCATCCACAACAATGCTAAACACCTCGACTCCATCAACCTTTTCAAGCTTAGCATTCCTCCAGGCGATGTATGTAGGCTTTAAAATGGTTGGTGTGACAGGTTAAGGCATAGTGAATAGAGCGTGAACAAGGAAATCAATCATTTGATGAAACCCTTGGTCGATCATTCTTGGTTAGAATAGCAACAAGGTTATGTGAAGTGGAATACTTTTCAGCCATTGTGATGAAGGATGGTTATGATGTGGGATTAGTGAATTATGCAAAGATAAGTGATTAGGGTTAGGAGTGGCATTTGAGTGTTTTGAAGATGAAATAAATGATCCATCCGTGATTTGGGGAAATAATATACGTTTGCAAAGTGACCAATCATTACCTTAGTATCCTCCATAAATCAAAATGCTATCCGCGGTTTCGAACGACCATCCGCGTGTAGTCGACACCATCGTGGATCTGAGTAGCACTTCAACCAAACATCCAGGAATTATAGCAATCAAATCTGTGTCATTAGTAAAGAGATCTCACAAAAATATAAAGGATTACACAATTTTTTTTTTAAACAAACACAAGCAGCTAACACACCAGCTCCTATGTACACAAATCCTTCATACCACAAAGACAAAAACACAAAACAAACACATAGAATAAGGTATAGTTGTCAGTGGTTAGAAAGAGCCATCGATGGAACAAACGACCTATCCGTGGTTAGAATAGGTAAGTCAACATGGTCAACTATTTGGATTAATATTAGTCCAACGCCCAAGAATCTCATTAACTCCTCAACCACATTTAACCTCATTTACTTCCATAACCCATAACTTTGCTTATATAAAGAAACCCAAATCTCATATAGCATACACACCAATTAAAATAAAAACCCTAATTACTCCAAAATCCACAATCAACTTCACCATGTGGAACCCGGTTGGAATAAACCAGAAGTTGTTGATCTAACATCCTCCTCATCCTCATCATCATCAAGTGAAGATTCTAACCCATGGCAGTTATACCTCCCTCCACAAGAACCAAGACCAAGAAAATCCCCATTTCTTCCATCATCAGAAGATGATAGTGTGGTGGATCAAAGTGAGGCATCTGAGGACTCTGAAGATTCCTCAAAGAAGAGAACTTCAAACCCCCAACCATCATCATCCCAACCCCAACCAAGACCACGAGCAAGAAACCCACCACTCCCAAACAACAGAGAGGTGGTTCTTGGTCTTCCAGCACCAGGTTGTGGTGCTTCTTGAGATCGTTTTGAGCCTTAGGGTTTAACAATAACATAGACAATATGCAGCGGAATAATGAGAACTTCATATGTTATTGACACAAGGTTTATATTTAATCATTCCAAGCCTCAAATATTATTTGATCAGAATAATACGGTTACACTTAACTTGTAACAGGGATCAAAGATCCTTGAGGCTAAACCAAACAAACTCTAACCCTAGACGTTTATAGGAACACGTCTAGGTTACACACACACACACCTTTAGTCGACTACATTATGGAAGACATATATTTAAAACCTACACCCCATGTCCTCTTTATATACTAGAGGATTAGGGTTTACAAAATACTACGAATGACTAAATAATAAATCTTCTTTTGCAAGCAAGTCCTTGCATCTTTTTGTAGGTTTCATCTCTTTCACTTTAAGTCCCTTTGTTTCATTCTTGTATTTATTTTGTCTCATCAAATCCAAGGAACCTAAAACCCAACAATCTTCCCCTATTTTATGATGACAAAACAAACAAAGTCGTGTACGAACTTCTCTAGGCAGTAGCGGTTGAGATGTAAACATCTCTGTGAATGAAACATTCTTGTCTTCCTTTGTCTTCCCCTAATCCATGCCATGCACTCCAATATCTCTTCCCCTTTTTGTTATCAACAAATATAGAATGTAAACATTAGAAACTTCCCTTGGTGATGCATGAAAATGATTCTTCAAATCAGTAAGCTCTATGTAATGATCACTTGTGAAGAAACCAAGTATAACGAATTTGATGAAGAAGTAAAATAACCCAAACTTGTATCTTATATCTTGTACTATCCACGTGACTCCAAACTTATACTAACACCATATAAGTAGTGAGCCATAATCTCTTGACAAAAGCCTCATCTTCAATGAGACACTGAGCACTACAATGTAACTCCTTTAAGTGATAGTTTACTAGGTCTTCATCCATCCACCCCTTGACCTATGAAAACTAGATTTTGCAAGTCTTCGTCAACATCCTTTAAGCACGAACAAGTTATCTTAAAAGTAGGTATGATACTTTTAAGATATGATAAACTCGCATATCAAATAATACTTCACCTTCAAATAAGTGATAAATAACCTCCTTCGTAATCAATTCTTGAATAATTCAAAAAGCGAGCTTTTTAAAACCTTTAAGAACAAATACCAATTTTTTTGTGTGTGCGAACCAAAATCCCATGTATTATGTCACCAAAATCTCGATTACCAAAAACATGCGGCTTCCCTCAATTCCAAAACCTCATCGGCAGAAATGAATAACGCAAGAAACACACCGATTGGAATTGAGATAACACTAGCAGTGGTTTCAGAAAACACTAGGAGTGGTTCGAGAAAAACACTAGAAGTGGTTTGAGAAAAACACTAGAAGTGGTTTCGAGAAAAACACTAGAAGTGGTTTCGAGAAAAACACTATAAGTGGTTTCGATAAAAACACTATCGATGGTTTCGAGAATATACTATCGGTGGTTTCGAGAATACACTATCGATGGTTTTGAGAAAACACTAGAAGTGCTTTTAAGTAAAACACTAGGAGCTGCTTCTAACCATAAATCATAAACACCACACAATGTATAAACAACCTCCATCAAGAATTAGAACAAGTAACACAAATTCAAGAAGTTGAATATGCATGAAAACCCAAAAATTCAATTATTAAACCCGGTTCTGCAGCCAACTTCGACATTGAATAACTTTTGATAGAGATCTCAGATCGACAATCCCTTCGGTGAAAAGTTAGATGAATATATAGATAACGTCCACCGAAAATTTCGTTATGATCCAACGGTTAGAAAAAAGTTATCGCGTTTTAAAACTGTGCTACTGAGAAAAATACGAGAAATTTTAGATTCGTAGTTTTTTCTTTTTTTCCATTCTTCGACCAATAAAACCTTGCGAATCCTAGGTAACGGCGCCCCAATCTCTGATACCAATTGTGGAGTTTGATAGACTCCTTGAGATCGTTTTGAGCCTTAGGGTTTAACAATAACATAGACAATATGCAGCGGAATAATAAGAACTTCATATGTTATTGACACAAGGTTTATATTTAATCATTCCAAGCCTCAAATATTATTTGATCAGAATAATACGGTTACACTTAACTTGTAACAGGGATCAAAGATCCTTGAGGCTAAACCAAACAAACTCTAACCCTAGACGTTTATAGGAACACGTCTAGGTTACACACACACACACCTTTAGTCGACTACATTATGGAAGACATATATTTAAAACCTACACCCCATGTCCTCTTTATATACTAGAGGATTAGGGTTTACAAAATACTACGAAGGACTAAATAATAAATCTTCTTTTGCAAGCAAGTCATTCCATCTTTTTGTAGGTTTCATCTCTTTCACTTTAAGTCCCTTTGTTTCATTCTTGTATTTATTTTGTCTCATCAAATCCAAGGAACCTAAAACCCAACACAACTTAAACAATGTGTCACAAGAGCTCCGGTTTTAGCGCTGCCAAACTTTCAAGCAACCTTCCAAGTCGAATGCGATGCATCGGGCCTCGGTATAGGAGGTGTGCTAAGTCAGGAAGGTCGCCCAGTTGCTTTTTTCACCGAGAAATTGAGTGACGCCAAACAGAAATTCAGCACCTATGCCAAGGAATTCTACGCGATTGTTCGCAGCCTTGAATATTGGAGGCACTACTTACTCCATTCCGAGTTTATTTTATTTTCAGATCAACAGGCTCTCCGGATCATCCAGGGACAACACAAATTAAATCCTCGACATGCTAAGTGGGTCGAGTTCCTACAAGATTATTCTTTTGTGATCCGCCATAAATTAAGCCTTAACACCGTCCTTGGTCTCTCGGCCCGGTACACTTTAACATCGTTGCAGGTCAAAGTCGAGTGGTTTGATAATCTGTGCTCCCTCTACCCAGCTGATCCAGATTTTTCAGCAGTTTGGGAAGCCTGCCAGACTGCACCAATGCTGGGCCACTCCATCGTTAATGGCTTCTTATTTAAAGGGGTCCGCCTATGCGTACCTAAGTGTTCTTTCAGAGATGCAATCATCCTTGAGAGCTACAAAGGTGCATTAGCAGGTCATTTTGGAAGAGATAAAACTCTCAAGTTCGTGAAATATAGATTTTTTTAGCCCAAAATGAGTTCTGATGTGACCAGAATTGTTGATCGCTGCCATACGTGTCACATTGCTAAGAAGAAACATACTAACGCAGGCCTATACACCCCCCTGCCTGCTGGTACCCGATGGGCCATGGGAGGACGTGAGTCTCGACTTTGTAGTCGTCCTCCCGAAGACACAGAGACAGAAAGACTCGGTGATGGTCGTGGTCGATCGGTTCTCCAAAATGGCACATTTCATTCCGTGTGCTAAAACTTACGATGCTCGACAAATAGCAAACTTGTATTTTCAAGAGATTGTTCGTCTGCATGGGATCCCCAAAACTTTAACCTCAGACTGGGATGTCAAATTCATTGGTCATTTTTGGCGCACCTTGTGGAAGAAACTGGGATCTCGTCTCAATTTTAGTAGTGCACATCACCCGCAGAGTGATGGGCAAACCGAAGTTACTAATCGTAGTCTTGGAAACTTATTGAGGTGTCTAGTGGGGAATAATCAGAAGCAATGGGATCTAGTGCTGCCTCAGGCGGAGTTTGCTTATAATCGTTCATCTCACCGATCGACGGGAATGAGCCATTTTCTTGTAGTGTATGGTCGTAATCCCTTCACACCATTGGACCTTGCACCCTTACCGGCCATTGACCATTACAGTACCGATGGGGAAGCCCATGCCAATCAGATTAAGCTAATTCATGAACAGGTGCGCGACAAGATTAGTAATAACAATATTGTGTATCAACGACGGGCCAACATCAAGCAGAAGAGGGTGGTTTTTAAAGAGGGTGACCTGGTGTGGATACATTTAAGCAAAGAGCATTTTCCAGGCGGACGAGCTAGCAAATTACAGCCTGGCGCGGATGGGCCCTTTAAAGTTCTGGAACGTATAAACGACAATGCTTATAAAATAGACTTGCCAGGCCACTACAACGTCTCTGCTACATTTAATGTCGCTAACTTATCTCCGTTCCTTCCAAGTTTGGACGATCCTTTTGACTCGAGGACGAGTCCTTTTGAAGATGGAGGGGATGATGCAACCTCCGGTTCAGACCCAAGCCCATCGGCCCGCTTACCAGATCTGTTAGCCCAGGTTCCCAGCCCAGATGATGAGTCCGGTTAAAGCTAGTTTCCTAATCATAATCCAGCTGGAATTCTCTCCACATTTGAATTAGTTTGTTTGAGTTTATCTTTAATTTTCTGTTAGACTTTTAGTCATATCCCAATTCCTAGTTTTTATGATTTGATTTCCTTTAAATACTTTGGACGTTTCTTTTGTTGAGATTATTAGTTTTGTTATTTAATAAAGAGAGAATTCCCTAACCTGTTCTTACTGCTCCAATTTGACTACTAAGAATATTGCATCACAAACATACTTCAACGCCTAAACTATTTGTTCCTATATCAGACCCAGCCATTTATAATCAAGCCACGCTGAACACACTTGAACTAGATTTACGCCAAACCAATGACTAATATGCTCCCAACACAACCACTAAGAACATATAGATACCAAGCCAAAGGAACAGAAGCAAAACAACATAATGTTGGTTTGTGCATATAAAATACTATAAAGACAGGGATCCTGGTGTTGGTGCTTGCGTTAGGATTGAATCATGTTGACCAAAACATATAGATACCAAGCCACAACCTTTATAACAGCATTTGACCAAAACAGATAAACAGAGAAACCCATAAACATACAAGAATCTACCCATAAATGATCCATACATAAATGTAAAACACAAACACACATCATAAACCTCATAGTTGACCAAAACAGATAAACCCATATCAGTTTATAACCAACCCCACAATAAAATTACTTAAAACCAACAAAAAATAAAAGTACAATATAAACGGTAAAAAAGAAAAGAAAAAAATACCTTAGAGGTGGTGAAAATGGTGTTTGTAGGTGGAGAGGTATTTGTAGGTGGAGAAGAAGCGGTAGAGGTGAGGAGAAGGCGAGGAGTTGACGGCGAGAATTTGGAGGTGGCCAGTGGTGGGGTGAAGGTTTTGAAGATGAATCGGTTTTGAGGAGAAGGGTTTTGATGAAGGATGTTAATAGGGTTAGAGGTAGTCAAAGATGTTCACCACCTCTTACTGAGTCAGATTTATAACATCTGACCGCGTTTGACTCGCTATGAAATACAAACAACAAAAACGTCTGACCGCGTCTGACTGGTAAGATGTCAGAGCGAGTCAGACATTTTTTTTCAAAAACAAACAAGCCCTAAGTCTTTCCTCAGGGAAACCAGCACAATACAATGATCATATTATAAAGATTTATTCCAAAAATTAGCAACCTTACCACTACACATTTACACCCATTAGCCGATAAGATAATGCGACTGGTGCATTACATAACCACCCACTTTTTAGTACAGTATATTTTTCATATGAAATTGTAAAACTTTATTACTACGTTTGAGTGACCTCATGACCGGTTAGAAACGATGTTAGCATAATCTTTTCACATATGTATATATTCATTCATGAGTGCATTGATTTTATCTAAGATGTAAGGTGTAGGGATATTCATGTGTGTTAAATATTGTCTTTGAGACATATATTTGTTGAAGATTAATTATATTCACGTAACGTCTTTTTTCTTATATTTTGCATCACACCATATGGAAACTCATGATTCCCAAACAGCCTATATGCGGGTAAATACTGATTAAGTTAATACTCAATATTTGCACACAATAAATCCATATATTTTAGGCCGTTGGTCTTTTCATCTAAATACGCATTACAGAAAAACGCGTTAACCAAGTCTTAACTGTTCTCATGGTTACTTATATGTTTTCTTAATTACATGCATTAACTATCATTTCGTAGATCTGCGACATTTTTTAAGGACATAGATCCATTGTTGTTGTTTTTTTTTTCTCTGAAAAGGTGAATGATTTTATTATAACATAAGCAGGATTATAACACTTACAACCAATACAAAAAGTCATCAAATGGACATATCCCATTGAGACTGAAATCAGAGAAACAACAATATAGCTAAAACAGAATACAAGCTACATACATTCACCATTCTTCTAGTCTAGCATATAAGCAGTGAACCAATATACTAGCACTAGACAACGATGGAGAAACCACACACCTTGACTACGTTTCCTACTTACAAACACCCTACCTAGCTGCACCAGTAGCCCATACTAGCACAGTTAGAGGCTCTTGTAGAAGGCTTCATCAAGAGAGTGTGTAAAACTCATGTTCCATTGGGGATCCACAGCCAAAGAGCTACATTTCTAAAACTGGCATCACTCATATGACTGGACTTACCCAAGGATACATCCCACCTAGATTACATTTCCCATTCCATAACTGCCATAAGGACCATTGCAGCTACATCCTCACAGTGGACTTAAGAAGCTATAGAACAGGCATCATCTGGTTGGCACTCCACCAAGAAGCAGGCAACCTACTTTATGACCTTAAATGGGCCTTTGACTATGCACAACCAATCAAGTAGAGAAGTGATACTACCCATCCACTTCAATATAGAATGGTTATTCATAGAAAGGTTCTCAAGGCCAAGTTACAAGGCCCTCTGCAATCCTAAATGACCACCAAACAAACACCCCTGTCATTCCGGATCAACCCAAAACCATATAAGTTTTTAAGTTGGACAAACAATTGAGCAGACATCATTAGTCATTATTATGCTTTCTGCATATCCATACTCAAATCCACTTCCCAATCTTTAGCAATCTTCAAAACTTGTGCTGACTTTTTCACTTTCAAAGTAATTAGTTGCAGTTTAACTTTCTCAATTATCGACTTCCTCAATACATCCACCTCCATTTTCTCATCAGTAAACATTATAGTATTCCTTTCCTTCCAGATGTAATACACTGTTGTAGCTAGCACAATCCTTGAAAGGACACTTTTAATTCTGTTATCACAAGGGCTATTAGCATACTGAACCACAATTCTATCCCATGTATCAGTCATCCCATCTTGATTCATTTTCAATTTGAGGCTACTCCAAATACTCTTTGAATAATCACACTCAAAGAAAAGATTATTATGGGAATCAGGGACCTCCTTACATAATGAACATTTCATATCAGTGTCATTTTTCCACACACTTATCTTATCTTGAGTCTGCAATCTTCCCCTCATAGCCATCCACAAAATGAATGTCATTCTAGGATTTCCCTGAGAGAACCAAACCACTTTATGCCAATTAACTGTGTTCCTTGGGTGACTTAGATCCTCAAACACAACTTAAGTGGAATACTCCATTACCTTCCCATTAGTAGTCTTCCATACTATTTGCCCATTAACATTGCAAATATTATCTTTGACCTTTTCTCGCAAATCAAGAATAGTCTTCCAAATCCAGCTGTCATTATACCTCTTTTGCACCTCCCAAATACTTTTACCTTTTAGCTTCACTATATTGACCCATTTCACCCAAAGAGATTCTTTCCCAATAGCTATGCTCCATAAATTTTTAATAAAAAGAGCTTCATTCCAAGTTCCTAGCAATCTCAGGCCTAAACCACCTTCACTTTTAGGACTGCAAACAGAATTCCAAGCTATTTTTGCCTTCCCTTTTCTCAATTCCCCTTTACACCATAAGAAACCTTTTAATACTCTATCAATATCATTAACAACTGTTTTAGGAATTAAGAACACAGCAGCCCAGTAAGTGTTCAAAGAGGACAACACAGATGCTATTAGTTGTAATCTTCCAGCATAAGATAAGTACTTATTCTTCCAATCATTCACTTTGTTCCTAACTTTATCAACTAACTTCTTACATTCTTTAGCCCCAAGTTTCTTGGAAATCAATGGAACTCCCAAATACTTTACTGGTAGCTTACCAACAAGGAATGGAAGAATCTGAAGGATTTCATTAGCCACATCAGCTTTGACATTGCCAAAAAAAATGGTGTTTTTGCTCATGTTAGGGAGTAGACCATATATGCTACTAAACTCAAATAAGGCCTTTTTCACAGTTTTTATTGATTCCACATTACCTTTGCAAACCACCAAGAGATCATTAGCAAAACACAGATGTGTTAACTTTATTTCTTTACACCCCACATGGTATCTGAATTTACCATTAAGTTGCACATTCTTGGACATAAGAAGAGTGAGAACTTCCATAACCAAGGTAAACAGATAAGGTGATATAGGATCACCTTGTCTTAAACCTCTCCCATTATTGAAATAACCTCTCCTTTCTCCATTAATGTTAATAGTGAACTTAGCAGTGGTTACACATGTCATAATCCAGTTGACCATTTTATCATGAAACCCAAACTGAATCAGAATCTTTTTGAGAAATTTCCAGTCCACTATATCATATGCTTTAGCAATATCAATCTTTAAGCAACATCTACTATGCTCACTTTTCCTATCATACCCTTTTAGGAGTTCTTGAGTGATAAGAATGTTGTCTTGGATTACTCTCCCTTGAATAAATGCCCTTTGCTTCAAATTAACAAGCTTTTGCAGACCACTCTTGATCCTTTCAGTGAGAATTTTACTTATACATTTATAGATCACATTGCAGCATGCAATTGGTCTATAATCAAAAACATGACAGAGATTACTCACCTTGGGAACCAGAGAAATTAGTGTAGCATTGACTTCACCCAATAACTTTCCTTTATTAAAATTCTCTAACTGCAGCACACACATGATGACCAACAATAGACCATGCTCTTTTGTAGAAAGCAGAAGTATACCCATCAGGTCCAGGTGCTTTATTGTCCCCAATTCCAAACATAGCATTCTTTATCTCAGCATCACTAACATCCTTGATCATATCCTCTGCTTCAACATTACTCAGTTTAGTCCCAAAAACTCCTTCAGTGTCCCAATCCTCATTAATATTATTAGTAGAATTGAGGAAACTTGAAAAATGATTAACAAACATATCATCCATCTGTTCCCCTTCAAATGAATTTCCATACCATCTTGTACACTCAAAATTCTGCTATTTTGTTTTCTACTCTTCAGTATTTTATGAAAATAGCTGTTATTCTTGTCACCCATGCTGATCCAGTCTACTTTAGCCTTTTGAAATAAGAGATTCTCCTCATCAATGATAGCCTCATTATACTCCTTTAAAGCATTTGATTCACATTTTTTAAGAGTACTGTCATGAGGATTAGTATCAAGAGCTAATTGTGCCTTCTTCAATCTTTCTCTGCAGACCTCAACTTTTTTACTTAAATCACCATTTTGCCAGTTAAGCTTATTCAATTTACTCTTTAGACTCTTCATTTTCTTCACCAATTGAAACATTTTGCATCCTTTAATCTCAATTCCCCAACCACTAGCCACAGTAGGAAGAAACTCCACTTTGTCCCCTATATAGTTAGCAAATCTAAAGGGCTTGAATTTTTTAGTAAAACATTTTAGGAATTTAACCACCATAGGACTATGATCAGAAACTAAATAGGGAAGAAATGTAGCATCATCACTTGGGTATTTTGTCATGAAAATATCATTCACCATAGCTCTGTCCAATTTCTTGAGGATACTATTCTGAGGGTTTAAAGGGGATTTGATCCAAGTATAAAATACTCCAGAACTGCATAGATCTTCCATTTCAACCTCACTAATACAGTCTATAAAATCTTGCATATCATTAGTGATAGTAGATCCCAGTGAGTGTTCTCTGAGTTTTGAGTGACATTGAAATCTCCCATCATCATCCATGGCCAACCAGCAGTGATACTTTTAGCAAGACATATTTCCTTCCAAGCCTCCTTCCTCTCCCTACCAGTATTGGCTGCATAAACAAAGCTACAGAACACTTTGACTCTATTAGGCTTTGTCTCAATCAAACACAACATAGTCTGTCTAGAACAATGTAGAACCATAAGATCCACCATATCACTGTCCCAACATACCACAATTCTACACCCATTCCCACTATGACTGATATTAGAAGCCCAATTCCATTTTCCAAAAGTTTTCTCACAAACATCCTGAAGTTTATGATACTTAACATGAGTTTCTAAAATAGCACAAACCTGTAATTTCTCTTCTGATATCAACTTCTTGACTTCTTTTTGTTTTTTCACTTTATTCATACTCCTGATATTCCAGGCACCAATTCTCAAATCTATATCATTATTATTACTATTACTATCCATACCAGTTAATAGTATGACATAGTACCCTTAATTCAAAATATTCTTACTCAATCCATTGACTACATCAGCAGTCAAAGTTTGAGCAATACCATTCCCATTCTCATATACATCCTCCTTATTCCCATTCTCCTCTTCTTTCTCCTTCAATCTGTCAATCTCCCATTGATCTTTAAAGTACCTTATCATGTCTGCAGTCCAAACACTTGTTTCAACACAGGTTGGCTGCAATTTTTGGTTAAGGAACTTGTCCACAATCATTCTTCCTTTAAGTATGCTTAGCTGAGTATCATCTTCAACCATAACTGTGTTTAAAGCTATGAATCTGTTTCCATTACTTCCTTTTGCATTATTATTCCCTTTCATGGCACTCTGAGCTTTGTTTGTTGTAACCTTATCCTCATCCAACACCACAGTCTTCTTCTTGTATTCCTGCCTGTTTTGCCCCTTCTTATTCCAAAAACTCTTAGATTTTTGTTGCCATTGTTGTCTTCTATCCCTCTCCTCTTGACCTTTTCTATCTTCATAAGCTTTTTTTGCCACTTCCTCAGCTTCCAAATTCAACCTTATCTCTTCTTCTGATCTAGGCCTTTTCACACACTTCTCAGTACAATGCCCAAACACATTACAATGGGTACAAATCTCAGGTTTCCAATCATATTCAACCTTCACTTCCTTAGTTCCTTTTATGTTCTCATATTTGTCAGCATATTCAATTCTTATACTAACCTTCATTACTTTCTTAGCATCAAGTTCTACTAATACTCTAGCATAATCAGATCTCCCTGTACCAAACTGACACATTCTTCTTTGTCATATCATCCATCATCATAGGTTTCCCCAAACAACTTGCTAAGGCTCTAATACCCTCCATACTCCAAGCTTCCATTGGAATAGCCAAGAGCCTAATCCATATTGGTATCTTAGTAGGTTCCACTTTCTGCATACCCATTCCAGGATCCCATTTCATCACAAACATTGGTCTACTATTCACCATCCATGGTCCCTGGTCAAGAACATGTTGCATACCTTCCTCATCCTTAAACTTGAACAGGTTAACACCACTATTATTCACAATGACCTCTCTTAACCCAAATCTACTCCACATTCTTCTAATATGATACCTCAACTCACTAATCATCATGTTTTGACCAACAAAATAACCACATAGAGTATTCTTCCACTTAATGCTACCCTTACTTACAATTTCTTCATCAAACACAACAGTTTCAATGCCTTCCTCATTCATTTTGGGTGCAATGAAAATTAAGCTTTTACTAACATTGTGCACATCAGTTTTCACCATTTTTGCATAAGATTGTTTTACACTTTCATTCAAAGATTCAGGGTTATCAACATGTTCAGTAATCTCCTTAGTAACAGGTACATTTTTAGGGATTAGAGTATCACTTACAGTTGCATTTCTCATGCCAAACAGGGATGTGCGGTATGAAAAGATGAATCGATTGGATGGATTGTATTTTGAAAATATTCATGAAATCATTATGAATTGAAGTTTTGTAGAGTTTTTTAATGGTGAATTATGGCGGGAAAATCAGTTAGATGAGAGAGAAAGTTGAGAGAAAGTTTTCTAGACCCCTAGATCCATTGTCGTTAGGGCGTGTTGAATGGTGAGAAATGGTGTTAAAGGGATGGCTATGACTTAGAAGCAAAAAAAAAAAAAAAAAAGTAAGATTTTTTGGTTATCTCATATAGAGTGTTTTGGACTTTTGGTTATGGATAGAAGTGGGTCTTAGTTTTGTTATTTTAAATGCTTGATTATTGCTCCTTACTCACATATCAGGTATCGCCAAACCAATATTCGATCTTCAAACAAGATTTCATTGTAATTTCCCTTTTTTGTCACACAAAAAAATTAAAAAATTAAAAATAAAAAAGATTTTATTTAGAACTTACATTTTTATTGATCTACAAAAGTAAAAACAGAGTAGTAAAAAGTGTCAAATATATAGTTACTCATCTTGTAATTTAACAGCATTTACATGTTAACTTTTGGGATTAGTGTAGAAAGATAAAAGGGGAGAAACTTATGGGAGGTGTCCACTGAGGGGAACTGTAGTAGTATTTTGAAGACCATACTTGCATTAAGAGATAGAGTTAAAGAACATATTGGGTACAAGATTGGTGATGGAAAAAGAATCTCTGTTCGGCATGAGAAATGGCATCATAATGGTCCATCCAGTCAGTACATTGCACAAAGAGAGATTTACAGTGCAAGGTTTTCTAATAATAACTCCATTGCAGAGGTGTCTGAAAATGGTGTTTGGAAATGGCATATTAAGTGGTTTAGTAAGTACCCCATCCTAAATAATATCAAATAATTTAGAAGATAGGGTGGTTTGGGTAACTAATGCTAGGAGGCAAATAAATTTTTCTGTGGGCAATGTTTGGAAGGATTTTTGTAATACATGGTAGAGTTAAAATGGAATTCATTGGTTTGGTTTGCACAATGTATTCCAAGTCATTCATTTGTCCTATGGATGGCCATACAAGAAAGATTAATGACATAGGACAAGGTGATGAAGCGGAAGCCTAATGAAGTTTTGAACTGTGCTCTTTGTGGTAAATGCAGTGACTCACGTGAACACTTATTTTTTCAATGTGAAGTATCTGCTGAAATATGGGTAGCCATGCAGAATTAATGAATAGGAAAACTGCTAAGAATTGGAACGATATTGTTGAGGAATTTGCAAAGTTACCTGCCTGCAAGAACATATGGAGCATAGTATGTGTTAAATTTTGGGGTATTAATCTGTGGCAAACATGTCATTCTATCAATTGCTAATGGATTTCAAGTTATGTTCAGTGCAGGATTATTACAGGGGTTAATCATGGACAAAGAATAAAAGGTTTAAAGTTCCAAGATGCTCGTTTCTCTTTGAAGCTATTCTCATTTCTGCTGATGAGTCATTTATAGCCGTTAGAGGGGTCTTAGTGTAACTTCATCTCCTATTTAATAAGTCCCTTAATCTAGGGTTATGCATACTTGAGTGTGCAGTCATTTCTCACACTCTTCTCTTCTCTTTGATCATTTCACTGATCTAGTCTCTTCTTTGTATTTGTATGATTAATGTCTCATTGACATTAATCTAACCTTGTAACATTTTGGATACTATTGTTGATATAATCTAAGCCGACTATTGAGGCTTAGGTTTGAATAAAAGTTCTTCTGTTTACTTGTTGTTGTTGATACTTTCAAACATGGTATCAGAGCTTCAGGCTCACAATCATTATTGATTCTACATCCAAGGGTTTCTTTGTGGAAACTTGGGGACATCTCTTCAGCAACAACTTGGTGGTTTGTGGTTACTGCTATTGGCATAATCACTGGTTATTTCTTATTGTGATTTGTTCTTTCCGCTGCATATTGTTCTGTAAGTCTAAGTCTAATCTCTTCTTCAAACAAACAGTACTTAAGTCTTTGTGGGTGCAAACGGGTAAACTAACATCTTGATCTGCCACCTCAGAGTGGTATGAATACCTGCTCGTTTTACAGTTCCACAGCTTGGTGCTTGTTGTTTCTTAATTACAAAGTCTTATTTATTTCTTTATCTGTCTATATGCTCTTGTCTTTATTTCGTATGTGCCTTGTCTATCTTATCATATATGTACGTGTATTGTTTGTACTATGGTGGTGATGATGATAATATTGGTGGTGGTGGCTCTTCCACAGAGAAAGCTTAACCTTTGGTGATGCTTTGTATTTACACCAATAACACAAATGGTACACACATTATTACTATCAAACTCACTGGAACTGAAAATTACAAAATATGGAATATGGCCATGACCTTTGCCTTAAGGAACCATAATAAGTTAGGGTTTATTGATGGTACTTGCATAAGAGATGATTCAAACCCTAGTCTTGCTAATCAATGGGATACTTGTAACTCTGTTGTGGTTACTTGGATTCTTAACTCTCGATACGAACTATTTGCTGGTGCTATATATGCTAAAACTTCTTATGAAATGTGGAATGACCTTAAAGATACTTATGATAAGGTTGATGGTTTGACTATCTTTAATTTGCATAAAAATATAAACTCTCTTAGTCAAAGTGGGTCATCTCTTGCTGATTACTATAACAACCTTAACTCTTTATGGAAACAATTTGATTGTATGATTAGCTTGCCTCCTTGCACTTGTGAGGCTGCAAAACATTTTGAAAAACACAATCAGCTAATCAAGTTAATGCAATTTCTTATGGGTCTTGATGACTCTATGTTCCCATCGGAAGCAATATTTTAACCATGGATCCTTTGCCCAATGTCAAAACTGCTTTCTCTGTTGTCTCTGGAGAAGAATCTCACAAAATGTCTCATCTGGGAATAGCTCGCTAAACCCAATGCTACGACTTTTGCAAAAATTCGATGGTGGAAAATTTTTTGATAACAAAAATGATTTAACAACAACAATTTTAAAATTCGGTTTTAATGCTGGTAACCGCTCAAACAACAGAGGACCAAACATGAATCTCAAATGTACTAACTGCAAAAACACGGGTCACACTTGTTGATAAATGTTATGATATGGTTGGTTATCCAGCTGGATATGTTAAAAGGAATTTTAATTCCAAACCCTTCAGCAGTAACAATGTTTCTGCTGACACTAATCTTTCCACTAATAATGGAACTAGAAACTCTCATGTCTCTTTGTCTACTGAACAGCTCTCCGACTTATAGATGCTTGCAAACAACAATGTGTCTTGTCTAATGCCAACGTAGCAGGTAAAAAATTTAGAACATTCTTTAATGGCAATGTCAAGTTTAATATAAACTTTGATAAATTCTTTAACAACAACACTAAAACCTTATCTAGAAACATAAGTCTTGGTTGGATTGTTGACTCTGGTGCAAATCAGCACATGATTGTTTCTGCAAAAATTTTAATTAATGTTGTTGATATTTCAAATCTTGGTCTAACCGTTGGTCATCCCAATGGTACTCAGGCCTTAATTACTAAAATTGGTGATTTAAAGGTCAATAATGACCTAACTCTTTTTGATGTTCTGGTTGTTCTGAGTACAATGTCGGTCTGTTTGTCTGTTCATAAGATTTCTAGAGACAATAAAATGTTTGTTGGCTTTAATGAATCTAATTGCTATATACAAGATTTACATCAAAAAAGGATTGTGGGGATTGGTAAACAATGCAATGGGTTATATATGTTTGATATTGATTCCACATGTAAGATTGCTTCTAATAACTGCATTTCTGTTTGTCATGTTTCTAGAAATCTCTGGCATCAAAGACTTGGTCATCCCTCTGACCAAGTCCTACATATACTTAAGTCCACACTTAATCTTGATGGAACCTCTGAATCTGACCATCTTTGTGATACTTGCAATAAAGCTAAACAAACCAGGGAACCATTTCCTTTAAGTGAACATAAATCAACTAAAATTTGTCAACTACTTCATCTAGATGTATGGGGACCATATAAAGTCACTAGCAGAGATGGTTACAAATAGTTTTTGACCATTGTTGATGACTATTCTAAGGCAGTCTGGGTTTATATGCTTAAGGGAAAGGATGATGTTTATGTTTCAATTGTTAACTTTACTCATATGCTATCAAATCAATTTGAACACAATGTTAAGATATTTAGAAGTGACAATGGGACAGAATTTGTCAATAACAAACTTCAACACTTCTTTCATGAAAAGGGAATTTTACATCAAACCTCTTGTGTTTACACACCTCAACAAAATGGTATTGCAGAAAGGAAACATAGGCATCTCCTTAATGTGGCTAGATCCCTTATGTTTCAGGGGGAATTACCTCTATATCTTTGGCCTGAATGTGTTCTCACTTTGCTTATGTCATAAACAGGTTACCCTCTTCGTGTTTCTGCGGCAAGTCTCCCTTCTCCATTGTGTATGGGCATGACCCTTCACTCTCTCTCCTTAGAGTCTTTGGCTGCTTATGCTATGCCACCATTCTCAACATCTCGGATAAATTTGGTAGTAGGTCTGAAAAAAGTGTCTTTATTGGCTATTCAAATGAGAAAAAGGTTACAAACTCTTGAGCTTAGAAACAAAAAATATTTTTATTCCGAGATGTAAAATTTTATGAAACTGTTTTTCCCTTCAAAATGAAAAATTCTTTGTCAAAACCTTTTGTTGAAACTTATGTGCCTAAAGATTTAAATCACAAAATTTCTTTGACTCACAAATAAGTCCCAATGATGAAGGGAGAGTGACATCCTATGATGATGGCAGCGTGGTAAGTCATCCTACTTGGATTGATGAACCGGTTGCAACATCTATAGATGATAATACACACCCTGAGGGCACCATATCACATGAATCACATCCTGCTGATGCATCTTCGATTCTGCGATACATCACCGATTCTGCTGAACAAGAAAGAGGCTTGCCAGCCACTACTGTTAGAAGGTCAACCAGATTTTCTAAGTTGCCCAGTAATCTTAATGACTTTATTGTAGAAGGGAAAGTCAAATATGGTGTTGAAAAGGTTGTTAATTATTCTAATTTAAACAAGAGAATTATTCTTTGCTTTGCTAGTCTTAATAAAAGCATTGAACCTACCTGCTATGAAGAAGCTATCCTTGATAGTAATTGGGTTGATGCCATGAACTCTGAAATTGAGGCCTTAAATGAAAATCATGCTTGGGATATAACTGATCTCCCACCTAATAGAACTCCCATTGGTTACAAATGGATTTTTAAAATCAAATATAAAGCCAATGGTGAAGTTGATAGATACAAGGCTAGATTAGTTGTTAAAGGTTATAATCAAAGGGAATGAATAGACTATGATGAAACCTTTTCTCCTGTTGTGAAAATGTCTACTGTTAGATGTCTTATTGCTTTAGCTGTGAAAAACAAATGGCCTCTTTTCCAACTTGATGTTAACAATGCTTTCTTGTATGGAGATCTTGATGAAGATATCTATATGACCATCCCTAAGGGGTTACATGTAGAACAATAAAAATAAAGTTTGCAAACTTGTCAAATCCTATCTGCCTAAAACAAGCTCCAAGAAAATGGAATGAAAAACTTGTCAGTGTTTTAAAGGAAAATAATTTTGTTCAATCTGTCAATGATCATTCCTTGTTCACCAAAACAGAGAATAACAAGTTTATTGCTCTGCTTGTTTATGTGGATGATATAGTCCTCACTGGAAACTGTATTGATGAGATAAACCTATTCAAAGAGTTTCTAAAATCAAAATTTCATATCAAAGACTTGGGAAACTTAAAATACTTTCTTGGTATTGAGGTTTTAAAAACTGGAAATGACATTTGTCTCTCCCAAAGAAAACACTGTCTTGAACTCCTCAAAGAATTTGGTCTTCTTGGGTGCAAACCTGTGTCTACTCCTATGGAACCCAACTCTGTCCTTCCATACATTCCACTTGCGATGATCCCCTTCTTGTCAACATCATGGTTATCGAAGTTACTTGGAAACTTATCTATCTCACCCATACAAGACCTTACTATCATCATACCTGTTCTTGTCTGGCACAATATATGCACTCTCCATTAAATCTCATCAGAATGTGCCTCACTGTTCTTGAGATTCTAAGCAGCTCCGGTGAAAGGTCTAAGGTACATTTTACAGCAACTCTGAAAAATCATCTTGAAGGATATAGTGATGCAGAGGTGGGCCAAATTCAAGAAAACATAAAAATCCTGTTCACAGGTTTATTGTGTTTTCTTTAATGATTGTTTGATCTCATGGAAAAGTAAAAAACAAAACACTCTTCAAAATCTTCCACGGATGCATAGTATATATCTTGTCGCCTTTGCTGCCTTAAATCATTTGGATTCAAAAATCTTAAAGGATCTAAAAGTTGATATCAATCTTCCTTTAATCTTTTTGTGATAACAAATCTGCTTTACAACTTGCTGTCAATCCTGTTTTCCATGAAAGATCAAAACACTTTGAAATGATGTCCACTTCATTGGGAAAAATTGCAAAGGTTTATAAGTGCCAAAAGATTGGCTCTTCAAACCAAACAGCAACATACTTACTAAAAACCTCCCTGTTTATCGCATAAAATTCTTGTGTGAAAAATGATATTTTTTGATATGTTTGCTCATCAGATTAAGGGGAATGTTAAATTTTGGGGTATTAATCTATGGCAAACATATCATTCTATCAATTGCTAATGGCTTTCAAGTTATGTTCATTGCAGAGATTCTACAGGGGTTAATCATGGACAAAGAATAAAAGGTTTAAAGTTTCAAGATGCTTTCGCTTTCTGCCGAAGCTTATTCTCATTTCTCACATGAGTCATTTATAACCGTTAGAAGGGTCTTAGTGTAACTTAATCTCCTATTTAATAAGTCCCTTAATCTAGGGTTATGCATACTTGAGTGTGCAGTCATTTCTCACACTCTTCTCTTCTCTTTGATCATTTCACTGATCTAGTCTCTTCTTCGTATTTGTATGATTACTGTCTCATTGACATTAATCTAACCTTGTAACATTTTGGATACTATTGTTGATATAATCTAAGCCGACTATTGAGGCTTAGGTTTGAATAAAAGTTCTTCTCTTTACTTGTTGTTGTTGATACTTTCAAACAGTATGTAAATTGGTCTGTGGGGCTGCTGTGTATTTTGTCTGGCAAGAAAGCAATGCCAGAATTTTCAGGAAGATAAAAAGGGATCAAGATGCAATTATACAAGTAATCACAGATACTGTAAAACTGAAGATGATGAGTTTCAGAGTTAATGGTTCTTTGGATTAGTATTAAGGTAGAATGCTATTGTTTGTTTTAGTATATCAGTATTTTCTTATTTGAGCTCTGGAAAGCTCTTATGGGGGATGTCTATGAGTTGTCTTTGAGACTTTGTACCTTTTTGTGAGCTAATATATCTTCTCCTTTCCCAAAAAAAAATGTTTGATAATGAACACCTTAAAAAATGATATACACATATCTAGTCAATAATTAAAGAAAAAGGGTAACCGACCTTCTTGCGCCCCCAACGAGGGTGTCAATTGGTCGAACCCTGACTCAACCCGACCCGACCCGATAATGTTATAGGGTGGGTTGATTCGGGTCCATCTTAGCTTATCGGGTTTATCTGTCAACCCGATAAACCCGATAGTCTTATGGGTCTGGCGGGTTAGGGTTTTATCGGTTTAGGTGTAGGGTGTCGTGTTAGACCCGACCTCCCATTAGACCCGAACCCGATAACCCGATTTCTTATAGGGTCGCCACGGTTATATTTCTAAGGTCGAACGCCGATTCCAACCCTACCCGATAGAACTTAATCTGCATTCGGGTTGACCGATTGACACCCCCGACCCCACCCCCAACGACCAGTCCCATGGCCAACACGAGAGAAAAAGAATCGCTTAATACCATGGGGCCAGGATATGAACAAAGACCACCGCTTTACGTTGCGTGTCCCCGGCCATTAGACTACAATTGTGGAGACATATCTAGTCCACCTTGCTACCTCTGAACTGAACATAAAGAAAACACATAAATACCGTTCAGCTTATTTCTAATTTATTTATAATGAATAACATTAAAAGGGTGCATATAAATGATCCACAAGAACCTCATTGCTACTTTATCTGCTTATCTTGGCCCTGAAAGAAAAAAAGGCATGGGTACTGTCAACTCTTTCTCGTGAGTAACTGATGTTCTCTTCATTCTTGGATCTGTGAAATTGTAATCCAAGTTAGATTCAACATTCATTCCTCCTTCTAACACCTTAACCACGGATGACATTGAAGGCCTTCTCCTATAATCAGTTTGCAAACACCATGAAGCCAATTTCATCATCTCCACGACTTCCGTGCCAAGTGATTTCATATCTAACAACATTCCTTGCTCCCAGCACTTTTGAAACATGCCAAGTAAATGTCTCTTTTCTTCCGGCTGAGATATGTCGAAATTCTTCCTGCCACATAAGATCTCCAAGGTAACGATTCCAAAGCTGTACACATCCACCTTTTCAGTGATAAGCGAGCTTAACCATTCTGGAGGCAGATAGCCAGGAGTTCCTCTCATGGTAGTCATCACTTGTTTTTGGTTTCTGTCGATAAGCTTGGACAACCCAAAATCAGATACTTTGGCATTGAAGTCGCTGTCTAGGAGTATATTTTGAGGTTTAATATCGAGGTGGATGATTCTTTGCCTACAATCTTCATGGAGATACGCTAATCCTTTGGCGACATCAAGATTAATTTTCTTTATGCATTCCCATTCGAGTACATGTTCTTGAACTCCATGGTAGATCCAATGGTCTAGTGATCCATTGCTCATGAATTCATACACAAGAAGCCGTTGTGATTTCCAAGCACAAAATCCTCTGATCCATGAGTCTCACTAGATCCACATGGTGAATGCTGCCAATGGATTCAACCTCAGCTAGAAATGACTTTTTAACATGTGTAAGCCCCTCGAGACATTTTACTGCAATTTTTGTACCATCTTCGAGAATCCCTTCAAAAACTGTTCCAAATCCTCCTTCACCAAGCTTTGTAGTAAAATTCTCTGTGGCACATTTCAATACTTCATATGAAAACCGACTGGGCATTCCTGGTACATGAGCTAAATACTCTTCCTCCATTTCAGCACACTTTCTTCACTTTCGGACTACCAACATCATATAAATTGCTAAGGACACAGCAAGGAGAAGCAGAAAACTTCCAATAGTGGAACCTATAATGGTCACAACTTTATGAGAGGGACACAAAGAAGGCGATCTTACATTCTGGACTTTTGTGAAAGCTGAAGCCTTGTATTTTGGATTAACATTTGACAATGTAAAGAGCTCAGAAAGTAAGTGACAAGTCCCGTTATTATCATCAGCATAGGTACCATACTGAAATATAACTTCCTTGCATGAACAATTATTCATACACTCTTGTCTGCAAATATCCACTGTGACTGCTTCCATGTCTGCTGTAGAGGTAAAACGCGTGAAGTTATCAAGTCTTACAAAATTTTGATGTTGGGTAGAATTACATGTAAGCGGATTAGATTCATAGCAGCCGAGATAAGGTTCATGATCATTTACTGCTCTGAAATAACCTGTCACAGGGTAGTTTGATGATCCTGGACAACTACATTGTCCATCACCAGTGCAAAGTGAATTTCTCCCACAAGCCATGGGATATGTATCACACTTTCCAAACTCATTGGTAAGTAGATCGGCTACCTCTGTCCACCATTCTTGCCATTCAGACTTTTAAATGTCCATCTGGCATTAGTTTCATGTACTGAATTGATGATGCAAATGGAATATTATACGTCGACGACATATACTCAGAATTTGAATAAAAGATAAACAAACTACCATTTAGGAATTGAGCATAACTTAAATATGACCGGAAGGTATCATTCACCCATATACTCTCTTCCACTTCGTAGTAACTGTATGGAAGTGGGTTTGCTTCAAAATAAGCATAGAAACCGTCATGGGAGAGCTTAAAAGCGTATAAACTTTGTTGAGTTGTCCAATTGGTTGACGAAATAGCAATCAGCTTCTGTCGTGGTAACAGTTTTTGCCCAGGTAGCAAACAGTCGGTAGGGTGATCAAAAGATTGCCAAACCACCGAGCCGGGGATATCAATCAAAACCAGGTTTCCAGTATCCGTTAGGTTCATTCCAGCAACTGATTTCCCAGTAATGTTGGTAGACCAAACTGAGCTGCCACCAAAGTCCTGCAGGACCAACTCTCCGGCTGGAGTAAGATTTAGAGTTGCACCAAGTCCAACCGGATCATTCCTGTTTTCTAACCAGACAACTTGAGGTATATCAAAGAAGTTGTCATCATCAGAGACTTGAACAACGAAAATGCCAAAATGGTAAGAGATGCAGGTTCTGTTACAAATGAAGCCACACAAAAATTTGGGTGGTCCAATGGAACTTATGGAGAGAATGGATATAACCATTGAGCCATCATTAAAATTGATAGAGTTAGGAGCGGAATCATTGTTGGTCCATGTTGTACAGAGCTTGGCAGTATGATAGTTGAAGTGTTTGGCAAAGGTTGAGTAACAAATTAAGATGAGAAAGAAAACACTAGAGATCAAATGGCGCCCTCATTGCTACTAATGAAAGCTAAAGAGTGTATGAAGATGAACCCAACTATGTTCATTGCACAAGTCAAGTCAATGCTACTTTAGATACATTTAAACCGAAATCCTTCTACATAAATCTGAGCGAAGTTCTCAATTATTCAGCACATTATGTCTTTTCGCTCTTTTTTTACCCCCACCATGCTACATTATTCTGGTTGGTTTATCTTTGGGACAATTTCTTCTCGATTATTTCAACATTTCTAAAACTTGTAATCATTATCAATATAATTATCCAAAATGGCTTCTGTATAACCGCATAATAATTCTTTTGTGTTTACAAGTTTAAGGCACATAATTTACCTTGAATGTACATACACTTTTAGTATTATCACGTCTACAAACCGGCGATTAGGTACTAATTGGGTAAATGGCCATCTAAACCACTGCCGGACTGACATTCAAAACATAGCAGTGATAATGAGAAAAACATGCACACATACACAGAGCACAAAATAACTTATATTGAATCTTATCAGTCTACAAAATTAATGGCATAAAACAGTGAATGTTCTACAATGGTTTTATAACCTCTTCTGTTAAGGAATTAATGCTTGCTACTCTTTCGAAGTTATTACAAGCAGTCCCAGCGCTCCTATTAGAATATACTGCAGTCAACAAGAGAAGTCAGTCAGTTGATGTCATTTATGTTCCATAAGCAATGTAAGGGATGTTATCGGCCCGATAAGAAATCGGGTTATCGGGTTCGGGTGTTTATCAGGTCGGGTTAAGTGGGTCCGGTGATTAGGGTTGTCGGGTTATAAGATGAATCAAATTCAAGGTCAACACATACAGTTTTTAAACAAAGAAATTACCGTGATAGCGCAAGTATATTTGACAAAACCAACAAATGAGAATACAAAAAAGTACTTGCATTATATAGATCTTGGTGACCGTCATAGTCCATAAACAAGTGATCAAATGAGCTCATCAAAAAGGAGATGACTTTCTTTTCACATTAAAGTATTTCATGTGATCTATATCTTAACAAGCAAACCACAATAGGTGTTGTAGATCTGTTAAAGTACATGATGGAAATAATATGGAGAACTGTAGTATTTGACTTTTATGCAGCAAATTGGCTTTATTTATTTGCAGCCAAGATGTCCTCTTATATATACAAGTTGCCCTTAAATAGCATTTTTCGGGTCTTATCGGGTTGACCCGATAACCTGACAGAAAAATTAGGAAAATTAATTCAACCCTAACCCGAGCCGATAACAATATCGGGTTAACCCGACTAGTTTTATTAACCCGGTTAACCCGACCCTATAAGACCTTATCAGGTTCGGTTCGGTTCAGGTCAACCCGACCCTACTTACGCCCCGAAAAGTATGCCCATATATAGCATATACAAGCCCAGCTAAAACAGAGGTACAAATTATATGAAAATCAAACCTTGATGATAGGCTGTTCTGTCATTATAATAGTCACCCAACCAACATAGGGCAAAAACCTGCATAAAACACCAGATGCATATTTCGGTTAATAGCAAATAAGATTAATGTATTTGGCGTTATATATACAAACAGTACAAAAAAAAAACTAACCCAACAGCTCTCCCCATAATATGATGCCATTGCAACCACATCTGGCCTTGAGCATACAGAAGCCTGTCGTCTCCAAAATTGTTGTCTCCTGGAAGTACACAAAGGCAATCAGGTCAGAATGTCAGATAACCAAGTAACTGAAGATTAGATGTCAGGCCTAATTATATATAGTCCTATCCAAAATGTTTCAATTCAGGTTTGATGTAGTGACACGTTGCACCCAGTACTGAAGACCATTGAACTGACTAGCATCACTAGGGGTGCAACCGAGTCAAGCTTTTCTCATATAACTTGAGCTTCAGCTCGACTAGAACTCGTTCGAGTTGAGCTTTATCGAGCCTCGAGCTTATAAAATGAGCCCAAAATGTTTAGTGAGCCGAGCTCGAGCTTGTAAAGGCTCGACTCGAGTTACTATCGAGTTTTCAAGCAGCCCTATATACATTTGTGTATATATATACTGTTCATGTATTCAGGGGCTAATACTGAAATATCAAGTATAAATACTTATTTAAAAGTATAAATTCTATAAGAAATTTTATCTAAACTAGTGACTGAAAATTCTGAATAAATGTACCACCATTTTACTACGTTGTTTGTGTTGGTTAAAGAAACAAACATTTCAAAAATAAATAAAGCTTTTCGAGCCGAGCTCAAACTGAATATTATATTGTTGAGTCGAGCCCTGTCAATGTTCGACTCGGCTCGGTTGCGTCCCTAACGCCTAAGCATCACTATAATATATAACCAGCACAATCCTCTCACCACTACAGCACCTTCCTCTTCTTTCATCTAAGTTCATTATCTTAAGTAGGGTTGAGCTCGGTATTATACCGGGTAGTACGGGATTGGTATGCTTTTTCGGAACGGGATCACTACAGTGTCAGTATATGTTTAAGAGCAGAAAATAAATTACCTTTTGTAAGAACATCAACTTCTCCATTTTCATGCTCATGAACCTACAGAAAAACATATCGGTAATAGAAATTACATCAGAAATATCAATGGGGATGACCCAAAAAGTCCATAATTTAGATGATCAACAAAAAATTTGTTACTGATCAGAAACAGAATATTGATATGGTTATTAACACACTGGGTCACAGCTTCGGGCACAACAATTACAATACCAATTAAAAACCAAATGAAATCCCTGATAATTGACCAGGTTACTAGAGAATGAATCAGATGGTCAATTTCATATAATTATCCAGAATATCTTGCTCTGGACATACTACACATAAGCTGATATGTCAAAAAACAAGCAGTTAAAAAGGACTCGGTTTATTCACTTTATACCAAACTTGCCCTTCATCTCATTTCATATAGACTGAGTAGATTAAAGTTACATGTAAACCCCCTTTCACCCACGCCCCCTAAAGTGGTAAAGAAAGCTCTTTGGGGTCTCTCTCCAAGAGTTTTAAAAATGGCTACTGACTTTGACTACCCTATTCTTCTCATTTCGAAAGCAAGCCTGCTGTCAGCTGAGCAAAAATAATGACTCAACCGAGCCAAGGCACTATTCACCAAGTGGCATCAATTTTTACCCTAAACTACCCACAGAATGGCATCAGCTATTTCACAAAATCATTACACACATCTAGTGTAAAAAAATGAAGGAAAATATTAGGCCTTTGGAAAACACCGCGTACCTTAATTACTCGATGAACTATTGGAATTTCTCGTCCCTGCGTACAAAAAAAAACAGAAACATACATCAGGGAGGTTGATTTTGTTAAGTACCAACAACAATGCACTTATCATAATATTTGATAACTGAGAAATTAGATAAATTACAGTGAATAAATCACAACGATTCAAAATATACAAAAACTGCATACAGAGAAGCTTCATAGTTTAGTGCGATAAAAAGTGTGCTACAGGTACATGAAATTCTCATATAATCACTGCAAGAAATCTCCTAAATAAACTTTACATAACAAAAAACAAAATGAAGTAAAAAAGCTTACATCAACATTAAACACCACGATTTCACCGGCACGAATTGGATCCTTACTCATATGGAGAAACAGAATATCACCCTGCACGACATTCAAAACAGTTAGAAGCAGAACCGAAGATTGCAGCATATATCAAGCAACAACAATACTTTTCATACATACAAAGACAACAAGTGAAAATTCACCACATCACAACTGCCCTTTTTAACAAAAAACTTAGACAGATATCAGCTCACTTACCCTTTTAAAGCCCGGTTCCATACTTCCAGAAAGCACAACAACAACAGGCGATTCACTACCAGTAACACACATCAACCCTTTCCATATAATCAATGCTGATGTAACAATCATACCTTCAAAAAAAAAAAAATCCTCACAACACCATCTTCATCACTTATCCCAATTCCAATCACCACAAAACCCCAATATCAAAAAACTATAAAGATTCAAACTTTACACCAAATTTTCATTAAATTTTTAAAACCCACATGTAATTGACGATAATAAAGACAACCCATCAAGGAATTAGACTAAAGTTACAAACTTTAATCTAAAAAATATAAAAAAAAGTACCAAGACTGATTGCTTGAGTGAATAATTGTCTGAAATGCATTGATTTTACTGAATCAATTTGATCTCCGATCCAACCCATCTTTTGATTTGTTCCTTAAATTTCTTGTCTTGATTTTGATTTTGATTTTGATTTTGCCCTAATTTTGTTTATCTGTTACTAGTAAGTAGTAGGATGTGTTTGGGTATATTGTTAAAACGAGTGCGGAAACTCTACGGGCTGGCGAATTCAAACTTACTTGTGAAATGTATTAATTTAAACTTTTGCGACTAATTTTATCAAGTTGCTATAGATAGCAATAAATGCTACAGGACTTACTTTGCAACATCACTTAAATCTTAGGGACTGTTTTTGTTAAGTTGTTAAACTTTATATTTAATGTTTGGACTTACTTTGCAACGACAGTTAAACCTCAGAGACTGTTTTTGCCAATTTTGAAAACTTAGCATTTAATGTGGAGAAAATTTCTTAAACGAACACATTCCACTGCTACTTTACATATATGAACCTCGCCTATACACTTTTCTAAAATGAACTTTTCAATATTATCCGCTAGATTCATATCGTAATACTTTTTAAACCGTACACGCTTAAAGAAGCTTAGGATTATCGGGCGGCCTGGGCGAGACTAAGGCGGAGAGGTGAGCTTTCTGGCTAGCGAGGTGCTTATTTCCTGGGCGAGGGCTATGGTCTAGGCGTGTACAAAGGCGAGGGTCTAGGCGTGTACAAAGGCGAGGTGCTTTATTTTCTCGGTGCTTTATTTTCCGGGAGAAGATTTAGATAAAGAAGGAAGAAAGAAAAGAATTAAATTCAAGTCGACATGTTGCCAACATTTTTACCAGTACAATAAGACGAAGTTTCTAAGAAGAAATAAAATATATAAGGTAGATAGTGATGGCTTTTTGTCTCCGAATGGTCAAAAGTAGCGGGACCACAAATACATTACTAGTAATATCTCTTCCATTTTCATTTAAAGTATAATTAATTTTACTATAAAAGTTTATTTGTTGCAAGAATGTTTAACCCGGGCCATGATCAATCAAGACACCGTCACCGGGTCAACCTGTTCAACCGCGGCCAACCCGGTTAGACCCGGTTTTATGCATATGTCCAAACATCCATTTCTAATTGTCCAAACATAATGTCCAAACATTAGGGCTAAGAAAAAAAGAGCAAAGAATCATTTTTCATGCTCTAAACAACAAATCAAAGCATGACAAGGATATAAACCTGCATAATTTTCTAAACAATCATAAATGCTACTATTACATGTTTCATACTTCAAAAGGCATAAATCCTATGAGATTACAAGTTTCATACTTCTAAAGACATGCATCCTACGAGATTTACAAGTTTATTTTTGAGGTTTTGTATTAAAAAAAAAAAAAAAAAATTGATAAAAAACCAACCCGGCGGGTTTCAAACCCGGGTTAATTCGTCACTTAAAACCCGGGTCTAAACGGTTGACCCGTTTTTAAAACCCGTTTTGACCCGCTTTTCTTGTCCGGAACCGGTCCAACCGGTTAACCCGGCCGGGTCGACCCGGGTTTCAAAACATTGGTTGCAAGTACAGTACGTAGTCCCTAATGATTTTGAACTTAGGATTAGTTGATTGTATAGAAGCAAACTATGGAAAACTATAAGTTGCAATTTTCCGGCGAGAAAGGGAAGGGGCATTTCGATGGGGAAGGTGAAGTGATAATGAACTTGATTGGTCTAGAGCATTGATTTTAGACTTTTAGTTTTGTTGTTTTCCTCAAATGTCACGTGAGGTGTTTCATAGAAAACTTCAACTCAATTAATCTTTTATTTATTGTGATAGTGACATTTTTCATTACTTTGGTAAAGCATATGAAAAAAGTTCAGTTTCGTAATATGACTTTGGATATGGATTCTTTTGGTAATTTGCTTTTTAATGTGTGTGTTGCTACAGTAACTTGAAAACTTTGCATTTGATGTGTGTGTTGCTACAGTAACATGTACGATATTTAGTATATAAGAAGAATGGACCTTGGACTATATTTCCTTCGTTTATATTACGAGTTTTAGGAGGTATAAAAATTGTTCGAATACATATAGTGACTGAGGATTAGTTAAATGGGTGGTGACGAAAATAGTTTTAGTTGATTTGCGAAATATTAATTATGATCTTTTTCTTTTGAGCTTTGGTCGCTGGGGGTGAAAAGGGTTAAATCGAGCTGAATCCGAGCTAGTTAAGATCAAGTTCAGCTTGTTTAGATTTACAATTTCGAGCTTGTTTCAAGTATTACTGTATGTTTTTAGCTCGAATTCAGTTTGTGGTATATTTTACAAGCTCGGGATTGACTCATTTCAGTGATAGTCTTAAAGGAATAAAGCTTATCTCGAGCAAAGCTACTTGAATACACTAAGGCTGCGCTTCTTTTTCGTTCCAGCCTAAGAGACATATAAGTATACATGGGGCCCACTCCTTTATCAACCACCGATTGGGGAGGTCTTTAGTTTTTTTGCCTTGGGGATACAGACTCTTTAATAGAAAAAGTGAGCCTGATTTAAAAAAGTGATACTATTATATTAGTGAGTTTCATTATCCCTTCCCATAAAGTAAAAAAGAAACGCAGCCTAAGTTGAAACTCGTTTGTTTAATTATAAGTCCGTTTATCTATACTATTTATAATAGATGAATGAATCTCTCTCCTCATGGTCTTAAAACTAAGACTTACAAAATACAAAGCATATTGTACAATACACAATACACGATTAATGATCTTTCTCATCAATCTTAATTTTAAGACTTACAAGTCTTAAAGCTTAATGTACAAAATACAAAGCAGTATTAATGTGGTCAAGATATTTAATGTAGTCAATTAATTAACAGGTCAATAAATACAATTAATGCAATTATTAAAACACCCCTTACACAAGAAATACAAATTATCAAGCATATTGTACAACCAACTTAAACACAATTCGTGCATTAAATGTCACTAATACAAATAATAAAGCATATTATACAAATATTTAATCCTAAACGGGCAACGGGCTAAATGGGCACGAGCCCGAACAGGTACAGTCCAAACAGGGTCGAGCCCAAAAGGGCACAGGCCAAACGGGGTCGAGCTTGAACGAGAACGGGGCTTGAGCCCGAACGGGCACGGACTAAACAAAATTTTTAATCTCCGTAAATTTGTTGTCAAAAAGAATATAATAAACTAAAATACGTAATTTACCGAAAATTTTTATTTTAAGGTACCCGCCGCCACCTGCTAGTATATAAACATACATAGATTCATATATAGGTGCATATTTGCTAAGCATGGACGGAACTATGTAGGGGCAGGGGAGAGTCCCTACCCCCCAAAAATTTGCGGCACCTAATGTAAATATTATAGGTTTTAGGCTATGTTTGTTTTTTAAAAAGAGGCTCTTAACAGCCTCTGAATCTGAACCGTTCAGACGCGGTAAGACATTTTGGCCGTTCAAACCGTTTGTTTTTTTTTTTCTCGTTCAGACGCGGTCAGAGGAAGTAAGATCTTAATGGTCTAGACTTGAGAGGGGGTGTCTTAATGCCTCTTGTTAAAAAAAATAATAAAAAATAAAAAAATAATAAAAAAAATAAAAATGAGCAAGCAAATGTGCGGTTCAAACATGAGTTTTTTTTCCCGTTCAGATGTGGTCAGATTCAAACATTTAATCCTCAAATTCAGATTTAGATTAGCCTCTTAAAAAACAAATACCACCTTAGTTAAGGTTACAAACAAATCTCCGATTCGGCCCCCAAAAATAAATTCGGCTCCCCAAAAAAATGTTCAAGTTCTGCTTATGTTGATAAGTATTTTTACGTATATAAATGAATAAGTCGCTTTTGCTTGTTTAGACTCGTTGGGCTAGTGAGCCGAATAACTGAGCTTGGATATGAAGCTCGCGCTCGATCTCTTTATAAAACGAGCCACAAGTAATATTTGAACTCGGGCTCAAGAGCTCGTTTATATGTATTTGGAGTTATATGCAGCAAATCTTAAAAACTAGAGTGTGAATTTCACAAGCTATCACATTTCATTGTACTTTACATAGTCAAAATTATACTTGTGTTATATTTTCATATGTAATTACTTTGTAAGTATGTCGCGGTTAAGGTAGTTTGTCCAATGAAATAGCATTGCTATACATTGTTTAATCTCTACAAACTACAAAGAAAATAGAAACCTCGAGGCCAGGCCCTACAATTAGAAATGAGACTTTGCATGAATCTCGATTATGAAAAAAGAAAAAATTTGCATTGATATCAAGATTTATATAAGAATAGACTAAAACTATAAATAAAACTTATACAAGAGTAATATATTGTTGGAAAAATAGTTTTGCAAAATGAGTTTTTGCAAATTTTGGACACTATTTAATATATGTATATGTTATATATATTTATATTTCTTAGTAGCTTTGCGTTCTCCTCGACGAGCTTCAAGAACGGCTAAAAAGTATGCCCAAAATGGAGTTAATATGAATGAGATATCGTGCTCTCAAAGTGGGACACGCTGAGACACATTTGGGAATATAAACACATCCCACATCGCCTAGAAAAGGAAGTGGGAGTGTGTTTATATAGAAATCTTGATATGAACCTTCAAAATGATTTGTTGGTTTTACTCCAACACCTCACGCTACGCTGCCAAGCAGTCAAGCAGATTTCTGGATTTCGGGCCAAATGGGTTCAAGCTTCTGACTCATGCTGAGCCTGCTACACTGGGCGACACGAACGCAGCCCGAAACCTCGCCACGCGTGATAGAATCTGTTAAATAAATAAAAGATATTAAATCTGTTCAAGAATGAAACAGATTTACAAATATCATCTTGTCTTGGAGAACAAGATAGGTTTTCAGTATATATAGAACTCATGTCTCATTCGAAAACAAAACCAAACTCTATTATCAGAATATTCCGCAGCCTCTTCGACGTAAACACGCAGCTTCGGTGATTTTTCGTGCAAGTAAGTTTAGTCCGGCGGTGCAACAAATGTACAGACGTTAGACTCCCTAAACAGACGGCGAATGCTTTTAGGGAATCGATTCAATACGAGCCTCGCACACCTTTTTACCTTTTTCGCTTATTAAAGCTCTATAAGTGTTCTCGCCTTCGCTTCTACCCCGTTCTGTTTTGTTTCTGTTAATTTATATACTGTTATTCTAATCTGATTTTATTAATTAAAAGTGTACACCGTTTCCCACATATATTATACGAAAACATAACACAGCATACAAAGATTGCTACTATATTGTTATTTATTGAATCATATTTTGTAGTATTTTTGTGTGTGTCTCTAGACTAATTAAAATGTTTTATTTTACGTATAAAATATGTATCATGAATAGACCGATATCTATATTCACTGAACAATAAGTAGTCAAATCCAGATAATAACAAGTGTAGTTATATTTTCCTTGGAATAAAAATGTTTATCGCATAAACTACCGAATAAACTAGTTTTTTATCTTCGTACGTACAAAGGTATGCATGGCTGTCTACGGTCTACATCCTACCTCTTCATATCTTCTTGTACCAACATGATTGGGTATAGTTGTTGGTTTCAATAGTAATCGCAAAAGCTAGATTATAAAAATATGAAACACGTGTACGTGATTTGCTAGTTAAACCATTCAACAAATTAAGTCAAAAGATAAACTAAAACAAGCATCCACGTACATTCATGCTTTCAAGTGTATTATATTTATTCTAGCACATACATATGTTGTTATCGAACAATATCATATTAGCTTACTAGTATTACTTATCTAAAAGTCTATCTTGAAGATATTTGGTAAAACCTTCTTTAAGAGTACGTATATTTCTTGTAAACTTCTTGAAAGACATGCGCCATTTTAATTTTTCTCACATCAAGATAGACGTTATATGGTTTACCATAAAAAAAAAAAAAAAAAAAATGAACCGTCTTCATAAAATTATGTTCCTACAAATATTTCTAACTATGTGATTAAACAAGAAATAACTTGTTATTGATATTGATAGTCATAAATAACTTTTTTTTAAATCGTTTTTTTATATTGTTATTGATAGTCATAAATAACTTGTAATCATTCATCATCATACAGCCTCCTCAACCTTGTTTCCAATTGATTGAGCTCTTTCTAGTTTTTAAACAAGAAAAGTATTATTTTATATGAAAAAAAAGGGTAGACATTTCTTGCTTTTGGTATACAAAATATGCAACTCCCGATATTTAACACAGATTAGTAAAAGCATTAGTCGCATCCTATTACTATTTGTCAAATAAAAATTAGTATTTCACAAAAGTAAGTTATGGATACCATGATGTGTTGAAACTTAAAAATCCTCGACATAAATTATCAACATTTTTTATAACTAACGATGGTTTATAACTCTAGCTGTATCAAAGAGTTTTACTACATACATATATTATGTACATGATATCACAGTTGTAATAATATTTTGCAAAGAATATGCTAAATGGTAACTTGTCTTGTAGTACAGTTGATTGATATAAAATATTAAAGTATGGACATGTACTATAGGTTGGAGTTTGGCTTAGAGGTTAATGTAGGATACCCATAAAGGGTAGGTCTTAAGTTCAAACCTCATAGCTTTTTAGTTTTTCTTTCGGTTTTTCTTTTATAGTTATCGGTAAGTAGTTTATAAAATTGAGTCATGGATACCATACCATGAAGTGTTGAAATTCCTCTACATTTTGTACCTACTTGGCTACTTGTTACAAATACAGTATAAATCATAAGAATATAAATCATGGAACATGGATATGCAAATGGAGATTATAAATAAAGTGTTGGAAAATTAAGTGGAAAATAATGAGTTTTCACTAAGTTTGGACATAGATTACTATTACTAAATATAATCATTATGATTAAGGTCTTTTGTGGTTACATAGTCCTTTGTGAGTGCTTTGTAACGAACCGTTATATGTCCAAAACGAAGTTAGTGTGAATGAGATATCGAGTCTCGACGAAGGGTAGTTGGAATGTAGAGAAAAATGGTTAAAAGTGAGTTATGATTTCTGTTTGAAATCTAACAATGGATTGGGCTGTTATGATTGTTTTAAATGATTCATAATAGAAAATTGATGAGCCATTAACCCATTTGATTGCTACCATTACACCATATGTTACATAAAGGTATATAAATTGATGGCAATCTTAACCATTCAAGATCATCCAATACAATTCACAGCTAACAAATTTCCTCTCCAGCTTACTCACTACAATTCTATAATATTTCGGGCAAGTTGTCAATTCCGGCAGTACTCCTGCTCCGGCCGTTGTACCCTGGGAAACAACCTTGGTAATTGACACGGAATTGTTTTATGGGAATCGTGTTCAACACGAGACTCGGCTTTCTTTGGTTACTGTTCCTGTGTAAAAGTTCAGGTGATTCTTACTTTTAATTTGGTTGCAGTGTCATAGTTTCTATTCTTCTTGTTATAATTATTTTGAATTCCTTATAAACGGTATTACTTTTTCCTACATAAAGATGGATATTTTGTTCACACATAAATGCCCACAAATTAACATCAAATCCTTATTAAGAGATTGACTAATTGTTCCATTTGATATTTGATACTTTATGGTCTTTGTTGGTGTGTGAGTAGGTGTGTTTGGATTTAAAAGGTAACTTACTTAATAGGTTACCTTATTCTATTTTCCTTTTAACTAAGAGTATGTTTTGTTTACAAACTTAAAAAGTAAGAGTTGTGCTAGCTCAAGTTCTATAGATGTATCGACATTTACATAACATTATACTCTCTCACACACACTAAATCCATCTTGTCTCAATAACTTTGGCAAATAACTTTGTATATTACACTGAAGTTTGCATGATAACTTCCATGTTATTCACGAAAAATGCTAGCACAACGTTGTCATAGCACTTTTACTCCTTTATATTTAATAAAATGAAAAATAACATAAATTCTATTAATCCTTCTGTGAAATAGCGTACGGGGAGTATGAAGTGGAACTAGACCAGGCCCATTGTTCTCCCGTAATGCGAAAGAATGCTTATTTTGAATCGTCAAAAGACCTCTTGAGTTGTGCGCTCAAAAAGAGCATAAACGAGGTTCTAGATAGACATAATCTTCTACTGAAAATTGTATGTTTATTTAAGAAAAATAAGCTATAGTTTGAAACATAAACTGATAAAATAACCAAATCTGCTCTTAAACCAACCACAACACAATCAATTCACCCAGCCAACCACCCCTTGGTGAAATCTTTTATTAACTGAATAGACAAGAAGATGAGTCCACAAAGCGTGTGCTCACCAAACAAATACACAAGACAAAGATAATCCCCTTCAGAAGGGTTCTATCTATCTCACTACAAATATATGAATACACCAGATCCTCACTACAACTCTCAATACAACCTAACATCTATAAACCGATCAAGATGATCAGAGTTAACCAAGATCAATAATACCAGACCACACTTGAGAGAAAAAGACTTCAACGTTTTTAGAGAGAGATAATATGTGAAAGATAGATCCAGCCAAGAGGAAGACCGCTTATATACCAGAAAATACATATCAACCCCTCAAGATATAAAACCTGCTACTAATAGCCAAACATACAAACATTAGAACATTTTTGGCATAACAAGCCCTTTGTCTTAAAGTCAAACATGAGCTTGTATCCCAACTCATATATTTCAACACCCCCTCTCAAGCTCATGGCTTGAACAAGTCTATCGAAGCTTATCACAAAACAACTTATGTTGAGAAACACTCAACCCTTTAGTAAATATATTCGCAACATTGTTAGCAGCAGCAACTTTCAAAGTTTTAATAACCCCTGAAGATACTTTCTCTCTAACAAGATGTAAATCAATCTCAAAATGTTTGGTTTTTTCATGAAAAAGCTGGATTAGCAGAATCAATAGCGTAATGCTATCACAAAATAAACTTGCAGGTAACAAATCCTCTACACCCAAATCTTTAAAAATTTTTATAACCCAAATAAGCTCACAAGTAGTAGATGCAAGACATCTATACTCGATTCTTGAGAAGATCTAGAAATAGTGGTTTGTTTCTTACTTTTCCAAGAAATCAGATTATTGCAAAAATAGACACAAAAACCAAAAACTGATTTCCTAGAAACAGGACACTTAGCCCAATCTGCATCTGAATAAGCATACAGATTAATACTTTTACCATACACAAACAGAATACCTGTACCAGGAGCCTGTTTTAAGTATCTCAAAACTCTAAGTGCAGCAGAAAAATGAGAGTTAGAGGAGCATGCATATGCTGACTTAGACAATGAACTGCATAAGAAATGTCGTGTCTAGTAATGATAAGTATATAAGCTTCCCAACCAATTTTGATACTCACCATATTGGACAAAAATTTATCATTTTCGTCTCAACATGACTCAAACCACATTCTCTGCAAAGGAGTAGCAAGAAGCTTACAAGCCAATAACCCATATTCAAGTAACAAATCCAAATGCACTTTCTTTTCGAGAAAGACAAAGCCCGGATTCACAATTTAGAACTTCAATTCCCAAAAAATATTTAAGTGGACCAAGATCTTTAATCATAAACTTTGTATTTAGAAACTTTTTAAACTTCTCAATCTCACTAACATTATTACCAGTGATGACAATATCATCAACATAAACCAATAATGCCAAGAAAACACCATCACAATCTTTAGTGTACAAAGAGTAATCATTAAGACTTTGTTTAAAACTATTTTCTATCAAAGCAAGGTGAGTTTTTCATTCCACTACCTAGGAGCTTGCTTTAAACCATACAAAGACTTATTCAATTTGCACACTCTAGTTTCATTTTTATCATAATAACCAGGAGGCAACTGCATATACACATCTTCATACAAATCTCCATTTAAAAAAGCATTATTAACATCCAGTTGAAATAAAGGCCAATTGTTAGAGACAGATAAAGCAATAAGACACCTAACAGTAACCATTTTGACAACTGGACTAAATGTTTCTTCATAATCAATACCTTCCCTTTGATTATAACCCTTAGCAACAAGTCTAGCTTTATATCTATCAACTTCACCAAGAGATTTAAATTTGATTTTCCAAATCCACTTGCAACCAATAGCAAATCTACCATTAGGCAATTCACACAATTCATATGTATTATTCCTATGTAAAGCTTCCATTTCAGAATTCATAGCATCTTTCCACATAGGATTTTGAATAGCCTCAGAAAGAGATTTAGGCTCACAAGACTTATTTAGAGTAGTAGAAAAACACATATTAACTCTAGACAAATTTGAATAAGATACATATTTCTCAAGACCATACTTCACATTACTACCAACAACAAAATCATTAAACCTAACAGGTTGAGTTCTAGTCCTGCTAGACCTCCTAGTGCTTGGTGGTGCTTCTATTTGAATATTTTGATCCTCACCATTGAAAACATTTTGACTTATGCCCTCAGAGGTGATATTTTCATCTATCTGGGTTGTTGTGGTTGCACCTTCTTCATTTACAGTTATTACTGTTATCCTAAGGTGCCATACCACTACCTTCCTCATTAGAAGGGCCCCCTCTTCATCATAGGGACTTTCAAACCCATGGACATCAAAAAAATTTAAGTTGTCTACTCCATTATCATCAAAGTTTGGTTGAGATTTATTAAATTCAATATTAGATTTACCAAAATCATTTGAAGGTTTATGAAAAACATTTGATAACTTCATTTTAAAAGGAAAGACAGTTTCATAAAAAGTAACATCTCTTGAATAAAAAACAGATTTACTATCCAAACCATACAACTTATAAGCCTTTTTCACACTTGAAAAACCAATTAAGACACATTTTCAGATTTAGAACCAAACTTATCATATGAATTTAAAACAGAGAGTAGCATGACATCCAAAGGATCTGATATGAGAGAGACTAGGATCCTTACCATACACTAAAAAATAAGGTGAAGCACCAGACAAGACAGAGGAGGGAAGCCTGTTAATAAGATATACAACAGCTTAAGACACATTCAGCCACATATTCAAGGGAATCCCCCCCTAAAACATAAGACTCCTAGCAACATTAAGAAGGTGTCTATGTTTCCTCTCAACAATCCCATTTTGCTGAGGAGTATAAGCACAAGAAGTTTGATGAATCATCCCTAACTCAGAAAAAAGAGTGGATAATTGATTATTTACAAATTCAGTTCCATTATCAGACCTTATGATCTTAACTTTTTTATTAAACTGTGTAAAAACAAGTTTTATAAAATTTGTAATATGATCACAAACTTCGTTTTTGACTCTAAGATAGACCCAAACAGCCCTACTAAAATCATCAACCAAAGTTAAAAAATACTTAAAACCTTCTTTACTAGTAACCTTATAAGGACCCCAAACATCACAGTGAATAAGATCCCCAACAGTTTTAGACTTATGTTCACTTAAAGGAAATGGTTTTCTAGTTTGTTTGGCCTTGTGACACACATCACAAGGAGTAAGATGATTCACCTTTTTAAAACCAATTTTATTTCCCAAAGTAGTCAAGACTTGATCGTAGGATGACCAAGTCTTTGATGCCATAACTCATTAGAAACATGACAAACAAATACAGAATTACACATAGCAAGATTAGACTCACCACAATCAGTTTCATCAAACAAGTATAGACCAGCAGAGACACTACCAGTCCCACAATTTTTCCCAGCCAAATCCCGAGTATAACATTTATGCTCATCAAAACCAACAAAGAACTTACTATCCTTAATCATCTTATTAACAGATAACAGACTGACATTATACTCAGGAACAACAAGAACATCAAACAAAACCACACCAGAAGTGAGTCTAAGACTACCAATAGCAGTAATATTAGCAACATTCATTAGGATGACCAAAGCTTAACATGAGACTAGAAATATCAACAACATTAAACATATTTTGGTAGAATCACCATATGCCGATTAGCACCGAATCAATAACCCATCCTAAGGTAACATGATATTTCTCGAACTAGACTTAGCACGAAAAACTTCTCAATATGCAGATTAAACATCACATTATTATTAAAGAAGGTGGGAGATATACCTGCCATACTTGCAGAACCATTAGCAGAAGGTTTTTCATTAATGAGACTTAAAAGTTTCATCATTTGATCATTAGTGAAAGAACCACCATAGAACCGAAGTAGATGGTTGAAACACATCCGATTATTAGCATTAAACTTTTTGACAACAGCAGATTGTTTTGACAGATTAGGATTCTTTTTAAAACCAGGTGGATAGTCATTCAACTCAAAACATCTATCAATAGTATGCCCAATCAAACCACAATGTTTGCAAACCAGATTAGGATTAGGTCCCCTATTACCAGTATTATTGTTACTATTAACATTTCTCCTAACAAAATTGTTATTAGAATTGGAATTGTTATTAGTCTTAGCAACAAAAGCAAAGCAGTTGAGTCTTACTACTAGGAGCAGAAATAGGGTGAAGACCTCTATGAGATTCCTCTCTAGATACAACATTAAAAGCTTCTTTGACATCGTGCAAAGGGTCCCTAGCAAGAATGTTACTCCTAATAGGTTGATACACATCATTTAAACCCATAAGAAACTGCATGAGTCTAACAAGTTGATTATGTTTCAAAATTCCCTCATGAGCATCACAAGTACAAGCAGGCAACAAAGTTAAGGTATCAAATTCTCTCCAAAGAGAATTTAACTTGTGATAATAATCAGCACGATAAATCACCTTGCTTAAGAGAGTTAGTCTTATGAATCACATTAAAGATAACAGAACCATCAATTTTATCATAAGTTTCTTGTAATTCATCCCAAACTTCAGATGCAATTTCGTGAGTAAACTTGACCTAAGTATAATTCAGAAGACAAAGACCCAAGAATCCAACCAAGAACTATAGCATTACATCTTTCCCACTGAAAGAACAACACTAGAACAGTTTAACACAGGTACCATCAACAAATCCCATTTTATTTTTACCTTTCAAAGCAATTTTCATAGCATTAGACCACATTTTGTAATTATCGATCCAAGTGAGTTTAAAATGCACAATATGAATATTAGAATTATCACTAGAATGCAAGTAGAGAGGATTACCAAGATCCAAAGAACTAATAAGAACTTCAGCCATAATAAACCAAAAAATAAAAGATAGCAACAAAAAACCGCAAAAAACTAAAGACTACCAGAACAAGAACACCAATAAAACTACAACCAACTAAACTATCACCAAGAAAAACTACCAAGAACACTAAACTCACACCCAATTCTACTGAAACACCCAGTCTTACACCTATCCGTGGAAGAGCAGTTTCCGCACTCTCAAGGAGGCGTCAAGAAGTTACCCACAGAGTTTGCAGTGTAAAAACTAAAGCACTCAGAGAATTAAGAGAAGAAAGATAAACCTTCCTTAGAAGATACGCAGCGGAAACCAGATTACCAACCTTCTTGATTCAAGTCAAGAAAGTCAATAACCAACCAAGAACCCCAAGAACACCACCAGAATCACCGTAACTAAGATCCCCAAATTTATCAATTAGGGTTTCAAAAAAACCCAATCGACAAATTCAAGATCCACCACAAAAAAAAACAATTAACACTACTACCGTAAGAAAACAACCTCACAAGAACCCAATTGCTCAAGAACCAAGAAACCCCCAAATTTGAGATCAAACCCTAGAAACCCTAATATCAACCAACGAGATCAAAGCCGTGGGTCTGATACCATGATAAAATAACCAAATCTGCTCTTAAACCAACCACAACACAATCAATTCACCCAGCCAACCACCCCTTGGTGAAATCTTTTATTAACTGAATAGACAAGAAGATGAGTCCACAAAGCGTGTGCTCACCAAACAAATACACAAGACAAAGATAATCCCCTTCAAAAGGGTTCTATCTATCTCACTGCAAATATATGAATACACCAGATCCTCACTACAACTCTCAATACAACCTAACAATCTATAAAACTGATCAAGATGATCAGAGTTAACCAAGATCAATAATACCGCACTCACACTGAGAGAAAGAGACTTCAACGTTTTTTAGAGAGAGAGATAATATGTGAAAGATAGATCCAGCCAAGAGGAAGACCAGCTTATATACCAGCAGAAAATACATATCAACCCCTCAAGATATAAAACCTGCTACTAATAGCCAAACATACAAACATTAGAACATTTTTGGCATAACAAGCCCTTTGACTTAAAGTCAAACATGAGCTTGTATCCCAACTCATATATTTCAACATAAACTTTGTTTGAGTTTAGAGTGTTATAAAAGTCTTATTCTTAAAGTAAGCTCTAATAATAAGCTTTTGAAATGAAACTACTTCAGGTAACTTATCAAAATAAGCTTAAAATTCAGCTACAACTCGACATCAGTTGATTTGCTAAACACATCAAGTACATTAGTCTATTACCTATGTTTTGCAATCTAGAACAGTGGATAGATAATCTCGAATACTTATGTCAAAAAACCATTTAGACAAGTTCAAATCCCGTTACAGAAACCCAAATCACGAAATAATAGTCGATCTTAGTGTTACTTAATCATCATAGTAGAAGTTAGCTACTATAACCCAATATCATCTTTTAATAGCCTTTTTGATAACTAATGATGGTGTATCTCAAATAATATGATGTTCAAATACATTTATTATTACTATTAAGGTATCCGCGCGTTGCATCAGTGGGTACTATGCAATTAAAATAATCTAACGATTTTTTTAGTTTTATATTTTACGATACAGTACAATAGATATACGGATAACGACAATTTTTAGTTTTTAATAAATTTATGCAATAATAATATTTTATATATAAAAACCGTAGATTATCCACGTGAAGCTGTGACAACATTGAGTTCGTAGCTGATATATTGTGAGGGTATGTGGTTAACTTAGTTGACAATGGCACGTAGTCGCAAGTTGTCATTAAATAATAACAGCATATCGAATTTTAAAAATCGCTTACATTATACTAAGAAAATTTAGTTCTCTAACAACAATGTTTGTTATATATTTGTCCCACATAGAAGAACGATATAAGTAAAAGAGTACTTATAAAGATAAAAAAATAAATTTCAATAAGTCAAGTGGGTTACTTAAAAGAGTATAATTATTATTATTATACAAATATATATAATAGATATGAAGTATATAATTAGCATTTTGCATGGTAAGTTTATCAAACAAATTCTAAAAGGTTTATATGTTGGTTCTCGAGGCATTCTTGTGATTTAATACTCTCTGCGTCCCATATTAACTGTCCACTTTGATTTTTCAAGGTCTTTCATTTCCAACTTTGACTTTAAATATTTTTAATTGTATTATATAATACTTGATGCAAAATATATGAATAGATTGAGTTTTAAATGTATTTTTCATTGGTATAATTTTTATTAAATATTATATAACACAAACAAAAATATCTAAGGTCAAAGTTGAGAAAGAAAGACTTAAAAAGTCAAAATAGGATAATTAATATGGGACGGAGGTAGTAATATTTTTGAACATTGGAATTTAGTATGCATTTTGAAACTTTATAGTTTTAATAATATCTTTTTTGGATGACTTTTATAGGCTAGCCGAACCGACGATGACTTCGGTTCCCGGTTGAACCCGTTGGTCCGGTCCATTTTCTAAAACCATATGTACCATCAACTTGTTAACATATAAATTGTATAAAGCTTTCTGTGTTTTATTAGTTTGTATAATATGTATAATAACAAGTATTTTTCATATTAAGGGTGTTTTAAAAATAATATTTATTAGGTAATTATTGTTATAGACGTTATTTTTATATTATTAAATTACTTTGAACCTTTTTATTATTATTTTTTAAATGTCTACAAAAAGTGTTTTAAAGTGTTGCAATCAATGCTATTATAGATGTACTTATTAAAATTTGTCATTATAAACAAATGTTGAATTTTAATTTTTTAAGTCTTCTATTTTAAAGATGTCTCAAATGATTTATAATATACTATAGATGTAATGTAATGTCTATTTCCGAAATAAATAGATATGTACATGATATCACAGCTGTAGTAATATTTTGTAGGTTCATAAATCAGGTAAAAGTAGCTTAGGCGAGTGCCACTAACTACTAGAAATACCCGTAACAACACCCTTTTAGTTAGTTTAGTACCATCATTTTCATGTTTCGAAGCATAGTGTCAATTTAATAATAGTTGGTGTGTGAGTCGATGTGTGTGGATTAAAAAGATAAATTAATTAAAACGTTACCTACATTATTCTTCTACACCAATTTAAGTATACATTGTTACTCTATTCTAATCTTCTTTTAATCAAGAGTGTGTTTTGGCAAAAAAATAAAATAAAACTGGAAAGTTCTTAAAAGGTGTTGTTTTATAAACACAAAATCATTTTAACCAGCATATAAAATAGGATTCACTTAAACCAACACATACACACATTGACTTACAACGTTGTTTCAAGAAATTGTATGGTGACTTCACCAAAAATTTGATGTGTTGTTATATAAAGTTGGTAGAAGGATTTTTTTTTTTTTTTTTTTTTTTTTTTTTTTTTTTTTTTTTTTTTCATATATTTTATGAAATAAGCTTTATAAACTTTTATATTGTAAAGTACCGTAGCTTATAAAAATAAGCTCTAAATTTCAACTATCATTCATACATCAACTAATTTGTCAAACATACTCGATATTTCAATTTGTTAGCTAGGTTATCGAAAAGCCATTTAAACAAGTACAAAGTGATCGAAGAACCCAAGACACAAAACGATGGTTAATGAGTCCTACATAATCATCATAGTTTAGCTCAACGTTAAGGCTATGGTAAACCAATATAATCTTTTTATAAACCTAACTTGATTCATCATTTCAGGTGAAAATAAATAAAACTTATATAGGGGTATAAATAGTAAAATACTATAAACTGAAGTATGCAAATAAATTTGTGAAGCGTGCAAATCATCATTCTTTCAAAAACTTTTGGACCCCTCGAAGTTTCTCACCATCATGAATAACTAGAATTGAAAAGTATTAACCATTTTGATAACTAACGATGGTAACTTAGTTGCCTTGTTCAAAGATTTTTACTTTACTAATAAATACATATGTTATTTATGTCTTTTTATAACGTGTCAATTTGTAAACCTTAACAATCCATTTTTTGTATTACTTTGTTAGATTCTAAAACCGTCAAAGTTTTATCACACAAATAAAAAAAGATATGTTGATGATATTACGGTTGTAATATTTTGCAAAGAATTTTGTAATGGTAACTTAGTTGCCTTGTTCCAGATTTGATTGATATAAAATATTAAAGGATAGTCATAATACACTAGGGTGCAGCTTGGCTTGGTGGTTAAATTGGCATACCCATTGGGATGAAGTCATGAGTTCAAACCTCCAAGTCAGAAATCTCTCTTTTTATTTTTATTTTTCGGTTTTTCTTTTGTTGCTATTTGGTAATTATAATTATTCTTCAACACTCCATTCTTTTTACTTATATTTTCGGTTTTATTTTATTGTTATTTGTGATTAAAATTATTTTTCAACACTCCACAACAACAACATACCTCAATCTCCTTGGGACAGGGTATGGGGCAAGTAAAATATAGACATATCTTACTTGTACAATCGTACTCCATAATAAACCCGAGAGTAGGGAGACTTCAATACTTCATTCTTATTATAAAAAAAAGAAATTGGTTTTTCTTTTATTATTATTGATAGTTATAATTATTCATCGCCATACTGTAAAAACTTATCAACCAAAGCAGTTTAAACAACAAAAACCTGATTAGAATGAACCCAGCCAACTTCCCTTTGGCTCACTCTTTTATTTATCAAAATGATGCTAAAAAATAACAGATCTGTTTACAATACAAGAAACTGAAAGATAGAGAGATCACAATGAAAACAAATGGTTTCCCTCAACTCACAATAACAACCAGAACCGAGAGAGAATACACGCTCAAAAACGCACAATAAAAAACGAGAGAGATAACTGGAAGTACGTGTAGACTTTGCCTTTTATAGCCTTGACGACAAATCTTTCATCAAAGATCCTTCAAGAATATCAAACTTTGCTTCTCCAGTCCTTTAAGTTTAAAGACGAGAACACTTTTATCACAGACTTTGGAAGATAGACAACGAGACCCATGTGGTTGAGCTAAACTTATACTTTCTAACACATACTCTCGTCAATCCATGTAACTAAATTGCACGAAACAAAAGTAATAAAACAACAAAACAACGAGATTTCATTAATTGTTGAAATTATTCATCATCGTCATCATACATACATAAACCATTCATGAGACAAATTAATTGTAAATATGCAATCTTAAAAGTTAAGACAAGCTATTTATTGAACCTTGTTTCCAATTGCTTGAGCTCTTTCTCGTTATTAAACAAGAAAAGTATTATTTTTTATATATAAAAAAAAAGGAAAACATTTCTTGCTTTTGGTATACAAAATATGCAACATTTCTTGCTATTACTATTAGTCAAATAAAATTTTGTATTTTATAGAAGTGAGTTCTGGATATCATGATGTGTTGAAACTTGAAAGTCCTCAACTTAGATTATTAACTTAGGGCCGGCAAATGACTTTGGAGGTCTCGGGTGAAGATTAAAAAGAGACTCCATATAAAAAAAAAATAATAAAAAAAAAATAAAGGAGAAACGACAAAACATTAAAGGTGTGCATAAAAGGTGTTCATTAATAACAATTTCTTAATATTAGACCCATTAATGATGTTTTGGCAAAATGAGTTGTATTTAACTAATAAAATTTACAAAGAAGAGGTAGTCAGATATATATCATAAATACACAAAATGAGGCCTCTTAAATTGTGAGACCCTATGCCACCGCACCACTTGCGCACACTTTTCGCCGCCACTTTTGCCACCACTCTATTAACCTTTTTGATAACTAACGATGGTCTATATAAAATATTTAGCAAAGAATATATTAGAGTAAATTACATCGTTCGTCCTTGTGGTTTGCGTTGACCGCAGGACTTCGTCCTTTGGCAAAAAAAGTTGCACCGTTTGTCCCTAAGTGGCAAACGTTATGCGCCATTAGTCCCTCCCTCTAACGGGTCCCACTAACGGTCGTTAAGTCTTGTTAACCTGAGGGTATAATCGTCATTTCAACACCATAAGGACGAACGGTGCTAGGACGAACTGTGTATATATACCCCAACACACACACACCTCCTCATTTTTGCCACATACTTTCTCTCTCTATAAAAACACACACCTCACCCTCTCCTCTCTCTTTCTATAATTTTCGGCCACCAAACCCTAGTCGACCGGAAAATCATACCACCGCCGGCAACCACCCCTCACCGCCCACTCCAAAATACTCCCCACTACACCCTCTTTCCGA